>OY998271.1:23365000-23997500 GCA_963922045.1 Persicaria maculosa
CTAAAATTTTTGCGAATTTGGGGGTTTAGAAGTGGAAAATTGAAGGTAAGAGTAAAGACCTTCCAGATCTAGGGGATAACCTTTCAATTTGGTGTTGTTCTTCGCATTGGTTCCCTTTTGATTTAGCGGCAGTGGTAGTGGTGGCGGCAGCGGCAGTAGGGTTTTGTAATCTCAGATCTGTGTGGGGCGGCGGCAGCGGTGGTGGTGGTGCGGTGGTGGTGGTGGTGGCGTCGACGGTGGTAGGGGTGGTGGTGACATCCAAGCGAGGGTGAGACTGAGATAGAGAGTTGGGAGAAATGAAGTGGCTGTGGTGATGCCGAGGATGACTGCGGAAGAGGGGCTGAGTGGAGAGTGGGTTTGGACTCTTGAGAGATTTGGTGAGACTAGTGTACAAAGAGGATTAATAGTGGCGGGTGTTTGAAATTATTGGGCGGGTGTCCAAATTTTTTCTAAGTGTTTCTCCGCGCATTTCAAATTCAAAACCACACGTTTTAATTTTTTTTTTAGAATGAACAATTTTACATCTGTCAAAAATTTCAACTGATGTCTAATTATTTTTCAACATCACAAATTTAAAAACTGATATAACAGACTAATTTAACATCTGTTGTTTCTTTGACAGATTTAAATTACGTGATGTATAATTACAGTATTCTAGTAGTGTCTCATGGCGCAGTGAGAGGGAGAGAAAGACCAACTTGAACTCCACACTTTTGCTACTTATTTTCTCGTATTTGGTTTTGACCCGGCCATGCCGTGACAACTTGTATTATGATATTTTCTTCCTTATGCTTTCGAACTTAAAACGTTTTGAGCGACTTAGGCAAGTAGGACAAGTTCGGAGGACCTAACGGCCCTATCGCGAATTTTAGGGTGCGAAATCCCTTCTTTGATCATTAAAACTTTGTTTTAAAACTCAACCCATACTCGAATTGCAAGATCCGAATGAAGGTATCCAATCCTTCGAAACGTAACCCGAATATTTATATTTGGGCCGTTACACCCCGTTTGGTATGAGTGCTGGAATCGGAATCGGAATCGGAATAGAATCAGAAAATGGTAATGACTCATTACTGGAGCTGGTTGTTTGGTATGTTGTCGGAATGAACCATTCCTGAAATAATAATAATAATAGTAATTTATAATAATAATAATTGAAATAGTGATCAAATTAATAAAATTAATAGAAATATATTATTATTATTATTATTATTATTATTAAAAATAAAAATATAATATAATATATATTAAATAATAAAATACAGATAATAATAATAATATAAGTATAAATATAATAAAATACTGATAAAAATAATAATAATATAAATATATTATTATTATTAAAAATAAAAATATAATATAATATATATTCAATAATAAAGTATTGATAATAATAATAATAATAATATTATAAGTATAAATATAATAAAATACTGATAAAAATAATAATAGAAATAGAAATATATTATTATTATTATTAAAATTAAAAAATCATATAATATATATTAAACAATAAAATATTGATGATAATAATAATATAAGTACAAATATAATATAATATAATATATATTAAATAATAAAGTATTGATAATTATAATAATATTAATACAAGTATAAATATAATAAAATATTGATGGTAATAATAATATAAGTATAAAAATGATATAATATAATATAATATAATTAATAATAATAATAATATAAAACATATAAAATAATAAAATATTGATAAAAAATAATAGTATTAATAGAAATATATTATTTTTATTATTAAAAATAAAAATATAATATAATATATATTAAATAATAAAGTGTTGATGATAATAATAATAATAATAACAATCTACAAAATCGGGAGTGGAGGATTACCTAGTATTTTGATGGGAATGAAATGGGCTACAAAATTGGGAATGGATGATTCCCGGGAATCATTACGATTCCAAGTTTTAGTCATACCAAACACTTAAATCGGGAATCATCCATTACGATTCCCAGTTTTGGTTCCCGGGAATGGATACCAAACAAGCCCTTATATATTCAAACGTATACACTTACATATTAATTTATACGAATGTATATATACTGTATAATTATATATATATAATGTGAAGGAAAATCATAAAACAAAAAATATTATGATATAGGTTACGTCTTTAGGAACCGCAAAATATATAGGAATTTTAGATTTTTTTATACTGTTTTTTATTTGAGGGACAAGGCCTGTCCCGTCCCGGTCCCGTCTCGTCCCGTGAGGAACAAGGCCTGCGCGGGATTGAAAAAAAAAGTAGTGACTCCCGTCCCAGTCCCGTCCCGCAAAAATTACGCGGGACGGGACGCGGGACGACCCCCGTCCCGTCCCGTCCCGTCCCGTCCCACGCCCACCCCTACTGTAACCGAAATAAAAACAGGGTCATACACTGTAATCAAAATAAAAACAGGGCATATACACTGTAACCAAAATAAAAACAGGGTCATAGACATTGTAACCAAAGGAAAACTCTAGGGTCAGGGAAGCATAAACCCTATAGGGGCTAATGAGAAGTCAAAATATAAGTGGTGACAGTTCTCCTCTAATATTTAAATGGGTAAGAGCCTAAGAGGGTCATAGACGATGTAACCCAAATAAAAACAAGGTCATGGACACTGTCACCACTATGAAAAAAGGGTTATAGACATTGTAATCAAAGGAAAACCATATAGACGCTATAACCAAAATAAAAACAAGGTCATAGACACTATCATCACTATGAAAAAAGGGTCATAGACACTGTAATCAAAGGAAAACCCTATAGATGTTGTAACCAAAATAATGAAAAGGGTAGAAACTGTCACCACTAAAAAACAGGGTAAAAGACACTATAATCAAAGGAAAACCCTATAGACATAACCAAAATAAAAACAGGGTCATAGACACTGTCACCAATATAAAAACAGAGCCATAGACACTGTCACCACTATTAAAATAAAGTCATAGACACTTGTAACCAAAAGGAAAACCCTATGATTAGGGAAGTACAAACCCTAAAGGGGCTAATGATAAGCCAAAAGAACATGTGATGTACAATATGGTTTAGGGTTTAGGGTTAAGTCTTTAGGGTTTAGGGCCTAAATCCTAAACCCTAAACCCTAAAATGTTAAGTACAGTACGTCGTTGAGAGATGATTACTGTCACCAAATGGAAAACCCTAGGACAAGGGAAGCACAAACCCTAAAGGGGCTAATGAGAAGTCAAAAGACATTAGGTGGACAGTTCTTCTTCAATATATGAATGGGTAAGAGAGTAATAGACACTGTCACCACTATGAAAACAGGATAATAGACACTGTCCCCACTATAAAAACTGGGCCATAGACACTGTCACCACTATGAAAAAAGGTCGTAGACACTGTAATAAAAGGAAACCCTATAGAAGTTGTAAACAAAATAAAAACAGGGTTATAGACACTGTCACCACTATGAAAAAAGGGTTAAAGACACTGTAATCAAAGGAAAACCCTACGACAAGGGAGGCACAAACCCTATAGGGGCTAATGAGAAGCCAAAATACATGTGGTGACAGTTCTCCTCTAATAAATGAATGGGTAAGGGGATCATAGATGCTGTAATCTAAATAAAAATAGGGTCATAGACACTGTCACCACTATAAAAACAAGGTCATCAACACTGTCACAACTATAAAAAAAAGAGTAATAGACAATGTAACCAAATGCAAACTCTTCCAATATATGAATGAGTAAGAGGGTCATATACGCTGTCACCACTGTTAAACAGTGTCATAGACACTGTCACCACTATAAAAACAGGGTCATAGACACTGTAACCAAAAGAAAACCTAGGACGATAGAAGCACAAACCTTATTGGGGCTAATGAGAAGCCAAAATATATGTGGTGATAGTACTCCTCTAATATATATGAATGAGTAAGAGAGTCATAGAAGCTATAATCAAATTAAAAACAGAGTCATGACAGCTTCGTTTCAAGAGTTTTTTTATACGGACTCACGGTCACCACCCTTATCAGTGGTGACACATGTGCGGTGACATACATTTTTTTTACGTGGGGAGTTAATTTTAAATTAAGAAAAGAGGAAACTGTCAAAACTCACCATCAACAACAATTGGTTTTGGTTGTTTGCTTCCACGTGTTTTTGCTATGTAAATGAATGATTTTTATGCATATTTCAAATTGAGATGATCTTGAGTCTCAATATACATAAATGATCCCTGTAAAACTCAAAACAAACTGAATAATAAATGGAAATAGAGGCGTCTATCAAGCACCTGGAAATTCTATAAAATCACAAATCACCCGAAGAAGATAACAGGAAAACAACAGATAGGAACCACCAATCTGTGATGCAGCACAGTAAGATTACATTGAGTCTCTGATGCTGTAATGCATCTAAAGTATCTAAGCCCTAAAAACCGTATATCCCCAATGCGCCGCCTCCATTTCTTCAGATCCAAAAACATGCTCCCTCTTCCATTTCGATGGTTTGCTGTCTATCTCTCTCTTATACGACCTCCGCCAGATCTCGCCCATTTCGGTCACTGCTGCCCACTTCCTCCCTCTCATCCTCTACCACTCTCTCTACGTCTCCTCGCTCTCTCACTATTGGGCCGGGGAAGAAGAACGAACGCCGATGCCATCGTCATTCGTCACCCGCACCTGATCCGGGGACGCGCTTTTATGTCGAACACCAGGCCCTGTTCAAGCCTTTGGATCTCCAACTCCCTTCCCGTCAATGTTCCGGCGTGAAACATCGATGTCGAGCAGCGGGGAGAGATTACAAGGGGCGAGGAGGAGGGCTGCTGGGCTCGAATCGGGCGTTCGGATGCGAAAGCAGTAGCGGGGAGAGATTTTTGGAGCTTGAGGGCGAATATGATGACGGTGATGCCGGAAACGGCGGCCATGGCTGCTCCCACCAAGTGCCATGGAGATCTGAGGATGAAGAAGCCACGGAACGGGAGCTTGTGGGAGACGGGAATATAAGGCAGGAGTAAAGATGGTATTCTGAAAGTTTTTGGGCCAAATTTAATCTTTAGAAAAAATAAAATTTATGAGAAATTTAGTGGAATGATGATATTGATTAATGAGTGAGTGTTTATTAAAACTTCTGCACAATGCTAAAATGACTTAAATTTTGAGACGGAGGGGTAGTTTTTTTGCTTAAAATGTCAAAGGTTGGGGTGGGCGTGAGCTGTGACGGTACGGGATCAGAACGAGATTCACTATTATTTCTAATCCTGTATGGGCCTTGTCCCTCAAATAAAAAATATTATAAAAATATCTAAAATTTATATATAGTTTACAGTTTTCAAAAGTGTAATACATATAAATCTATAATATTTTTTATATCCCTTATATATACACATTGTATATACAATTACGCCATTATATATACTGATATACACATACATATACTGATGGAGTGGATAGTGTGTGTATGGGGAATCGGGGATGGACGTATACACTTGATAGTGTGTAATGTGTATATACACTTAAACTAGTGTAGGTCCCGTCCCGTACACGGAGAATATATATTAATGCAATATTATAAATAATTTAGATAAATTTCAATAAATATAAATAATAATAATCTAAACATAAAAAAAATTATCAAAAAATAATATAGTTATAAATAAAATTAGTTTGATAGATTATATATAATCTAAATATTATTTTATTTAGATTCTCTTAAAATATAAACAAAGTTCACATTTATAAGGTAAAAAGTTTTTTTTCTAATATAACATTAATTGAATCTCGTGTAATTTAATAGATAACTGATTTTTTAAAATATTTAAATATTTTTTATTAAATATATGATATATTTATTATGTTAGTTTACTAAAATAGCTATGTACGGATGGATTGTGGTTACACAATATTTTTATAAATCATTTGAGGCTTAAAAATAATATAGATATAAATAAAATAACAATTATTAAACAATTCATTTTTATATAAATAATTTTTTTACCGAAAATTAATCTAGATATAAATAAAATAACACTTATGAAATACTATATATTTATCTATTAATATTTTTGGTAAGTAAGGCTATGAAATATTTTTTATTTATATTTTTGTCAATCAACTAAAATATATAGATAGATAGATTGTGGCTTATATAACTTTATATAAATTATGACAACATATGATGTTATTAATTTTTATCCTAGAATCAACCACAACGCACTATATATATAGGACACTATGCATCGTTTTAGTATACATGTATAGATAGATAGATTGTGTATATTACACAAATATACAGTGTGTCTACACAAATGTGTGTGTCTTTATGTATATGTATACACACATATATATAAAGGATAGATCATATGTACTCAGCCCTTAACGTGTATCATGTACACAAATCTGGGCCATTGATTAGTTGAGATGGAGGGTGGAGATTAATTAGCCCATTTGTGGTAGATTGCCTGCATAGATGATTATTCTGTCGAGTATAAATGATTATGCACTAGTATATGAAGGATTATTCAGTCGTATGAGTCTATTTAGTAGGTTAGTCATTATTCGATCGTATTGACGGATTATGCGATGGTAATTTTTAGGTAAAAGTTAGGAGCGTTTTCCTGGTGCTAGCTATTAGAAAAATCCATCGAAACCATTGCATAATCCGTCAATACGATCGAATAATATTGCCACGTCATCGAATAATTAAGTTATACCATTGAATAATAAAGCAATATCATCGCATAATCCGTCAATACGATCTAATAATATAGTGAAACCATCGAATAATCAAAATGACTAACCTACTAACCAGACTCATAAGACTGAATAATCCTTCATATACTAGTGCATAATCATTTATACTCGACCAAATAATCATCTATGCAGGCAATCAAACAAATGGGCTAATTAATCTCCACCCTCCATCTCAACTAATCAACGGCCCAGATTTGTGTACATGATACACGTTAATGGCTGAGTACACCGGAACTAACCTATATATATATATATATATATATATATATATATATATATATATATATATATATATATATAGAGAGGTTGGGTCATGTGTTAACAACTCTTACGGTGTTAAATGTTAACAAATTAATATTCGGCAAAATTTATCAAATATTCATCACAGTCACTCAAATATTCATAACAGTCACTCAATTATTCACCATTTTCCAAATATTCATCAATATTCGACAACATTTAAGAAATATTCATCACAGTAACACAATTACGGGATTGGGGGTGGATACACACGCAAGGGTTTGAGTTTTTTGGGTGATAATTTTTTTTAATTGGCAATAATTATTAATTGAAATGAATCTCTTAAATGTTGTCGAAAAGCTTTGATGAATAATTGAGTGACTGTGATGAATATTTGATAAATTTTACCGAATATTGATTTGTTAACATTTAACACCGTAAGAGTTGTTAACATTTGATCTGTATTATATATATATATATATATATATATATATATATATATATATATATATATATATATATATATATATATATATATATACGAGACGAGACGAGATTTGCGGGATAAAGGAAATTTCATCGCACATATTTTTTGTGGGACGGACCTATGACGAGATTCACTATTTTTTTTCAAATCCCACTAGAATCGGGACGGGATCGGGACAGAACCGGGATTTGTGCCCACCCTTCGTCAAAGGTGAATATGAAAGGGGGTCCAAATTCATGTTTATTCATGAGAAAGTGGAATGCTGCAAAGGGATCTCTATTGATAATATGTGAATGTGGAGTGAAGTATTAATACTTCACTTCCATGACATATGGAAATCCAGAAAGGAGATTTATGAGATCTAAGAATTACAAGGTATGTAATTTGTTTGTAATTTTTCATTCTTGATTTTTTTGCTTCTATGACAGATGGAGTTGAGTGTCAATATTTCACTTGAATTTGTGCTCATTGCAATGTAGATATAAGTAAGGTAAACAAACGTCATGACATGTATATGACTGATCAAGTATTACGCAAATATCCATCTAACCTCACATGAGAAAATGTGTTTCTCTCGCTCTCAATGTGTTTAGGCTTTAAATGCAACTCTCCACTAAATCCGAAATGCTCCATGCTACATAGGAATTGAAAACCATATCACCAAGTCTCCACTGTTAGAATTATCACTTGCAAGCAACATCATGAGTTTTTTTATATAAAGGTTGTAATGGGGACATGGTAGGAACATAGGGTATGAGAAATATTTAGACCATGTGGTGCTCAAAATATGGGAAAAAGGGTTAGTACTATACAATTAGACAATACCAATACTTCAATACTTCGCAAACCATTCCAATTACATTCACTCCAAAACATAACATATATGCTCTTTTGATTTGATAAAGTCATACAACTCAATCATTTATTTCCGTTGATGATGACTTTATTCTTTTTTTTTTCCTTTTTCTTTCTTGCTTGACTTTTGCCCCTAAGTGAATTTTATCCTCCCTATGTCTTAAGCTACTAAACTTTCACTCCTAAGACCATCCACAATGGTTGTGTGCAAATGTACAAATGTGTATTTTTTAGACATTTTTAATTCCATTGGTTGTTTTGGGTGTGTGCAAATGTACACATTTGAGCATGTAATGTGCAAATTTGAGCACACCACATCCTCTATGTGCAAAAACTTTTATAATAAGCAAGACAATTTCATTGGTTGATTTTTTATGATTTTATTTGAAATGAATTGTATCTGAATGGTGTGTAAAAAATGTACATTTTACCAATGAAGCAATTTCTTAAAAAGTGATGTGTATTTTTCCACATCTTGTGCAAATGTGTACATTTTACCCAAAACCATTGTGGATGGTCTAAGTGAATTTTATCCTCCTTACTCCTAAGTGAATTCTTTTCCTTTTACTCAAAGCAACTCCAACATCTCAATATTTCCACCAATTCTCCTCCCAATTCCCAGATATGGGTTAGGTTAATCATTATATAGGAAGATTTTTGTAGAGCTATCAAAAATAGGCTTATAAGGCTGATATTCTCTTCAAGCAAAGGATAATACAAAGGGTAGATAGAGTATTATGTGGCTAAGAAAGCATGACTCAATCATTTAAAACTTACATGCAACAAACATATAATATACGATCTTGAAAATAGATAAATGGTCAATCCCAAGAGGTAGAAAACATATGTACCTAGGAACAATAGACTCCACATGCTCAGTTACGTTCACTCAATCATGCTTTACATAAAAAAAATCCTTTAACCTGTAATTCCCATCGATTCGGATCAATATATAGGCAACCAAAAATCCATAATTGAATGGAACATGAAACAAATTTTTTCAATTTCAAATCTTCAAAGTACCAAGTACTTACAAGTTTTCAAGCTAGGCAATGCAATCTTGTTTCAAATTTGGATAGAGTCATCACCCAATCTTCACCTTTCATATACCGAGTACTAGAGCCACTAACTGTTGTAGCCTATTGGTGCGACTAGAATATCTTGTGTTCTAACAACCCAAATAGTAATATCTCTACCTTCAACCAATAACAAGTATTAACAAGTAAAGGTTGATCTCACAGAAAGTGCGTGCGACTTTGGCTAAACATAGTGTGTAAGCAAGCGAATTGTAACAATAGCAAATGAGAGAAAAGAGCAATAGAAGCAGTTATTGTAAAATAGAGAATAATATGAAGAGAATATAGCTTAACTTACAATCGCAACATTGGCAACTTCATGATCATTGGGTTGTTTT
Source organism: Persicaria maculosa (assembly GCA_963922045.1). Classification (NCBI taxonomy): domain Eukaryota; kingdom Viridiplantae; phylum Streptophyta; class Magnoliopsida; order Caryophyllales; family Polygonaceae; genus Persicaria; species Persicaria maculosa. The sequence goes on from OY998271.1 coordinate 23,374,736, forward strand.
GATTATGCTTGGCTATCTTAGTGTCGGTTTGTGCACAAAGTTGTATAGCTTACTATTCGATCACTATCAACTCCATAAACTCTTGCATGAGGTTCAAGAAACAATAAGTCCTTAATCATCTAAGCATGCAATTCATGTAATTACTGCATAATTTGACGTTTTACCTAGTTGTCAACCCAGCTATCGCTTCCGCTAAGAAAGCACTCAACTACCTGTCATTACTCTTATATATGCATGCTTTCCAACCTGTTTCTCAAGATATGTTTGCTACTTTATAGGATTAAAGCCTGCAATAGCGGATATAACTATAATCAATTAGCACATTGTTTATCTATCCTAATGGCTAGTTAAGACAAATAAACAACATAAACATGTGGAGAACTAGTGTAATGAATAACCAAATATGCATAAACCATATATTAACTATAGAATAGTATAGAAACAACCATATATTACCGCATAATTTGACGTTTTACCTGGTTGTCAACCCAGCTATCGCTTCCGCTAAGAATAATACTCAACTACCTGTCATTACTCTTATATATGCATGCTTTCCAACCTGTTTCGGAATATATTTTTGCTACTTTATAGGATTAAAGCCTGCAATAGTAGATATAACTATAATCAATTAGCACATTGTTTATCTATCCTAATGGCCAATTAAGACAAATAAACAACATAAACATGTGGAGAACTAGTGTAATGAATAACCAAATATGCCTAAACCATATATTAACTACAGAATAGTATAGAAACAACCCTCACATGTTCTAAACCAATGCATTGAATATAAGCAAAACCAATGAAATTTATGAATATCTATAGTTATTTAGGGAGAACCAAATGAGATTTACTTTGAATGTGCAATTTTAGAACTTAAATGTGCAATTTTACTTTGAAAAAGTGCAAATATAAAACTAAAAAGTGCAATTTTGTAACTCAAATGATTCTTTTTTTTGCATCTCCTGACATCCAAACGAGAAGAAAAGTGCCCGGTTTCAATAATTTGTCATGGTCATGGATCTCCTAACCCACAACTCCCATTATTCCCATGGATTCTCACATGTATGTCTCTCTTGTTGGAATCGCTACCGACGAAGATTCGAGATGAATCGGACAAGGATGTGGTGAGCTAGGTAGCACCATAGCAGGGTTGTCCTCGCCGAGATTGGTGTTCGCAAGCCGTGGAAGAGTCTTTGAGGACAGTGATGCAATTGAGCTGCTGGCTTCCGAGTTAGTTGAATCGATCTTTCAACTTCAATTCGATTTGTTGCCCAATTCTAATCTGAGATTGGATTTGAATGCGATCTCTCTCGCTTGCTTTGTTGGTGGTAGCTAATGTGGGGTTTAGAGAAGGAGATCAGGGAAGACTGGATTTTGATTTTGATTTTTTGCTGATTCATTCATTTTCAAGTCTTTTAAAATAGAGAAAATTGTGCTAACTAACCCAAAAAAGTGCAAAGTTTGCAAAACTAACCCTAACCCCTGAAAATTTGCAAAACTAACCCCAAATGCAAAAAATTTGCACGAAATGCCCGGTAACCCCAACCGGTTTTAGGGGGTAACTTATCCAAAAAAAAGAAAAATAAAAGGAAAAAGGGAGGGGCATTTAATGAGGAGGGAAAAACTGACGGCGAGAAGTAAAAAAAATTGAAATGGCATTAAATGCCAATCAAATCAAAGGCTTCTCCCCCCCATCTCCCTCATAAGGTAACCGGCGATCGAAAGGCCAGTTTATAGGGGAAATCGAGAGAGAGAGAGAGAGAGAGAGAGAGGGGACAATGGAGACCCTTGAAGAGCGCCGATGAAATCGAATGAGAGAGAGGTCGAAAACCTTACAAAATGTCGTGGTATAGAGGTACACTTCATCTTCTGAAAATCTTCCGTCCTTTTCTCCCTTTTCTGCTAATGTTGTGTGGGTGAAAGAGTTTCTATAGGAGGGTTGTCTTGTTGTGGCAACAGTGGTTGCGATTAAACAGTGAGGAGGGTGGTTTTCGGGTCTAGGTAGGGGAAATCGGCGGTTAGGGTTTGGGAAGACCGATGAGAGTGACAATGGTGGGATTCGAAATTGGGATATGAGAATGTTTTGGTGGACAATTGGATTGAAGAACATGGATTGAGGGTTGGGCGTTGTTTGATTTGGAAGGTGATGGTTTGACAGAGAAATGGGGTGACATGGGTTTCTTAATGGGTGATAGGGTTTTGATTTTGCTTTTGGACAAGATGAAAAGGGGGAAATTGCGATAGGGGGATATTGGGATGTTTTGGGTGGGCGATTGATGAAGAAGGATTGAGGATTTGGCCGTGTTTGATTTGGAATATGTTTGTTTGAAACATAAATAGGGTGACATGGGTTTCGAATTAGGTGATAGGGGTTTGAGATTGTCTCTGTACCAGCTATTGACTTCATCTTCAATTTCACCTTGCTTGTTATGAAACTCAATTCCATTCGTGCGAAAATGTTTTTTTACTTCGATTTTATTTGATGGAGCTGGGTATGGATCTTCGAAACCCATGGGTTATGTAAGTCAGGTGATAGGGATTTAGTAGTAAGATGAAACAGGATATGAATGTGTGTGAAACTCTGAGTTAATTGACATGGGTTTGGAAGTTAGGTGGCAGAGACAACAAAGTAAGGTGACATGGGTTATAGGGACGGGGTCACGGGTTATAGGGATGGGGTATGAATTTTTTGATATATGATTTAAGTGACATGGGTTTGTAAGTTATGTGACATAGAATTACTAATTAGGTGACACGAGTATGTGATCTTATGTGAAAATCTGATTGTGTTCATATCACCCAAATTGTAGGGAAGAAATGGTGCGGAGCAAAAATATAAACTGTGGCTTAATAAAAGAAAGGGTATCCAATACCGACAGCAACCCCCGCTAAAGCAATTGTAGCAGCTCCGGCACCCATTGATTTAGTAGTTCCTTAATACCTTTTTACTAATCTATTTCTAGTAAAGCAACTTTCAGGCTAATCCCCAGTGGGATCAATCTATACCTTAGCAGAATGTAGGCCGGAAGGGGGAATCTATCTTTTTTTTGGATGTACGCCTCTTTGTTGGACCGCCGGCGCGAACACGGGAGCAGAAGTACCCAAAGAGCAGCAACCTCGATATGCAGTCCCGGAGGAGAAGCATTTCTGGGCATGGGTTAACCAAAATTCGAGAATGTCCATGCTAGCGAACATTGACTATTGGGTCGACCCGTATGATTGGGAAAAGCTCCAGGGAAGCCAATTTGCAGGGGTTGTCCATGTGGCTAACCATGTAAATTTTTCCTCACAACTAGTGCACTATGCTTTACAACATCATCTTGTCACATACAAGAAATGGGAGACGTGGTACATGATGCAAGGACAACTTCTTCGCTTCTCGATGAAGGAGTTCGCACTAGTCATCGGGTTGCGTTATGGTCGACCTCGGGCAGCGGACATGGCAAACGATAAGAAGGTTATGGAGGACTTTTTCTCATCTGATAGGATGACAGTGGGTGACCTCGAGTACGCTTTCAAGAATTCGATAGTGAAGGAGCCGAGTGTGAGAAGACGTTTTAAGCTCGCTCTCCTCCTTATTGTGGAAGGAGTTCTACTTGGGGGGGGGGGGGGGAGCAAGAAACCTTTAAGAGCATGGATTGTAAGGCTAGTGGGGAACATGGATCGGTTTTTGGCATTCCCATGGGGTAGGGTTGTTTACGAGGTCACTCATGCGTCGCTGTCTGGTGTCATACAACGACGGGTAGTTGATTTAAAGTCGCAAGTCGATCGACATGGATACGAGCTGGTTGTTATCCATTGGCCTTCCAGGTAACCTTCTATTATTATTGTACAATGATGGTGAATGTGTGGAAATCTCATTCATACATTATATGAAGTATGAGTTTGTAATTTGAGTGTCGATGCATTGTACTGGACTTTGGGGTGCAGTTCGCAGTGAAGGTGTCCTACAGGTCATTTCCTTGATGTACAAGGTGGGATGCTGATGATGAAAACCTTAGCTACGACACAATTATGAAACGCATGGATCCAGACGATGAGGATGGCATTAGGGTTTAGGTGAACCCCCTACTACTCCCGGAGGAGGATGAGATGGGGTTGATGGATGGCTGCTTCTTCCGTCAAGAGGAACCCAACCATCTTTTTAATGATGTTGTGTCTCCCTTCGTTGCCCGTTATCATGCACCTAGTGGGGGCTTCACCAAGGATGCCAAGGGAGATAACTTGGCGAATACTCTGCAGAACATAGATGACAAAGGTAATTGGAGTAGTGACACATCATATTTGTCAGATGACACGTACATTTGGATAATAATGGGATTCTTCCCTAATCTCTTAATGGGAATATTTTGTTGTTTGTTTGAACTTGAAATGGGATTGTTTCTAAATTATATACGAAGGTTGATGCTAAAACACCTAATCTCTGCAGATGAATGTGTTGGAGGAGGTTGTAAATGGATTGCGAGATGCTAAAGGGATGGGAGGAGTAGGGCAAGAACAACGAAGGGATGCTGACGCTTATATGAACATGGATGGCCAGGAAAAGAAAGGATTTGAAGAGAATGTTGTCGACAAGGAAGGAAATGCTGAGGACAGAGATGCTCATGATGATGTAAATTTGTTATTGGGTGACATGATGTTTTATGTTAAGTGTCACGGGAAATCTGGGATCCATGTCTGGAATTAAACAATGGTGACAGGGTTAATATAGTTGTGTGACATGTTGTTTTATCATACATGACAAGGAAAATATGGGATCCAATTTAATGTGTGAATGTGTTTTGCAGGTGGGTGATGCTGAAGGCGGGGAGAAGGTTGAAGCTGATACGGTTGAGAAGGTTGAAGCTGAAGGCGGGAAGAAGCCCGCAGAAGGACAAAATGTTAAGGTAAGCTCCTCTGCTCCGTTGCGATTATATGAATCAGTTTTGGACGAAACCTTAGTTACAAGGTTAATATAGTTGGGTCACAGGGTCTGTTTGGTTGGGTGACACGGGATAAAAACAGTGGGATTGATAGTTGGGTAACAGGGTGTTTGATTTTACATGACAAGGACAATCTGGGATCCAATTTAATGTATGAATGTGTTTTCCAGGTGGGTGATGCTCATACGGTTGAGAAGGTTGAAGCTGAAGGCGAGGAGAAGCCCGCAGAAAGACAAATTGTGAAGGTAAGATCCTGTGCCCCGTAGCGATTATATGAATTAGTTTTGGACGAAACCGTTGTGACAAGGTTAATTTAGTTGGATAACATGGTATTTTCTCATAATGACAAGGACAATCTGGGATCAAAATTCATGTGTGAATGTGTTTTGCAGGTGGGTGATGCTGATATGGTTGCCCAGACTGAAGTTGAAGTTGAGGAGAAGACCTCAGAAGGACAACCTCTAAAGGTAAGCTTAGTTACAAGGTTAATATAGTTGGATGACAGGGTCTATTTGGTTGGGTGATACAAGATGAAAACAATGAGATTAATAGTTGAAGCTGTTAAACCGTGTGCAGGTCTATGGGAAAAAAGATGGCAAGAAAGCGAGGAAGGGTGATGGAGAAGAGATGCCTCCCAATGCAAAGAAAGCTAGGTGCCAAAAAGGGAAGGACATGGTTGTTGTTGCTGATGCCATTCAGATGGGACTTCTGTCCGTGTCAGACAATGACATCCTAGCACAGTGGCTTGAAAGGTTCACGAAAATTGTGTTTTACTCTAAATTAATCGAAAAAGGTAGATATCTGTATGCCACCTAACATTGTCATCATGTATGTGTAGTGGGGATGGGTATAAGAAAACGATAGGGTACGACACAGATCTTACAAATGATTTCTTTACCTCCATACAGACACCCAGATTTGGTTCATGGCAGAGGTATAAAAGCCGCGTTATTTAATTAGTGCATTTGGTGTAGGTCATGCATCCGTAGTGGATTTTCATTTGGGTAGTAATTGATGCAGCACATGGAGCATAGTTGTTACTTTCTGTGTAAACTAGTGACGGAGAGGGGTGATGTTTTGGGTTGCCGTTAAGTTGTCGTTGTGGACACGTACTGGTCGCGCCGTCTTGAGATGAAGTGGAAGAAATATAGTGCTGCTTTTGAAAAATACGAGGCGGATAAGTCGGTGCTTGCTTGCTTTGACGACCGAAACCCGGCGACAATGGGGCTTGCATGGGCAGGGGCAGACCTCATCCTTCTTCCCTTTAACATGAAGAAAAAGCATTGGGTTGCCCTTGCAATTGATCTGAAGGAGTGGCAGGTGAGGGTGTATAACTCTGATGTACACTTTGTCACAGACCGCCAGCTGTCAGCCCTCGTAATGTGCATCACACACCTAATCCATGTCCTCATGAATGCACACCCCGAGTTGAAGGCTGCCTATGAGGGGAAGTTACTGACGTCATTTTCCCTCCAGCGTGACAAGGGGCTACCGCAGAACAAGGAGAGGTAAGTTGGGTGTGAGGATTCAATTTCATTTCATTTGAGGTGTTAACCGTGTCGTATCGATCTGACAAAGGGTTCCCATTGCAGTGGCGATTGTGGACCATACACCATCAGTTTAATGCAACTCCTACTTGAGGTGGAGCCCAGTTTCAAGGGAATAGATGACACGTTCATCTCAGCGTACATGCACCTGCTTGTTGTTTCCGTCTTCCATGGTCGCTTCAGAGGCCAATGACCGTTTGTGATCGGGATGTAGTTTGGGAATGTGAATACTTGTAGTTTTTTTTGTTAACATTGTTGCTCTGAACTCCCATTGTAATTCGTGGATGGATGTACTTGACGTGAACACCTGAAGGTAGGAGTGGACAATTGTTTTGAACTTGGACGCGAATAGTTGAAGTCGGACTAGGCACATATTGGACTAGGTAGAAATTGGACATGGTACATTTTGAATTTGGACAGGAACATGTTATCCACTTGAAGGTATGTATGAACCTTAGTGGAGCCTAATTGATTCGACGCATATAGCTAAACCTACAAGTTATTTCAAACACTTTAGGTTGCACAGTGACTCAAACACGTCACACGTTATTTCAAACAGGTAACAGAGGTTATTTGTAAAAGAAATAAAAAGTGAGAATCTCAGTTGTGACACGTTAATTCAAACATGTGACACGTGAATTCCAACAAGTGACAGAGGTTATTTCTAAAAGAAATAAAAAAGTGATAATCTCAGCAGTGGCACATTACTTCAAACATGTAACACGTTAATTCAAACAAGTGACACGTACATTGGGTGGGTGGCTTTATACAGTTGGACCGAAAGGGGAAGATAGAAGAAATTGATGAAGAAGGAGAGAAGAGAGGTTGACGAGTGGGTGGGTGGCCGATTGCGAGAGAAAGGACAAGGGAGTATCATATACTCCGGAGAGGAGTTAAGCCGCATATGTTTTTCTGCAAAATTCTCTCCCCTATCTACAACTCTGGATCTTGGATCCAATTTATTTTCAGTTTTCTAGTGTGAATGCTAATTTGTATGGGTATTGAGGGTTGTTTCTCATTGTTTGTGGAGGTGGTGGGTGTGGTAGACGAATATGGAGGGTGATTTTAGGATATGCCACATGCAACATTGAAATGCACTTAGGATTTTGATGCATGTGAAGGTGGGAGGAGAAATTGGGATATTGGGATGTATGAGTTTGAGATTGAAGAAGAACGAGGGAGGTTGGGCTGGGTTGAGATTGAAAAAGAACAAGGGAGATTGGCCTCATGCGACAAGCGGTTTGTCATGGGTGACAGGAGAAATGTCAAAAATTAGAATTTCAGGAAAGGTGTAGCCATCAGATTAGGTGAGATGGGTTGAAAGTTGTGTGACATGGGTTCGGAAGTTGGTGACATGGTTCATTTTTAATGTATTTGGGAAAAAAATCTAAGAGGGGGTTCAATAGTTGGGTGATAGGAGGAGATGATTTTGTGTGGATATCTAATTCTGTTCAATTCTACCTAAATGCAGGGAAGATATGATTAGGTCAAAAAATTGAGGAATGGAGTGAAGCTACCCGAAAAGGCAGAGTCGCGCTATGCAGTGCCAGAGGAGAAGCACTTTCGGGGATGTGTGAACCAAAATTCGAGAGTATCGATGCTCTTGAACTTGGACGATTGGATCCACCCGGTAGATTGGGAGAAGATGTAGAGAAGCCAACTTGTGGGAGTTGTGGAATTGGCAAACCGAGTTCAATTCTCACCACAACTACTGCATTACGTCTTACAACGGCATCTTCTGACGGAGAAGAAGTGGGAGACGTGGTACATGTTGCAAGGAAAGCTCCGACGCTTCTCGATCAAGGAGTTTGCGCTCTTGACTGGGTTGCGTTGTGGTCGACCCTGGGATGGAGAGATGGAGGACAACAAGGATGCCATTAAGGACTTTTTCTCAATGAACAGGATGACCGTGGGTGAGCTAGAGTATGCTTTCAAGACCTCAGTCTTGAAGGAGCCGAGTGCAAGAAGGCATTTCAAGCTCGCTCTCCTCTTCATTATCGAAGGTGTTCTGCTTGGGGGGGGGGGGGGAACCCAGACAACCTATACGAACGTGGATTGTGAGGAAGACACTTGGCTTGATGTTGGAGAGGCTGGAAACTATGACAACGTGGCTTCGGAGAATGGATGAGAAGGTACGTCCTTCGTCTATCTTTGTTTTCACCAAAGTATGCATACCATCTATGACAAGGGTATATAAACTAGTGACATGACATAATTAGTAGGTGACACGTAAATGCCATTGAATGTGATCAAATGGAGGTAAAACCCCTCATTTACGTTATGCATGGTGCAGATGAAGGTGCTGGAAGATGTTGTGAATGGGATGCGAGATGCCCGTGGAAAGGGAGGTGGGGTGAAGTACAACAAAACGGGTGTTCTGCCGGCGTCTCCAGATAATAACGTCAACGTGGATGCTACAAATGTGGAAGTGAGCGAGGCAAGAGGACTATGAAGGCACAAGGAGGGGATGAACAAGGCATGCCTCCCCTTGCGAAGAAACCACGTGGCCAAAAGGCTTGACTTTAATAAACCGTCGAAACTTTTTATTATTGCGTACTTTGCCTTTAAGGAGGAAGGTTGTTATGAACTTCGTTGTGATTGTATTTTATGATCATTGTTGCTGAAAAAATGTATGTGTTCTACTTTTTGACCGTGCTTGGTCTTGACATTGGTAGATGTTATTCTTCTATGAACATCTTATGAATTTGGAGTTTTTCTTTACTGACACGTTGAGTCGAACATGTGGCACGACCATACAAACTGGTGACATGGTTCTTTTTCTAAAAGAAATGTAAAGTTAAACCTCAAAATGTGACACGGTATTTCCTTCGAGTGACACGGCCAGACAAACAGGTGACATGATTCATGTTCAAAAACAAATGTAAAGTTTAAAACCAATATGTGACACAGTAATTCCCTCGAGTGACACGTTTGTACAAACATGTGACATGGTTCATTTACGAAAACAAAATTAAAGTTCAACCCCAAGATGTTCGTACATAACAGCTTCACATATGTGCGTAACCAAAGTAGCAAAAAGTTTTTCATATGCACCCTAACATATCTAAAGTTTGTCATATGTGCTTCCCAAATACTAAAAGTTTCACATATGTGTCTAACCAAAGTAGCAAAAAGTTTTTCATATGCACCCCAACATATCTAAAGTTTGTCATATGTTCTTCCCAAAATACTAAAAGTTTCACATATGTGCCTAACCAAAGTAGCAAAAGTTTGACCTATCTGCATACCCCCAAAGTACCAAAAGTTTAACATATGTGTTTAACCCCAAAATACCTAAAGTTTGTCATGTGTGCATGATCCAACCCTTGACCCCAAACTGAAGATGCAAATTCAGCTTCTAAGATAAGCCATTGGACCACCAATAGAGGAACAATTGCTGGAACTCCGCCCACGTGTATGTCTTCACCATCTTGAAAAACATGCTCTGCAGCCCCGTGACCCCCTTGTACCTGCGCATGGCATTTTGAAATAGATGTCACACACAAAACTCTTGCTTCACAAACACATAGTTGTCTCTTATACCTTGGACAATACTCAAATGGCGATTAGAGACAAAAATTAAGTCTGGCGTGTCCTTCCGACATGTAGCATGTCCTTGAAGAAGAAGGACCACGACCTGTGATTCTCACCATCGACAATCACAAACGCGATTGGGTATACTTTGTGGTCTAGATCTTAGGTTGTGACAAAGAGAAGCATTCCCCTAAACTTCCCTTTTAGGAAACTCTCGTCCACTGAAATGACATGTACATCGAAATCAGTAACTGTGAGTTTAGTGACACGATATTTTTTATTAGGTGACAAGTGAGATTATAAAGCCGATATGTGGTTTTACCTTTCTAAGGTATGGGATCGCCCTGTGCCATACCCCAAAGCTAACAAAGGCATACTTGAATGGTTGGGAGGAGTCCACCTCTACCCTAGTATATGTCCCTGGGTTAGTCTGCTCCACCATGTGCAAGTATTGAATGATATCTCGATAACTATCTTCGTCAGTCCCATGCTTAACATCCCTCGCCGCTAATCATGCCCTTCGGGCCTTCCAATAGCTACACGTCACTCCCAACTAGGACTTCGTCAGCGACTACACTTGATCGGGAACTAGGTTCTTTCGAGTCCCAGTGAACCTACGAGTGATAGGTTCGTTACTTTGACATGTATAATAAAGTAAGGTGACAAATGTAATATAAACATGTGACAAAGAAAAAAGTGTTCCTAAGTAGAGTAACACTTACGTCGATACTAAGTTCCGTTCAATCATATTCGACGTAGCATGTCGGTTATTGTTGTGCTTCACGCTTATGTCACATGTATGCTCCTGGATATACTTTTGGATGATCCACAAAGTGGTGCGGCTGTAAGTCGTGGCCCTACACATCCACGTGCAATTTTTGTCCACACATCCTACAACATACAACGATTTCAACGAATTCTTCACAATAAACTCAAAGCACTTCTCCACCGCAATCCACCGAAGGCGAGTCTGAACTTCAGCCTTCGATGCAAATAATTGTCCTTCCGAAAATTCTATCATGTTGCGTTGTGTGTCCTGGCTTTGTGGTGTTATGCTCTCCACCATAGCCTCAATGATCTCCATCATAGGTGGGGATTCGCTTGACCTTGGCACACAATCTTTAAGTTCCCTCATCACCACATCCTCAACTTCCTCCTCCACTCGAAGCCACTCCAAATCCTCCCAGTATTCTTATAGTTTCACCCCAACACGTTCGTCATCGTCCGAGACCCCAACGTTGATTGTGGGGGTTGACCCATCCTCATCCCCGCTGATAATGGATATCACCTCCAATCCCTAATCTATTTCAGATGAAGAGTTATCCGTGTCACCTAATTGGATCAGTTCCAAACCCTCACCCTTGTCACATGAACACATATTCTTGTCACTTGAACAGAAACCCATGTCACCCGATCGAAAATCATTGTCACTAATGTCCATCACAGTCCCCTCCTTGCTCTTCCCTATGACCTCTCTCACCTCTCCTTCACTCTTGTCACTCGAACAAATACACATGTCACCTGGCCGAAAAATTATGTCAGAGTATCCATTGCAGTCACCTCCTTGCTCTTCCCTATGGCCTCTCTTACCGCTCCCTTACCCTTGTTACCTAAACATATATCCATGTCACCTGACCGAAAAATCCTTGTCACTAATGTCCATCACAGTCACCTCCCTGCTCTTCCCTATGGCCTCTCTCACCTCTCCTTCACTCTTGTCACCCAAACATATACCCATGTTACCTGACCGAAAAACTATGTCACTAATATCCATTGCATCCACCTCCTTGCTCTTCCATATGGCCTCTCTCACCTCTCCCTCACCCTTGTTACCTGAAAATATACCCATGTCACCTGACCAAAAATCCTTGTCACTAATGTCCATCACAGTTACCTCCTTGCTCTTCCCTATGGCCTCTCTCACCTCTCCTTCACCCTTGTCACCTGAAAAGATACTCATGTCACCTGACCGAAAATCTATGTCACTAATATCCATTGTAGTCACGTCCTTGCTCTTTCCTATGGCCTCTCTCACCTCTCCTTCACTCTTGTCACCCGAACAGATACCAATGTCACCTGACCGAAAATTCTTGTCACTAATATCCATTGCATTCACCTCCTTGCTCTTCCTTTTGGCCTCTTCCACCTCTCCTTCACCTATGTCACCTAAATAGATACCCATGTCACCTGAAAAATTCTCCTTAAGAAATGGACCAACCTATATCTCCATGGGTCATGGATGTTCTCCACACTTTGAATTCAAAAACTTAAATGCCTCAAGGTCATCATCATCATCTATCATGATCGGATGATCCCCATCTTTCGACTTTGGCATGTAAGACAACGCCCACTCTTCATCACCATCACCGACCTTGACCTTGATCAAGTTTTTGAAAGAGGTGAAGTCGATGCCCTCTTGTATCATGACATTCTTGTGCACCTTCTTACCCGCAAATACCCAACGTCCTCCCTCGAACACCCAACAACCATTGAAGATGAGGGTGACAAATACGAAGGTGTTTCCACCTGAAAATGAAACGAGGGTTGAAACTAAAGGTGTATGGATATCTACTTTGAGTATAACTTTGTCAAATACACTTACCCATTGTATCTAGGAAGAAAGGTTTCTGCGAAATAAATGTGACACAGGGATTCTGAGCACTAATAGGAGCAACGACTGTAGGCAACCGGTGCTCTGCAACTGGCACCGCAAGCAGAGAGCTTGTCTTCCATGGTGGAACATTTTTCATTTGTTTCTCCATCTCTCTGTTGCAGAATGTGTGAGAGAAAGTACAAAATGAAAGACTTCTCCTCCTCTTCCTTTTTATACCATAAAATAAAATACTAGTTTTGCAAACCATCCCCTCACTCTATTTTTGGCGCCAAAACCCAAAGCCCCACCAAAAACATTCTCTCCTCACCCAACCAGCCTAACCTCCAACTTGCTACCGGCACAACAGGTCAATTTTTTTTTTTTTTTGTAAAAGTAGATCTCTAAGCTAGTTTTGTAAATCTCCCAAAACATGGACAGTTTTGCAAAATACCCTTTAAAATAACATGTAGAACCAAATTTTTTTTATAGTGACTATTATAGTCATTCAAATAGCATGTAGAACCAAATTTTTCATAGTGACTATTATCCAAAGAAAAGGGCAAATGTGAAATTGGTATCAGAGCTACGTTGATGACTTCGATGTTGTTAGAGTCTCAAAAACCACAAAATAATCAGTCCTCCATTGAAGTGCAAGGTTTGTTCATTTCTACTTTGTTTGATTTTCTTTACTACTTGTTTTTGATTAATTGTTGGTTTGCCCTAGCCGAAACCAATACCCACAAACACGAAGCTCCACTCCGACCACCCTACCACCACCATACAACCACCACCATTTCCGTCAGCCACCTTCCACCTTTCCAAAAAAAATTTCATGCATTTTACCCATTTTTCTTTTCTATTTTCATATTTTCAAAAAAGAAAACACAAAAAAATCAGAAAAAGAAAAGGTCAAGCCAAATCCCTACATTTTAGCACTTTGTTGCCCACCTCTCAACAGCTCCAACATTCCTTTTCTTCCACCAAAAGCTCACGTTTTTTTTGGTTTTTCTTTCTTAATTAGTTAGTCATTGCATTGTTATTTTCTGAAAAAAAAAAGAAAATTCGAAATTAAAAAAATTCAGATTTCCGAAAGTAAAAAAAAAAAGAGAATTCTGAAAAAAAAATCAGAATTGATTGTTCATTGAGTTGTTCATTGAGTTGTTCTTGAGTTCTTGAGTTTTGAAGTGCAAGTGTTTGACAGGAGCCATAGTTGATTGTGTGGAGCTAAGCCTAACTCATCCATTTCAACCGTTCCTTTTCCTACCGACAACAACCATACTTGTACTGAGGAGGTTAAACAAGTTGAATTGATCAAGTTATGTGCTTAGTTTGTCTTTCAATTATATTATTCTTGCTCTTCTAGTTCTTGTTCTTCTTAATTCTTGTCTCTTGTTTCTTTGTTTCTATTTCTGAATTTTGTTTTGTCTTGTGAACTCTTCATTTGATTGACTAGCTTATCTTCGTTGGTTAGGGTATCTCAGCGCCGATTGCTAGCTTGAGTGATCGACTCGCCTAAGTGTTAAGTAGGAGGAACGTCGAGCTCTTAAATACAAATATAAAGATGTATAAATGTAAACCGACTCCTAGCCTGTAAAGACCGAGTATATTTTTATATTATGATTATTTCAACTAAATAAATTATTATTAAATTCAATTGTAAAAGTGGAATAAAACCCGTCCTCGAGCGTAAGTTTTTTATTCTAAGTTATTCCGGCATCATTTAAATTTCGGATTTTGTCGGGATTCGATTTTCGCTTTCAAGATCGAGTATTAATAAAGATTAATTTAAACTCCGAGTTTTGATTGAAATTAATTTAATTTCCGTTATATTGAGATTAGTAAATTAAATTTAATTAAATTCGATTTAGTCGGGATTCGTTCGGGCGAGCGGGTTTCGGGATATTTTTTCGGGTTCAAAATATCTTGTGGGGACCTCTTTTATTCCCTATTTTATTTTACCTTTTTCCTTATTCTCTCTCTCTCTCTCTCTCTCTCTCTCTCTCTCTCTCTCTCTCTAGCTTGCCTGCAAACACACATACACCCACAGCTTGCAAGTGCAATGGTCCCCCTCCCTCCCTCCTCCCTCTCCCTTTCAATTGCCTCTGCACCCTCATCCCCTCCCTCTTTCTGTTACAAAACCCAGACGCCCACCCCATCCTCCATCCCCTCTCTCTCTCTCTTCCAATCCTCTTAGCTTCAAACCCACATCTCCCTCCCCCTTTTCATCCCCTCTTCGTCCCTCAAAAATGGCCGCTTGTCCTCTCCTCCTCCTCCTGTGGAAGGCCACCAACAGCTTCCTTGGGCTCGGTTTGCCGACGCCACCGTCACCACACTCCCATCACCAGAACCACCATATCTCAGTCTCACCACCACCTCTCCTCCACCCTCGTCGCCGCCCATTGGAGCCTCTTCGAGCCTCCCCTGTTTTGCCATCCAAGAGCAAGCTCCGAGCCCACAGCCCCACTCCTCCTCCGTCCTCCTCCAAGCAGCCAGAAGACGCCAGGAGCGTCCCCGGAGCCGCCGACTCTTCTTCCCATCCTCTGTTCTCCGATTCAAATCTGGTAATCCTTCTCTCCCTTCTTCCTCCCTTGCTTCGTTCTCTCTGATTGGTGGGGTCTTGGTCGGGAAAGTGCTTCGATCAGTCGGGGGTGGGTCGGGTTGAGAACGGAGCTCCGGCGAGAGCTCGATTCCTCTCTTTCCTCTTCCTCTTCATCCGCTTTCCGTTGCGGCGCCGAGCCCCTTGGCTCTCTGTTTCAGAATGCTGAAATGGGGGAAGGAGAAAGAGGCCAGGCGGGCCCCTCCTTGCCACATCAGCGCCGCTCATCGCATGGGTCCCTTTTTGTTTTGTTTCGTGTTGAGTTAGGCCGGGTCAGGCGATTCGGTTCTGGGATTTATGAGTTTGAAAATATGGTTGGTATGATTTTATCAAGGGGTTTGATTGAAAGATGATTTTGGTCGATTTGATCGAATCGGAAAGATTTTGGAAAACGGTTTTACTATCGGTCGGTTTTGAGAATGTTGAGAACTGGGTTCGTGTGTATGAATGTTGGTCTGGTAGCTTATGGAAATGACTTGATGATAGGTGTGTATTGCTTTTGGATTGCTTTGGACTTGCATTTGGGCCCTTGCTTGTGTAATGTTGCTGTTCTGCATCAACAGGTAAGTATCCTATGGGACTTACTCAGTAACCTGGACCTCCTGCCTGATGTGTCATGTAATGTGTAGTTTTGTTGCATATTAAAGCATGCCATGTAGTATCATGTTAGGATTGCATTGAACTGAGCATGTGTTTACTTTGTGTGTTTGAATACAGAACGGCCGTTATCTGTGATAGTCCTAGAGTCTTTGCTAGGGTCATAGGGTAGCCCAGCCCCATCGGGTGCCCTGAGTCTATCGAGTCGATATGAGCATGATATGATAGCCCAGCACCATCGGGCAAGAGATGAGATGATTTGATATGATACGATTAGCCCAGCACCATCGGGCATGTTTTATTTATTTTATGATATGATGATGAGATATGATATGATGATGATGATACCGTGGTGAGTGCACCACCACGAAGAGAGTGCTATGCTATAGCCCGAACTGGCCAGTCTCTGCACTAACGGGAAGGGGTGCAGAGGTAGGAGAGGGATATGCCACTTGGCATTGTCTAGGGCCCTTTACAGTTCTTTTCAGCATATTATATATATACTAGGGGCATGATAGTGTGATTTAAATCTTGTACCGCATTAGTCATCTTCTATTTAGGCATAGGCATGTTATGTGGCCTCAGCGCGGTCAGAGGACCCGCAGGCGATCACCAGGCCTGACTTCGTGGATAGTGTTAGGTACCGCTCTTCTTGCTCCATGCTTCCGTGACAGGGAAATCTTTTGGCGAATCGAAGAATCCGGCTAATATATTCTAACTTGACAAATGACAATCACCCACTTTGTTTTGGTTTTGACCCGGCTCTGCCGCGACTTTTGTATCTAAGTCATGTTTCCGCTTTACTTTCGTTTAAATCGTATTTCTGAAACTTCGACTGATTAGAGGTTTGAAACCTCGACCCGTACCTGAATTGCAACATCCGAACGAAGGTATCCGACCTTCGAAACGTATCCCGGATATTTATATCCAGGTCGTTACAAAGTTGGTATCAGAGCCAGGTTGTGCAGTTCGGGTACACAAGGGTCGAGTGTATGTTTTGGAAAACCGCCCATGAATTTCGAAAGATTTGAAAGCGTTTTAAAGGGGCAAAATGAACTTAATATGTCTAACTCAATTGGACTAAGTAATGAACTCGACTTGTTATAAAAGAGGAGAACCAACTAATAAGGGATCGAGTGGGTAGAAAAGGCGATAGACCATCCCTATTGGATGTAGTCGGAACGGGTAGGCGAAATACTAGCTTGTTCTTCACAGCTGGGTCCGGAGGGCTCTAAGGAGATCATTGCAATTGTCATTAACTGATTCTATGATTGAGTGCTTGATATGCTAAAGAGTGATTGTTATGTTCTGACTATGTAATGAATATTGAACGATCTGTGCGGACGGGATAGCGGGAGTACCCTTCTTCTTCTTCTTATATGGTTAAGCTCAGTTTTGTGGAACCGCCCCTTTCCTTATGAATCCTTTGATAGTTCGATCGAGTCCTCCCTTCGAATGTCGGTCTACTCCACGGGAAATCGGGTTGGTAAACATAGTGTTTCGGAAATCATGGTTGGATATGAGGGTTGCTTGGGGAGAGTATTGAAAGTTGGCTTTTGATGTCATTCCAAGTTAGAAAGTGAGTGCTTCCGAGGTTGTCTTTCTTGATTCCTATGACGACCGACCGGTGTCACCTTGCCATAAAAGTCATATCGGAGTCATACGGGAAAGAGGGGTAATGAGTCAGTTGGGGAGAGTCAATGTTGCCCTTATGGACTTCTATCGGGTTACCTTGATTGCTCTGTCCATGATTATGTGATTCTATATGCATTACTCTTTGATCAACAGTTTGATCCTTAGTTTGGAATTGTGCTTATGTGCCTTAATGTTCATAATGACTATTGTGTGGGTTCGAGCTACATTTATCATATCCATATCATCCCGACATGATCTACTTAGTATATTGCATTGTCACACTAGAGCACGAATAAATATGTCATATGCTAGGATGTCGTCTAATTGATGTCCTTCCTGTGAATAGGTTCATGATAGTGTGATAGTTCGGTTCTAATATCATGATAGAGTGAGTCCCTTACTTGATGGATACATGTTATAATTTCATGTCGACATGCCTTGTATGCTACGTAATCCTCAGTACCTGTTATGATGATGATCCTTAATGTAAATTTGTGGTTGTATGACACCTTGCATCCATGCTGGTCATATTGCTTAAGTCTCGTGTTGTGTCTTGCCCTCTATCATGATTGTATGTTGTTATAGCATGTTTACTTGGCATATTGATCGTATGATTGATCGAAAACATGAATCACATGATATGAGTCTATATGATTGTTGCTTCTTCTGAATTAGGTCCATGATAGTGTGATCGACTCTCCTTTATATGAATGCCTCATAAGGTGTACTCTTTAGCATGCTAGTCGATTATGCCTCGATGCTTATCATTCATTCTGTGACAAGAATCTATAGCATGCCCACCTATTCTGTGATTAACTGTTGTTGATTACTCTAGTAACTGCTATGCGTTAATTGTGCTAAGTGAGAATATGGTAGTGTGAACGAGTCTTGATAAATACATGTTCTATCCTAGTATACATCAACTTGAACTCATGTCCTCATATTCTAGCCATGTTGCTTAGACTTACTCTATACCTCGTTGCGTTTTCCTCTCATGCTACTATGTCGTTGAGATGTGATTGAATGAACTCTTGCATACCGTCGTATTGACCAGTCAAGTGCATGTATGTACCATATGGTATATTGGACCACTAGTAACACGTTGGGCCCTTGGTTGTGACTTGTGCGAGTTCTACTTTGCCTACCTTATTGTTGATTTTCTCTTGAACTAGGTCCTTGATAGTGTGGCTCTTTCCTCTTCCCTTTCTCTTAACATGTTTCACTCGTCTTGATTAGCTTAATGTGAATTCGATGATTGACTAGCCTTCCGTAATGGTTGAACCTAGCATGCTTGAATGGTTAAAATGTCTACTACTCTATGTTATTCTCTCGTGTTTGCATGAACCTATGATTTGACACCCCGCTTGATCACACACCACTCTATATCTTGATTTTGCATACACAAGACGCATGAATATCAGAATGAACCTAGTTGAATTACTTTAATTGTACTCATGTTCGATGTGTGCTATTAGTATCATGTAAGGCTTATGGGTTCCAATATGACTCACTAAATGGTGACTTGCCATGCTTATTCTATTACGTGAATATGCTTGTCCTATAATGTGATAATTGTTGTACAAATTTTATGTGCACTGTGATAAGTTAGATCCTAGCATACATATAGTCTATTGTTGGTGATGTCCTCCTTGTTACTCTCTGTAATGATGTCTCATGCCCTACGAACACTATGTCGAATTCTTTTAGATGACTCTTGACTATGCCCTTGTCTTATCATGTACCGCTAGTATCATGTAGGACCTATGCTCTCTAAATGTATCTCGTCATATGAATACGTGCCATGCTTGACCTAGTATATGATCATTGCGTCAGATGAGATAGTTACTATGTTGCCCTTATATGATCTTGTATGATGCACACATCAAACTCGTGCATTGTTCCTATATGTGATACATACTATGCTGCTCTTATGTGTTCTCGTATGACGCTTCACCTGTTTGATACGACATACCTTGCCATGATACATTTGGACTCGTTTGTTGATGTGTATACCATGCTTTTACATTGTTCATATGCATGATGCTCGTTATCTTCACTAGATTCCGCATGACTTTGGATTATACATGATCATTGTTGGTTCCGCCTATCTTGCTTGAAGTTGCTAGGCATATCTGCTTCCATGAAATCGTATACTACTAGCTTGTTTCACATACATCAGCGTAGGACTTGATTGTGTCTTTGATATGAATACGAATGTTGCCCCGAGGTAGGTACATGCTAGTGTGGATTGATGTGATTGATATGCTCCATAATGAATTCATGCTTATTTGTCACAAGTTGTAACCTAATGGACTCCATAAAGGCATCGTTACTATTCCCGAGTCGGAGTCTTGTCTCTAGTCATGTCGTCTTTAGCTTTGGTCTATTCCGTCTCCGAAAGAAACATTGGGTCGTCCGCTCTTGTCAGTCCCCTATCTCCGCTAACTTAAACTCCTACGCGTTACATTGGATGAGCGACCGCATGGAAGAGGAATCGGAAAGTCGAATAGCGATAGAGCAGCGCAGCGGAAGCGTGGGCCCATAACCCACGGGCCTCAGGATCGATAATGTCGACGGAACAAGCTCGTTTCGAGGATCACGATTGTTGAGTACGATATGACTTGCAGGTGGGAACGTCCTCTATTCGAATTGCTAACCCTTTCCGAGCTGGTTGATGATGATATTGCACTGACTTGATGTTGAAAGCTGCTTGTTGATGTGATGACTGTTGCTTGATTGTCTATTGACTATGATGATATGATTCGATGTCTTACAATCCTAATGTGCCTTGATGACTTAAGGTGATGCTACTCTGAGATGCCAAGCATGATCTAAATTCCTTGCCTATGATGTGAACTGCCAATGCTGAGAATCTGAACTGTTTATTTGATATGGTTGTGATGAGATGTGCTAGCTTGACTTGATTAGGTTCACATATGATGTTTTGCAATACTTATTGAGCATGACTATAGATTGAGACTTTAAACGCAGTTGCAATGCTTAATGATGAGCTAATGATGCTATTGATAATTGCTGATTGATATGATGTAGTCCTTCTGTGTAATAATGTTAATGATTGCTTCTTCTTGAAACATGTGAGTGAGGTCTCTTGGTAGAATGGTTAGAGAGCGGTTAAGGAAATTGAGTGATTGGTATGATGTGAGGGTCTTCATGATTATGTGACTTATTAATATGTACTGGCATGATGTTAGATAACAACCATGATAAACCTGTATGGCATGATATTACATGTTGATATGCAATACTGAGTTAAAATTGGTAGTGACGAGTATTATCCTAATATATTAATACATTGCTATCCTACTATGTTGTTCTAAAAGCATGTTATAATGTGTTGAATGAATCATGAGATGATGATACGTTGTTATGTAAAAGCATGATGTTATCCTATATGGTTGCTAAGCCTGATTATGAATAGGTAAGTGATGAATATGACTTGGAGCATAGGTATGACTTATGTGTATATATAAGATGATGGTGCATGACTGCTATTAATCGTTATATGACATTGTGATGAGCTAAGATGATGTCTGGAAAGCATGATGACCTTTTGATGTTGATATACTGCTTGATCTTCCCTTTTGTTTGAATCTTAATAGCATGATTTTGTCGGATTGATGTGATAATATGTTATGATAATGCTGGATAGAGATTGGATAGGATGACTATGTGAACTTATGCTTTAAATGAGATCCCTTGTTATGACTGGTTCCCCTAGTGTGCGATGTTGAGATGCGATCGTGAGATTTGACTAGAAGTAGTGTACTAACTCCATGACACCTAACCTCTTTGATCTCTTGACCTGTGTGCTGGTATGATTTATGAGAATTCGATGATACACTTGTGATGCTTTCGGTATGATATAGATACACTTTATGACTCGTGATATGACGTTGAGACGTTGTTGTTGTTGTTTTGATGTGTTTGGAAGAATGGTATACTTTATGCTATGGGTAAACATGTTATGAGGTTACGATAATGATTGATTGAGATTATCATTATTGATGTTGAGATTGCCATATGAGAAGTGGTTGATGACGTTATGAGTCGATGAGTTGATTTACTTACGTGCATGTTGAGTTGAGAATGATGATAAATGATTCTGGAAACTAGAAAGAGAATATGGGATTAGCCCTTAGAGGTGGATGACTCCACCTCCTACCTTCTGAATTTGATTGATTGGTTGCGAGAAGCTGATTTGGTTTTCGGAAGAGTTTGAAGAAATCTTGATTTGGGAGGATTTGATTTGATTTTGGTGTAAAGTTTCTTGATTAAAAGTAGAATTTGAAGATTTTGAACGGTTTTGAAAATGGCCAACTTTGGGTTTTAAAGGAATCGAGAGTTCAATGATTTGGTCGACAACCTTTCCATTTACAAAACGCTTTGAGAATTTACGAACTGGATTTACATTATGACGTCTCATGAAGTGGATACAAGCATTTTATAGGGGCGCTTATAGATTGCTTGCTAAGACCTAGTCGGACGCTATAATGCTTTAAGAGCTGTGATACTTCCGAAAGGTCGAAGCAAGGATGTGATAGGGGCGCTTATTACACACTTGACTAGACCAATTGGAGATGTCACGACCGTGACCAGGATATTGTGAGAATCCCGGAAGACGCAACCGAGATGATTGCAAGATCCTTGGACATGGTCCTCGGACTCGCCGATTTCAAACTCCTTTCCATTGTTTTAAATGATTTTAGTCTCGGAGACGAGATTTGTTTTTAGAGGTGGATAAATGTAAAGACCGAGTATATTTTTATATTATGATTATTTCAACTAAATAAATTATTATTAAATTCAATTGTAAAAGTGGAATAAAACCCGTCCTCGAGCGTAAGTTTTGGATTCTAAGTTATTCCGGCATCATTTAAATTTCGGATTTTGACGGGATTCGATTTTCGCTTTCAAGATCGAGTATTAATAAAGATTAATTTAAACTCCGAGTTTCGATTGAAATTAATTTAATTTCTGTTATATTGAGATTAGTAAATTAAATTTAATTAAATTCGATTTAGTCGGGATTCGTTCGGGCGAGCGGGTTTCGGGATATTTTTTCGGGTTCAAAATATCTTGTGGGGACCTCTTTTATTCCCTATTTTATTTTACCTTTTTCCTTATTCTCTCTCTCTCTCTCTCTCTCTCTCTCTCTCTCTCTCTCTCTCTCTCTCTCTCTCTCTCTCTCTCTCTCTCTCTCTCTCTCTCTCTCTCTCTCTCTCTCTCTCTCGGCAGCTTGCCTGCAATTACACATACACCCACAGCTTGCAAGTGCAATGGTCCCCCTCCCTCCTCCCTCTCCCTTTCAATTGCCTCTGCACCCTCATCCCCCCCCCCTCTTTCTGTTACAAAACCCAGACGCCCACCCCATCCTCCATCCCCTCTCTCTCTCTTCCAATCCTCTTAGCTTCAAACCCACATCTCCCTCCCCCTTTTCATCCCCTCTTCGTCCCTCAAAAATGGCCGCTTATCCTCTCCTCCTCCTCCTCCTGTGGAAGGCCACCAACAGCTTCCTTGGGCTCGGTTTGCCGACGCCACCGTCACCACACTCCCATCACCAGAACCACCATATCTCAGTCTCACCACCACCTCTCCTCCACCCTCGTCGCCGCCCATTGGAGCCTCTTCGAGCCTCCCCTGTTTTGCCATCCAAGAGCAAGCTCCGAGCCCACAGCCCCACTCCTCCTCCGTCCTCCTCCAAGCAGCCAGAAGACGCCAGGAGCGTCCCCGGAGCCGCCGACTCTTCTTCCCATCCTATGTTTCTCCGATTCGAATCCGGTAATCCTTCTCTCCCTTCTTCCTCCCTTGCTTCGTTCTCTCTGATTGGTGGGGTCTTGGTCGGGAAAGTGCTTCGATCAGTCGGGGGTGGGTCGGGTTGAGAACGGAGCTCCGGCGAGAGCTCGATTCCTCTCTTTCCTCTTCCTCTTCGTCCGCTTTCCGTTGCGGCGCCGAGCCCCTCGGCTCTCTGTTTCAGAATGCTGAAATGGGGGAAGGAGGAAGAGGCCAGGCGGGCCCCTCCTTGCCACATCAGTGCCGCTCAGCGCATGGGTCCCCTTTTTTTTGTTTCGTGTTGGGTTGGGCGGGGTCAGGCGATTCGGTTCCGGGTTATTTCATCTACCAAATCCGGATCTCCCCCTCTTCTTTTATTCCTATGGGCTTTGACTGGCAATCGTGTACGGGTCGGGCTCTTCCTTTCTTTCTGTCCGGATTGAACTGGGGTTGTGGGTTGGGCTAGGCCGGAACCGGGTCATGGGATGGATTGGGCTGGGTTTTGATTCTGCTTTGGCCTATTGTTTGGGTTGTGTATATGGGTTGGGTTTTGTTATATATTTCGGTGGTATATATATATATGTTATGTATTAAATTATTGTATTGTGTTATGTTATTATATTTATATGATATAGTATATTAATTGTTATTTTGGATATTGGGAAAATATATATATATATATATATATATATATATATATATATATATATTCTGGAATTTTAATATATTTAAAAGGTTTTAAAAAGTGATATTTATTGTTATGGAGTCATATATTTATATATATGGTTATTGCTTTGAGATTTTATAATAACAAGTGTTGAATTATTTGAATATTATTATTTTGGGATTTTTATAATATTCTGGAAAATTTATCACTATATATTGTTTATTGTTTTAAAATAATATTGATTGGATTATTTAATTGATGCAATTCATGAGGATTTAAATATGAGATTGGAAAATTTAAAGTGAATTGTTGGTTTTGACTTATAAATATTATTTGTGAGCATAGAGTTATTTTGATGATTTAATATTGGGAATTATTTATATAATGTTTTGAAATAAGAAATATGCCGGAATGATTTCTATAATGTGCTTTGGAGAGAGTTGGTTTTAAAGTTTAATGTCTAATGTCGGAATTTGGCCAAGTATGAGTTCAGACATCATTTTGAATATGAGTTGACTTAATTTGGGATTTATGAGTTTGAAAATATGGTTGGTATGATTTTATCAAGGGGTTTGATTGAAAGATGATTTTGGTCGATTTGATCGAATCGGAAAGATTTTGGAAAACGGTTTTACTATCGGTCGGTTTTGAGAATGTTGAGAACTGGGTTCGTGTGTATGAATGTTGGTCTGGTAGCTTATGGAAATGACTTGATGATAGGTGTGTATTGCTTTTGGATTGCTTTGGACTTGCATTTGGGCCCTTGCTTGTGTAATCTTGCTGTTCTGCATCAACAGGTAAGTATCCTATGGGACTTACTCAGTAACCTGGACCTCCTGCCTGATGTGTCATGTAATGTGTAGTTTTGTTGCATATTAAAGCATGCCATGTAGTATCATGTTAGGATTGCATTGAACTGAGCATGTGTTTACTTTGTGTGTTTGAATACAGAACGGCCGTTATCTGTGATAGTCCTAGAGTCTTTGCTAGGGTCATAGGGTAGCCCAGCCCCATCGGGTGCCCTGAGTCTATCGAGTCGATATGAGCATGATATGATAGCCCAGCACCATCGGGCAAGAGATGAGATGATTTGATATGATACGATTAGCCCAGCACCATCGGGCATGTTTTATTTATTTTATGATATGATGATGAGATATGATATGATGATGAGATATGATATGATGATGATGATACCGTGGTGAATGCACCACCACGAAGAGAGTGCTATGCTATAGCCCGAACTGGCCAGTCTCTGCACTAACGGGAAGGGGTGCAGAGGTAGGAGAGGGATATGCCACTTGGCATTGTCTGGGGCCCTTTACAGTTCTTTTCAGCATATTATATATATACTAGGGGCATGATAGTGTGATTTAAATCTTGTACCGCATTAGTCATCTTCTATTTAGGCATAGGCATGTTATGTGGCCTCAGCGCAGTCAGAGGACCCGCAGGCGATCACCAGGCCTGACTACGTGGATAGTGTTAGGTACCGCTCTTGTTGCTCCATGCTTCCGTGACGGGGAAATCTTTTGGCGAATCGAAGAATCCGGCTAATATATTCTAACTTGACAAATGACAATCACCCACTTTGTTTTGGTTTTGACCCGGCTCTGCCGCGACTTTTGTATCTAAGTCATGCTTCTGCTTTACTTTCGTTTAAATCGTATTTTTGAAACTTCGACTGATTAGAGGTTTGAAACCTCGACCCGTACCTGAATTGCAACATCCGAACGAAGGTATCCGACCTTCGAAACGT
Source organism: Persicaria maculosa (assembly GCA_963922045.1). Taxonomy (NCBI): domain Eukaryota; kingdom Viridiplantae; phylum Streptophyta; class Magnoliopsida; order Caryophyllales; family Polygonaceae; genus Persicaria; species Persicaria maculosa. The sequence goes on from OY998271.1 coordinate 23,400,379, forward strand.
ATCCCGGATATTTATATCCGGGCCGTTACATAGCCTATGCAAATAATTACAAGACTTCCTCCCATTATAATGGAAGGGTAGTCAGGATCGATCCATGAGAAGGCGTGTCAGCGGGATCCTGGTGGCGTCGGAAATCTCATGTCTTGCATCGACCAGAAGCCTCGATTTTGACCTTGGTGCTCGATGTCGACCTCGGCTGTCAATCCTTTCTGCAACAGAAGACCTGCAGAGACAAAAACGGCATTCGATATCGACTAGGGAAGGTCGATATCGATGTTAGCAGACGGAATCGACTGGCTCAGAAGACTGCCAGTCGACACAGGTGGTCGATATTGACGTTGATGGGTCGATATCGATGTTCAGTAACTCAGCAGAATGCTCGTCGTCGACTCAGAAAAACTGTCAACGGAACTGAGTGGTCTTCTCCTGCAAAGTTGTTAGCTTTTGTCGGCAAAGAAAGGCCGAAGTCTTTAGGATGGATGAGGATGCGATGAACAGAAATAAACACAGTGATTTTGACGAATAAACTTATATAAAAAGCAACTTCTAGGATTAGGGTTTACCACAACGTTAACCAATGCATGCGATAAGATAAATAAGACAGACAATTGCGCTATTTCACCCGAGGGACAAGCTTTCGCTGTACACCAACTCTTAGGATTACTCTTGCAAATAAACCTAATTGTCTCCACCAATTTTATGTTTATAACTCAAGTTGTTAGCATGAATCCCTTTTCTTTCGATTAGGACTAAACATAGAATCGTAGGAGATGATATAGACACTATGATATCAACATCTAACACTTACCTCAAGCACGCATGGCTAACGTCGGGCTCACCCCGACCCTAAGAGCTTTGGAAGACTACTCGCACCTCATCATGGAACTCATCATTGATTGAAAGAAATAAACTTGCATTAAACTATAAACTCCGAAGCTTTACAACTCAATGTCGGCTTTCGCAAACGCCAAACCCTAAAACTTCTCTCTAACTCTATTGCTTGTAATTGAACTCTAAAATTGGATGATCGAATGCCAGTCCCCTAGGGCTTTATTTATAGGCTACTAATTCTTGCTAGCCAAGGATTGTAACTTCTATCCAAACTATGAACTCTATCCAAACAATTAGGATAGGTCTTTTATTTTGATAAAATTCTACTAACTTGATAAAACTTAAAGGTAAAAAGTAGATAAATCCCAGTTGTCATCTATCTAAATAGTACAAGATAATTCGTGCCTCTTTAGAGATAGAATTGCCAATCCGCGTCTCAAAATCGTATCTATCTTTGTCGAGATGGGATCGATATCGACCACGGAGGTCGATATCGAGGTTTGTGTTTCTGCTCGACTTGTCCATCTCTACTCGATTCCTGGTTTGAGGTCGATATCGATTCTGTAAGGTCGATATCGAGTGCTTTTCTCTGCTGTGTGATGGTCTGTCTCGACACTCAGTTCTGTGTCGATGTACTGTAGTCGATATCGATGTTGATGGTCTATATCGACCTCTCTTCTGCTCTCCTTTGTTTCTCCGTTTTGACTCCGATTTCGCTAGAATTCCTGCATGGTTAGCTCAAAACTGGTGCATACTTTATTTCTTGTAATTTAGCCCATTCTTACACAAGTTTATATTCTTTTGAACATTTACTTTGGGAATCGAATGAAATATCGCACTATGCATTCATCTACTAAGCTTACTCCATTTGAATGTGTTTATGGCACTAACTCGCTAACCCCACTCGATCTAGCCCCATATCCTATGAGGGCAAAGGAGTCTTTTGACGTAGGTAAGCATGTTGATTTCATCAAGGAGTTGCATGAATGTAAAAGGCAAAAGCTTGAGCAAAAGGCCGAGTACAATGCCAACCGACCTAACAAGGGATGTCGTCAAGTGATTTTCCAACCCGGAGATCTAGTGTGGGTGCCTCTAAGGAAGGAAAGGTTCCCGGATCAACGGAAGAGCAAGCTGTCTCCACGTGGAGATGGATCATTCAAGGTGCTTCAAAGGGTCGGAGACAACGCTTACAAACTAGAGCTTCCGGGAGATTATGGTGTGAGTGCTACCTTCAATATGGCTGACTTGATACCATACCTAGCCATTGACGAGGACTTTGATTCGTGGTCGAATCCTTTCCAAGAAAGGGAGGTTGATGAGGGACCATCCGAGCCAAGCCCTCCAGTTACACCTACATTAGTGGACGGACCAATGACTCGGGCAAGAGCCAAGAAGCTTCAACGAGAGATGCTAGCCATCGTCTACTATGTCCAAGCTCGGGGTACACCCACGGAGCCAACCAATGAGGAGCCACGAGCCATGGCTCTAATCGATGCCCGCCCACCCACGGAGTCTAGCACCCAACAACCTGTTGCAGCAAGTCCGTGCACCTGACCCGCAAGCCCGTGCGCCTGGCCACACGCCTGTGCACCTGGACTGCACGCCCATGCACCTCGATGCTGCGTTTCCCAGCGCCTAGCGCTTGTTTTCTTATTTTATTTCCGGTTTTTAGTTTTTATTTTGGGCATTTGTTATTTATTTTGTGTATTTTCTTTTAATTCCTTTTAGGACTTATAAATAGGTCTTATGGCTGATTATTGTAGAGACGTTATCTTCATTTATAAAAAAATCAGCTTTGTTGTTATTCTTGAGTGTTCAAGAGAGAAAATTTAGAAGCTTCGCTTTTCAATCTTGGTGATTTGATTCTGCTTAGTTTGTCTTAAGTTTTTCGATTCTTCCTAGTTAATTGGTGATCTTAAGCATCCACGAGCCTGCCTTCTCGTGCCTCCAAGATCCGTCTTGGTTGTGTGGGATTGTAGAGATCGGTTAGTTGGTTGTTGGTTTGGGTTCTTGTCCAATCGAGGCCAAGGGTCTTCTCCTCATTCCATCTAGTTCTTCTCATTTTCTATCATTGTTCTTCTTTCATTATTGCTGCGTTTTGCCCTTGGTATCATTGTTTCTCATCGTCGTTTGTTTCTTTGTCTTGTTGAGTGTCATTGTCGAAGATCGGACCATCCGACGGCTAATCCTCGTATCAATTCTCCTCCTTCCTTCTCCATCTCCTTCCTTCTCCATCTTCATCCTTCTCCATTTTTTATTTATAGATACTAAATATGGATAGATTCAAGAAGCTTAAAAAAGTTGTAAAAGGTGTAAATCCATTCTGCAATTTGCATTCCGACCGAGAAGAACGAGCACAACAAGAGGTATTTAAAGTTCATTAGGTACATTTTAATATTTCAATTTTATTGAATATGTACAATTAGTTGAGTGAAATATTTTTTTATATTTTATTGGAATATAATTAGTTGAGTAAAATATTAGCCATTAGTTGAATAATAGCCTTGGATAAACAAAACAAATTTTCATGATTTGGAAATCTTTAAAAAAATTATATCTTTGATTATAATATTATATACAGTTTTATTATTTTAATTTGATATATTTTAATAAAATTTTATATTTTTAATCTAGTAATAACGATTATTAAAATAATATGATTAGAATAATATGTGGAATATTTTATTTAATATAATTTATTGTAAAATATGTAGAATATTTTATTAAATCTAATGTGTGGAGTATGATGATTTTCGTTATTAAAATAATATGTAGAATATTTTATTGAATATAATTATTTGAATAAAATAATTGCCATTAGTTAAATATTATAATGCATTGGATATACAAATTTCCCCTATTTGAATATATGTTGGATAACATAATATTTTATTATTATAATATCATATAAAGTTTGTTAATTTTCATTGAATATTTTAGGATCGTTAATTTAATATGTTAATTTTCATTGAACTAATGGAAAATATTTTGATATACAAATATTTGTCGTTAATTGAATATAATTGTAATTTATTTTTTATTATTTTATTATTTTAATAATATTTTATTGAACATAAGTAGTTGAATAAAATATAATTTCATATTTTATTGAATATTTTAGGATCGCCAAGCAATTGCAAAACGGGGTGTAACTGCGTCGGGCCACGAATGATGAGTTGCATCCCGAATCAGGCAGGGGCTCCCGACAGAACATGCCCCTTATCAGGAGTCGCTCGAGATGGGTCATGGGTATTACACCTCAAGGGAGGAACAAACTCCATCAGTTTATGCCTTCGATCCCTATAGGACGAGCGTCGATGTAACAGTATCCGGCCCCAGATTTAGCATCGACCAGGGATTCCAACTCCCGAGATATAGTTTTGATCCACAAGCTATATGGGGCCAATTGGAGGACCAAGGAGGCTCTCAGTCTCAAGGTGAATTATTTTTTGCACCAGATTTAGGAGGTTCGGGAAGCCAATTACACAGTTACAGACAACATCAGATGCAACATCCGATAGGAGAAATGGAATGGTGTGGCCCATCTAGTGATGTAGCATCTCGTTCTCGACCATCTGGTGGCGGGCCCTCTTGTAAAGACTGAATATATATTATATATATTATATTATTATTTTAATTAAATATGATAGTATTTATTTCAATTTGTAAAAGCGGAGAAAATCGTCCTCGAGCACGAGTTCAAAATTTAAAATCCTTCCGGCATCATTTTAAATTAGGATTTTGACGGGATTTGATTTTCGCCTTCGAGTTCGGGTATTAATAAAAAAAATATTTTTAAGCTCCGAGTTTTGATTGAAAATTTTTTAATTCCGTTATCTTGAGATTGAATTGAAATTTGATTAAATTTGATTTAGTCGGGATTCGATCGGGCGAGCGGGTTTTGAGTCTCTTCCGCTAATTTGAATTGGTATTGTGGGGACCTCTTTAAATTATATTTTATTTTCTTTCTCTCTCTCTCTCTCTATCTCTCTCTCTCCCGGTTCTTGTTGCACTGGCCTTGGTCCCCCCTCCCTCACCTTGTCTTCTTCCATACACATATCCACCCTCATACTCCTCTCATTTTCTGTAGCAACCCACATATCCCTCTCCCTTTCAAACCCATTTACTCCCTCTTCCGCCGCCAGAAGACACCACCACCACCAAGCTCCATCGAGCCCTGTTTCAGGCCGCCAAGCCCAGCTTCCCCTGTTTTGCCGAGAGCAGCACCCACAGATCCACCACCTCCTCCTTCGTTCTTCTTCCTCGAGATGCAAGCAAAAGCTTCCTCCCACCACTCCTCGACGTCTCCGAGCTGGAAGCAGCCACCCCAGGAGTCCCTCGACGTCGCCGGAGCCACGATTTCCCCGTCTTCCCTGTTTCATGTGAGGTTGTGTGAGATCACCCTCTTTTCCTTTCGTTTTACTTCAACTCAAGAATATTGTGATTGTGTGAACCTCTAAACGTCCATCCTCCCTCCTAGGCTTTCAGCGACTAGGATCCGACGCCGGCGCAACCCATCGGAGCCGCTTGGATATTTTTTCCGGTGAAGATTTCAATCTCGACGAGCCCACCTTTCCCCCTTCCCTTTGCTCACGTTTAAAATTTATTGCTTGAGTTGTGGTCGGAATCCATTCTCGTTCGGGTTGGGATCAGTTTTGGGTGCGAGCCGCCTAAGAGCCTTCCTTTTCTCTTTCCCCTTCCTCCGTTCCGAGCCTGATGTTCAGAGGTTGAAGAGGACGGGTTTGGTGGCCGGCTTGGTCTTCTTTTCTTTTTTATTTTCCTAACCGGTTCACCTTTTCTTTTTTGGTCCGGTTCACTAAAGGCTGATTTGGGTATCCGGGTGTGGGCATGGGTTTTGGGTCGGATCCGGGTCTTGGACTAGGCAGATGGGCCTATATCCGGATTGGTTTGGGTTGTTTCTTTGGGCTGATGAGTTGTTTAAATTGTGTTATATTTTGTGGTTATGTGTTATGTGTTAAATTATATTATTGTGTTATGTTATATATATATATGTTATATTAATTGTTATTTTGGATATTGGAAAAATAAATATACATATGTATATATTCTGAAATTTTAATATATTTAAAAAGGTTTTAAAAGTAATAATAATTGATATTGGGTTATGAATACATTTATGGTTTGTTTTGAGATTATATGGATAGTAAGTGTTAAATTATTTGATCATTATTATTATTTTGGGATTTGGTTATAATTATAATATTGTGGAAATTAATCTTTATATATTGTTATTTGTTTTAAAATAGTATTAATTGGATTAAGTATATGTGATGCATTTCATGAGGATTTGAATATGTGGGTTTGGAATTTTAAAGTGAATTGTTGGTTTGATTTATAAATATGATTTGTGAACATTGGTTTATTTTGATGGTTTAATATTGGAATTTATTTATATAATGTTTTTGAAATAAGAAACATGCCGGAATTATTTTATAACATGATTTTGGGAAATTGACCTTAAAGTTAAAATATTTAATGTCGGGATTTGGATAAGCGATTTTAAAAAGAATTGTTTGATTTTCTAAGATGAGTTCTTTGAGAGGTTGTTTTGGAAATAAGATGATGAGATGAGATGAACTTGAAATGATATATGAATTGTGATGAGATAAGACGGAATAATCTGAGATAAGATATGAGAAGCTATGTATGATAGTTAGGGGCGCCTTGTGTGAAGTAGATAGACGTATGCATATCTGTATGTTATTAGGTGATTGTGATATGTTGGACATTGCTTGCTATTGGTGATTCATTGCTTGGATTCTGCTTCTGCCTTGAGCTCTGTTGTTCGGCTCATTCAGGTAAGTTCCTTTATGGGCTTACTCAGATTCGAAAGAGATTACCTGCTTGTGAATATATGACATACTAGGTGTTGCATAAGCATTAAAGCATGCCATGTAGTATCATGCTAGGATTGCACTTGTGATTGAGCATTCTATTTCTTTATGCGTATGTAACAGAACGGTCATTATCTGTGATAGTCCTAGAGTCTTTGCAAGGGTCATAGGGTAGCCCAGCCCCATCGGGTGCCCTGAGTCTATCGAGTCGATATGATATGATGATGAGATAGCCCAGTACCGTCGGGCATGAGCATGATATATGATATGATGACCCAGCACCATCGGGCATGAGCATGATGTATGATATGATGATGATATATGAAATGATGATGAGATATGATATGCTATGATGAGATATGATATGCTATAGCATCGAATTGGCCAGTCTCTGCACTAACGGGAAGGGGTGCAGAGGTAGGAGAGGGATATGCCACTTGACATTCTTTGGGCGCCTTTACAGTTCTTTTTCGCATATTGTAAATGAGGATCATGTTAGTGTGATTTAATTCCGCATCTGCATCATCTTTATTATTAGCGTATGTGTATGTTCGCTTGCGGGACAGGGTGTGTTGGGGCCTTGGTCTGATCCCGCTCGCACCAATTGTTTTTAGGTATGATTGCTCCCTGTCTCTATGGCGTGGGAAAATCCCTCGGGCGATTGCAAAGAATCTGTCTAACCCCACTAATTTGGCTATACGACTTTAGAATATAGGTTTTGGTTTTGACCCGGCTCTTCCGTGTCTCTTGTATCTAAACCTTACTTCCGCTTTACTTTCATTTAAATTGAATTTCTGTAACTTCGATTGACTGGGGTTCAAAATCCCCGCTTTGAATACTTATTGATCATTAGAGGTTTGAAACCTCGACCCGTACCTGAATTGCAACATCCGAACGAAGGTATCCAACCTTCGAAACGTATCTCGGATATTTATATCTCGGATATTTATATCCAACCGTCGGAATGGGGGTCAGCGTATGGCCACCATGCCGCCGTCCAAGATGTCTGTAGAGACCGTTCGTCTGCGGTCTACTATATGCTCGAGCCAGGAGTGGAGGTATGGTAGAGGGTCATCCTCGAAGAGCATCCTCCGTAGAGTCTCCGTCTCACGGTGTGTCGGGCGACGGAGCTCAGGTCTGGCCCAAAGGGTACTCGCCAGGACCCTCAAGATAACCCTAAAAAGTGGACTCACAACCCTAGAGGTGAAGGAGTCAGTAGGAGCAGGGTAGGGTATACCTGATATGTAACTCCAGATGACATTGGGGTCGTGGACCCTGAAGGCGGCCGGAGTGTGGATGAACCCAAAAATCTCGCTCATCTCCTCGAGCGATAGTCTGTGTCGCCTATTGCCGAGCTGGAAGATGACTCGGCGGCTGGTCGAAGTGCGCTCGGGAACCTCTAATGTGGCCATAAACTCCCCAGTCAGAACGGGGTAGTGCGCCTCCAGTGGCTCAATCAGCCTGTGTAGAGAGACGTTCTCAAACGCCTCTTGAACGCCTGGGTGAAATCCTAGCTGGATCATGTCAGGGAGATGGTACCATCGTGCCCTGGTGGCTCGGGGAATCAAATCCTCAGCAAGGGAGCGCTGCTGATCATCCTCAATGCGGAGCGCGTCCTGAGGGATGTTCTTGGCTCTAACCATCGTCTGCAAAAGAAACCAATACCAAAGATAATACTCCTTTGTATTAAAATGGGGAGAACCCCATACTTAGGTTCCATATTATGCTAGAAATTTTGTAAAGGTAAATGTCTAAGTGAAAGAAAGTACCTAAGGATGGTATTTTATCTAAACATAATTTCTTAAAGTTTTAACACTAAGGAACCTTATGACCTAAATAAGTTTGGCCTAAAAAAATCAGATTTCAAATCTATATAAACAATCAGAACATAAACCCCCTAAAAAAAATCAGATTTACAAAATCAGCCCATATATATATAAAATTCAGATTCATAGCCCAAACTTATGAAAATTCCGATTATTGCCCCACATGAATTATAAAAGTTAGATCTCTCCCTATTATATATATAAATCAGACTTCATGCCCATATATATACAAAACTCAGATTCATAGCCCCACATATATATAAAAAAATTTCATGCCTCACAAACATACAAATACTCTTTCCCGCGCAATCTACGTTCAAAACCTAAACACCCAATATGAAATTTCTTCCCAATCAACTAATTAAATATGAAAATCCAGAAAAAATAGAGGAAGGGTGAGAAATCATACCAGAAGAGTGTTGGAATTAGGGGAGAAAGAGGCAAGCAAACGCAAAAATCAAGAGACAAAACCAACTGTCGACAGGAGACGTCGATATCGATGCCCAGGGGTCGAAATCGACCGGGTCTTGTGTGCTGTCGGGGCTGCTGGTGGTGCGGTGGGATCTCCGGTGGCGTGGGGCGGCCGGATCTGGTGATTCTTGGCCGGCAATGTGTAGATCTGGGCGAGGAGTCTTGAAAACGAGGGAGAGAGAGGGCTAGGTCGAGAAGAGGAAGAGATGGCAGGGATCTTGTGGCGTGGGGATTTGCTGCACAGGGCGAGGAAGGGAGGACGGGGATCTGGTGACAGTGGGTGGGTATGGTGTTTACAGTGATGGGTGGCTGTGGGGAGGGTGACCGGAGGGTTGAGGGATGAAGAGGAAGAGAGGCGGCTAGGGTGTCGAAAAGGGGAGGGGGGTGTCGAAGTCGGGGGGTGTATAAAGGGGACGAAACCCCAAAAAATAAAACTGAAATAAATTAAATTCTGACCTGGCACCTACCTCCATCTGTAGTCGATATCGACCTTAGAGGTCGATATCGACCCCCCTTCTGCATCCGTGTAACACTTCCTGTTGCTCCCTTATGTCGGCTTATCGATATCGACCATATAGGTCGATATCGACCTCTCTTCTGGGCTGGATTTCCTTGTTGACTTTAGATAGAATAGCCACGAATGATCTAAAAAAATATAAAATAAACGAAAAACTAAAAGAGAAAGAAAAGGAAAAGAACGGGTTGCCTCCCGGAAGCGCTTGAGTTTAAGTCGCTAGCTCGACATATTTCCCTTTTTGCGCTAGTTCAACGCAAAGGTGGCGCGAATCTCTTCTTCTGGGTCCTCCTTGTCATAATATTTCTTTACTCGGTGGCCATTTACCTTAAAGGTTGATCCATCGTCGCAAAATAACTCCACCGCTCCATGAGGGAATACTTTATGAACTTTGAAAGGTCCGCTCCATCTTGTCCTTAGTTTCCCTGGAAATAAGCGAAGCCTAGAATTGAAAACAAGGACTTTGTCACCTACCTCATATGTTTTTGGCACCAACTTCCTATCATGCCATTTCTTAGTGCGCTCCTTGTAGATTTCGGCATTCTCATATGCCTTTAGGCACAACTCTTCCAAGGCTTGTAAGTCAATGAACCTCCTCTTTCCCGCTTCGTCGAAATCCATGTTAAGCTCCTTAAGAGCCCACATTGCTTTATGCTCAAGTTCAACGGGCAAGTGACATGACTTACCATATACCAAGTTATAGGGAGTTGTGCGAAGTGGTGTTTTATAGGCCGTTCGGTAGGCCCAGAGCGCATCATCCAGTTTGGACGACCAATCTTTCCTTGAGCGGGAAACCGTCTTCTCCAAGATGGCTTTGATTTGGCGATTGGAGACTTCTACTTGACCGCTAGTTTGAGGGTGATAGGGTGTTGCCACCCTATGGTTTACCCCATACTTAGCTAAAAGAGCTTCAAAGCCTCTCTCAATGAAATGCGAGCCACCATCTGAAATAAGGACTCTAGGAACACCAAAACGAGGAAAGATGTTAGTTTTCATAAACTTAGAGACTACCTTCGCGTCGTTGGTCCTAGTTGCTACAGCCTCCACCCATTTAGAGACATAGTCCACCGCTACTAGAATGTATTTGTAGGGGCCTGAAGCAGGGAATGGTCCCATGAAGTCAATGCCCCATACATCAAAGAGTTCGACCTCTAGAATGCCTGTGAGTGGTGTCTCATTCCTCCATGTGATATTACCTGCACGTTCACACTCATCACAAGAGGTTACATAGTTTTTCACATCCTTGAAAAGGTTAGGCCAATAAAAACCACATTGAAAAATTTTCGCCGCGGTCTTGAATCATTTAGCATGACCTCCTGTAGGGAGAGAATGACAATGGTGAATCATGCTCTCTACCTCGTCCTCCGGGATACAACGTCGAAAGATATGGTCTTTCCCCTGTTTGAATAAATAGGGTTCATCCCAATAATATTGTTTGACGTCGTGCAAAAACTTCTTCCTTTGTTGCGAAGTTAAGCTTGAAGGAATCTCGCCTCCTACAATATAGTTAGCAAAATCCGCATACCAAGGTACCTTCGCCCTTCTTACAGCAAATAGATCATGGATAGGACTAGAAGGAGGTGTAAAGAAGAAATCCTCACCGAAGCTTACCTTTTCGTCACCTTCGGAGGGTTTTGAAGGTGGTCGATATCGACCTGCTGGGGTCGATATCGATTGGACGGCATCGACAGGCTCAGTCAACATGGGCTTCTCGATATGGGTCCTCGATGTCGATGTCTGGAGGTCGATTTCGACCTCTGCAATGGACAACCTGTGATCAAAACTGGTCGACATCGATGCAAGTTTTACCTTTGGGGCAGTTGATATCGACCTTTGGGGGTCGATATCGAGTGGTTCTTCTGCCCGTCTTACCTCTTGCCTCATTAAGTGCTCGTCAAGGCGGGAGTCATTGATTGGTATGTTGTCATGTGACTCTTCCAGAAGCCCTATGGGTAGCCGTGAAAGATGATCGGCTACGGAGTTCTCCGTTCCTTTCTTATCTTTAAGCTCAACGTCGAACTCTTGTAGTAAGAGCACCCATCGTAGGAGCCTAGGTTTAGCATCCTTCTTCGCCATTAAGTACCTAAGAGTTGCATGGTCAGTATGAACAATAACCTTAGAGCCCACTAGGTATGAGCGGAACTTCTCAAAAGCGAAGACCACTGCCAAGAACTCCTTTTCCGTCGTGGTGTACTTTGTTTGAACGGCATCAAGAGTCTTGCTTGCATAGTAGATGGCATGAAGCTTTTTGTCTCTCCTTTGTCCTAGGACAGCACCTACGGCATAATCGCTTGCGTCGCACATGATCTCAAAAGGTTGCGACCAATCGGGTGATTGAATGATTGGGGCGGATATGAGGGCCTTCTTCAACCTGTTGAAAGCTTCAAGACAATCACTAGAAAATGCAAACTTAACATCCTTCATTAGTAGGTTAGTTAAAGGTTTGGCAATTTTAGAAAAATCTTGAATAAACCTCCTATAGAAACCTGCGTGACCAAGGAAGCTTCTTATGTCTTTAATTGATGAAGGTGGTGGTAATTTTTCAATGAGTTCTATTTTTGCCCTGTCCACCTCAATTCCCCGTTTAGAGACTTTGTGGCCTAGCACAATCCCTTCCCTTACCATAAAGTGGCACTTTTCCCAATTGAGAACCAAGTTTGTCTCTTCACATCGTGCAAGTACCCTGCGAAGGTTAGCAAGACAAATATCGAAAGTAGTGCCATAAACAGAGAAGTCATCCATAAATACCTCCACGATGTCCTCAATCATGTCGGAGAAGATAGCCATCATACATCTTTGAAAGGTAGCAGGGGCATTGCAGAGCCCAAATGGCATTCTCCTATATGCAAAAGTCCCATAGGGACAAGTGAAGGTGGTCTTTTCTTGATCGTCAGGATGAATAGGGACCTGCCAAAAACCAGAATATCCGTCCAGGTAACAAAAATAATCATGTTCGGCGAGTCTCTCTAATACCTGATCAATGAATGGAAGGGGAAAGTGATCCTTTCTAGTGGCATTGTTGAGTTTCCTGTAGTCAATACACATTCGCCAACTAGTTGTGATTCGCTTTGGCACAAGCTCGCCCTTCTCATTCTCCTCAACGGTCATTTCACCCTTTTTAGGCACCACATGGACTGGGCTCACCCATTCGCTGTCGGAGATGGCATAGATGATTCCTGCATCCAGCATGCGCATGATCTTCTTCTTCACTACCTCTCTCATGTTGGGGTTGAGCTTCCGTTGGTGTTCTATAGATGCCTTATGATCATCCTCAAGGAGGATTCTATGCATACAAGTAGCAGGTGAAATACCTTGTATGTCCTCAAGAGAGTATCCAATAGCCTTACGATGAGCACGAAGTACTTCCATAAGCTTATCTACTTCCTGTGTGGTTAGTGAAGCATTGATAATTACAGGGAAAGTAGAATTTGGACCAAGAAACTCATACCTAAGTGTGTTGGGTAGAGGCTTAAGCACCGGAGAAGGGCCTTGTGGGATAAGGATTGGCTCTACCTCCTCCGTCTTCATAATCTCACCAAGGTAATCCGTCTCAATTCTCTTGATAGAAGTTCCCAAATCAGTTATAGGAGTCGGTGTGGACCAAACATAGAGTGATGCCAACTTTGATTTGGACTCTTCAAAATATTCCTGCAGAAAAAAAGTCGAGGGCGAGTAGGAATAGTCAATATCGACTAAGAGTTCAGCACATACCTCGGCTTCGGAGCTGTTTGGCGTCAAGTGGTAAGGGTCGATTTCGATCTCTGATGTCGATATCGGCTGGTCGATTTCGACCTCTGATGTCGATATCGGCTGGTCGATTTCGACCTCTTCTGTCGACATGGGCTGGTCGATTTCGCCTGTAAGAGAAAAAGGGCGAACTTGACTTACTGAGTGTGTCGATGTCGACTGAGGGCACTCGATATCGAGTGAATTGGTCGATGTCGACCTTTCCTCGTCGATATCGACCTCGTCTTCGAGCTCCATGGATAGAGCATCATCGAATATTTCCTCATCACTCGTGCATGTAGCCAGGAACTCCTCAATATCCTCGTCGGTAAGCTCCTCTGCAGCTAGGGCTAGGGCCTCTTCAGGAGTTAGGGCCCTTTTCGTCGGTTCTTTGCAATCCATGATGCTAGTGTAGACCGACTTGATTTCCATACCATTAACTTCCTTCATTGTGGGGTTGAAGGAGAATTCAATGACTTCGTTCCCTATAGTAAAGGTTAGTAATTCTCTACGTACATTAATATTGGCATCCGCAGTAGCTAAGAAAGGCCTACCAAGGATGATAGGTACAATAGGATCTTCGGGCATGTCCAATACAATGAAATCAGTAGGCACAAAGAACTTACCTACCTTTACAGGGACGTCATCAACTATACCTGTGGGTCTGACGAATGAATTATCAGCCATATAAAGTTTCATATCCACAGGTTCAAGTGCTCCGATGCTCACCTTTTGCCAAATAGAGAGAGGCATGAGACTTACACTTGCCCCTAGGTCACATAGGGCTTTGTAGCGATGTTGGCCAAGTCCCACGGTGATTGCAAATTTCCCTGGATCGCTCCTCTTCTCAGGGAAATCCATCTTTGAGCATTCCTCTGCGATCTCTGCCATGGACCGCTTCTTGCTAAGGATGTCTTTTAAGAATCGAACATAGGCGGACATCTCGCTTAGGGCTTCTGTAAGAGGGATAGTAATGTTCAGTCCTTGGAGAATCTTTACAAAGCGCCTAAACTTACTTTGAGTGGGGTCCTTTAATGCTTTGGAGGGGAAGGGTAGCAACTTCTTTGGCGGAGAAGCCAAAACGGTGGTCGGAGGAGCCTGCTGAACCTCGATGTCGACAGGAGGGTGGTCGATATCGACCGGTAGGGTCGATTTCGACCTATGTTGTTCTCTCTCAGGTTCTGCAGTGTCATCGACGTCGACCAAGGGGTCGACAGGATTGTCGATATCGACCTCAGGGTCGACATCGACTGGGTTGTCGATGTCGACAGGCTCTGTTACTTCTACCTCCGTCGCCTTTTGTGGCTTATGAACTTTGGTGCCACTCCTTAGTTGCATGGCTGCAATGTGTCCTGACCCGGATTGCCCCTTAGGATTGGTAGTTGGTTTCCCAGGGAATGTTCCGGACGGTCTAGGGATTTGTGCCGCCAATTGACCCAGTTGGGTCTCTACGTTCTTCTTCCAAATATCCATCTCTCCAATCCTTGTGGTAAGTTGATTGAGTTGAGAGTGGATAGCATGGTTGGATTGATCATTCTTAGCTTGGTTCTGCCTTATCTCGTCCAAATCAAGTTGAAGATCATCCTTCTTTTGGTCTCTCTCAGGGTGCCCAGGAGCTCTATAGAGTGGGGGGTCCCTAGGGTTAACCTGGTTCCTTTGTGGTTGTTGGAACCTTTGGTCTCCCCAATATTGGCGATTGGGACCCCTCATGAAGTTGGCTTCCTCATGAGTCTCTGCTAGTTGCACTTGCTCAGCATGGGGGCACTCAATGGTAGTATGTCGTTGTGATCCACATTCGATGCAGTCCTGGTTTGCCGATAGGAATCTCACTTGTTTCTGGAGCTTTCTAAGTTGATCCCTATGAAATTGTTCTTTTACATCCGGATCGATCACCTTAGAGGGTTCGTACAATGGCATAGATGGGGCAGGCCTCGACAATGATGGTGCGTCGGAAGCCTCAGGAGTCCCATATGTATTGTCAAATTCCACCAACCTTTCAATGGTTTCCCAAGCCTCTTGAGGAGCGAGTTCAAGGTAGCCATAGGCGGTGTATGTGTTGATCCACTCCTTGGTGGCAGCGTCAAGAGCATTGTATATGATCTCCTGAATGACGTACGGTGGTTGGCCATGCGTCGGGCATGATCGTAGGAGGTCCTTAAACCTCTCCCAAACAGTTGCCAGAGCCTCACCAGGCTTTTGTCTGAAAGCCGTGATTTTCTGTCGGATCAACGCCGTCTTAGAAGGAGGAAAGAACTTGTTTAGAAACGCGTCCTTGACTTCATTCCAGGTGCGGAGCGATCTTGGGGCTAAGCTTTCCAACCACTGCAATGCTTTTCCTGTAAGAGATCAGCGAAATGCTTTTAGTTGGACATACTCAAGACTTTGTCCATCAGCAATTGTATCACAGAGGTCTAAGAAGGTTGATATATGTGCCATAGGGCATTCGTTAGGTTTCCCTTCATATTGATGCCTTCTTATTTCAGTTAAAAAGTTTGGCTTAATTTCAAAATTAGAAGTAGGGATTAGAATAGCCGATTCAGGCACTGTGAGCGATGGGTGCATGTATTGCTTAGCATTCCGGGGGAGGGCGTTGATTTGAATCTCATATCGTCTCCTGGCTTCCTCCTCCCTGTCAGCACGCTCTCTTAGTGCCGCTTCTCTGGTAGCGAAATCCTCTACTTGCTTCCTTAAGCGTTCAATTTGTTGTGCCTGGGTCTCGTTGTCCGCGATGATTCTTTGGACTCGAGATCTTAGGTGGAGAAAGCGTTCTGGTTTGTCTAGTCCTTCAAATTCAGGATGGTCACCAGTACGTCGCATACACCTATAAAATAACACTAAAAAGAACCGTGAAAATAAACTACTAGGGCGCGATTGATAGCTTCCCCGGTAACGGCGCCAAAATTTGACGTGGGGAGAATTGAATCGAAATATATAATAAAATATAAACCAATACAACTCTTAGCCTCTTCAAATAAATTCAAGACTCCCCGCTATAGTAGTAGGGAATCAGGTTCGATCCACGAGGAAGCGAGTCAGCGGGATCCTAGTAGCGTTGAAGACACGTCCTTTATGTTCGACCAGAAGCCTCGATCTCGATGTTAGACCTCGACGTCGACCTTGGCTGTCGATGTTCTCTGCAACAGAAAACCTGCAGAAATAAAAACTGTAGTCGATATCGACCTTAGAGGTCGATATCGAGGTTAGTTCACAAAATCGACTGGTTCAGAAGTCTGCCAGTCGATACAGGGGGTCGATTTCGACACAAGGGGGTCGATATCGATGCTTGCAGAAGTTTCCCAGGAGTCTCGAGATCGACTCAGAAAACCGTCGATCTATCAGTTTCGGTCGATATCGACCTCTGCTGTCGATATCGATGTCTTTCCTGCAGTGAGTTAGTGGTTTTGTCGGCAAAGAAAAGGCCGAAGAATCAAGGATGGGAAGGAAGCAATGATCAGAAATAAGCAAAGGTGTTGGGTTTTTCGATGACTCAACGAACGGCGGGCAAATTTTAATGTAAACTTAATAAAGGAAAAAGTCTTCCAAAGTCAAGGATTACCGCGACGACAACCATGATAGAAGAAGTAAGAATCAACTAAAGATGCATGCTTTATCATAAAGGAAAAGGCTTTCACCTAAACCGACCAATAGGAAAAGAGATTTTTCAATTACTTAACCTAATTGGTGTCCACCTTAGTCATAATTGAGTTTATAATCTTTCGAATAGAAACCCTAATTACTACCCAAGTTTTACAACATGAGTTCCTTAAATTCGCATTTAAAGATGAAGAACAAGGTAGAAGGAGATAAAATATACATTCTTTAACGACGTACTTACCTTACCATCATGGCTATCGTCGGGCTCACCCTGACCCTAGAAGAAAGGGGAACTACTCACTCATGTTGATTGTAGACATGTCTTGAATTGAAATAACTTGCATAAATGGAAAATTTCGAATCTTTACAATCTCAACGCCAACTATCGTAAGCGCTTGAAACTTTAAAGCTCAAAAAACTCTAACTATCTATTGTCTATTGTCCTTGTCTTCGATGATTCTATGATTGGATGCCTTAACAAATCAGCCCCTAAGGCTTTATTTATAGGCTACTAATCCTCGCTATCCGAGGATTGTAACTCCTATCTAAACTATTAACTCTATCCGAGCAATTTAGGATAGGTCTTTTATTTTGATAAAACTTAAAGGAAAAGATAACAAACAACTGCTAATATCTAAAAGAACGAGATAACTCATGGCTTCGATGATAGACTTCACAATCCGAGCCTCAAAATCGGATTTATCTTCTGTCGAGGTAGGGTCGATATCGACACCAGAGGTCGATATCGATGCTTGTGTTTCTGCTCGACTTGTCCAACTCCAGTCGATGTCTATGACGATGGTCGATATCGATGCATGTGTGTCGATATCGAGGCTTCTAGTCTGGTTTGTGTGGTTATCTCGATACTCAGAAGTCGTGTCGAAATCCAGGGTCGATATCGATGTCTCCAGTCGATATCGACCTCTTCTCAGCTTCACTCGGCTTGTCCGTTTTGACTCCGATTTCATCGAATTCCTGCATAGTTAGCTCAAAACTCGTGTAGACTCTATTTTCTTACACTTTAGCTCATTCTTACACGAGATCATATGCTTTTGAAACTTTTATTCGGAAATCAAATGAAATATGAAGTCAAAAGATGCAATAAACAAAGGTACAATTATGTACATCAATGAGATATGACATGCTATAGCATCGAACTAGCCAGTCTCTGCACTAACGGGAAGGGGTGCAGAGGTAGGAGAGGGATATGCCACTTGACATTCTTTGGGCGCCTTTACAATTCTTTTTCACATATTGTAAATGAGGATCATGTTAGTGTGATTTAATTCCGCATCTGCATCATCTTTATTATTAGCGTATGTGTGTGTTCGCTTGCGGGACAGGGTGTGTTGGGGCCTCGGTCTGATCCCGCTCGCACCAATTATTTTTAGGTATGATTGCTCCCTGTCTCTATGGCGTGGTAAAATCCCTCGGGCGATTGCAAAGAATCTGTCTAACCCCACTAATTTGGCTATACGACTTTAGAATATAGGTTTTGGTTTTGACCCGGCTCTGCCGTAGCTCTTGTATCTAAACCTTACCTCCGCTTTACTTTCATTTAAATTGAATTTCTCTAACTTCGATTGACTGGGGTTCGAAATCCCCGCTTTGAATACTGATTGATCATTAGAGGTTTGAAACCTCGACCCGTACCTGAATTGCAACATCCGAACGAAGGTATCCAACCTTCGAAACGTATCTCGGATATTTATATCCGGGCCGTTACACCTCTAGTGTGGGCCAAGTAGAACCCGACTATTTGAGTTTGGATGGTCTCAAGCGTCACCTGCTTACACCCCTTCCCAGACGCCTACACAGGATCAACAATGATGGGGTCCTCAAATTATATCAGCTCCTATCCAATAGTTTACACTACCATCTGCAAATGAAGAGCAACAATATAGGCCCATATATGGGCATGTTGTGAATATGTCAACCGGGGGTCCTATTCAGGGAGATTTGCTCAAAGATTACGACCACTTCGCTAAGGAGATTTGGACGGATCCTAAAGTGGTAAGTGATTAAAATTCCATAATTAAATTTGTATTTCTATTAATCAGTAATTTCATATAATTTGTTCACTTTCAATTATAACTATTCAATAATGTATTCATTTGGACATGTAAAGAAGAAAAATTTTATAGCACTGAGACGTGATGTTTGGATAAAAACACTAGCGAAGCTACTTAACGATGTCCCAAAGGAGGCTGAGTGGAGGCAAATGGTGGAGAATTCTGGAGTAGTCGAGTTTCTTCGGTGCCAAATTCAACGTATTGATCATCTGGTGGTTGCATCATTCGTGGAGCACTGGATGCCATAGACGAATACTTTTCATCTCCCATTTGGGGAGATGTCCATCACACTTTATGATGTATTCCACTTGACGGAACTCAAAGTTGATGGAGATGCTATTCATATGGCAATGAGTGAGAATGATTTGAAAATCATGATGAGAGATTATTGGGGCTTTGAAGCAAAGGAAATGAAGGAAAAGTGGAAGAGCCAAGGGATACAACATAAGCCTCTATTTGATCGATTGACCGAGATGATTAAAGTTGATGGGAACGCTTATGTTATAGCAAGTGGTTGGTTGTTTCTCTTTGTCGGCATCACACTGTTCTTGGATAAGACAGGGAACAAGATAAAGGGCCACGTGGCAGCATTAGTGTTAGATACCCACCCCAACGACTGGGGTAACTTAGCATGGGGTACTGATGCTTTGGCATACCTATATCTCCAACTTGGAGAAGCTTCTCGAGCCAATTGCAAGTCTTTGGGTGGCCTCAATGCGCTATTATTTGTAAGTGATATTGAGTTTAATGAAAAATACTATTTATTTTTGTATTTATTAGCTTAGTAAATGACAACTGACATTTTTTTCCTTAGATGTGGATATGGCACTACTTCCCTACTTTTCAAGGCAATGTCAACATGTCACCACAAGTTGTGGAAGGTGGGCCCATTGGTCAACACATAGAAGTTGAGCGCACTCCGTTGAGAGCAGTTGACAAGCCTTATTTGTATCGACAAGTGATAGATGGTTTGAGAGCAGATGATATTGAGTGGTGGCCCTTCAGAATCCCCCTGACATTCAGGAGGGGAGATGTGGTAGTCTCTTCCTATAGAGGGTTGATTAGGAGCTTTCGTTGGCTTGAAGCATATCATCCATATCGCATTGTGCGACAAATTTGGTCGTGTGCAGTGTATTCCGCTTGAGCCTATCAAATCATATGAAGAGAACAAAGGAACCGCGAAGGAGTATGTATGCGACTACTCCGATGACTACGATCGTTGGGATCATTTACGGGAGGCAGATTGTGATTTCGTTTGGCAATGCCCTACGACAATGGGTCCATGGGAAGTAGATGAAAATTATCTCAGATGGTACGTAACCAACTGCAAGCCCTTTCTATTGCAGTCATCATACAATAGTGAGTCGGGTCCATGACGTCCTCTCAGTCTGCATATTGAAGTGAATTTGGTACGTAACCCCAAAATTGTTGTATTTGAAGGTGATTATTGAAATATGCTGGAAACATAGGTAGAAACCCACTTTTGGTCAATGATGCAGCGCGCTCGACATGCTGGTGCCATGGCGTTGGAGTTATATGACCGATATAGTAGTGTAGGTGCGCCAAACAAAGAGGAATTCTGTGTGCTTCTTGAGACCCTAATTGGTGAGGAAGCCTTGCAACAAGTGCACCCAGAATGGAGGGCCACCCAAAATGAATACTATGGCCCAAGTCAACATCGTTGGTTTTCTCGCTAATAGATCTGTTTTTTCTATGACTCATTCGTATCTTTGTAATTTTCTACTTTGTCAGATTGCATGTATATTTTTCTAGTTATAACTCGTTCTCATAAGTATTTTTTCTTGTTATAACTCAATTTTAAACGAGTTTTTCTATTACAACATGTTTTTTTTAAAAACAACTACAACTTAATTTAAAAAAATTACAACTTAATTTTCATAAAATAAATTACAACTTTAAATTTCATTAAATAAATTACAATGAATTGAAAACATTAAATTAACATTTAATTTTTAAATAAATTTAATTACAATGATTTTTTTTTAAAATAAGTTAATTAAAAATTATTTATTTAATTTAATTTAAAACTACAATGAATTTAATTTATTTATTTTTTAATTTAATTACAATAATTTTATTTATTTTTAATATATAAATTTTAATTTAATAGATAAATTTAATTTATTTAAATAAATTAAATAAAATTTTTTTCCCCAAAATTAAATTTTGCCTGTCGGCCAATATTTTTTTTCGAAATTTTTTTTAATTAAATTATATTTTTTAAAAAAAAACTTTGCCTGTCGGGCCTATGGCCCGGCAGGTATATTTTTTTTTCCAAATTATTTTTTTAAAATTAAATTAATTTTTTTAAAAAAAAATTTTTGCTTTTCGACCCTATGGCCCGACAAGGGTATTTATTTTCATTTTTTAAAAAAAAATTAATTTAAATTTTTTAAAAAAAATATTTTTGCCTGTCGGGACATAGGCCTGACAGGTGTATTTTTTTATCCAAATTTTTTTAAAAAAAAATTTGCCTGTCGGGATATAGGCTCGACAGGTGTTTTTTTTTTCCAAATTTTTTTTAAAAAAATTATATTAATTAGGCCACTGTGACAAGTTACGGTGGCTTTTTTTCCAAATATTTTTTAAAAATTAAATTAATAAACAGTTCACAAACCGGATCACATCCACCGTTGTACGCTACGGTGGCTTGGAAAACGGGATTAAGGCCACCGTTGTATGATGGAGTGGCCATCTGTGTTAAGTTTTAGCAATTTGAAATACAATTTGGAATCATGAAACTTTTTTTGACCAATTTGTAAATTGAGCATTTTTTATTTAATTATAAAATCTTTAAATTCAGTTTTCAAATCTGTAATTTCAGTTTTAAATCTATAATTGTAGCAATGTGTTTTTGCAAATTTGTGAGTTCAGCAATATGAATTTCATGAATTTTAGTTTTAAAATCTGTAAATTATGTTTTAAAAATTTGGTTTTAAAATCAGTAATTTCAACAATTTATAAATTTTCAAATATGTGATTCAGCATTATGTATTTCAAGAATCTATAATTTCAGGAATATGTGAATTTACAAATCTGTGAGTTCATCAATTTGAATTTCAGGAATTTTGGTTATAAAATCTGTAAATTAAGTATTAAAATATGTAAATTCAGTTAAAATCTATAATTTTCAAATTTGCGAGTTTAGCAATATGTATTACAAGAATATGTAATTTTAGAAATTTGTAGGTTGAAGATAACTAAAGGAAATGCAAACTCTTTTTTTTTTGGTGCTATAAAGGAAATGCAATCTTACGTAGGAAAGTTTGATCATTAACATTGATTGTCTATGGAATTATGAGTTGGTGACAAAATTGAGAATTTCAAGCTCAATCTAATTTAGAATTTTGTAACAAAAGCTGATTAAACATATTGTAACGGCCCAAATATAAATATTCGGGTTACGTTTCGAAGGATTGGATACATTCGTTCAGATCTTGCAATTCGACTACGAGTTGAGTTTTAAAACAAAGATTTAGTACTAAAAGGAGGGATTTCGTACTCTAAATTCGCAAGAGGTCCATTGGGGACCATAACCTGTCCTACTTGACTAAGTCGCTCAAAACCATTTATAGTTCAAAATGTAATGAAAGGAAATCAACGATACAACTTGTCTCGGCAGAGCCGGGTCAAAACTAAAGTAAACAAGTATAAAACATCCAAAGTGTCAATCTGGTGGTAAATCAGTCTCTCCGTCAACTGAACGTCCCAAAAGAAACCCTCGTCATGGAAGCATGGGACAAGCAAGGATCAATACCTGAAACTATACCACGAGTCAAGGTCGAGCCACTCATGCGAGCCCTGAAGACCTCGCTAAGGACATATAATACGCTCTAAGCCTAGATGAGAATGATCTAATGCAATATTGGAATATTAAGCACGCAAGCATATTGAAAGTTTATATATATCATGACAGAAATGCAGTAAATGGGCCCACACAGAATGCCAAGTGGCATGTCCCAATCTCTCAAAACCCATGCCTCGGTCGGGGCGGGTATCTCTCTCATATCCGTACCTCAACCGGGGTCGGATGTCTGTCTTAGTCGGGGCCAGACGAGTCAGTCAGTGTCGCAATATATCTCATGCCTCAGTCCACACCTCAGCCGGGGTAGGACACTCGGTCACCGCCGCAGTCATATATATAACTCATTAAATCATGCTCTCAGATGACTCTATCAGGACAAACCCGATGGAGCTGGGTTGTCCTATAACCCTAGCAACGACTCTAGACTCACAACTTACGGTCGTTTCTACCAATCGCATTCAGAATACATATGCTCATATGTTAATGCAGAACCTAGGCATGCTACTACATGACATGATATTATAATGCCTACATACTATATGACACATTATGCATGAGGTTCTAACTTGAGTAAGCCCCGGAGGACTTACCTGGAGGCACCGAATAGCAAAAGAAAGCAGCAAGAGTAAGCTAATCACGTCACGGATCACCTAAAAATTTTAATAAGCAACAATTATAAGTCTAAGCACAGAAGGACCCATTTACCGCTACACAGAACTAAGTAAAGCTAAAAGAACTCATTTATCATCATCAAGCCATATCATCGCATAGTCTCGTCTCATCTTATATTCCAACATGTATTATCTCATTCTTGTTATCATCATCATCATCATCATCCTCATCATCATCATCATCATCATCATCATCATCATCATCATGCTTTAATTCACATATATTCATCTTCATGTCATAACTCATAAGGTTTACAAGTAAGGTTCATTATTAAATTCATCAACTCAACTCCGGTAAATTGGTTCCAAAGTTTGTCACGTCATTAAATCTCAAGGAAGTCAATTCAATAGTTAAACAATTTATTCTAAATTAATACTTAGCCAATTCTGATATTAAATATTTAAACCTCCTTTTAAATCCATTTCAACAAGTCAAGTTATTAAAATGATTCCGGCATTTAGAAATCTTCATACATTAAAACATTATAATTAATCAAATAACTAAATAATACTTAAAAATCAGATTTTTAATAACTTATAATAATAATTTAAATGATCATAATATTCATAATAATATTTCACTTTAACTATATCCCAAATAATTCTACTTTTCAAACAACATATAATATGTAAATTATTTACAGGAAATATTAATTATATCAAAACATAGAATAATATGTAATTCTAATAATAATCTAACAATCAAATAACAATTATACACTAACTACATATCATAATATAATATATCCCAAATAAGCCTACTTTTAAAATAATTAATAATATATATACATAAAATATTAATTATTCCAAAAAATTAGAATAATATGTAATACTAATAATAATTTAACAATCAAATCAATAATTTATATACTAGCTATATATCATAATATGTAACAATTTAACAAATTCTTAAAACAAACCCAAAAGGGCCAGCCCAAACCCGTACCCAAAAGAAAAAAAAAGAACCCAGTCCAGCCCTTTTCTTTCACTCACATTTCCCAGCCCAAAATCATTTTCTCTCCCCTGTCCTATTTTGCAGCAAAGAGGACAGGGGAGAGTGGGATGGGTTTAGAGCTAGGAGGTAGGGGAAGGCTAGGGGTGCTATAGGGGTTAGGTGAGAGGGTGGCTAGAGATGTGAAAGGGGAGCAAAAGTCAAATATAATACCCGAAAATTAATTCCGAAACCCGCTCTCTCAATCTTATCCCGACTCTATTCAAATTAAATCGAAATTTCAATTCTAAAATAAAACGATGAAAATCCAAAATAATAATAATAATAATAATAATAATAATAATAATAATAATAATAATAATAATAATAATGAAATCCAAAAATATTTTCAAGCCTTGGAATAATAAAGCGGGATAAATTCATTTTTAATCGAATAACAAGTTCATGATGGAATTTATCTCAAAAGAATAAAAATCAAATCATTTGCTCGAGGACGGAAATTTTTCAAAATTTTCCGTAGTCTTAGAAATTAATAAATTTTAAATCAAAATGAAATTGATAATTATAAAAGTACTATTTAAAAATCCCGGTCTTTACATAAATCTTATGATTTTCTTATGATTTTCTATGGAATTATGCCTATGGAATTATGTAACAGAAGCTGATTAAACATATCTTATGACAAAATTGAGAATTTGATTGTCTATGGAATTATGCCGTATTAAACATATCTTATGAGATTTTCAAAATTTTAAGTGCTATAATTCATCTTCCCGTTCTATAATTCATTAGTTTTTTATTCATAACATTTTTTATGCATAACATGTACAATGCAAGTATATTCTATCTATTATTATCGAGATATCTATGTATATATAGGATTTTTTTAAAAACGCGACACCGGTATGGGCATTCTACTAGTAACTACATATTTTCCTAACATTCCCAATAAAAAATATGCATAAAAGACTCAATTAAGACTAAATACATGACTAAATATGCCTAAAACGGAGCATATTAAACACCTCATACTTAGACTTGCTTGTCCTCAAGCAATAACCAAGCTATGACCAAAACCTTTAAACATATCTTCAAGTCTCCGCCTTTGTCAAAAGCAACATAAAAATAGCATAGGTGAACGTAGAATAAGCATTGAAACATTGTCACATATATTTAGGCAACTTTAACCAAAGCAATTAGAATCCAACCACTTAAGGGAAATAATGTATTTTCACTCCCTCTAAAATGTGTTTAGACTTGAAGTACTGCATCACTCAACTTAATCTCATATGACATTAAGCTACATAGAAACTGCAATTAATATCACCCATCAATTCACCGAGATATCAAAACATGCATTAACCATCAAGAGGATTTTGGGTCAATGGCCTTCAAAGAAATTATTCGGCCGAGTTGTAATGTGGCTTGGTAAGAAAATAAAGGTAGGAATCATTTAGGTTATGTGGTGCTAGAAATCTAGGAGTCAAAGACTCCTAAATCTCCAACATCAAACAACTTCAACAACTCCATCATATATAAAAACTTCCAAACTCATCTATTATATATAGCACAACTAAAATATCCAATATATATCGCATAAAATAATCAAGGAGAAATTTGGCTCATGCACAACAGATTATTTTTTCCTACTATTTTTGTTCTTTTTTTTCCTTTTTTTCCTTTTTCTTTTAATACCAAAAATTATGTGCATTTATTTAATATGGGAGCGAAAATTCCTTTTACAATAATAAGTGCGGCGATAAAGTAAAATACCAATTAACCCAAAATATGTACCCCATACTTAAACCAAATCATATGTCTCAAACTCCACAAATATTAATCTTCACCAACAATAAGTCCTAATTCCCGGATAGGAGGTAAGCCTAAACATTGGCTAGGATAAATTTTGTGGAGCTATAAAAATAGGCTTTAAGGCTTAAAGTGGCTACAAGCAAAGAAAACATGTATAAGGTGGATAAAAGGAGATAAAAGGTGGCTAATAAATAAGTCCTCTATCATTTGATCAAATTATGCAATGACTAATATATCCCATATTGGTTTCAAGACTTAGATATACACCTCAATATCAAGAGGTAATGCATAAGGAGATCGAGTAATACACACATCAAAAAGAATGAAAATATGAAGATCAATTCACTATAGTCCAAGTAAACTCACTAGGACATGTTGGATTCCAATCACCTAAACCATAAAGTCATACATGTTCAATTTCATATGCAACTCGAATTTCACATCAAAAAAAATTTTCAGGAGACTTAGGCTAAACCATCCAAGCTATGCCTTAGGATATTACATGATCAAGCTCAATGATTAGGTTTCGTCATATGACATCTATGTTAGGGATATATTAAAAAAATAAAAACATGCATTTTTTCTTCTTTTTGACATTTTTTAATATTTTTTTAGATGGACTCAATAAAAATGCAAAATATGCAAACTTGATAATAATGCTAAATATGAAAAACAACAACACCAAAAACAATCCTCAAACCATAAGCATATAGTAAGTTGTTACCCCCACCCCATACTTAAAAATTACTTTGTCCTCAAAGTATATGCTCAGAAATAAGAGATGGGTGTAATCGAAGACTTACAAAATAGTATTGGAGCTGATTTGGAATCAGAGATAGGTGCTTCTGTCCGTTGCCCAGTGGTCGACATCGACTGAGATCAGTCGATGTCGACTGCAACTCTTCTCCATGTTTTTGATGTGGTTGGCCCTCTATGTGTGATTGACATCGATGGGGTCTCATCGATATCGATTGTTTCCTTCGTTCTTCATAACTTCAGGGTGATCGATGTCGATCACGGCTGCTACTCTCTTGGCTATGCTCGGTCGATGTTGACTGATCAGGTAGATGTTAATAGGCCTTGAGAACTTTGACTTCTCCTTGGTTTGTTCTTCTTTATGCTTAGCACCCTGAAAATTATTAAGTAATGCATACCAAAAACCTCCAAAATCCTAGATAATGCACAATTATTATTACCTAACTAACTATATAATAAAATAAAGAAAAATAAAATAACGGATTGCCTCCCAGAAGCGCTAAAATTTAAGTCTCTAGCTCGACCTACTTCCCTTTAAGCCTCAACTTGGCTCATCTTTGTCCGGAGGTATAGGTGGGTCTAGTGGTTCCTCCGGTGGTGGGAAGCGTGGAACGTCATTCGGGGGCGTCATGTGGTGAAGGACCTTAAATCTCCTTGAATGGATGCTCCATACATCCACCCATTCATCTTCCCTGGCTCCAGCTGGCCTACATAAGGGAAGACACATAACAAATTCACATACCTTCTCATGTTCTCTCTTCCACTTCATAGGTTGACTTGGTTGCACATCTCCACCACAATAAAATGGTAGAGTGGGAAGAGATACTTCCACGTCATCATGCGGAGCTTCATGCCACTTTGCGAGGACCCAATACTTGAACGCGAACATCGATCGCTCAAAATCGTCGGGGATAGTATTCATCTTGTACGGTAAAAGCGACCTTGAAACACCATGGGCAACGACGTCCGACTTCTTATTTTTTAGCTCTTCTTATTGGGATCCTTCCAATGGTTCTTCAAATATAGATAGCAAAGTATGAATCGAGATCGGTGATAGACATACCTGGGTTTTTGTAATGTGGTCGACATTGACTAGGTGGTAGTCGACATCTAACAGTACCTCTGGATCAGTTCCCTTAGGGTGAGCATGTGTCGCTTCTACGCACTCGACATCGACTGGGGGGTAGTCGACGTTGACCTCCGCTGGCTCACAAAAGATGACATTGTTATAGCGTCCCTGAACCAATTGGTCAACTTTGTGGTTGTAGGGCTGCGAATTTTGAAGATGAGTCAATTAGATCTTGCGATCTATACCATGTGTCCAATTGTTCCTCGATCCGACATCTTTCATCGACCTCGGCATCTGCCATACGGGTTAGTTCTACTCTCTCAATCTTTCCTCGCTATCCATTGTTGTCTCTCCGCTACTTATTGGCAAAGCTCCGCTATCTCGACCTTCATATAACATGTGCCTTGCATTGTACCTGTAGATCACTACAAGAACACACAAATTAAATAGCAAGAGGCCTCGATACCTAGTTGGTGTCGAGGAGGCGGGTGGCAGGATAGGTATGTGGTATATAAGACAAGATAAAGGGATGGGCAACTCATAAACCCTAAAAAACTAAACTAGGCGCGATTGATATCTCCTCGGCAATGGCGGCAATTTGATGACAGGGTTTCTCAACCAAATAAATTTGTAGTCATGACCCCGCTTTAGGATAGTGGAGTCAGGTTCGTCTTGAGGAGAGAAGTCAACGGTTCTAGTTTAGTGTTTCGAGGTTTGGGAAATAGCAGGAAAAGGTTGATGTCGACAAGGATGAAGCGGTCGACGTCGAGCAGTTGAGGTCGATGTCGACTAAGACTTGGTCGATATCGAGGGCGTGGAGAGGGGAGTGGTGGTCGATATTGGGGTAATCTGTGTAAACTTTAAAATAATGAAATAAAATAATAAAGGTGAAAACTTCCAAGGTAAGAAATCACCACAACAACAAACACATGTGTAGATCATGAATCACATAAAAGAGCATACTTTTCTTCAAAGAATCAACTTTCGCAAATTCCAACAATTTCGGCAAATCGACTCTCGTAAATAAACCTAATTGTTTCTACCTTTTCTTAATTAGGATTTGACGGCTCTCACAAATAAACCCCAATTACTATCCAAATTTGCAATCAATTCACTTTCGCTTCATAATTGCAAACAAGAAATTTCCTCGACTTTCGCAAAGGATTAAGCATAGAGGTATATGATGTTAAAGACACACATCATTATGGATTCATAAATCAACACAAATACCTATTGTTGGGTTCACCCCAACCTTAGAAGAGGGAAATTTAGAAACAAAGCATGAAAACAAATAACTTTAAATTAAAACTAGAACTTACAAAACCTTAAATCTTCACTCTCGGCTCACCTCCTAACTAATAATAAAATAATAAAATATTTTTTTTATCTAAACTAGGAAAATAAATCTTTTATCTAAATTATATCTAAATATAAAATCCCTTGGGTAAATTGGAAAATACCCATAAGAAAAGACGTTATCTATGGGTATGCAATCCTCCAAAGATTCAGACTTATCTACTCGGCTTTGCAGTTTTCTGGATTTTCAGTTGATGTTGAGTGAAAGTGGTCGACATAATATGGTCAACATCGAGTGGTTTAGGTCGATGTCGACCTATGTAATGACCCAAATATAAATATTTTGGTTACATTTCGAAGGATTGGATACCTACGTTCGGATCTTGCAATTTGAGTACGGGATGAGTTTCAAAAAAAAAGTGTTAGTACTACAAGAATGGATTTCGTACCCTAAATTCGTGGGAGGTCCATTGAGGACCATGACCTATCCTACAGTTCCTACTTGACTAAGTCACTCAAAACCATTTATAGTTCAAAACATAATGAAAGGAAATCGACGATACAACTTGCCTCAACAAAGCCAGGTCAAAACCAAAATAAATGAGTATAAATCATCCAAAGTGTCGAATATGGTGGTAAATCAGTCTCTCGGTCAGTTGAACGTCTCAAAAGAAACCCTCGTCATGGAAGCACGGAACAAGCAAGGATCAAATTCCTAAAACTATACCACGAGTCAAGGCGTTGCCACTCATGCAGGTCCTGAAGACCTCACTGAGGACATATAATACGCTCTAGGCCTAGATGAGAATGATCTAATGCAATACTGGAATATTAAGCATGCAAGCATGTTGACAATTCATATATAATGACAGAAACGCTGTAAATGGGCCCACACAGAATGCGAAGTGGCATGTCCCAATCTCTCAAAACCCATGCCTCAGTCGGGGCGGGTATCTCTCTCATGTCCGTACCTCAGCCGGGGTCAGATGTCCACCTCAATCAGGGCCAGACAACTCGGTTAGTGCGACAATATATCTCATGCCACAGTCCATACCTCAGTCGGGGTTGGACACTCGGTCACCGCCGCAGTCATATATATACATCAGGAAATCATGCTCTTAGATGACTCTATCAAGACAAACCCGATGGAGTTGGGTTGTCCTATGACCCTAGCAATAACTCTAGACTCATGACTTACGACCGTTTCTACCAATCACACTCAGAAGGACTTACTTAGAATAGCAGATCAGCAAAAGCAATAAACGAGTAGTAAGCGAGCCAATCACATCATGGATCACCTAACAATTTTAATAGATATAGAATAAAAGTCTAAAGCATAGAGGACCCATTTACCGCTACACAAAATCTATCCATCGATAATTAGCCATAACATTATCATCATCACCCCCATTTATCTCGACTTAACTCAGACATCTTATGTAACGGTCCGAATATAAATATCCGGGATACGTTTCGAAGGTCGGATACCTTCGTTCGGATGTTGCAATTCAGGTACGGGTTGAGGTTTGAAACCTCTAATCAGTCGAGTCTCAGAAATTCAATTTAAACGAAAGTAAAGCGGAAGTACGGTTTAGATACAAAAGCCACGGCAGAGCCGGGTCAAAACCAAACATAAATCTCCAAAGTCATATAGCCAAATTAGTAGGGTCAAACAGGTTTCTTTGCAATCGCCCGGGGAACTTTCCCACGCCATAGAGACAGGGAGCAATCAAACCTAAAAGCAATTGGTGCGAGCGGGATCAGACTGAGGCCCCAACACACCCTGTCCCGCAAGAAAATTGATGTACATAATTGCACCTTCTTTCATTGCATCTTTTGACTTCATATTTCATTCGATCTCCAAAGAAAAGGGTCAAAAGTATATAAACTTGTCTAAGAATGGGCTAAAATGCAAGAAATAGAGTCTACACAAGTTTTGAGCTAACCATGCAGGAATTCGAGCGAAAACGGAGTCAAAACGAAGAAGCCAAGTGAAGCTGAGAAGAGGTAGATATCGACCTTAGACCCAGATATCGACCCCCAGTGTCGATATCGACCCCCATATCGACCTCAACATAGAAATCGACCAGAGCTGAACAAGTCGAGCAGGAACAGAGACCTCGATATCGACCTCTGGTGTCGATATCGACCCCTTATCTCGACAGAAGATAGACTCGATTTCGAATGCGGATTGGAACTATATCTTCAAGGAGGCACGGAATTATCTTATACTTTCAAGATAGAGGACAGATGAAGTTTTATTCATCTTTTACCTTTAAGTTCCTTTAAGTTTTATCAAAATAAAAGACCTATCCTAATTGTTCGGATAGAGTTCATAGTTTAGATAGGAGTTACAATCCTCGGATAGCAAGGATTAGTAGCCTATAAATAAAGCCCTAGGGGCTGATTTGTTAGATCATCCAATAATCCAATCATAGAACAACCCAAGACAATAGACAATAGAGTTAGAGAGAAGTTTTAGGGTTTGACGTTTGCGAAAGTTGACGTTGAGTTGTAAAGCTTCGAAGTTTAGTTTAATGCAAGTTTCTTCCTTTCAATTGACAATGAACCCCATGATGAGAAGCGAGTAGTTCCCCAAAGCTCTTAGGGTCGGGGCGAGCCCGACGTTAGCCATGCGCGCTTGAGGTAAGTATTTGATGTTGATATCGTTGTGTCTATCTCTCCTCCTACAATTCTATGTTTAGTCCTAATCGAAAAGAAAAGGGATTCATGCTAACAACTTGAGTTATAAACATAAAATTGGTAGAGACAATTAGGTTTATTTGAAAGAGTAATCCTAAGAGTTGGTGTACGGCGAAAGCTTGTCCCTCGGGTGAAATAGCGCAATTGTCCGTCTTATTTATCTCGTCGCATGCATTGGTTAACGTTGTGGTAAACCCTAATCCTAGGAGTTGCCTTTTTATATAGTTTATACACACAAAACCCACTGTTATTTCTGTTCATTGCTTCTTTCTCCATCCTAAAGTCTTCGGCCTTTCTTTGCCGACGAGAAACTAACACACTGCAGGGAGACATCGATATCGACCCCAGACGTCGATATCGACCACTGAGTTCATCGACAGTTTTCTGAGTCGACGACGAACATCGCTGCGGAGTTTGCTGACATCGATATCGACACCAGACATCGATATCGACCCTTCTGTATCGACTGGCAGTCTTCTGAGCCAGTCGATTTCGTGGACTGACATCGATATCGACCCCCACCAGTCGATATCGACCACTTGTTTTTGTCTTTGCAGGTCTTCTGTTGTAGAGAACATCGACAGCCGAGGTCGACATCGAGGCCCAAGGTCGAAATCGAGGCTTCTGGTCGACACAGACGTGAGATTTCCAACGCTACTAGGATCCCGCTGACACGCCTCCTCGTGGATCGATCCTGACTACCCTTCCACTACAACGGGAGGAAGTCTTGTAATTATTTGCTTAGACCAAGAGTTGGATTACATTTATTTACATCTTTATATTTGTAATTACTCGACATATCAACCTCCTGCAACAACAAATTGGCGCCGTTGCCGGAGAGGCAATCAATCGCGCCCTAGTAGTCTATCTCACGTCTTTATCTAGATTGACTTTGCAGGTATATGCGACGCGCTGATCGCCCACCTGAATTTGAAGGAGTAGACGACCCTGAGCGTTATTTCCATCTAAGGGCCTAAGCTCAAAGAATTATGGCGGAAAACGCGAACCAAGCAGAACTTATTAAACAACTAAGGAAGCAGGTTGAGGACTTAACGACTAGAGAGGCGGCACTTAAGCAGCGTGCGGATAGGGAGGAGGAAGGCCGGAGGCAAATAGAAGCCCAAATCAATGCCCTCCCTAGGAATGCCAAGCAATATATGCACCCCGCTCTCACAGTGCCTGAATCGGCAATTCTTATCCCTGCCTCTAATTTTGAAATTAAACCTAACTTCCTGACTGAAATAAGAAGGCATCAATATGAAGGAAAACCTAATGAGTTCCCTATGGCACATATTTCTACCTTCTTAGACCTTTGTGATACTATTACTGATGGACGAAGTCTTGAATATGTCCAACTAAAAGCCTTTCGATGGTCTCTTACAGGTAAAGCATTGCAGTGGTTGGAGAGTTTAGCACCAAGATCGCTCCGCACCTGGAATGAAGTCAAGGACGCGTTCCTCAACAAGTTCTTCCCTCCTTCTAAGACGGCGTTGATCCGACAGAAAATCACGGCTTTCAAACAAAAGCCTGGTGAGGCTCTGGCGACTGTTTGGGAAAGGTTCAAGGACCTTCTACGATCATGCCCGACGCATGGCCAACCACCATATGTAATTCAGGAGATCATATACAATGCTCTTGACGCTGCAACAAAGGAGAGGATCAACACCTACACCTCCTATGGCTACCTTGAACTCGCTCCACAAGAGGCTTGGGAGACCATAGAGAGGTTGGTGGAGTTCGACAACACATATGGGACTCCTGAGGCTTCCGATGTACCATCATCGTCGAGGCCTGCCCCATCTATGCCCTTATATGAACCCTCCAATGTAATCGATCCAGATGTGAAGGAGCAATTCCACAGAGATCAACTTATAAAGCTCCAAAAGCAAGTAAGGTTCCTTTCAGCGAACCAAGATTGCATCGAATGCGGATCGCAGCGACACACCACCATCGAGTGCCCACATGCCGAACAAGTACACCTACCGGAGACTCACCAAGAGGCGCGCTACATGAGGAGTCCCAACAACCAATATTGGGGAGACCAAAGGTTCCATCAACCACAAAGGAACCCGGTTAACCCTAGGGACCCTCCGCCTTATAGAGCTCCTGGGCACACGGAGAGAGACCAAAAGAAGGATGACCTTCAACTTGTGTTGGA
Organism: Persicaria maculosa; assembly: GCA_963922045.1. Taxonomy (NCBI): domain Eukaryota; kingdom Viridiplantae; phylum Streptophyta; class Magnoliopsida; order Caryophyllales; family Polygonaceae; genus Persicaria; species Persicaria maculosa. The sequence goes on from OY998271.1 coordinate 23,434,511, forward strand.
CGAGATAAGCGGAATCAAGCTAAGAACGATCAATCCAACAATGCTATCCACTCTCAACTCAATCACCTTACCACAAGGATTGGGGAGATGGATATTTGGAAGAAGAACGTAGAGACCCAACTGGGTCAATTGGCGGCACAAATCCCTAGGCCGTCCGGAACACTCCCTGGGCAACCCACCACAAATCCTAAGGGACAATCCGGGACAGGCCATATCGCAGCCATACAATTAAGGAGTGGCACCAAAGTACAAAAGCCACGGACGGAAACGGAGGAGAAAGCAACAGACCCAGTCGACGTCGACAAACCAGTCGACGTCGACCCAGAGGTCGATATCGACCACCATGTCGACCCCCTGGTCGATGTCGATGACACTGCAGAGCCATCAAAGCCTCAACAGAGGTCGAAATCGACCCTACCAGTGGATATCGACCCAACTCCAGTCGACATCGATGTTCAGCAGGCCCCTCTGACCTCCGTTTTGGCCCCTACTCCAAAGAAGACGTTGCCATTCCCTCCAAAGCATTGGAGGATCCCACCAAAGGTAAGTTTAGGCGCTTCATAAAGATACTTCAAGGACTCAACATCACTATCCCTCTGACAGAAGCCCTAAGCGAGATGCCCGCCTATGTACGATTCCTCAAAGACATCCTGAGCAAGAAGAGATCCATGGCAGAGATCGCAGAGGAATGCTCAAAGATGGACTTCCCTGAGAAAAAGAGTGATCCAGGGAAGTTTGCAATCACCGTGGGACTTGGCCAACATCGCTATAAAGCCCTATGTGACCTAGGGGCAAGCGTAAGTCTCATGCCTCTCACTATTTGGCAAAAGGTGAACATTGGCGCCCTTGAACTTGTGGACATGAAGCTCTATATGGCTGACAACTCATTCGTCAGGCCCACAGGTATAGTTGATGACGTTCCAGTAAAGGTGGGTAAGTTCTTTGTGCCTACTGATTTCATTGTATTGGAAATGCCTGAAGATCCTGTAGTGCCTATTATCCTTGGTAGGCCATTCTTAGCTACTGCAGATGCCAATATCAATGTACGTCGAGGATTACTAACCTTTACTATAGGGAACGAAGTAATAAAATTCTCTTTCAACCCGACCATGAGCGAAACAAAGCACCTGGAGCAAGTAGTCCTCTCACCGTCTAAGGAAAAGCTTAGAAAATTTTTGTTGGCGAGGACGAAAACAGCAAGCAGGGTCGACATCGATTGGAACCAGTCGGTATCGACTAAAGACATCGAAATCGACCCCCCTTGGTCGAAATCGAGTATGCCAGATCACTGCCAGGAGCTTAAGTATGGGGTCACAGAGGTCGATATCGACCCCCACATATCGATATCGACCCCAGCACTCGAAATCGACCCTCCTTGGTCGAAATCGACCACCCCTCAGCCCGAAGATTTCTGCTTCGGGCCCAAACAGGTAAGCCCAAGTATGACTCCTAACCCTCCTCCGTCCATTATTGATGAATCAATTAAACCTATTATTGATAAGTCTACTAAAGAGAGGGTCAAAGCTCCATGGTTTGCCTATATTGCTAAAGTTAGGTCAAGAAAGAGGAGAAAAGCGCCCAAAGAAGAACCTAACATCAAAGAAGCCTTGGTCGCCGAACTTAGATGCTATCAAAAGGACCTAGATGATCCAGGAGAACGCTTAAGCTCAAAGGGTCCCTACATAAAAGGGTCATGAAGAATTGACGGAAAAGTCGGCCTAGCGACTCAAAAATCTAGAGCATGTACATAAAACATTTAAATTTCGCATAGATAGTTTTTAGGATTAAATTTTTGGCTGTTTGAAACTTTTAAAACTGAGATAATTCGTGATTTATCTATATTTCTAACAAAGATTTCAGGTTATCAAGCAAACTGGACGACGAAGAAGAAAAGAAGCTTCTGCAGAGATAGTCGAAATCGACCAGGCCAGTCGAAATCGACCTCCCCAGGGTCAAGCCATCTCCTGGAGTCGACATCGAGGACTCAGGAGCGAAAAAGAGAGGTCGATATCGACCCTAATACTCGATATCGACCCCAATCAGGCAGCCCTTGTCTTCATCTACTTCCTCGACTTCGACAGATGCAGTCGACATCGACCTCTGACCTAGATATCGACTTCTGGCATCGACCTCACCTGAAATCGACCTGAATCCGCAGGTTGCACTGTGAGTTTCTCTCTACCCTTGTTCTTCTTTTTAATACAGTGAGGACACTGTATATATTAAGTATGGGGTGGGGGAAAAACATGTCTTATGGTCATAACTTGGTTTCTTCTTCGCATTGCATTCATGTTTAAAATTTTTGTTTTTAATTTTACTAATTCCATAAAATGTCAGAAAATCCAAAAAAATAGAAAAATGTCAAAAAAAAAAATGCATGTTTATTTTTAAGTCTATTTCTCTAACCCTACTTAGATGTCCTATGATGAAAACTCAATAGCTGACTTGATCATGTAAATCCTATGGCATATTTGGATGGTTTAGCCTAAGTCCTTAAAATTTTTATGTAGATTGTGAACTTGTGATGAAATTGAGCACATATGATCATAGGCTAAAAAGCAAATCCAACAAAAATTGTCCTTGTGAGAATTTTGACCTATAAGGAGAACATCAAAAATTCCTCCGCTTTCTTGAGTGAATTTACTCTTCCTATGCATCTCTAAATGTTGTGATAGTTATTCAAAACCAATGCATATATATGATTATGTTTACGAGAATTAAATGATGGAGGCATCTTTTAAGCCATTTTTATCCTCTCTTTACCTACCCTGCATTATCCCTGCTTGAAGCCAGAACATTAGCCTGAGCCTGAAATTGCAAACTCCACAAAATTATCCCTAGCCGAATTGAGCCTGACCCCCATTTGGGAATTGAGACTTAGATTGGTTGGACTAATGCCTTGTGGAAAGAAAAGAGCATAATGTCCAGTTTTGAGCAAGGAAATTATAGAATGGTGTATATTTACATTTTGTCATATTTTGTAAAAGGATTTATGGCTCACCATATAAATGCGCATATTTACTTATTATTTCCGAAAAAAAAATCCGAAAAAAATAAATATATCTATATAAAGTGCATGAGCCAAAATCCTTAAGTCCTTTATTCATACAAGTGTTATATTTTTGAGAGCATATAATGGAAAGATGAGTTGGGAAAGAGCATTATAGAGATTGAGCTTACATTGAAGAGTTATGGTTTGGGTATTGCAAGTGTTGACATTTAGGAGTCTTGATTCCCGAATTATAAAAGCACCACATAACCAAATAATTCCATACCCTTTATTTCATACCAAGCCCCATTACAACCCCGCTGAATGGAGTCTTCTACGAAGTCTTCCATTGAGCGAAAGTCCTCCTGATGATTCTTATTGCATTTTCATAATTGGTTGCGAAGTGGATTATTATAAATTGCAATGTTTATGAGATTGTATATGGAATTGAGTTTAGAGTTGATCTTCATAGCCTAAACACATGAGAGTTGAGTGCAAACACATTATCCCTGTGAGGTTGGATCAAAATTGCATATGCCTATGGATCGCCAAAATATGTGCTATGACGTTAAATTCACTTGCTTTGCTTTGCTACCGCTTATGATGTTGCTTTTGACAAAGGCGAAGACTTGAAGAGTGTGTTGTAGGTGTTGGTTATTGCTTGGTTATTGCTTGAGGACAAGCAAGTCTAAGTATGAGGTGTTTTGATGTACATAATTGCACCTTCTTTCGTTGCATCTTTTGACTTCATATTTCATTCGATCTCCAAAGAAAAGGGTCAAAAGTATATAAACTTGTCTAAGAATGGGCTAAAATGCAAGAAATAGAGTCTACACAAGTTTTGAGCTAACCATGCAGGAATTCGAGCGAAAACGGAGTCAAAACGAAGAAGCCAAGTGAAGCTGAGAAGAGGTAGATATCGACCTTAGACCCAGATATCGACCCCCAGTGTCGATATCGACCCCCATATCGACCTCAACATAGAAATCGACCAGAGCTGAACAAGTCGAGCAGGAACAGAGACCTCGATATCGACCTCTGGTGTCGATATCGACCCCTTATCTCGACAGAAGATAGACTCGATTTCGAATGCGGATTGGAACTATATCTTCAAGGAGGCACGGAATTATCTTATACTTTCAAGATAGAGGACAGATGAAGTTTTATTCATCTTTTACCTTTAAGTTCCTTTAAGTTTTATCAAAATAAAAGACCTATCCTAATTGTTCGGATAGAGTTCATAGTTTAGATAGGAGTTACAATCCTCGGATAGCAAGGATTAGTAGCCTATAAATAAAGCCCTAGGGGCTGATTTGTTAGATCATCCAATAATCCAATCATAGAACAACCCAAGACAATAGACAATAGAGTTAGAGAGAAGTTTTAGGGTTTGACGTTTGCGAAAGTTGACGTTGAGTTGTAAAGCTTCGAAGTTTAGTTTAATGCAAGTTTCTTCCTTTCAATTGACAATGAACCCCATGATGAGAAGCGAGTAGTTCCCCAAAGCTCTTAGGGTCGGGGCGAGCCCAACGTTAGCCATGCGCGCTTGAGGTAAGTATTTGATGTTGATATCGTTGTGTCTATCTCTCCTCCTACAATTCTATGTTTAGTCCTAATCGAAAAGAAAAGGGATTCATGCTAACAACTTGAGTTATAAACATAAAATTGGTAGAGACAATTAGGTTTATTTGAAAGAGTAATCCTAAGAGTTGGTGTACGGCGAAAGCTTGTCCCTCGGGTGAAATAGCGCAATTGTCCGTCTTATTTATCTCGTCGCATGCATTGGTTAACGTTGTGGTAAACCCTAATCCTAGGAGTTGCCTTTTTATATAGTTTATACACACAAAACCCACTGTTATTTCTGTTCATTGCTTCTTTCTCCATCCTAAAGTCTTCGGCCTTTCTTTGCCGACGAGAAACTAACACACTGCAGGGAGACATCGATATCGACCCCAGACGTCGATATCGACCACTGAGTTCATCGACAGTTTTCTGAGTCGACGACGAACATCGCTGCGGAGTTTGCTGACATCGATATCGACACCAGACATCGATATCGACCCTTCTGTATCGACTGGCAGTCTTCTGAGCCAGTCGATTTCGTGGACTGACATCGATATCGACCCCCACCAGTCGATATCGACCACTTGTTTTTGTCTTTGCAGGTCTTCTGTTGTAGAGAACATCGACAGCCGAGGTCGACATCGAGGCCCAAGGTCGAAATCGAGGCTTCTGGTCGACACAGACGTGAGATTTCCAACGCTACTAGGATCCCGCTGACACGCCTCCTCGTGGATCGATCCTGACTACCCTTCCACTACAACGGGAGGAAGTCTTGTAATTATTTGCTTAGACCAAGAGTTGGATTACATTTATTTACATCTTTATATTTGTAATTACTCGACATATCAACCTCCTGCAACAACAAAAATATACACATACGCTAATATAAAGATGATGCAGATGCGGAAATTAAATCACACTAACATGATCCTAATTTGCAATATGCGAAAAGAACTGTAAAGGCGCCCAAAGAATGCCAAGTGGCATATCCCTCTCCTACCTCTGCACCCCTTCTCGTTAGTGCAGAGACTGGCCAGTTCGGTGCTATAGCATAGCAATATCCTCGTGGTGGTGCACTCACCCACGGTATCATCATATCATATCATCTCATCTCTTGCCCGATGGTGCTGGGCTATCATATCATATCATATCATATCATATCGACTCGATAGACTCAGGGCACCCGATGGGGCTGGGCTACCCTATGACCCTAACAGAGACTCTAGAACTATCACAGATAACGGCCGTTCTGTTTCATACGCATAAAGAAATAGAATGCTCAATCACAAGTGCAATCCTAGAATGATTCTATATGGCGTGCTTTAATGCTTATCCAACACCTAGTATGTCATATATTCACAAGCAGTGAATCTCTTTCGAATCTGAGTAAGCCCATAAAGGAACTTACCTGAATAAGCCGAACAGCGGAGAACAAGGTAGAAGCAGAATCCAAGCAATGAATCACCAACAGCAACCAATGTCCAACAGATCACAATCACCTAATAAACATCCAAATATGCATAAGTCTGCCTAATTCACACAAGACGCCCCTAACTATCACACATCTCTTCACATATCTCATTTCAGATTATTCCATCTTATCTCATCACAATCCATATCTCATTTCACGCTCATCTCATCTCATCATCTCATTTTCAAAACAAACTCTCAAAGAACTTAACTTAGAAAATCAAGCAATTCTTTTAAAATCGCTTATCCAAATTCCGACATTAAACATTTAAGCCTTAAAACCAATTTCCAAAAATCATAGCATAGAAATCAGTCCGACATGTTTGCTATTTCAAAAACATTAAATAAGTTCCAATATTAAACCATCAAAATACTCCTATGTTCACAAATCATGTTAATAAGTCATAACCAATAATTCACTTTAAAACTCCCAACTCACATATCTAAATCCTAATAAAATGCATCAATTAAATAATCCAATTAATATTATTTTAAAACAACAAACACTATATAACGATTAATTTCCAGAATTTATAATTTAACCAAATCCCAAAATAATAATAATATTCAAATAATTTAACCCTTACTAACCATATAATCTCAAAACAAAACCTTTTTAAATATATATATATATATTAATAATTTCGGAAAATATAATTAAATATAGTCATTTTCCTAAATTCAGAAATATTAAAAATATATAACATATATATATACATTAATAGCATAACATATAATATATTTAACCATATATAGTATGTAAAACAAGTAACAAAATCTTAGAACAACCAAGAGGCCAGCCCACTCTCAACCCGATAGCCCAGCCCACAGCCCAGCCCAAGGAAGGAAGAATAGACCCGGATCCGACCCGCATGCCCAGCCCGCATCCCCTCAAACGGATACCCACTTCATTTGAGTTTAATGAACCGGAACTGAACCGACTAAAATTAAAAGAAGGAAAAGGGTGTGGAACCGGCATTGAACCCGTCTTCCCCAAAGCGATGGAACAGAGCTCCTGCTACGCTGAAATGGAGGAAGAAGAAAAGAAGAGCCCAGGCCACCGGCGGCAGCCTTTCAACCCAACTCTCACCCATCCCGATCAACCACCAATTCCGACTGTCCCCCACCCAAAGAAACTCAAACGCGAGGGAAGGATAGGAAGGAGAGAGGGATTACCGAGAGTAGATTTTCCGACGTCGAGAGGCTCCGAGGGTGGCTCCAGCTGCTCTGGCTTCAAATGGAGTGGAAGGAACCTTGCTCCGGCCTAGGATGAGTGAGGAAAGATGAGCAAAAAAATGGATTTTGACAAGAGGGAATCGGAATCTAATAAGAAACGGAATCGACCTTTCTTTAAACGAAACAGGGGTAGAAGAAGGGTGTTGTGTTCGGCGGCGGCTTTGTCAGAGTTGCTGGACTCCGATGGGACTCCTTGCCGCTTCTTCGATGATTTCTAGAGGAGGAGGTGAAGGAAATCGTTGGAGATGCTGCTGCTCCGATCTTCAAGGCTGCGGAACAGGGCGCTCAGAGGAAGGGCTCGAGCTCGGCAACACAGAGGCACTTGGTGGCTCGGGTGGTTTACTTTTGAACATCAAGGGAGCTTGAGGTGGTGGTGTGTTCGGCGATTGGAAATGGAGGGGTGGAGTGGAGGTGGTTACTGAGAAAGGTAGGAGGGAGAGATAAGGTGGTGATGAAGTGGGATTGTGGTGGCGACGGGAACGACAGTGAGAAGGGAAGCTTTGAGGATTGTGGGTTCAGGTCTGCAGAACGAAAAGAGAGAGGGAGAGGGGGAGGTTTGTGGGTGCAGGTTCAGCAGAGGGCAAATGAAAGGGAGAGGAAGGGGAGACTGAGGGAGGGGTGTTGTTTGGGTGTAGGGGAAGGGGGGACCGCATGGGGGGAGAGAGAAAGAGAGAGAGAGAGAGAAATAAAGAAAAGGGAAAGAAAATAAAAGAATTGGGTCCAATAAAGAATTCAAATTAGCGGAAAAGACTCGAAACCCGCTCACCCGATCGAATCCCGACTAAGTCCAATTTAAATCAAAATTCAATTAAATTTCAAGATTAACGGAATTAAATTAATTTTATCAAAACTCGGAACTCGAAGGCGGAATTTAAAATCCGCTAGGATCTAAATTCTCAAAATGATGCCGGAATAACTTAAAATCCAAAACTTACGCTCGAGAACGGGTTTTATTCCACTTTTACAAATCGAATTTTATAATAATTTATTTAATTAAACTAATCATAATATATAAATATACCCGGTCTTTACATTTATCCACCTCTAAAAACAAGTCTCGTCCCCGAGACTACAATCATTTTAAAGCAACAGGATGAAGTTTTAAAATCGGTGAGTCCGAGGACCATGTCCAAGAATCTTGTAATCGTCTCGGTTGCGTCTTCCGAGATTCTCACAACATCCTAGTCACGGTCGTGACATCTCCAATTGGTCTAGTCAAGTGTGTAATAAGCGCCCTTATCACATCCTCGCTTCGACTTCTCGGAAGTACCACAACTCTAAAAGCATTATAGCGTCCGACAAGGTCTTAGCAAGCAATCTATAAGCGCCCTTATACAATGCTTGTATCCATTTCGTGAGACGTCATAATGTAAATCCAGTTCGTAAAACCTCAAAGCGTTTTGTAAATGGAAGATTGTCATCTAAATCATTGAAACTCTCAACTTCTTTAAAACCCCAAGTTGGCCATTTTCAAAATCGCTTAAAATTTTCAAATCCGATGTTTAATCAAGCAACTTTACACCAAAACAAGTCAATTCCTTTCAAATCAAGATTTTGACAAAATCTCCCAAAAACCAAATCAGCTTCTCGCAAACCAATCAATCAAATTCAGAAGGTAGGAGGTGGAATCATCCACCTCTAAGGGCTAATCCCATATTCTCTTCCTAGTTTCCAGAATCGAATCAATCTATCAATCTCAATTCAAGCAAGATGCATAAGCCATAAGAAATGCATAACTATATAACCAACCAATCTCCAATCAGCACATCATAAGGCAAGTCTCAACATATACCAATCGTAGTGCCACAAGGTCACATCAACATCTCCATATCATACTAAAGGTCGTAATATGCATCTCCACGACATAACAGAATCATAAAAACGTATCAACATCACACCAGAAGTCATAAAAGTATCTCTCATCATAGAATCAACAAATCAAAACTCATTGTCAACACATCAACACAACAAGGTCAGGCTATTAAGATTCCGCAGGGGGAAGGTCAATCAATATATCAATCACCAAAATATCCGTATACTCACGAAACATCATCTCAACTCATACAACGCCATATAATGATCACTTAGTAATCACACACCATCATCTCATATATATATAAGTCATATTCACGATCCAAATCAGTATTCATCATCTAACATCTCCTTATCATAATATAACATCATGCTCACACATAGCAACATATCATTATTTCATGAATCATACAACACATCTCAACATGCTTCTGGAACATCATAGCAGAATAGCAATTATATCATGATGACACTTGTCACTGCCAACTAGATTTCAAATATTGCATATCAACATCTAATATCATGCCATATCAGGTTCATCACGGTTGCTATCTAACATCATGCTAGTTCATACTAATAGATCACAAAATCAAGAAAATCCTCACATCACTAACAGTCAAAATGAAACGCAAACCCCGCTCACTCGTCTCCCACTCTCAAGCCAAGACCGACCTTCATCTAAACTCACCAACTCGGATAAAAATCCCCAAAGAACCCCAACTCATTTTGACACTCCAGTCTCACCCCTTATTTCACCAAGCACTCTCACTTAACAATCCACCTCTAAGAATCCAACCCCTAACTCTGTTTTCACACCCGAGCACCCCTGCATACTATGTTGTCGATACCCCCAAAGGTCATTTCTTACATCTCTCACTCTTCCCAAGATATCACAACATTGAACCCTTCTAACTACGCATCTTCAATAAAATTTCTTTGTCACTACCTAACCAGCATATCCCTAACCATACCCCTTATCCAAGATTCACCTAGGAGCTCATCGAAAACCGTCAAGCATTACCTCTAAAAATTTCCGAAGCCAATCGGTCCAACCTAAGTCAACACCCCTCTTCTACAACTCTCCCCTTACCACCGTCGATCATTTTAATCACTCAAAACCTTTCTCCCCTCTCTGACCGCTCTACCAAAAGGACCTCACTCACATGTTTCAAGAAGAAGCAATCATGGACATTATCGCACATAAGGGCTACATCATATCAACTAGCATTTATAACAACAGCATCATCAGTTCATCATCAACCATGACAACATGTATCAAAAGTCTCAGTTTACCGTCATGCTCAACAAGTATTGCAAACATCATATATGCACCTAATCAAATCAAGCTAGCCAGTTTCATCATAATCTCGTCAAATAAACAGTTCAGGTTCTCAGCATTTGCAGTTCATACTTTTAAAGGCAAGAAATTTAGATCATGCTTGACAGTTCAAAGCATCTACGCATCAAGACATCGGGCACATTAAAGCTGTAAGGCAATCGAATCATATCATCATAGTCAACAGACAATCAAGCAGCAGTCATTACCAAGTCATCACATCAACAAGCAACTTTCAACATCAAGTTTGTGCAATACACCATCAACAAACTCAGAAAGGGTTAGCAATTCGAATAGGGGACGCTCCCACCTCCAAGTCATATCGTACTCAATAATCGTAACCTCGAATCAAGCTTGTTCCGTCGACATCGTCGATCCTGAGGCCTGTGGGTTATGGGCCCACGCTTCCGCTGCGCTGCTCTATCGCTACTCGACTTCCTGATCCCTTTTTCCATGCGGTCGCTCATCCAATGTAACGCGTAGGAGTTCAAGTTAGCGGAGATAGGGGAGTGACAAGGGCGGACGACCCAATGTTTCTTTCGGAGACGGAATAGACCAAAGCTAAAGACGACATGACTAGAGACAAGACTCCGACTCGGGAATAGTAACGATGCCTTTATGGAGTCCATTAGGTTACAACTTGTGACAAACAAGCATGAATTCATTATGGAGCATATCAATCACATCATTCCACACTAACATGTACCTACCTCGGGGGGCAACATTCGTATTCATAAAGGCATCAGAGGGCAAATGAAAGGGAGAGGGAGAGGAGACTGAGGGAGGGGTGCTGTTCGGGTGCAGGGGAAGGGGGGACCGCAGGGGGAGAGAGAGAGAGAAATAAAGAAAAGGGAAAGAAAATAAAAGAATTGGGTCCAATAAAGAATTCAAATTAGCGGAAAAGACTCGAAACCCGCTCACCCGATCGAATCCCGACTAAGTCCAATTTAAATCAAAATTCAATTAAATTTCAAGATTAACGGAATTAAATTAATTTTATCAAAACTTAGAGCTCGAAGGCGGAATTTAAAATCCGCTAGGATCTAAATTCTCAAAATGATGCCGGAATAACTTAAAATCCAAAACTTACGCTCGAGGACGGGTTTTATTCCACTTTTACAAATCGAATTTTATGATAATTTATTTAATTAAACTAATCATAATATATAAATATACCTGGTCTTTACATCTTATATCATCTCATTCCATTCTCATTTCCATAATTCATCTCGAAGTTCTAATGTCTCAAATCATGCTTCCAATTTGTATAACTTCACGAGTAGGGCTTCCAATTTGTATAACTTCACGAGTAGGATTCACCAAATAAAATCCAACACTACTACATATATGCCTCTAATGTACCACTCAAAAACAATACATTATCACTAAAATATGTTACATTAGGGGAAAAGGTAAAACTTTTTAGGGATTACATTTGCGGCCGTTGCATTTGCCCTAATGTAACATTGTTTCATTAGTGATACTAAGTATTACATTTGATTTAAATGTTACATTTTAGAATATATGTTACCTTTGTGAGGTTTGTTACCTTTAATTAAATATATTACATATAACAAATAATGTTACATTTAAAGAACAATGTTACTTGTAATTTCAACTATTGTATTTAAATTAAATTTTTTACAATAGAAATGTATCTATTAATTATATTGCTATTACATCAATATACATTATTTTATTAAGAATAACATGAAATAAATATTAAAAGTAACAAGACTTGTACATGCACTATTTGATCAAGAGTGGCATCATCCTTCCCATAGAGAATGTTCTCTCGAATTGATGTAGCAAAGAGTGCATGCTCCTGATTAACGAGTCCTATTTGACCTCTAAGCCACTTTAGTCGAGTTCTAGACTTATCTATCTAGAAAAAGGCTCATAGAAGCATTCAATTAGAGATAAGACTCTACACTTTCCAGATCCACTTGCTCCGACAAGGGCAACAATCTTTCTAGATGGAATATCCAGGTTGAACTTATAGAAAACCAGCACTTCAGGATGAGAAGGGTTAACTAAAGCATTATTTCTAGATTTCCAAGCAAGCCTATTAGAATTCCCTGTAAATTCAAATTAAAAGTAAAAGATGATGCCAGAACATAGCAAGAAGAATTGGGACTAGATACTAGCTACTACATACCATCCACGAAATGGCTAAGAGAGCAACTTCTAAACAAATAAGGTTTCTTATTAATTATTTGTTATTACACATACACTTTAGAAAGTAGTATAATTGTCAACACTCATGTCAAATAGCATAAACAAAAACAAAAAAGACAAATTGACATAGTATGATAAGGTTGCTTTTAAACGTTGCCTTGAAGTCATGAAATATATCGTTCCAACTAAATTTTAAGCACGATCTAATGGTGGAAAATCTTCATCTCTACCCACTATTTGCATCATTTTTAATAAAATGATGCAAATACATATTCAGAATGTATTGCGATTGTTAATGGCTAAAGCAACCAAAAAACTAAGTGAGACTCTTCGGGGAAAGTGCATGTGAAGAACAAGGGAAACAGGTCAGAAAGATAATGAAGAAACATCTCAAAAAGAGAACAGATCCTTTTTCAGGAACGAGACAAGGAGACTAACACTCATAGGAACCGTTGCTTGTATTAAATCAAATAAAATATCAAAAGCCTTTCATTATGCTTCAGCAGCCAACATCTACCTACATTGACATAAGAATACAAAATTTCTCAAAGATAAAACTCTACAAACATTCAGTAGATGAATACATACTAATGACTCCCAACAATTTGCAAGTGCAGAAGAAAAGCCCTTGGTGAAACTAAGAGAGGGTACAACTAATGAATTGTCTACTTCTCCATCGGTCCAAAAAGGAACAAAAAAAAATGGCCGAAAAGACAAATAGGTATATTAAATGACTCTCCTAAGACATATTAGTATATTAAAAGACTCAAGAGACAAATAGGTATATTAAAAGTGTTCATATGGACAAATTGGTATATTAAAATACTCTAGTGGACAAATAACCTTTTTTTACATCATTAGACTTCCTTTTCATTTTATTTTAATAATAAAATCATTTTAATATATTTTTATAATGATTAATTGGTTACATACTCATATAATCTTATTCATTTGATTGTATAATCATAAAAAATTAAATTTTGCATATATTTCTATCAAATTATAAAACTATTGGATTTTTATCATTATTTGTCACTAATAATATTTATTATATAAATTTAATAAATAAATATTTTATTACAATGGTTGTTTATATAAATTGCACAAATTAAATTGTCCTGCAAAATATGAGCTAATATTTGTTTAGAAACCACAAAAAATATTTAATAAAATAAAAATGAAATAGGAGAATTTTTATAAAACCTTGCAGAATAAAATAAGTTAAAATTATATTTCATATGCTATTTTTATTATTATTATTAATTATTATTATTATTATTATTATTATTATGATTTATTTTCTAAAAATAAGCAATAAGTGTTTTAACTTGCAATTTGTAAACCAACTATTAAATAAGCGTTTTTTTTGTAATTTATACAAAAAAACCAATAATTTTTTTATGTAATAAGATTTTATACAACATTATTAATTACAAACATATGGCAAAAAAAATAGTTTTATAATTTTATAGAAATATATCCGAATTTTTATTTTTTTATGATTATATATTCAAATGAATAAGAGTTAAATAAAGAATTAATTATTTAAAAATATATGAAAATTTTTTATTAAGAAAAATCAAATGACATGAAGCCAAATGAGGCAAAAGGGTTATTTGTCCCTTAGAGTTTTTTAATATACCAATTTGTCCATATGAACACTTTTAATATACCTATTTGTCTCTTGAGTCTTTTAATATACCAATATGTCTTAGGGGGGTCATTTAATATACCTATTTGTCTTTTCGGCCAAAAAAAAATCAGCATATGATTATAACTTATAGAACAGTAAATGAAACAGGGAAAAAACTAGTATCATGTCAAATCTGCACATAGTGTACACCATAGGAACATTTCAGTTAACCAGGAAATGAGATGTACCAGCTACAAACATGAACCTCAAACACATAGATAAGCCTGACCACTAATAATATGAAAGCCCGAAAATCTGCAGGGCTACTGGACCAAGAGAACCCAAGAATCACTAGGAAAAGGCGCCATCCCAAAAACCAGAAACTCTCCACAACCACAAAAGGCATGATTTCACATGCGTTCTAAACCTCTAAAATAGAGCCAGAGACCACTAAGAACACAAGAATCACTAGGAGCGCAACATAAAAAATCAGAATATCTATATCAAACTACCTATTGAAGTGACAACTTGATCCTACATTGAGCAAGCTGCTCAAGTTGCACCTGATGATAGGTATATCCATCTATCCCTTCTGTCAAACACTAGAAAATTTCAAGATCTGAATCTACTAAGCCAATATCTCTCTTGTAGCCATGTCCTTGCTTCATATGCTAGTTTTCAAGCTGTGTCAATCATCTCCCACAACTAGTCAACATGCATTCTCCAAAAGCAAAAGAAACGCAGGAGCAGAACAACTCTTGAAATCGCATATTACCTCACAAACAGCATCCAACAACTTCAAAAAACAAATAACCATTAACATTGGAATTTAAAGTTGAAAATTTCAACAACTTCTACAACCTATGCGTCAAACTATATTAATATTACCTCAACCTGAAAGATACCTTGGGATTTAGGTTCTTGAATTTGACAAGTGAAAGATGATCAAGTCTTCTAATCTTCTTCTAATAAGGACATACAACCTATGAATCAAACAAGTAGCTAAGAACTCATCAAACCAAAAAAATGCAAGACTCGAATGAAAACTTCATGCTTTTGTGGACCAAAAAATGCAGACTTCACCTTGTAGATGCAATTTCCCTTTTTCTTTTTTCCTTCTCTTCAATCTTTCTAGTAGATAGGCCACCCAAATCTACATATTAGTAATCAGATTCTATCAAAACTTCTAGATATCTGTCAACCACAATGAAGAGTTGAATTGCATACAATAATTAGTTGAAATAAAGTATAAGAAAAACCTAAAACCTAAAAATCATCAAATTCATCTAAGGAATTCAGATATTACATGAATAAAAAGCCCTAAAATCTCAATTTCATTATAGATTCATACATTATCAACATAATTCACAAGTTTAGTTGTATATATCCACTCAAATTATCGTTTAGAAAACAAGAACCTTTTGAACCAATTTGAACCCTAATTCAAGAAACCTACACCATTTTGAACCCTAAATCATGAATCTTAAACCAATTTGAACCCTAAATCAAGAAACCTTCAACTAATTTCAACCAATTTAAACCCTAAATAAATTTTAAATAAAAGAGGCGTGAAATCGCACTCACAAAAAAAAGTCGTTTGCCCTCCAATTGCCCTGGTCGGGAATCTGTTGGCCCCCTTTTCAAATTCTCCGAACCCTAAAGTCGTTTGTGCTCTCTGTTGATTGCTCCAAACAGAAAAAGTCTCAATTTGCAAATCAACAAATTTTGCCCTAGTTAAATTTCGGAACCCAAATCGTCAAAATCAACCTAAATTAAAGACAAATTATGGGAAAAGAAAGAGAGGAAACATGTCTTCCATTAGCAAAAGGTACTGATCTTTGTTCTTTCAAAAAGCACCCTCAGATATTTCCCTTGGCCGAGCGAGCGACCGAGCGAGCGCTTCGTCGAGCGAGCGACTGAGCGAGCCCTTAATCAAGGGAGCGAGAGAGCCCGTCGTCCTTCCCACCCGAAATCTTTGTCTAGAGGCACCATGGACAGAGGTGGAACGTACAAGAGGGAGAAACCAAAAGAAGGTGCCATGAGAGGTGGAGAGAGGAAAGACTGAGCTCTCAGATATGAAGAAACGGGAGAGCGGTGCTCCTAGAGAATGAAAGAGAGATTATGGTTAAAGTGACTTACAAATTTTCACTAAAATTTTGGGTGGAAAAACTTTCCGCCAAAATAAAAATCCCAAATTATATTTTGGGTGAAAAAAATACCGCCAAAGCTTTTCTACGAAGTTAAACAAAAGAAATGAATTTATTAAAGTTTTAATAATATAATAATTACATTTGTCTTAATAGATGAGGTGTAAAGTTTTTTTTAGAATAGTGTAATGTTATTTTAATTTTAATATATTTTAACATTTTTATTAAATTTTATATTTACATATAATAGTGATATCATTAACAAAATATATAACATAATATGGAAAATATATTATTTTTACGTTAAATATTGATACTATGATAATTTTATTTAATAAATAAATAGATAAAATAATGTAGAAAACATATTATTTTTAAGTTTTTAGATTATATATTACTTTCATACTTTTATGTTTTTATATTATTAATTATTTTTTACAAAATTATTAAATGTATATTTTAATAAATATCTTTAAATTACAAACTGAATAAATGGATAAAAATTATAAAATATTTTTAAAATTTTATGTTTTAAATGTATTTTAATATATCAAATTGAATCTATAAATAAAATAATGAATACAATGTAATATATATATAAAAAACTATAAAGCCATAGAATATAGTAGTAAATTCAAAATATATGAATAAAATATTGTCACATGCATATTTTATTTTTTCCCAAAATATCCCAAATTATTTTATTCCCCAAATCTTCTTTAAATGCTTTAGACATAAGGTAATCAACTAAACTCTTGGAGATGATAAATCAATTAGAAATGTAGAATCTTCAACTCAAATTTATTTAAAATAAATTAAATAAAGTAAAAAAAATTGACATAGAAATCCGAAAAACTTAAATTGGACATCATTTTAAATAATGTTACAATAAAATGCAAAATGTATTACATATACAAAAGTGTTACATCATTTTAAATAATGTTACATATAGTATAACATAATTTGTGCTAACGTAACACTTCGTTAATAAATTTTAAAATATGTTACATTAGATACCTATTGTAACAGTTTTTTAAAATGTTACAAAATAAATGTTACATTTGATACTTATATGTAGTAGTGCAATTAAATTGGTTTCAAAGTTTCCAAAAGCCATTTAATCTCAAGTTCACATAGCACAAATAATACCCTTTAAAAGTCTCAACACTTTAAATATCACAAATATCACATAAACAAATAATCATATAGCTAATAATCATATAAATAACATTTAAACATTTTCAAACTATCTTTATTAAGCCACTTAATTAAAATAATTCCGGCATAATTGATGTGCGCTCAATTTACCATATTTTTCATCTACTTTTACTTCATTTCTATCTATATTTTCATGCATATTGGTTGGGAAAGCATAAAATTTATGTAGTTTATGTTTATTTGCCAATTATGAAGGTCTACACGAGTTTTTGTGTTATTTCGCAGAAATCAAGGCAAAATCGGAGCAATTTAGAGAAGAGAAGAAAGTTGAAAAATCACTCGAAGTTTACTGAGTAGTCGAAATCGACCAAATGACTCGACATCGAGTGGAACTGAAGACCATAAATCGAGCTAGGAAGAGAACTAGACAACCCGATACAGACTAGTCGATATCGACTTAAGCTGGTCGATATCGAGTACCAGAAATCGAGTGAAGTGATATAGATCGAGTGCAGAATTCGAGGTCGAGTAGAGCTGGCTTGAGATAGAAGAAGAGTGGTCGATATCGATTGAAGCTAGTCGATATCGAGTGACACTGTAGAAAGATCGGACAGTTTTGATAAAATCGTATCCGAAGCGGTTTACTTCTACATTAAGTCAGAGATCTTTTATCTTTTTATAAGACTTTATATCCTTTAGGGTGAATTCATATTTACCGAAAGTGATTTTATTTATTTACTTTAGCAAGTTTTATCTTAGGAATAAGATAGATTTTCTTATCCTTGGATAGCAAGGCTTGAAATGGTTGCACGATTCGAGTACAAATGGGTTGAAGTATGATTATGAAAACCACCCAATGTTTTTAAAGGACTTTGAAGAGTTTTAAAGGGAAAAATGAATTTAATAGGGCTAACTTAATGAACATAACTTAATAAACTTGACCTAAAGTGAGAAAATCGGAAAAGGGAAATCGAGTGGGTAAAAAGGCGATAGACCATCCCTATTGGATGTAGACATGGCAAAGGGTAGGCAAAACTTAGCTTTGTACTTTACAGAGGGCCTGTTAGACTCCAAGGACTTTGCACCGTGGTGGTTGGTTTAGCGGAGTTAGGATAAAGAGGCCGAGAGGATAGTTGCCCCTCTTGTCAGTTACCCCTCAAAGGGCAGCTTCTAGGTAGATTCCGTGACTTTATATCAATTGGATCCGAGGGCGATCCCCCTCGAAGAGGATCAGATTAATTGTTTTTAATCGATTCTGTGCTGAGTGCTGTCTTCCTTGACCAAGAATTATGTATGTTAACTTCTTTGATATCTGTTGGCTATGAATTGAACTTTTGTGTAAACCCCTTCCTTACTCTATACTCGGGATGTCAGTTCTTATAAAGCAATCTTTTCCATTATTTGACTATCTGTGTCTTTTTCCTTTCATTTCGCCTTCGGTTCAACAACTTTCTAGTTAAGGGATGAAGATTGTTGAAGGGTATCTATTCTTTTCATTTCTCTTTCTTCTTCTCTTATCTCCTCCCATGTCCCTTTAATGATGTCTTATCGATCCTTTCCTTTTCCTTCTTTTTTTCCTTTTCTTTTCTTTCTCTCCTTTACTATTCTCGTCTCTACTTCCCCTTTCTTTTATCTTCTTCCATAGATGTTCTTATCAAGTCTTCTTTTGGTATCAACGTCCTCTATGGAAAATTTGTGTTGGGCATCTGATCATATTCGGGATATCTGTTCGGGTACATTGATTACTTAAGTGTGTGATGGAGTATGGTAATTTACGTCATAGGTCATGCCACGAGTTAATTAACGTACTAGAATATAAACTCCGAATAACCTAAGTTCCTCGACATGATTTTGAGTCTAAAAGAATGGATTGTTTTGTTGAGTCATCCCTCTCGGTTCTTGCGATGATCAACAGGTGTCTTATTTTCATAAGACTTTGTCCAGAGCTCGTCCATCCTTCTTTGGGAAACAATTTGAGTACTCTTCTCCCTTAACCAAATGAGTCATATAAGCATTGCACTGGAAATGGGTTCTTGAGTTAGTGGGTTGATGTTGCCCTTGGAGATTTCTATTTGATTATGATTGTAGTCCCATCTGTGATTACATGATCTATATAACCTTATATTAAATACATGTCATATTCAGATAAATGTTGATTGGAACATGTGTCCCCATATTGTTGTCATTCTCGGGTTGGGACATTGTCCTTAGTCTCGTTATCCTTAGTCTCGATCCGTATTTTACTCTGTAAAGAATTCGGTTGTCCTCTTTTGTCTCTCCCTATCTCTTTTAACTTGAGGGCCTTGTGTCATCTTATGAAAGAAGTTTCGTCATGAGGAAGAGCAAAACTGACTGGATAGCACTAGAGTGACGCAACGGAAGTGTAATGGGTCCATAACTCACGGGTCAGCAGCATTTAAAGATGAGTACGCACTGGATTCGTATATATATGCCTTAGGAAAGGGATGTTCCCCATTAAAGCTACTAACCTTCCTTGTGATGAGTGAGAATGATGATTGTGTGCAATAGGCCTAGATGTGATATGATTTCGATGCGTTAATGGTTGTTATGTTGATATTTGAGTTGGCAGTGAGTTAGACATGGTTGCTTTGCATATGAGATATGGGTTACTGACGCTAATGAGTTGATTGTTGTTGATGTACTAGTGAGTTACGACTTAGTATGTACATTTGATGATTTTCTTTTCTTTTCATTTATTTTCTTTCCTTCCCTTCCTTTTTCTTTCCCTTCCTCCCCTTTCCTTTTCCTCTGTTTTGTCTTCCTTTCCTATTTATGTGGATTTAGGTTCTTTTGTGGAATAGTGTGGGGAGTAATTAGAGGGTTAGAAATCGTAAGTTTTGATCGATGATGGTGTGAGATGGAGTCATAGGAAGGAAACATTGGTTTAGGCAGGACTAAGTGAGTTTCAAGGGCTAATAGGAGATAGTGATTAGGGATTTTCATATGATCGAGCCTTCTAGGAAGGCCTTACGTGGGTAATAGGGTGAGAATAGCAAAATTTACGAAAATGAGGTTGTAGTATGGGTGAGTAAATTTGGACAAAGGATAGGATAATTCCATTTAGGTATCCTTGAGGGAAGATATGAGTAGACTAGGGCATGTACAGTTAAGGATTCTCGTAGGGAGGATGTGATGATAGATCGGTTGTCGTACTGGGAGTAGAAGTGATGTTGTTGAGGAACTAGTTTTGGATTGCGATAAGGTTTGAGTAACTGGGATTGCTTGAGGAGTTGTAGACCTTGGGACTTAGGTTATTCATACTGTAAGCATGAACGACTTTGGTGAGGAATGAATTATGGGTATTGTTAAGGTATGAGTGGCTAGAACCGTCGAGAATTACTAAATCTTAGGAATTAGGTTGTTCTTATGATAGGCAGCAGAATGTGAGATCGGTACATGGGTATTGCTCGAGTAATACTGAGGATACATGCTAGTGTTGTAACTGGATAAATTCTGGAGGCGTGATTGTAATATTTTAGTATAGGGAAGAATTGGAATTGGTATGTGTGGAATCGATTCAAATGTTGAGGTGATTAGGAAATAAATGATAAGTCTTTGGGAAAATACCTTAAGCTAGGTAAAGGACAATGTTAGTAGTACTTAGGAGTCTAATTGCTTGGGTGTGTAGGTAGAAAGACTGTAAATGGCGAATATGTAAACTAGTCTAGGTGGAGGATGTCGGGAATGCTAATAGTTGAAGGATTGTAGAAAATTCAATACGATGGTGATGTCTTGGGTAAGTCGGATAAGGATAACATAGAGATTCTCTGAGTAGATGATCGGAAATAAAGGTCATTAAGATGTAAGGTGTCGTTGTTTGATGATTGTAGTCTAAGGTGAATTAGGAGTATATGGCAACAAGGAACTAGGGTCAGACGTCTTGTGGGATTGTGATTCTTTGGGGGAAAATAGTGGAATTTTGAAGCGGTGAATTAGGGTTGGGAGTAAGTGAAAATGTTATGACCTTTGGGAAATGAGGAAATGTGATTCAGTTTAGAGATATCCTGATGAGTTGCTTAGGTAACACTTGTGCGTTTGACCGCTTGGGAATAGGTGCAGTTGAGGGGAACGTGATGAATTATGATTTTGGTTATTTCTAGTCAGCTCTGACGTAGAATCCATTTAGTGAGGACAATTAGTAGTGATAGGACTTTCCGGCCTAAATGAGTAAGGTGTTTATGTCATTTTGGGTATGTGAGCAGCTTAAGGAATGAACCATTTGCTTGCGATATTGAGGATACAGAATGTGAGAACATAATTATGTGAGGATGGAAATAGGAGTTGGTTCTTTAGAGGTGGATTAGAAACGAGTGTGCTTATTAGTATGGGAAGTATGATAAGAGTATTGGTGCGATTTGGAAACATGTAGAGATAATGATCGGATGGATTTTAAGGGAATAGGGAGAATGAACAAATTTGGGAAGAAGCACCTAGATTGATCGTGTCTTTGATAGAGGTTTTGATAAGAATATGGAATATTGGGTTCGATCTATGATTGCTTAGAGGATTATAATTTAAGGATATGTGGGTTCTAGCTGATTAGATGGAAGGCGAGATTGTGAGCTTGAGATTTTGTGTAAGGTGATTCTTAGCGGACTCGTTGACCTGAGCTTTGGGAGATGTATTTGATGAAATTGGACTAGGCTTTAACTTGTAGGCTTTTAGGGAAGAATTGAAGAGGGCGTCTATGGGTTTTGGTTTTAAGAGGAATGAGATGCGGGTGTACTCGGGGATTTTAACTTAAAGTGAGATGGTGGAGCTAGCTGAGGCTTGACTTTGATTTTGGGAGCTCGACGGTGAGGTGTGAGTAATGGTTGTGCTATGTTCTGATCAGTAACTATATGCAGATTCTCTCAATGTTAAGGCCTATTAATATGTGTCGATATGATAGAGTTCACTATGAGATGTTAATAATAAGAGTTAGTATGTTGCTAATAGGATGAAATGAAAATTCCGTTATGACAAATCCTATTATACGGATATTGGATAGGACGATATTTGAAGTGATGAATTTTGTTATGTGATATTTCAACGGGATGATAATTGATTACATTTATATTCCGATATGCTGATATATGATATTCTGGTGTGTGTTAATGGTTGACATGATGATCCCTTGAGCTTTGATTTGTTAATAGACCTTGACATTGATAAATCTTGATATGATGTGCTATTCAGTGGTGCGATGTCTTGAGATATCTGAATATGTCGTGATCTTGAGCTTAAAATGTTGAAACTGATCTTGAAACATGAACCTAGGAAGTGAATATGAGATTATCACTTAGAGGTGGACGTTGCAACCTCTTGAGTCCTTAAAACTTGATTGACTGACATAGGTTGAAAATATTTGGATTTTGAAAGGTTTAGTTTTTTTTTGAAAAAATGATTTTAGTCTCGGGGACGAGACTTGTTTTTAGAGGTTGATGATGTAAACACCGAGATTTTGAGATATTATTCTTATAATTGTAGATTTCGTTATTGTTAAACTCCACCTTGATGAGGATAAAGTATCGGTTGATGAAAAGCCAAAACTCTGGATTCCAGAATTTGGTAAGGTCTTACCATGATACATGATAATGTTGAAGAAGCTTCGGATTTGATTAAGTTGTACATCATGTAATTGGGCTTGATTTTTAATGGGCCTATATTACAAAATGAGCCTAACAGAGAGATGGGCCTATTTCTGAAGATTGGATAAGGCTTATAAGAAGATTTGGTTTGTTGAGATTTTATAGGATTTGTTTTAACAAATCCAAGGATCCTCTAACGTATCTCTTCAATTCAAAGAACTCAACGGATCCAATATGAAGGTTCTGGATTCCTTTCTCCAGCCGAAGATCTTGCTCCCCAGTAGGATTTGTTGCAACAGCTCTCGACAATCCTGGAGCAATAAGCCAGACGTTTTATTTTTGAATCAAAGGTGTTGGCTTATTTAAAGGGAAGGAAGCGACTGCAGAAGCACATCATTCACTGCGCTCAAACATCTTCGGCAGACTCGTCTTCTTCAAACTTCAATCACACTGCTCACTTGTCTTTACATGTGGTATTTTACTTTGAGTGTGTGAGGTTTCTTTGGAGCGTTATAGTACAATTCAGTGAGAGTTATACACAGGGTTCTTTACCCAATCATAGATGGTACTTTAGTAGCTTTATTTCAGTAGAGCGTTTGGGTTGCTAGATAGGAAGTTAGTCTAGAAGAGGGAAGGTCTTCTAGAGGTTGTATCTAGGACTCATAAGATAAAGTGAAATAAAGTTGTTGAATCCTACGGGTTGGATACCTTAGGCGGGGACGTAGGCGGTTGTGCCGAACCTCGTTAACAAACCTCGTGTTCTTTACTTTCTGTCCTTTACTTTATTGCTTATCTTCTTGCTTGATCTCTTTTCTTGTCTCGGCATAACTTGTTTCTGTTTTGCAGATAAGGTCTTACTGTCTGCAGTAAGGTCTTACAATTGTGCTTTGCGAAAAGTTGCCATACTCCATTCAACCTCCCCTTCTGGAGTATATTCGTGCTTTATATCTGCCTATTCCGCACTTCAATTGGTATCAGAGCCTTACTCACGTTTCTTAGATATTACTATCTGTGAGTCTAACCATGGCAGGTGAAGGGCAAGGTGGTTTCGGCCAAGGAAGATCTATCTCCCGTCCACCTCTCTTTGTTGGGAATAACTTCATGCATTGGAAATCTCTAATGCAAATGTTTGTTATTGATCAAGATTTGGAACTCTGGCATATCATTATGCGAGGACCAAATATCCCCAAGAAAGAAGGTCCCAATGGAACGAGGGTGGACAAATCAGAGGATGAATACACCCAGACTGACTTAGAAAGTGTGGCTAAGAATTTCAAAGCCATAAACCTACTGTACTGTGGATTGAGTATGGATGTGTTCAACCGTATCTCTTCATGCAGAACAGCAAAAGAAATCTGGGATAAATTGGTGGTTACTTATGAAGGAACCAGCCAGGTCAAAGAGACCAAAATTAGTATCTTTCTTAGACAATATGAATTGTTTAAGATGAACCCTGATGAGTCAGTTAAAACTATGTTTACCCGTTTTACGGAAATCATAAATAACCTTGACTCATTAGGTAAGACCTTTTTAAATGAAGAAAAGGTTAGAAAGATACTAAGGTGCTTACCTAAAGCTAAATGGGGTCCTAAGGTGACGACCATAGAAGAAGCTCAAGATCTTAGCACATTGGCTCTTGATGATCTACTAGGAAAGTTAATAACCCATGAAATGATCCTCAACGAGGATGATGGGGAACTTCCTACCAATCTCAAAAACCTTGCTCTTAAGGTCAAGAAAGAAGAACCATCGGAAGATTCCGATAGTGACGATGATGAAGATCCTTTTGCTCTAATCACTCGTGGATTAGCACGCATATTGAAAATGAAAAAGCAATTTGCAAAAGGTAAGCCTTCTAACTCTTCTAAGAAGAGTCGAGTTCTTACTTGTTATGAATGTGGTGAAACAAATCATCTCTTCAAAGAATGTCCTATAAAGAAGAAGAACAAAGCAAAGAAGAAGGAGTCCAACAAGAAAGTGATGGCTGCTTGGAGTGACTCGGATTGTTCAAGTGACTCAGACGCTGAAGAGGAACATGCAAACTTGTGCCTTATGGCAAAATCCGACGAAACCAAGGATCAACACTTAGATGGAGTTGTAAGGAATCTTCTCTCTAGCCCTATCAATGTTTTGTCTGAATTCTTGAAAAATATGATTTCAAACGAGAAAACTTACAACAAAGAAATCAACTGCTTGAAAGAGAAAGTGCAGGATCAAGAAACATGCATAAGGAAGCTGTCGCAAAAATTACAAGATCTTGACAGCCAAAATTCTGAAGCTATCACAGAGAGTAAGACCTTACGATCAGAAATTTCTGAACTTAAGGCAAACGTCTCTTCTCTTAAGAATCAGAATAATGATCTTAAGAATGAAAATGTGAAGCTTTCTAAGAAATGTCAAGATCAACAAACAACTCTTGTACAATTCACTCGATCCAAAGCAACTCTTGACAAGATGCTTGGAGAACAACAACTCTCCTTGAATCGAAGTGGTATAGGATACAACAGGAACTTTCCTGCAAAGCCTACTACCAAGTTCGTTAAGGCTAAAGGAAGTTGGCGATCTCCAACTTGCTTCTTTTGTTGTAAGAAAGGTCATGTAAAGGAAACGTGTCCTTATAGGAGAACGAATCCTTACATTATTAGAAATACTTTTCCTGTTCGGTTAAATGAGCGGATAAGACAGATTTGGGTTCCAAAAGGGACAAGGTTACCAAATATGGTTTACCCCCACAATGGATCCAAATCAGTTTATTGGTCTAGCCGAAAAGGTTGATTTTGTGTCTTGCAGGATATCACCAAGACCAAGGATAAAAAATGGATAATGGATAGTGGTTGCTCAAGACATATGAGTGGAAAAGAATATCTTTTTCACAATCTAAAGAAGCAATCCGGTGGAACTATTACTCTTGGTGATAAGGCAAAATGCAACATCGTCGGTATGGGTAACATTGGTGTTGATTCAAATAATTATATCAATGATGTATATCTTGTTGATGGCTTAAAATATAATCTTCTTAGTGTTTCGCAGCTTTGTGATAAGGGAAATCTTGTTAGCTTTAACAAGAAGAAGTGTGTTGTACAAGATGAAGAGACTGGAGAAATTGTTCTTACTGCATACAGGGACTCTAACATTTATGTTCTTAATACTAATCGTATTGCAGGCTCCAATCTGAAATGTCTCAAGGCCTTATAAGAAGATCCAAGGGTTTGGCATAGGAGACTTGGGCATATAAGTATGCATACCCTCAGCAAACTCTGTTCAAAGGATCTTGTTCGAGGCCTTCCTGATTTAAACTTCAAAGTGGATGATCTTTGCAAAGCCTGCTCAAGAGGTAAACATACCCGTAGTCCATTCAAAAAGAAGCTGGTTGTTAGTACTACTAGACCTTTGGAGCTTCTACACATGGATCTTTGCGGACCTATGCGTGTCAAATCTCCCAAAGGTAAACAATACATATTTGTTATTGTTGATGATTATTCTCGATTTACTTGGGTTTTCTTCCTCAAAGATAAATCAGAAACTCTGTTTTATTTTTCTAAACTTTGTAAGGAGTTGCAAACGTTGAAAAACCTACCTATCGTTTCTATTAGAAGTGATCATGGTAGAGAATTTGATCAATTAAATTTTGATCTATTTTGTGCGAAATATGGTATTTCTCATAATTTTTCGGCTCCTAGGACACCTCAACAGAATGGTGTTGTGGAATGAAAGAACCACACCCTAGAGGAAATGTCCAGGACTATGCTATTAGAGAATAACCTGCCAAAGTCATACTGGGCAGAAGCTGTGAATACAGCAAATTATATTCTCAATAGGTGCTTCATTAGATCAATTTTAAAGAAAACTCCTTATGAGCTTTTCAAAGGAAGAAAACCAAGCATATTATATTTTAAACCATTTGGATGTACGTGTTACGTGCATAAAAATGGCAAGGATAATCTTGGGAAATTTGATGCACGTAGCGACGAAGGTATATTTCTTGGATACTCGACTCAAAGCAAGGCTTATCGAGTATTCAATAAACGTACCAGAGTCGTCGAAGAAAGCATCCATGTATTATTTGATGAAAGTGATAACGGTATCTTGAGTGAAGGATTTGCAGATTTGAAGTTAAATACTCATGAGGGAGATGAATCAGATGGAGAAGGCAATCATCCTGAGAAGAGCATATCCAGAAATATGCAGGAACCATTTCAAGATCTTACTGATCTGTCACAAGGTCTTGGAACTATGTCTCAAGGCCTTACAAATGAAGCCAGTCTTGAAGATGGGCCTCCTCTGGAACCTCAAGGACCTTATCCTACGAATCCTCCTGAACCTCAGGAGCCATATCCTTACACTTCTAGTGATCCTACTCCTAGCCAAGGATCTGCACGAAGAAGATTCAAACATGCCTCATCTCACTCTACTTCGGATATTATTTCTGACCCTTCATCTGGTGTTCAAACACGTTCTAAAGTTAGAATTTTATGTGCTTTTCATGCATTTGTTTCTCTTGTAGAACCCAAGAAGTACACCGAAGCTCTTCAAGAACCTGATTGGATTATAGCCATGCAGAATGAGCTTAATGAGTTCGAGCGAAATAAAGTATGGACCCTTACGGCAAGGCCAAAGGGTAAATCTATTATTGGAACTCGTTGGGTATTTCGAAACAAGCTTGATGAAGGAGGAAACATCATTCGAAACAAGGCTCGTCTTGTTGCTCAAGGATACAATCAAGAGGAAGGTATTGACTACGAGGAGACTTTTGCTCCCGTAGCCAGACTAGAAGCTATTCGTATGCTCTTTGCCTTCGCCTCTTTCATGAGCATCAAACTCTTTCAAATGGACGTTAAATGTGCCTTTTTGAATGGTTTCCTAGATGAAAAGGCTTATGTCGCTCAACCTCCCGGTTTTGAAAATGATGAATTTCCAGATCATGTTTATAAGCTCGACAAAGCTCTTTATGGCTTGAAGCAAGCCCCAAGAGCTTGGTATGAGCGTCTTTCAAAATATCTTCTAGAAAATAATTTCAAAAGGGGGTTAATTGACAAAACTCTATTCATCAAAACTCAAGGTAATGATATCCTGGTTGTACAAATTTATGTGGATGATATATTGTTTGGAGCTACTAACGAATCTTTGTGCAAGGAATTTTCAAATATGATGTGCAAGGAATTCGAGATGAGTATGATGGGGGAGCTAAATTTCTTTCTTGGTCTTCATGTTAATCAAAGTTCTAAAGGTATATTCCTTAATCAAGGAAAATACACTCGAGAACTTCTTAAGAAATACAAGATGATCGAATCCAAAGTAGCTAAAACTCCTATGAGCTCTACTCTTTCTTTGGATCAAGACCTTACCGGAAAACAGGTAAATCAGAAGGAATATAGAGGTATGATCGGATCTCTCCTTTATCTTATTGCTAGTAGACCTGACATAATGTTCAGTGTTTGCATGTGTGCCATATTCCAAGCTAACCCGAAAGAATCTCATCTTATAGCGGTAAAGAGGATTTTGAGATATCTGAATGGTACAAAGGATCTCGGATTATGGTACCCTACTCAATCTAGTTTCAATCTTGTCGGATACTCCCGATGCTGATTTTGCAGGATATAAAGTAGATAGGAAAAGCACCTCCGGATGTTGTCAATTTTTTGGGTCATCCCTTATAAGTTGGCATTCCAAGAAGCAAAATTCAGTTGCCCTTTCAACGGCCGAAGCTGAATATATTGCTGCTGGAGCTTGTTGTGCTCAAGTCTTATGGATTGCACAACAACTCCAAGATCTTGGAATTAATTATAAGGGCATCCCAATAAAATGTGACAACACAAGTGTTATCTCTATCTCCAAAAATCCCGTACAGCATTCAAGAACGAAACATATTGATGTGAGACACCACTTCATTCGAGATCATGTAGAAAAAGGAGATGTGTCTTTGACATTCATCTCTACTGAACTACAATTGGAAGATATCTTTACAAAACCCTTACCCGAAGAGAGATTCAATTTCATCAGGCTGGAACTTGGAATGCTTAATAAGGAAGCATCGATGTAGGGGGAGCAATCGTATCTTATGATATTTGTATTATTCCCTACATCAAAATCTTGAAAATAGTTTTAATCCTTACTGATTAATAGTATGACATTAAAATCAGATTTCAAAAAGGATATATTATGGATCAAATCTTTTCGGTTTTATCTCTTTAGATATTTATCGAAAAGAATATTTTTGTTTTTATCCGGATTTTCTTCCTAGTTTTTACCCTTTTACGGTTTAGATTCACCTAATGATATCCGGATTTACCTCTATTTAATTCATTGTATTTATCCATTTTTGAGTTTTGAAAAGTGGTTATTATCTTTAAAAGATTTGGCCGGATTTTGTTTTCGGATTCTAAGTCTTTGGAAGTTCTAAAGACTCCACTCCCCTATTTATACCTTTCACTCATCCGGTCACATCACACACACACTTTTCTTCTCTCTCTCTCTCTCTCTGAGTTTGTCTCTTTCCAAGGCCACTCGAGCACTCCCCTCCCGCCATGGCTCCAAAGAAAAACATTTCCTCTCCCTCTACCCGGTCTGGTTCCAAAAGGCTCTGCACCTCAGTTCACAAGGGCAAGGGGTTAGCGATCGATGATGATTACAAAGGAAAGGCAGTGATCTGGCAATTGGAAACTTCCTCGGAGAGTGAAGGCGAGGGAACTCGTGATCGCTGGAAGATCATCAAGCGAGAGCCCCGTTATCCGCGCAATCATCCTCGCTAGGAGAATCCTCGTGCTCCTAAGAAGGCTCCGCTTCAACATCACCTCCAGTCTCCAATGGATCTAGAGGTATTTTTCGACACCCCTCTCTCCTGGTTCGGAAATCACACAAAATCTGGAATGTGGAAAGATGGGTATGCAAATCGACCTATAAACTTCTGTGAGTATGTAGATTTAGATTTTCTAGAATCTACAAAACTCCCCTGTGTCAATTTGTTGAAGAATTCGCATGTCTGGTCCCTGTTGAACCCCGGCACCATAGCCTTTCCTCGCCTCACCAGATTGCTCTTCGTGAATCTCACTGCTCATAGAGAAAAGGGGGTCCTTACCCTCTCGTCTCTTGTGAAACAGCGCAAGATTACCCTCTCCCACTCCTCTTTATCTCTCATTCTTGGCTTACCTGAATCTGTGAACACCCAAGCTCATCCATCCAAAGATTACTGTATTCACAAAGCCCAAAAAGAGTTCTTTGTTCGACCTATTTCTCCTGTTGAGCCTTCGAAACCGAAACTGAAACACACTCACAATATCCTCTCCCTTGAAGCTAAGATGGTTTTCACCATTCTGGCTCGCTGTGTCATGCCTAGAAAGAACTCTCGCGAGCTTGTCACCGACAACTTGCTTCACATCCTCTACCTAATCATGGCTGGTCACGAGGTAGATGTTCCCGACCTCATCCTTACCTACATGCTCCACTCAATCAATACTCCCTTGACCGCACCTCTCCCTTATGCCAATCTTCTTCCCAAGATTTTTGAGTTCTTCGACATTGACACACAAGGGGAGGAGTTTGTGACTCACACTGGTCGAATTGATGAGGACTGCTGGAAACGCCTGGGGGTTGAACAGACTCTGGCCGGTGGCTGGATTCTGAAGACCCCATCCCAGGCTCAGGGTTCCTCGATCATACTTGAGCAGAGGGTTGAGGAGCTAGAGGCAGAGGTTAATGCTCTTCGAAAGGACCTTAATGCGGCCAGAGCTGACATCGTGGATAAGCAAGATGACACCCACCAGAGACTGCTGATTGTTGATGAGAAGCTGAACCAGCTCTTGTTGCTCAATGGCATGAATTACAGAGCTACTACCTCCATCATGCCGCTGGATGAAGACGCAGTCAAGCACGTCGAGGAGGTAGCCAAGAATGTCCTTCTTAACTGTGAGCGTAAGGTTCTCAAGCAATTCATCCTACGCCCACTCTTCCCGGAGCCATCCATTCTCACCTTAGAGGAATATGGCATCGTAAAGAAGTGGAGGGATGAGGAGGCTAAGAGACAAGCTGAAATGTGGAAGGTTCATACGGTGACGAACGCAAAGAATAGGTGGCGTGAGAAGATCTTTCAAGGACGTCGAGCACCGGAGGATGTGCATCCCAAGTATGGCCAGTGGTACGAAGAAGAGGTGGTTGTGTTATCTGATGACGAGTGATGTCTGGAGCTGGGCAGTGTGCTGGTCTTAAAAACTGTTTTGATTCTATCTTATCTCTCTGTTGGTATTTTTTTTTAAAAACTTGGTATCTCGTTGCTTTTATCCCTTCTTGTTGAAAGACAAAAAGGGGGAGAACTCTTGTAAGGCCTTACCTATTTTGCAGTCTTTTACCGACCTTACTGTTTTTAGGTTTTAAAAACTTTGATCCAACATTATTATCTATTGATGCACTATATATTATATATGTTGTTTGGTTATTTATCACTGGAAATAGGTACAGGCACCAGTTCACAAGTTTTGTCTTTCATCAAGGGGGGAGATTGTTAAACTCCACCTTGATTAGGATAAAGTATCGGTTGATGAAAAGCCAAAACTCTGGATTCCAGAATTTGGTAAGGTCTTACCATGATACATGATAATGTTGAAGAAGCTTCGGAGTTGATTAAGTTGTACATCATGTAATTGGGCTTGATTTTTAATGGGCCTATATTACAAAATGAGCCTAACAGATTTTTAATCTGAGATGGGCCTATTTCTGAAGATTGGATAAGGCTTATAAGAATATTTGGTTTGTTGAGATTTTATAGGATTTGTTTTAACAAATCCAAAGATCCTCTAACGTATCTCTTCAATTCAAAGAACTCAACGGATCCAATATGAAGGTTCTGGATTCCTTTCTCCAGCCGAAGATCTTGCTCCCCAGTAGGATTTGTTGCAACAGCTCTCGACAATCCCGGAGCAATAAGCCAGACGTTTTATTTTTTAATCAAAGGTGTTGGCTTATTTAAAGGGAAGGAAGCGACTGCAGAAGCACATCTTTCACTGCGCTCAAACATCTTCGGCAGACTCGTCTTCTTTAAACTTCAATCACACTGCTCACTTGTCTTTACGTGTTGTATTTTACTTTGACTGTGTGAGGTTTCTTTGGAGCGTTATAGTACAATTCAGTGAGAGTTATACACATGGTTCTTTACCCAATCATAGAGGGTACTTCGGTATCCTTAGTAGCTTTATTTCAGTAGAGCGTTTGAGTTGCTAGATAGGAAGTTAGTCTAGAAGAGGGAAGGTCTTCTAGAGGTTGTATCTAGGACTCATAAGATAAAGTGAAATAAAGTTGTTGAATCCTACGGGTTGGATACCCTAGGCGGGGACGTAGGCGGTTGTGCCGAACCTCGTTAACAAACCTCGTGTTCTTTACTTTCTGTCCTTTACTTTATTGCTTATCTTCTTGCTTGATCTCTTTTCTTGTCTCGGCATAACTTGTTTATGTTTTGCAGATAAGGTCTTACGGTCTGCAGTAAGGTCTTACAATTGTGCTTTGCGAAAAGTTGCCATACTCCATTCAACCCCCCCTTCTGGAGTATATTCGTGCTTTATATCTGCCTATTTCGCACTTCAGTTATGATTTACAATTTAATTAATTTTTAAGACTCCGAAAAATTTTGAAAATTTCTGCCCTCGAGCAAGCGATTTTCTTCCATTCATTCAGGACAAATTTCGGCATGAACTTGCTATTGGATTTGAAAATGAATTTATTTTTCTGCTTTAATTATTCCAAGGCTTGGAAATACTTTTAGGTTTTATTATTTAATTCGGATTCGGGTGTTTAATTTAAATTTATTTTAATCGCGTAGGGTTAAAGTCCAAAAGCGGGTTTCAAGATTTATCTCCAAGTATTAAATTTGACTCTTTCTCACATTAATTACCTTTCCTATCCTAGCCACCCATCACCGACCTAGCCCCATTGCACCCCTAACCCCCTATTATGTAACCCATCCCCTCCCTTTGCTTTATATTTCATCCCCCTCCACTCTCCTGTATTTTCCCATCAGTCCTGCCATTACCTCCACAAGCTCCTCCATTCCCCTGCATTCATCATCGACACCACCAAACACCCCCTTTTGGCACTCCTTGCTGTTAAATTTACGTTGCCACCACCTCCATCCACTGCTGTTCAAGTCGCAGCACCATACTCCCCTGTTTTAAATCAAAATACAACCCCTAGCTCGTTCGTTTTTAAACCCGAGCTCACCTCCCAGCCACCACCTTAACCTCCTCCTTTTGTTTCTCGCTCTAGCCAGTGTCGAAGAGCTCCGAGTTCCTTGAGACGCAGCCCCTGGAGTCCCCCGATGACCCCCGACACCTCGAGGCAGCCTAGAAGCTCCCCCAATGCCACCCTCGAGCCACCGAAGCTTCGTCGACCTTGTTCGAGCATGAACGACCTTCCGATAAGCCATTCCAATCCATTTTTTTTATCGAAACCATCCTCGAGCTCTACCATCATACTCACCCACCTCTAACGTAGGTCGGAGGAGCTATCTCAAGCCTCCGATGATGATCTGAACTCCGGTCGAGAGCTCCGACGCCCTGAACACCTCGGTGAGCGTTCGAACCTTCTTCCTTTTCCTTGGTTCATTTCGGTTCCTTTTCTTGTCCTCGGGTGGTCGGGAGAGAGACGGGGATGGGTCGTTAAGGATTAGGCGAGCTCGAGAGCTCCAGCGAGAATGGGCGGGATCGAGAGCGGGAATGCGAGCGAGCGAGAGGGCGGCAAAAGAGGGTGCAGGGAGTTCGAACGAGCGAGGGAGACCGAGCAAGAGGGAGACAGGGTGATGTGAGGGAGTGTGGGCGGGTGAACGGACCGGTCACGAGCGAGCGAGATCGAGAGGGTCGCGAGGACGGGCATGGCTGAGCAGGAGGTAGGGTATGACTCAGTTGGTCGCGAGGACGGGCATGGCTGAGCACCCATCCATTTCTTTTGTTTCCTTCTTTATTTTATTTTGATCTTATTATTTGTTGCCTTGTATTCCAAAATCAGAAGGAAAAAATTAGTGGATCGGGCCTTGTGTTTTTTTAGAAGTAAAATTTGGGCCTTTTTGTCTTCCAAATTTTAAAATGAGTTTGGGGCTATTTCTGATTTCCGGATTGGGTTAATGGGTTGGGTTCTGTTTGGCTTAAATAATCCGGTCCGATTTTGTTTATTTATTTTATTATTTATTATTTATTCATTATTTAAATGATGACTTAAGTACCTATTAACATTTAACTTCTGATTTACTTATTGTTAGTTATATAGTTATTATTGATTTATTTTATTATTTATGTGCTATCGTACAATGATTTAAATATTAATTATTACTTAATTAACTTCAGATTTGTTTAATTATTAAATTAACTAATACTTTATTTTACTTGTTGAAGTTATTTAAAGGGTTGGGTTTAAAATATAGTACTTGGACTATTTCTCAATGTTTGGAATTTGTTAACTCTTTGGGATAAATATTGGGCTTGATTTAATAATATTATATCGTGAGAGTAATCAAAGGTTTTAAAATGTCCTAACTATGGAAGATTGTTTTGACATGACGAGATTGTAGGCTTGGTTTAATGACTTAACGTTTTATAATTGGGGTTGGCTAAGTATGATTTTAAAGAATTGTTTGGATATAGAAATTGTCTTGATTTGGGGTTAATGGCTTTTGAGAAACATTGAAACCAATTTACTTGGATTTGACTTGATAATTGAATGATGAATCTTATTTGTGAAATTATATGAATTATGTCATTATATTGGAATCTTGAGTTGATTACGGAAACGGTTATGGAAATGATGGGATGATATGAGATATTATATGATGAGATATGACTATATAAGATAAATGATGATGATGATGTTATGACTAATGATTTATGGATAGATAATGTGTGGTGGTAAATTGATCCCGTTCTATACAGTATACTTATACATGTTCATTAATAATTGTTAGGTCTATGACTCGCTTACTTGCCCTCTTGCTGTTTTTTTCTTGCTGATCTGCCACTCCAGGTAGGTCCTCTTTTTCAGTAACCAGGAGCTCATGCTTGATGTGTCATATAGTATGTAGGTGTTGCATATCGCATGCATGTAGTATCATGTTTAGGACATGCACTTATGAATGAGCATCCTTATTCTCTATGCGTTTGAAACAGAACGGCTGTTATTTGTGACTCCTAGAGTCTTTGCTAGGGTCATAGGACAGCCCAACTTCATCGGGTGTTATCCTCCTCGAGTCATTTATACATCACGAGATACGAGATGAGTATGAGATACGATATGATGATGAGACATGATATGCTGTAGCACTGAACTGGCCACACTCTGCACTGACGGGAAGGGGTGCAGAGGTAGGAGAGGGATATGCGACATGGCATTCTATGTGGATATATTTAATCACTTTCTGCATATATAAACTGTCAGCATGCTTGAGTGATTTAAATTTCAATACTGCATTAAATCATTTTTTATTTTAGGTATAGGCGTATTATATGTCCTCAGCAAGGTCTTTAGGGTCCGTATGTGTCTCTTGGCCTGACTTGGTGGTTAATTTCAAGTATTTGATCCTTGCTTGTTCCGTGCTTCCGTGATGAGGGTTTCTTTTGGGATGTTCAGCTGTCCAAGAGACTGACTTACCACCAGACTTGGCACTTGGATGTTTTATACTGGTTTATTTTGGTTTTGACCCGACTCTGCCGAGGCAAGTTGTATCTTTGATTTCCTTTCGTTATGTGACTTGAACTTCAAATGGTTTTGAGTGACTTAGAAAGTAGGACAGGTCATGGTCCCTAATGGACCTCTCACGAATTTAGGGTACAAAATCCCTCCTTTTCGTACTAACACTTTGTTTTGAAACTTAACTTATACTTAAATTGCAAGATCCGAACGAAGGTATTCAATCCTTCGAAACGTAACCCGAACATTTATATTTATGTCGTTACACAGCCCTACTGACGGAGGGAAAACCTGTCGTTGATCCGTCAAAGTAAAACTCAAACCTATAACTGGTAAAACAATAAGTAAGAGGTCGTTCCACAGGGAGATTTGTTGCTCAAGTATGATTTAAATGCCGATTTAGTAACCAAATGGGGGGTTTTAAGAGTGTGAAAGGTCCGCCTTTAATCAAAGCGGATTGACGAAAGCAAGAGTAAATGGTTTTGATTGAAACAATTGTGAGAAGCAGTTTTACCTACAAGTTTCCTATGAATGCCCTTTGATAACTCCACTCCCTTGATGAAAATCGGAATAAGTTTCAAAGGCCTTCACAGTCCGTTTGTGTCAAAGGTCTTGAAGCTTTAACAGTATTGATGAAACACAAAACCTGTTCTATATGATATTATGTTCGAATATTATTTTATGCTTTCGTTATATTATTATATATACACTAACCTTTCAGGAAGTATTTTCGAATATTATTTCCTTCCTTATTTTGTAAATTGAGAAGATTCAAATCGGAAGATCATGGCCTCCGAAAGTTTCCAATGATACAAGATCCAGCTCAAGCCATGATCCTCTCTAGCCGTTGGTGAAGATCCTTAGGCGCCGATTTGTTTCAATAAAAAGAAAAGGAAGAAGAAGACAGCCATACACCTGTTGAACACAAGCTTTCATACACTCAAGCCTTCAAGCGAGATCTGTCTTCTTCGTGTGCTCTCTGCTAGTCCTTAAGAGTCTGTTATTTCATTTTAAAGCATTTGAGAGTTACATTGTGAGCTTATAGGATATATTTCAAAAGAGTGTTATACTCAAGAGTTTGTAACTCGGGAAGTGGACACTAGGAGATTGATTCACTAAGTGTAAGAGGATTGTACTAGATAGCATAGAGAGGTGGGGCTCTTCTAGATTGGTCTAGGACTCCAAGGGAACGTGAGTTGACTAGATTGCAATTGTATAGGAGAGAGGCTTCTCGGTGAGCTACTAGGATCCTAAGTCTTGTGAATCAATAAAAGCCGGTTGAATCCTAGGGTTGTGGAAGAACCCTAGGCGGGGACGTAGGCCAAGTTCGTGCCGAACCTCGTAAACAACTCATTGTGTCCTTTACTTATTGCTTTACCTTATTTCCGCACTTGGTTCGACTGTTTAACTTTGTGATTCAGGTTTTCAGAGAAAAGACTAAGTCTAATCTCAAAGGATTTTGCACGAGCTTCAAAAGTCTTGAGAATCTGCGAAAAACCGGCATACTCTATTCAACCCCCCTTCTAGAGTATTTCTATATTACTTTGTTTTACATTATCGAACCTTCACCCTTATCCCGACCTAATATAGTTACTAGTCCAATCAATCCTAGAAACCCTTATCAATCGAACAGTCCCTAAAGAAGGATTTAACCTAATTGATAGCTTTAAGTTCAGAGATTAGCCAAGGTATTTGCAGTCCCTAAAGAGGGATTTAACGACACATCCAACTTCCTACTTGTCTAATTAGTTCAATCAGCCCTAAATGGATAAGTTTGCTACTTGGGTTAAGGTTCATAATCAGGAATCTACAAAACCCTAGCAATTGAATTAATCTAACAAGTTGGCTAGACAAGATATAATGAAATAATAATTCAATAAGCGCAAAGAAGTTGAAGCATTCAATCAAGGAATTAAGGAACGAGAATTAGAAACTCACGATCAATCCAAATAAAGCTTCAAATTATAGGCAGAACCGCCGAGTTTAGTTGCTCATGAAAAACATCGCTCAATCTCTAATTGTCTGATAGAACGTGGAATAGAAAATGAAGTACTTGAAAACTAATAACACTCAGCCTTAAAAAGTCTAAGCTGAACCAAAACGAGATAACAAACACTAAGGTTTCAATAAAATAAAACGCGGCGCTCAGGTGACCAATGCGCGGCCGCGGCATATGTGCTGCAGCCGCTGCACGCGTGCTCAAATCAACTCGCCGCTTTTCTTCTTTGCGGCGGCCGCGGCGGGTATGCTGCGGCCGCGACATTCATCCTACTATATGCCTCGCTGCCAGAAGCCGAGAGCAGCTCCAATTCCTTGTTTCTTCTTTCTTTCTTCTTTTCACTCCAAGATCATGCATCCCAATAGTATTCGAATCTAACTCTACAAAAATACTCACAAATTCGCGCAAAATCCGAACTCTTCCAAAATGATCGTCAGATGCACTTTAACTCCAAATCATTAACTAAATGCAACCTAACTAGCCTAAAAATGTCTATAATGCCTATCTAGGTTATGCATTATCAAATTCCCCCACACTTAGCCTTTGCTTGTCCTCAAGCAAGTGCATCCCACAGGAAATCCCTTTAAGTCTCAAGCTCATCAAAAAGCAACATTATAGCAAGTGCAACCACCAACCAAGCAAACAAACGTCATAGCATGTATCCAAGTGATCAAAGCTTAGAAGTAGAAATCATCCAACCTCACCAGAAATATGTGTTTCACTCATGCTCTCCTGTGTTTAGGCTTTAAAGTACAACTCTCAACTCAATCCAAAATGCACTAAGCTCATAGACATTGACCACAATATCACCAAATCTCCATCGAATTGCCATTACTTGCGGGACTCAATAAAGAAAAAGAATAAGCAAAATGTGACTCTTTTATTTTATTTTTTTTTTGTTTTTTTGTTTCTTTTTCTCTTTTTTTTTTTCTATTTATTTGTTTTAGTGCTTTCCTTACGCGAGGCGCAAACATGGGTGTCATGAATGGCCCCGGTCTATCAACACCTCAACTTACTAAAACGAAGTCCACTTGAACATCT
This sequence comes from Persicaria maculosa, assembly GCA_963922045.1. Taxonomy (NCBI): domain Eukaryota; kingdom Viridiplantae; phylum Streptophyta; class Magnoliopsida; order Caryophyllales; family Polygonaceae; genus Persicaria; species Persicaria maculosa. The sequence continues at coordinate 23,473,321 of OY998271.1, forward strand.
TTTGACGCGAGTTGCAAACATGGGTATCATGAATGAACCCGGTTATTCAATGATCAAGCTTCCTTTCTTAGTGGATAGTCTTCAACACCGTTTTGCGTAAATCATACCCATGGGTGTCATGCGTAGACCCGGTTACTAAGTGTATCAACCATTGCCACTTTATTTCCCTAAATATGCACAAACTAGAACAAAAAGACTCAAGATATAAACATAAACTCCGCAAGCAACAACTATGTGAGTCGGTCTTGAAAAATAGATACTGAAGTCAATGCCAAGAGGTAGCAACACAAGGAGAGTAAATCACACAATTGAGCAAAAGAATTATAAATGATTCCAAATAAGGCTAACATTCTCACAAGGGTCATGTTCATAGGATTTCAATCATACTTTAGCTCAATCATACATGCTCAATTATGTTTGCAAGCTCATGCTTCATATAAACTCAAGAATATAGACAAGGCCAAAACATCCAGAACTCCATGGGATTTATATGATCATGCTAAAATTTAAATTAGAGGACAAACTAAGCCAGATGGGTATTTGAATAACACATATGGATGCAATGCATGATGTTTTTGGATTTTTGATTTTTTTTCAATGCATAAGTAAACAGAAACTGTAAATATGAAATGATTCAAAATAAAATGTGTGCAGAAATTTAAAAATGATCTAACTAAACATGATCTAACTGCTGCCTCCGCATGTCCTCTATAGAAGAGGCCATATCACGAACATTGCGACCCAAGTCGCTGAGCTCGAACTGAAAGGAGTCCTGGCAGATCGAAAGCTGGCGCATCTGTGCAAACATGTCCTCACGCCAAGTGGACTCAACATAAGAGGAACTAGGCCCAGAAGAAGGGCACGCAACATACTGAGTAGCACCCATATGATACTCAGGCATAGGGTGGTCAGTGGGTGCAGCCTGCCCCTCCTCCTCATTAGTATCATCATCATCATCCGCATCAGCCAACATTTGAAGGCATCATCAGTAGGGCCATAAGGAAGGACCCTAGGTAGCCTCAGTTTGTGGACTCCCCCAGTCCTTCTTTCCATATAAAATCACTCGCCTCTGAGCCCTCAAGCAAGTAGGCCCTCCGCAGCTGCTCCTCCGTGTAAGTGAACCCACTAGACATAGGGACCCCGCTCTGAGTGTGATCAGTGAAACATCGGGCGATCAGACTGATCATGCCTCCTAGCCGCACTCTACCCGACGTCTTCCTCTGAATCCGCAGACAGTTGTCCAGAAATATCTCAACCCAATTCGGAATGATATGGGACTGGGGAGAAAAACTCCACAACCAGGGTAAGTCTCTAGCTGGGACCTTGTTCACATCGCCCTGGCCGCTGAAAGCCATTGCCAGGACCTTGTGAACCAACCTCAGGCATGGATGGACGAACTTATAGTTATACTCTCCTCGATGTCCATCAAAAGCGGAGCCCGTCGCTGCATACCAAAAATCATGTACCTACTGATCTGGCACGTGAGTAGCCCAACAGATGGAACTGAACACGATTATCAGACACCTCGAGCGTAGCTAGAAACTCCTTGGCTAACTCAGGATAGGTGGAAGCACTATAATTCAGAAAGGCACCTAGGCCCCCACGAGTAAGCATCTGCTGAGTAACCTCTAGCATCCCCAACGTCTGTAATGTCAAAATATCGAAGAACTTCATTTGCATGAACCTCTTCGAATCAAAACTCTCCCAAATCTTCCTCTGTCATCTAGATAGGTTTCTCAATTGACGAGCCATATTCAATAGATCTCAAATCCGCAATAAGTAACAATCAACAAATCAGAGGCACAAACCAACACAAAGCTCAAGTCCACAAGAAGCAATCAAATAAACCCAATCCTCCAAACTAACCACAAGTCTCAATAGCACAAATCACCCAAAAACCGAGCACCAAGCAAGCAAATAAATAAAAAGAAGCAACCGGAATGCAAGCGACCAGCAAACCTGGCGGCGTAGGGGGATGCGACGGCCGCTGCGGGAGGTGACGGGCGCAGCTCGTTACGGCGGGTGCGGCTATGGGCGGCGTCCACAGCACGTAAGGGTGGCTGTCTCCTTCAACTGATCAACAATGGCGGCCCAAGGGAGCTTGGATCTAGTCCCGGTTCGGCGCTGGGGTGAAGGTGGATGGTGATGGTCGGTTAGGGGTTGATTTGAAGAAGGTGATAGGTTGGTTGGGGGTTGATTTGAAGAAGGTGATAGGTTGGTGGAGAGGATGAAGGTTGGAGATGGAGGAGTGGTGATGGAAGGTTGAAGATGACAATGGTGAAGAGGGTTTAGGAATTTGAAAAGGACAAGGGTGATGGGAATATGAATGTGACGACAAGAGCAACTAGGTAGGGTAAGAAAAAGAGATTCGGTTTTTTTAGAAACTCAGAAAAAAGGGAACAAAGGGTCACGTGCCCATTATGTGGCGGCCGATGCAATTGGCATGTTGTTGCGGATATGATGCGGTAGCCACGACATTAAGCTGCGGCCGCTGCATGTGTGTTGTAGCAGCCTCCTCTTCTTTGATTTGAACGACTCCAATTCTGCTTTTTCGTGACTTGTTAGTCAAATTCCCAAACAAAACAAAAGCAAAACAACAAGAAAAACTACTTAAGGATGATTAAATGAAAAGGAAAGAAAAACTTACCTCGGGTTGCCTCCCGAGAAGTGCCTTTGTTTTATGTCGTTGGCTCGACGTAATGGCCCTTGAGTGGCCTAGGTTCCTCCACCAGGGTCACCTATACTAGTCATTTCATTGACAAGTGCGGGCACCCTCGGAAGATGCGACTTTCTGTCCAAGCATTCATCTAGCACCATTAACTTCTCTCCTTGAGCTAATCCTTGGGGTTGTCCTGAAATCGCAAAAGCTTCCACCCCATTTGAAATAAGTTTCTCATATGGTGAAAGAATGGGCTTAAGCAGATAAACATAATTTTCAACACCTGACTTGAGTTCTTATTTTCCTAAAGAATGTAATTTGTTAGGGGGCTCAAATTTTAAGAAATTGTTTTCCTTAGGAGTCTCTAACAAATCATGAAAATCATTGTTGCGATCAATGTTGTTAGCAACAGGCATATCTAAAGAATTTTCATGAGAAAGCTTAACATGATTAAAAAGAGAGAACTCTATCTTTCTTCCATCAAACTCCATAGTCAATAAACCCTCACAACAATCAATTTTCGTTTTTGCAGTATTCAGGAATGGTCTTCCTAGTATGTTGGGTGTTTCTGGGGCTCCCTGCTCCATATCTAAAACAAAGAAATCAACAGGGAAAAACAAATCATCAACCATAACCAAAACATCTTCAACAACGCCTCTTGGCTTGATCTGTGATCGATCAGCAAGTTGCACTGTAACCCCAGTCTCAGTCAGAGCACCCAAACCCAAAGATATGTACAAGTTATGGGACATAACATTAATTGAGGCTCCTAGATCTAACAAGGCTTGTTTTAATCTAGTATTCCTAATTGCACATGGAATTGTAAACATACCTGGGTCTCCATACTTTTCAGGCAATTTCCTTTGCACCACAGCAGAGACATTTTCATTTAAGCTCACCTTTTCCTTCTTTTTCAATCTCTTCTTCTTCTTCTTTATGGTGCACAATTCCTTCAAGAATTTAGCATATCTAGGAATGCACTTAATCAAGTAAGTAAAGGAATGTTTACCTCACACTTGCTGAATGTCTCAAAGATCTCCTTACCGTTCTCATACCTTCGTGTATCCTTTAGGGCTTCCGAAAAGGGTGGAACCAGCTTCGGAGTGTGCAGAGGTAAGGAAGAAGGAAGAGGAGAAGAAGAAGAAGGAGAGAAAGAAGAAGAGAGGGGAATAGAAGGCTTACCTGGCACTGGGGTCCCGTCTGGGACAGTGGCGGCGGGCGCAGCAAGGTGCTGCGGCCGCAGCTCCCCTAGTGTGCCGCGGCCGCTCTATGGTTGCGGTGGCCGCTACACCGTGCAGCTCCCGTCATCCTCTTCCAAAACCTCTATTTTCTCATCCATGATTTCCTCGTCATCCTTTTGAGGTGTGGCAATCTGTTCCTTGCCACTCCTAAGCGTTATTGCACTGACCTTCTCCTTAGGGTTCGCAGTAGTTTGCGATGGAAGCTTTCCTGAATCGTTTGCCTCTTTTGCACTTAGGACTTGAATGAGTTGACTCATTTGATTTTCCAAATTTATTATCCGATCTGATTGTTGCTTCTCCACCTTCAAGACTAGCCGTGTCAAAGTCTGCAGAGGATCCTCAGTAACCGTGTCAAATTGTTGTTGGGGCCTTGCCTGTTGCCCCCCTTGCTGATTGAAAGGGGCTTGGGAGTTCTCATAGCCCTGCTGATAGCCTCTGTTGTAATTGTTATTGTTGAAGTACCCAGGATTTCCAAAATTGCCTTGTCTAGGCCTTTGTGGAGCAAAATTCCCAATGACATTCACATTTGCGCTAGGCTCTTGTAGAATTGGGCACATATCCATAGGATGAGTAAATTGATTGCAAAGCCCGCATGCCTTCAACTGCTGAGGTGCTCTGTCAATTATCAGCTTCTTCATCATCTCTTTCATCTCAGCCATATCAGTCTCTAATGCAGCTACTGGGGCCTTAATCGCAAGTACACCCCTAGCACGAGTGCTCTTGTTGAACTGCCTTGAGCCATCGGAGAGCTCCTTAAACACATCCTAAGCTGCAGCCTGCAGCAAGCGTCTTATTCAGTATGTTTCCCCCACAACAGGAATTCACCGTTTTGCGCTCATCATCAGTAAGCCCATTGATTAGAAATAAGACCAAGTCTTTCTGAGGGAAGCCATGACATAGGCAGCTAGCGCAGAGTTTCTTGAAACGCTCAAAGTACTCATGAATTGACTCCATAGCGTACTACTCAATGCTGCTGATTGCCCTTTTTAAGGCATTAAGCTTTGTTGCAGGAAAGTACTTCTCCAGAAAGACTCTCATCATCTCAGCCCAAGTAGATATAGTCCCAGGAGGTAGGTAGAAGAACCATTCATTCGCCTCATCCTTCAAAGAGAAGGGAAAGTGATGCGGGACCATCTTCACCTCCAGACACTCCTATTATCCTTGGTGACGGACCAATGACTCGATCTCAAGCTAAGAAGCTTCAACGAGACTCATTCATGTGGTGAGTCATGCCTTGTTCTCGAGCTCAATACAACTTCCCGAAGCACCATTGAAGACATACATGTGCATTGGGATCAAGGAAGCCGATCCACCATAGTGTTTATAGGTTTCGATTTTAATAAGTGTTGGAACCTTATGTTATTTCCAATTTTAGCAACTTTCCTTACTTAAGTTATTTTAGGAAAATTTAGGGGTATTTTAATTATTTCTTTTAAGTTGTTATTTTTATTATTTTCGGCCACCATCAGCCTTGTTAGGATTATATTAGGCCGACACCCCTTGTAGAACAAGACACATTATTGTTCTATGAAAAATCAGTTTGTGTTTCACATAATTGAGTGCAAAGTAAATCGATTCGAAGCATTGCTCATCGATTGTAACTATTGGTATTGATCTCAGCTTGGTTTGCTTTGTGTTTGTCAACCTCGCAAGAGCTTGGTAATCCTGGTATCCACGAGCCCCCTTCTTGTGCCTCCAAGTTTTCCGCTTGGTTGTGTAAGGTTGTAGAGACGGGTTGTGTAGTCGTTGGTGCTTGGTTCCTACCCTCTACGGAGGCCTGAGGTCTTCATCTCGTTCTACAAAGATCGCCTCAACAAATTTATCGGTCTTTCCTTGTTCTTTCGAGTCTAGTCTTGTTCAATTTCGAGTCTTGTTCTTGTTCTTGTGGTCGACATCGAGTTCTGTCCTGCGCTTGGTGTTCTTGTCGATATTGAATCCAGTTTCTTGAGTCTTACTGCGTTTCTTGCTTTTCTTGTCGAGTTCTTGATTATTTCTTTGAATTCTAGTTTGATTGTCGAAGATCGGGCCATCCTACGGCTTACCCCGTATCAAATTGGCATCAGAGCTTAGGTTTCCAACATCAAAGTTGTGTCTTTTATTTTGTTCTTCATATAAACACAAAAATCTACAAAAATAGAGTCTTTGTTAAAAGTTTGGTCTTTTACTTCTTGAATCTTGAATTTTGATTGCACTAACCTTTTTCTTGTTTGTGATAGTGGTGGTTGCTTAGCCCAAAGACAGCCTAGCTGAGACCCCTTGCAGTCGACTACCCCTTGTGCGCATCCCTTGTGCAATCTCCTAGTCGACGACATCAAAGGATCCAAAGGCCTAGTCGATTTTGGCCATTCCACACACAAACCCTAGTTTGTCTATCTTGTTCTATCTTTTATCTATCCTTGTCTATCTATTTTTGGCCTATTTCATTTTTGATTTTGTGGTAGATATAATTCCTTTATCTATCATAGATTATAAAAGGCATAGATAGATATACTTACCAAAGTTAGCCAACCTTCATCTATATATATTTCATTAGGGCCTAAATTTTATTTCATTCACCACATTTCATAAATTTTCAATTCCCTTCCTTTCATTATTGTTATTTCTTGCATTAGGTAAAAAAAACAGTCCAAAATTTAAAAAAAAATTTACGAATACATTCAAAGCTTGGACCTAGGAGGATAAAATTCACTAGGGGCAAAAGTAAGTTAAAAAAAAAAGAATTGTTGATCTAGTGCAAGAAAGCTTCCAAAGGGACTAATTTGGTGATTTTTGAAGCCCTAGTCGACATGCCCATCTATTACCTCCACAAACACAAAAATTGAAACCCTACCTTGCAACTACAACATCCTAACTTGAGGGTTCAAATAAAAAAGAGGTGAATTTCCAAATTGTGTCTTTTATTTCTTTTCTTTTTCCACAAAATTATTTTGTTTTTGTTGTTTCTTGCTTGATCGAGTACTTTTCTCCTTCTGTCGAGTACTCTTTGTCTATATCGAGTGAGATTTGTGCTTGTGGAGTGCTCTCTTGAATCTGTCGAGTGCTCTTGTTGTTTTGTCGATTGTTCTTGACCTCTTGTCGAGTGCAATCTTGGTGTTTTCATTCATTCTCTTGATCTCTCATATACATACCTTGTATTGCTACGTTTTAGCTTGAGTGCTAATTTGCCCAAGGCGGATTAAAACAACAAGCGTGACATACCAATTAGAGAGGGAGTAGGAGCGAAACACTAGTGAGTTTGTTTATATTTTTACTAACTTTTGCATAGTTCCTTGTTTGTCTTTATTTGCCATGTCTAATCAGGCGAACAACGGAAATAATGCCAACAATGGCAACAACGGTAACAACTCCAACAATACCTCGACCTTGTCGCCCGAGATGGCCACCATGTTCGACAACATGACCAACAACATGGCCAACATGACCGCGACCATGACGCAGGTATTGGGGAGGTTGGCGGCTATAGAAGCTCGGCCATCCGGTTCTAACACCGTGGCTGGGCAAGGGAATCCAAGGCGTGATGAGCCACCTCACGACGAAAGGGAAGTCAATAATCCTAACCCTTTTCCTAATCCTAATGCTAATCAACAACATGTCATTAATCCTAATCCTTTATTTGATGAGAACATCTCTCCACGAAGGGAGAGACATGGTAGGAATGACGGGTTTGTTAATGCGCAAGGACAAGGACGAGGGAGAGGAGACCGACGGTTCCAAGAGGAGTACTACCAATCCGAGGACGACTATGACTTCCACGAGGAGGAGCATTGAGAGCAACGTCCTAGGCGGAACGATAGAGGAGGTCGATACCACTATCAAGCACCTAGAGAGCCTGATCAGGATGGCATAGTTAAGGTAAAGGTAAAGATCCCTCAATTCGATGGTAAGACAGATCCATATGCATATATTGACTGGGAAACTAAAATGGATCAAATCTGGAATTGTCATAACTTCTCCGACATTAAAAAGGTTCAACTTGCTTGATGCGGGACAATCTTCTACACCTCCTGACATGCTTATTTTCCTTGGTGATGGACCAATGACTCGAGCCCGAGCTAAGAAGCTTCAACGAGATTCATTCTTGTTTGTGAATCACGCTTTATTCTCAAGCTCGGTACAACTCCAAGAGACACCATTGAAGACATATATGTGCATTAGGCAAGACATGGCCGATCCTACCTAGTGTTAAGAGGGTAAGTCGAGTACAAATAATAAGAGGTAAAAATGTAAATCGACTCCTAGCCTATGCAAATAATTACAAGACTTCCTCCCGTTGTAGTGGAAGGATAGTCAGGATCGATCCACGAGGAGGCGGGTTAGCGGGATCCTAGTAGTCTTGGAAATTTCACGTATGCGTCGACCAGAAGCCTCGATTTCGACCTAGGGCCTCGATGTCGACCTCGGCTGTCGATGTTCTCTGCAACAGAAGACCTGCAGAGGCAAAAACAAGTGGTCGATATCGACTAGAAGGGGTCGATATCGATGTCAGTCCACGAAATCGACTGGCTCAGAAGACTGCCAGTCGATACAGAAGGGTCGATTTCGACACTAGGGGTCGATATCGACGTCCAGTAACTCTGCAGCGATGTTCGTCGTCGACTCAGAAAACTGTAGACGAACTCAGTGGTCGATATCGACGTCTGGGGTCGATATCGATGTCTTCCTGCAGTGGGTTAGTTTCTCGTCGGCAAAGAAAGGCCGAAGATTTAAGAATGGGGAGAGAAGCAATGAACAAAAATAAAGACAGCTGTTTTTGTGTGTATAAAATATGTAAAAAGGCAACTCCTAGTATTAGGGTTTACCACAACGTTAACCAATGCATGCGATGAGATAAATAAGACGGACAATTGCGCTATTTCACCCGAGGGACAAGCTTTTGCCGTACACCAACTCTTAGGATTACTCTTGCAAATAAACCTAATCGTCTCTACCAATTTTATGTTTATAACTCAAGTTGTTAGCATGAATCCCTTTTCTTTCGATTAGGACTAAACATAGAATCGTAGGAGGAGAGATAGACACAACGATATCAACATCAAATACTTACCTCAAGCGCGCATGGCTAACGTCGGGCTCACCCCGACCCTAAGAGCTTTGGGGAACTACTCGCTTCTCATCATGGAACTCATTGTCAATTGAAAGGAAGAAATTTGCATTAAAATAAACTTCGAAGCTTTACAACTCAACGTCAACTTTCGAAAACGTCAAACCCTAAAACTTCTCTCTAACTCTAACTCTATTGTCTATTGTCTTTGTCTTTGTCTTGGGTTAATGGACTGTTCTGGGATGATCTAACAAATCAGCCCCTAGGGCTTTATTTATAGGCTACTAGTCCTCGCTATCCAAGGATTGTAACTCCTATCTAAACTATGAACTCTATCCGAACAATTAGGATAGGTCTTTTATTTTGATAAAACTTAATGGTAAAAGATAAATAAAACTTCAGCTGTCCTCTATCTTGAAAGTGTAAGATAATTCCGTGCCTCCTTGAAGATATAGTTTCAATCCGCATTCGAAATCGAGTCTATCTTCTGTCGAGATAAGGGGTCGATATCCACACCGGAGGTCGATATCGAGGTCTCTGTTCCTGCTCGACTTGTTCAGCTCTGGTCGATTTCTATGTTGAGGTCGATATGGGGGTCGATATCGACACCGGGGGTCGATATCTGGGTCTAAGGTCGATATCTACCTCTTCTCATCTTCACTTGATGTCTATGTTGAGGTCGATATCTATGTTGAAGGTCGATATCTACACCAGAGGTCGATATCTGGGTCTAGGGTCGATATCTACCTCTGCTCAGCTTCACTTGGCTTCTCCGTTTTGACTCCGTTTTCGCTCGAATTCCTGCATGGTTAGCTCAAAACTTGTGCAGATTTTATTTCTTGTATTTTAGCCCATTCTTACACAAGTTTATATTCTTTTGAACCTTTTCTTTGGAGATTGAATGAAATACGAAGTCAAAAGATGCAATAAACAAAGGTACAAATATGTACATCAAAACACCCCATACTTAGACTTGCTTGTCCTCTAGCAATAACCAAGCAATAACCAACACCTATAACACACCCTTCAAGTCTTCGCCTTTGTCAAAAGCAACATCATAAGCAGTAGCAAAGCAAAGCAAGTGAATTTAACGTCATAGCACATATTTTGGCGATCCATAGGCATATGCAATTTTGATCCAACCTCACAGGGATAATGTGTTTGCACTCAACTCTCATGTGTTTAGGCTATGAAGATCAACTCTCGACTCAATTCCATATACAATCTCATAAAAATTGCAATTTATAATAATCCACTTCGCAACCAATTATGAAAATGCAATAAGAACCATCAAGAGGACTTTCGCTCAATAGAAGACTTCAAAGAAGACTTCATTCGGCGGGGTTGTAGTGGGGCTTGGTATGAAATAAAAGGTATGGAAATATTTGGCTATGTGGTGCTTTTATAATTCGGGAATCAAGACTCCTAAATCTAAACACTTGTAATACCCAAACTATAACTCTTCATAATATGCTCTAAAGATGCATTCCATCAACCCTTCTTCCAAGTTCTAATATACCTCTAAAAATATAACACTTGTATGAATAAAAGACTTAAGGTTTTTGGCTCATGCACTATATATAGATATCTTTATTTATTTTTTCGGATTTTTTTTCTTTTTTTTTTTCGAAAGTAATAAGTAAATATGTGCATGTATAGGTTGAGCCATAAACCCTTGTACAAAATATGACAAAATGTAAATATTCACCATACCATAATTTCCTTGCTCAAAACTGGACATTATGCTCTTTTCTTTCCACAAGGCATTAGTCTAACCAATCTAAGTCTCAATTCCCAAATGGGGGTCAGGCTCAATTCGGCTAGGGATAATTTTGTGGAGTTTGCAATTCAGGCTCAGGCTAATGTTCTGGCTTCAAGCAGGGATAATGCAGGGTAGGTAAAGAGAGGATAAAAATGGCTTAAAAGATGCCTCCATCATTTAATTCTCGTAAACATAATCATATATATGCATTGATTTTGAATAACTATCACAACATTTAGAGATGTATAAGAAGAGTAAATTCACTCAAGAAAGCGGAGGGATTTTTGATGTTCTCCCTATAGGTCAAAATTCTCACAAGGACAATTTTTGTTGGATTTGCTTTTTAGCCTAGGATTATATGTGCTCAATTTCATCATAAGTTCACAATCTACATAAAAATTTTAAGGACTTAGGCTAAACCATCCAAATATGCCATAGGGTTTACATGATCAAGTCAGCTATTGAGTTTTCATCATAGGACATCAAAGTAGGGATTAAAAACAAACTTTAAAATAAACATGCATTTTTTTTGTATTTTTGACATTTTTCTATATTTTTTTTGGATTTTCTGACCTTTTATAAAAGTAAGACTAAGAACAAAAATTTAAACATGAATGCAATGCGAAGAAGAAACCAAGTTAAGACCATAAGACATGTTTTTCCCCAACCCCATACTTAAAATATACAGTGTCCTCGCTGTATTAAAAAGAAGAACAAGGGGTGAGAGAAACTCACAGCGCAACCTCTGGATTCAGGTCGGTTTCAGGTGAGGTCGATGCCAGAAGTCGATATCTAGGTCAGTGGTCGATGTCGACATGCATCTATCGAAGTCGAGGAAGAAGATGAAGACAAGGGCTGCTTGATTGGGGTCGATATCGAGTATGATGGTCGATATCGAGCTCTCTTTTTCGCTCCTGAGTCCTCGATGTCGACTCCAGGAGATGGCTTGAACCTGGGGGGTCGATTTCGACTGGCCTGGTCGATTTCGACTGCCTCTGCAGAAGCTTCTTTCCTTCTTCGTCGTCCCTTTTGCTTGACAACCTGAAATCTTGGTTAGGAATATAGATAAAGCACGAATTATCTTAGTTTTAAAAGTTCAAAACAGCCAAAAATTAAATCCTAAAAACCCATCTATGAAAAATTTAAAAGTTTTATGTACATGCTCTAGATTTTTGAGTCGCTAGGCCGACTTCTCCGTCAATTCTTCATGACCCTTTTATGTAGGGACCCTTCGAGCGTGAGCCTTCTCCTGGAGCATCTAGGTCCTTTTGGTAGTAGCTAAGTTCGGCGACCAAGGCTTCTTCATCATTAGGTTCTTCTTTGGGCGCTTTTCTTCTCTTTCTTGACCTAACTTTTGCAATATAGGCAAACCATGGAGCTTTGACCCTCTCTTTAGTAGAATTATCAATAATAGGCTTAATTGATTCATCAATAATGGACAGAGGAGGGTTAGGACTCATACCTGGGCTTACCTGTTTGGGCCCGAAACAGAAATCTTCGGGCTGAGGGGTGGTCGATTTCGACAAAGGAGGGTCGATTTCGAGTGCTGTGGTCGATATCGATATGTGGGGGTCGATATCGACCTCTGTGACCCCATACTTAAGCTCCTGGCAATGATCTGGCATACTCGATTTCGACCAAGGGGGGTCGATTTCGATGTTTTTAGTCGATATCGACTGGTTCCAGTCGACGTCGACCCTGCTTGCTGTTTTCGTCCTCGCCAACAAAAATTTTCTAAGCTTTTCTTTGGCCGGCGAGAGGACTACTTGCTCCAGGTGCTTTGTTTTGCTCATGGTTGGGTTGAAAGAGAATTCTATCACTTCGTTCTCTATAGTAAAGGTAAGTAACCCTCGACGTACATTGATATTGACATCAGCAGTAGCTAAGAAAGGCCTACCAAGTATAATAGGCACTACAGGATCTTCAGGCATCTCCAATACAATGAAATCAGTAGGCACAAAGAACTTACCTACCTTTACCGGAACGTCATCAACTATACCTGTGGGCCTGACGAATGAGTTGTCAGCCATATAGAGTTTCATATCCACAGGTTCAAGTGCGCCAACGTTTACCTTTTGCCAAATAGAGAGAGGCATGAGACTTACACTTGCCCCTAGGTCACATAGGGCTTTATAGCGATGTTGGCCAAGTCCCACGGTGATTGTAAACTTCCCTGGATCACTCTTCTTCTCAGGGAAGTCCATCTTTGAGCACTCCTCTGCGATCTCTGCCATGGATCTCTTCTTGCTTAGGATGTCTTTCAGGAATCGCACATAGGCAGGCATCTCACTTAGGGCTTCTATAAGAGGGATGGTAATGTTGAGTCCTTGAAGTATCTTTATGAAGCACCTAAACTTGCCTTTGGTGGGATCCTCCAATGCTTTGGAAGGGAATGGCAACGTCTTCTTTGGTGGAGGGGCCAAAACGGTGGTCGGAGGGGTCTGCTGGACATCGATGTCGACTGGGATGGGGTCGATATCGACTGGGATGGACGATTTCGACCTCTGTTGAGGCTCTGATGGCTCTGCAGTGTCATCGACATCGACCAGGGGGTCGACATGGTGGTCGATATCGACCTCTGGGTCGACATCGACTGGTCTGTCGATGTCGACTGGGTCTGTTGCTTTCTCCTCCGTTTCCGTCCGTGGCTTTTGTACTTTGTTGCCACTCCTTAATTGCATGGCTGTGACATGGCCCATCCCGGATTGCCCCTTAGGATTTGTAGTGGGTTGCCCAGGGAGTGTTCCTGACGGCCTAGGGATTTGTGCTGCCAATTGACCCAGTTGGGTCTCTACGTTCTTCTTCCAAATATCCATCTCCCTAATCCTTGTGGTAAGGTGATTGAGTTCAGAGTGGATAGCATTGTTGAATTGATCGTTCTTAGCTTGGTTCCGCCTTATCTCGTCCAACACAAGTTGAAGATCATCCTTCTTTTGGTCTCTCAGGGTGCCCAGGAGCTCTATAAGGCGGAGGGTCCCTAGGGTTAACCTGGTTCCTTTGTGGTTGATGGAACCTTTGGTCTCCCCAATATTGGTGATTGGGACCCCTCATGTAGCGCGCCTCTTGGTGAGTCTCCGCTAGGTGTACTTGTTCGGCATGGGGGCACTCGATGGTGGTGTGCCGCTGCGATCCGCATTCGATGCAATCTTGGTTCGCTGAAAGGAACCTTACTTGCTTTTGGAGCTTTTTAAGTTGATCTCTGTGGAATTGCTCCTTCACATCCAGATCGATTACATTGGAGGGTTCATATAAGGGCATAGATGGGGTAGGCCTCGACGATGATGATGTGTCGGAAGCCTCAGGAGTCCCATATGTGTTGTCGAACTCCACCAACCTCTCTATGGTCTCCCAAGCCTTTTGTGGAGCGAGTTCAAGGTAGCCATAGGAGGTGTAGGTGTTGATGCTCTCCTTAGTTGCAGCGTTAAGAGCATTGTATATGATCTCCTGAATTACATATGGTGGTTGGCCATGCGTCGGGCATGATCGTAGAAGGTCTTTGAACCTTTCCCAAACAGTCGCCAGAGCCTCACCAGGCTTTTGTTTGAAAGCCATGATTTTCTGTCGGATCAACGCCGTCTTAGAAGGAGGAAAGAACTTGTTGAGGAACGCGTCCTTGACTTCATTCCAGGTGTGGAGCGATCTTGGGGCTAAGCTTTCCAACCACTGCAATGCTTTACCTGTAAGAGACCATCGAAAGGCTTTTAGTTGGACATATTCAAGACTTCGTCCATCAGCAATAGTATCACAAAGGTCTAAGAAGGTTGAAATATGTGCCATAGGGCACTCATTAGGTTTTCCTTCATATTGATGCCTTCTTATTTCAGTCAGGAAGTTAGGTTTAATTTCGAAATTAGAGGCAGGGATAAGAATTGCCGATTCAGGCACTGTGAGAGCGGGGTGCATATATTGCTTGGCATTCCTAGGGAGGGCATTGATTTGGGCTTCTATTTGCCTCCGGCCTTCCTCCTCCCTATCCGCACGCTCCTTAAGTGCCGCCTCTCTAGTCGTTAGGTCCTCAACCTGCCTCCTTAGTTGTTCAATAAGTTCTGCTTGGTTCGCGTTTTCCGCCATGATTCTTTGAGCTTGGGCCCTTAGATGGAAATAATGCTCACGGTCGTCTACTCCTTCAAATTCAGGTGGGCGATCAGCGCGTCGCATACACCTGCAAGACCAAACTAGGTAGAGACGTGAGATAGACTACTAGGGCGCGATTGATTGCCTCCCCGACAACGACGCCAATTTGTTAAGAGGGTAAGTCGAGTACAAATAATAAGAGGTAAAAATGTAAATCGACTCCTAGCCTATGCAAATAATTACAAGACTTCCTCCCGTTGTAGTGGAAGGGTAGTCAGGATCGATCCACGAGGAGGCGGGTCAGCGGGATCCTAGTAGTCTTGGAAATTTCACGTCTGCGTCGACCAGAAGCCTCGATTTCGACCTAGGGCCTCGATGTCGACCTCGGCTGTCGATGTTCTCTGCAACAGAAGACCTGCAGAGGCAAAAACAAGTGGTCAATATCGACTAGAAGGGGTCGATATCGATGTCAGTCCACGAAATCGACTGGCTCAGAAGACTGCCAGTCGATACAGAAGGGTCGATTTCGACACTAGGGGTCGATATCGATGTCCAGTAACTCTGCAGCGATGTTCGTTGTCGACTAAGAAAACTGTCGACAAACTCAGTGGTCGATATCGACGTCTGGGGTCGATATCGATGTCTTCCTGTAGTGGGTTAGTTTCTCGTCGGCAAAGAAAGGCCGAAGATTTAAGAATGGGGAGAGAAGCAATGAACAGAAATAAAGACAGCTGTTTTTGTGTGTATAAAATATGTAAAAAGGTAACTCCTAGGATTAGGGTTTACCACAACGTTAACCAATGCATGCGATGAGATAAATAAGACGGACAATTGCGCTATTTCACCCGAGGGACAAGCTTTCGCCGTACACCAACTCTTAGGATTACTCTTGCAAATAAACCTAATCGTCTCTACCAATTTTATGTTTATAACTCAAGTTATTAGCATAAATCCCTGTTCTTTCGATTAGGACTAAACATAGAATCGTAGGAGGAGAGATAGACACAACGATATCAACATCAAATACTTACCTCAAGCGCGCATGGCTAACGTCGGGCTCACCCCGACCCTAAGAGCTTTGGGGAACTACTCGCTTCTCATCATGGAACTCATTGTCAATTGAAAGGAAGAAATTTGCATTAAAATAAACTTCGAAGCTTTACAACTCAACGTCAACTTTCGCAAACGTCAAACCCTAAAACTTCTCTCTAACTCTAACTCTATTGTCTATTGTCTTTGTCTTTGTCTTGGGTTAATGGACTGTTCTGGGATGATCTAACAAATCAGCCCCTAGGGCTTTATTTATAGGCTACTAGTCCTCGCTATCCAAGGATTGTAACTCCTATCTAAACTATGAACTCTATCCGAACAATTAGGATAAGTCTTTTATTTTGATAAAACTTAATGGTAAAAGATAAATAAAACTTCAGCTGTCCTCTATCTTGAAAGTGTAAGATAATTCCGTGCCTCCTTGAAGATATAGTTTCAATCCGCATTCCAAATCGAGTCTATCTTCTGTCGAGATAAGGGGTCGATATCCACACCGGAGGTCGATATCGAGGTCTCTGTTCCTGCTCGACTTGTTCAGCTCTGGTCGATTTCTATGTTGAGATCGATATGGGGGTCGATATCGACACCGGGGGTCGATATCTGGGTCTAAGGTCGATATCTACCTCTTCTCATCTTCACTTGATGTCTATGTTGAGGTTGATATCTATGTTGAAGGTCGATATCTACACCAGAGGTCGATATCTGGGTCTAGGGTCGATATCTACCTCTGCTCAGCTTCACTTGGCTTCTCCGTTTTGACTCCGTTTTCGCTCGAATTCCTGCATGGTTAGCTCAAAACTTGTGCATACTCTATTTCTTGTATTTTAGCCCATTCTTACACAAGTTTATATTTTTTTGAACCTTTTCTTTGGAGATCGAATGAAATACGAAGTCAAAAGATGCAATAAACAAAGGTACAAATATGTACATCACCTAGTCATGTATAGGCCGGATTTTACAAAGTTTTGAGCACCCCTTTATTGTTATTTTTAGTAACTTTCTTTACATAACTTATTTTAGAAAACTTCAGGCTTTCAGGGTTAATTTAAATATTTCTTTTATTTATTATTTTTATTAGAAATCAGGCTTTTAGGGTTATAAGAACCGATTTTCAGCCTTGTAGAACGTACGAAGACCTTCTTGAATGAAAAATCAGTTTGTGTTTCACACAATTGAGTGCAAAGTCAATCGATTCGAAGCATTGATCATCGATTGTATCTATTGGTATTGATCTCAGCTTGGTTTGCCTTGTGTTTGTCAACCTCGCAAGAGCTTGGTAATCCTGGTATCCACGAGCCCCCTCCTTGTGCCTCCAAGTAGTCCGCTTGGTTGTGTAGGGTTGTAGAGGCGGGTTATATAGTCATTGGTGTTGGTTCCTCCCCTCTACGGAGGCCTGGGGTCTTCATCTTGTTCTATATAGATCGAATCACCATTCTGTTGAGTCCTTTATTTCAATTTCGAGCATTTTCTTGCAAATTACAGTCGAGTCTTGAGTCTTCTTTGAGTCTTGTACTTGTTCTTGATTCCGTTCTTGAATTTGTGTCTTGATTGTCGAAGATCGGGCCATCCTACGGCTAACCCCGTATCAAATTGGTATCAGAGCTTAGGTTTCTGACATCAAGTTGTGTCTTTTCTTTTTGTTCATCATAAAAACACAAAATCCACAAAAAAAAATCGAGTCTTTATTAGTTTTGGTCTTTTACTTCTTGTTTCTTGAATTGATTGCTACTAACCTTGTTGTTTGTGATTGTTGTGGTTGCGATCTAGTGTTGATCTAGTGCAAGAAAGCTCAAAGGGACCAAATTGGTGATCTTGAACAGCCCTAGTCGACATCCATTACCTCCCAAACACAAACCTTGAAACCCTACCTTGCAACTACAACACCCTTACTAAGGGGTTAAATAAAAAAAGAGGTAAATTTCCAAGTTGTTTCTTTTATTCCTTTTATTTTTTCCACAAAAATCAGCCTTGCATTGTTTAGTTTGTTGCTGTCGAGTATTCATTCATCATTGTCGAGTGCTCCTGTTGCAATTGTTGAGTACAGCAGACCCCTGTCGAGTACTTCTTGGTTATATCGATGGTTTTTTGAGTTGTGTCGAGTATTCCCCCACCTTTGTCGAGTGCTTTTGTGCTTTGTTGAGTCTTGTTTCATTCATTCTCCTTTGATCTTTGATCTATTTATCTTGTATTGCTAGGTTCTAGCTTGAGTGTTGATTTGCCCAAGGCAGATTGAAACAACAAGCGTGACATACCAATTAGAGAGAGGAGTGTGAGCGAAACACTAGTGAGCTGTTTATATTTTCTCTAACCTTCACATAGTTCCTTTTTTGTCTTTATTTACAATGTCTAACAATCAGGTCAACAACGATAACAACGGTAGCAATTCTACCGGTACCTCCACACTTGCGCCTGAATTGGTTACCATGCTCAACAACATCAACGAAAACATGGCAAGAATGGCGGAGAGATTGGCGGCTGTAGAAGCAAGGCCGAGCGGTTCTAACACCATGGTTGGGCAAGGGAATCCAAGGCGTGATGAACCGCCTCACGATGAAAGGGAAGTAAATAATCCTAATTCTTTTCCTAATCCTCATAATCAGCAACATGTCGTTAATCATAACCCTTTATTTGATGAGAACGACTCTACACGAAGGGAGAGACATGGTTAGAATAACGAGTTTGCTTATGTGCAGGGGCGAGGACGAGGATGAGGGCGACGGGTCCAAGAAGATTACTACCCTTCAGAGGACGAGTATGACTTCCAAGAGGAGGAGCATTGGGAGCAACGTCCTAGGCGGAACGATAGAGGAGGTCAACACCCCTACCGAGCACCTAGGGAGCCTGACCAAGATGGCATAGGTAAGGTAAAGGTAACGATTCTTCAATATGATGGTAAAACTGATCCAAATGCATATATTGTCTGGGAAACTAAAATGGATCAAATCTGGAATTGTCATAAGTTCTCCGACGCTAAAAAAGTGCAATTAGCTTCTCTTGAATTTCAAGGTTTTGCTTTAATCTGGTGGGATACCCTTGTTAAGGAAAGAAGAAGAGCTTTAGATGCGCCTATTGCTTCATGGGATCAAATGAAGGCGCTTATGAGGAGAAGGTTTGTTCCCCAACACTATTCTAGAGAGCTTAGACAACGACTAGAAAACCTTAGGTAAGGTAATAAAAGTGTTGAGGAAACTTTTAATGTAATGCAAGAAACCATGGCTAGAGCTAATGTAGTTGAAAATGATGAAGATACTAATGCTAGGCTTCTTAGGATTTTGCATCCCGCCTTAGCTCATGAAATTGATTACTTTCCTTATTCTACGCCTACTGAACTTTTACATTTAGCTATGAAAGTGGAAAGGAATGCTAGATACAAGAGCCAAGGTGGAAGATTATCGAGTGGGCAGCCTCAAGGGTGGCATCAGAACCGACCTCAGCAGCCCCAAGGGCGGAGTGATGGTGGTTCATGTGAGAGAGCGAGCCAGCCCCAAGGTAGGAGTGATGGCCGAGCACCTCAAGAGCCCATCGACAAGGGCAAGGCGCCTATGTTCGGCAGGAACTCGTCTGGGGCATCTACTGGCCCTAAAGGGAGTAATCCTAACCCCTCTACTACAAGATCTAGGGACATTGTTTGCTTTAAATGCCAAGGTAGAGGTCATGTTATGAAGGATTGCCCAAATAAGAAAACTCTCATGATCAATCACTTAGGAGAATATGAACCTGAAAATTCTTGTGATGAACATGAAGAGCATGCTAATGATGTTAATGATCAAAACCTTAACCTTCTTGCTTATGATGATGATGATTGCATTGAATATGAGCATGGTGATTCCTTGATTGTTAGGAGAGTTTTAAGTGTTCAACCGGAACCTTGTGATGACAATCAAAGGGAAAACTTATTTCATACTAGATGCTTAATAAAGGGTAAGGTTTGCAATGTGATCATTGATGGCGAAAGTTGTTGTAATTTAGCTAGTCAGGAAATGGTTGATAAACTACAACTTCCAACTATTCAACATCCTAGACCTTATAAATTGCATTGGATGAACGATTGTGGTAATTTGAAAGTTAATAGGCAAGCTAAAATTCAAATTAAACTAGGACATTATGAATATGTTGATCTACGTGATATTGTGCCTATGCAAGCTTGTCATATACTTTTAGGTCATCCTTGGCAATTTGATCGTAAGGTCTTACATGATGGCTTTACTAACCGCTACTCCTTTACTTTTCAGGGAAAGAACATCGTCCTTTAGCCTATGACACCAACACAAGTGGCCGATGAGATTGAGAATCGGAATGTAAGTAAAGGTGAGTTAGCTAGGGAGGCTCAGTCGAGCCATGTGTCTACCCCTACTCGGCCTAAGGATGTATTCTTGGCTTCCAAGAGTGCATTTGTAGACGAGTTCGTAGATGGGGAAACAACCCTCATGCTCTTATGCAAAGGGTTGAATATGTTGAGTGAGGAGCTTAGAGCTACCCTCCCTCCTCACATCCTATCTCTTCTTTATAACGTCTATTTTAGTCATATTTTAGGTTTGCATTTGCATATTAGTTTATGTCATTTTCATGCATATTTATCATATTTTATGCTTTATTTGTTTGCATTTTTGGAGTCTACACCTAGTTTTATGTGTTTCAGGCATTTTGAGGCTATTATTGAGGAAAATCAAGCTGAATACGGAGCGGCGAGCAATATTGGATTGGACCCGATGAGCTAAAGTGGCTAATTGCGGAAGTTGCTAAAGTTTGGGTTGTTTAGTGGAGTTAAATTTATAATTGGGCATTGGGCTAGTTTTTAATTATTTAATTTGATGGGTTGAGATTGCAATTTCAATAAATTAAAAACATATATACTTCGTTTGTTTAGAATTGAGGGGGGAGTTCTGAGTTTTGCGGTACAGTGGCTTCGGCCAATTTAGATTTTGTTCTTTGTTTTGACGGTATACACTTGGATCGAGGACGAAAATTTCGGTTTGTATTCTATTCTAAACTTTGATCTATTTCTGTCTATAATCTAGTTCATTGTTTGTTATATTATGCTTTCTTAATTTCTCCGTTCTAGGGTTTGGGTGATCCCGACGATGAATTAGTAGTGTTGAGATTGATATTCGTTTGTCTAATAATTTGTTAGATTTAATCCTATTGCGCCAACCCTAATTGATGAAAATTAGTTAGAACTGATTTAGGGTTTGAAATCGAAAGACGAAAACCCTAAATTGGAATTTAGATGGTGAATTTAGGCCGAAAAGCTATTGGATCCATCGGAACCATAGGATTAAACTTGAAGTTTGATTTATCGAAAGAGAATCGAATTTCTCGGGGATTCATAGCTTGTCATAGTTATTTTATGTGATTTTGTACCTAGAATTCTAAGAACTTAAAGGGTCTGAATTGGTTGCTTGAGTCCGAAAGGAGATCGTTAACCAATTTAGACACATTCGCGTTGAAACCGAAAGGAGATTCGTGATTACCTTAGACAACCTACCTTCAACAAGCTCAGACAAGGCGGAACGAATATTAATTTTAATCCACTAAAGCGTCGTTGTGGTGATCCTTTACCCTAGATTTGCCTTGTATCCATTGTTTTAATACCAATTTTGTATAGTTGCTTCATTTTCGTTGGTTACTTTCTCCATCCATATAAACATTTATTCTCTCGTATTTTCTTGGCTTAATTAAATCTGTTTGAATTGGCAATCAATACCACATAGTCCTTGTGGATACGACACTCGATATACTACAACTGAACCCGTACACTTGCGGTGTAGGTTTTAGCCTACCAAGTTTTTGGCGCCGTTGCCGGGGACTATTGTTTGTATTGATTGTCTATTTAGATTGATTTTTCTATGTCGTTCTTTTACTTTTGATTTCTTTTCTTTTTGTTTCCCATTAACGGTTTGTGCTCTCTTGATATGGATTATGTTTATTATTGTGAGTTTTGTGGAGAATTTGGTCATGTAGCTAGTGATTATCCGGTGTTGAAAGCTCCGTTTGGGAAGGAACAAGAGGTGTACTACACGTTGCATCCACACCTTTCTTACGAGATGGATCTCACTGAGGGATACGCACCACCTGGGTCTCGAGATCAAGCTTCACAAAATTCACAAAAATCATCCGGACTAAGTCACATGGAGATGTTCTTCACTGAACTCGAGACTCGACTTGCAAGGATTCAAACCAATTTTGAGGATGAGATGACGCGGATCCAAGAGGCTCAACAATTGAAGTTTCCATGATTTTCAGAAATTTTATGTGTTCTAGTTGAGGCTAGTGACAATGACGATTGCACTGTCGTCTTTCTTGCAATGTAGGAGTTCGAAGACATGGAAATTTTAGAGCATGAGGAGCGGGTTCCATTGTTTGAGTTCAGTGAAGATCGAAAGAGACGATATTCTATAAAGAGAAAGAGCACATTCCTATGGAGCTTGAGTGTAAACCGATCACATCTATATTGCTCCAAGAAGACGTTGTTGAACGGGTGGATCGAGCCATGGACCATCCATTCGGGAAGGTTCAAGCGTTTTCGAAAGGACATCCAAGGTAACTTTTTTATTTTATTATAAATAAAGGTAGAATTTTTTTTTATTAAGAATCAGATTATCAATATATTTCTGTCTTTAAGAAATAAAAAAACTGGATCCACTCGATCGAGTGGAATTTTCCTTTGGCCCGAGTGGATTCCAGGAGGTGCATAAACTCGGCACTCGGCCGAGTGTGAACGTCACTCGAGTGAGTATCAATTTTTCCAAAAAAAAAGAAAAAGAAAAGGAGACCCTTTCTCCCTAGTCTCTCTCTCCCCCTCTCTCTCTCTCTCTCTCTCTCTCTCTCTCTCTCTCTCTCTCTCTCTCTCTCTTCTCTCTCTCTTCTGCCGCTAGCTCTCGACCCGGCGGAAGCACAGGCCATCATCATCTCCCTTCCTCTCCTCCGGCGCTGCGTCTCCACTCCGGCGTCCTGCATCTGACCACGCCGCCGGCGCCCACCTTCACTCACCGCACCTCTCCTCCTCTTACCACCGGAACCCCTTTTCCTTCACCCTCTCAGCCCTCTCTCGCCGGCGTTCACTATCGCGCCCCGCCGACAACAGCCCAACGTCTCCTCGCCATCGCATCTGCTACCACTCCTCCGCCCAGTTCTGCGCTCTTCCAGTGTCAATTTGCCAAGTCCTGACTACGTATACCCTCTTTCTCCTTATTCTTTTGATTCACCACATCTGAACTTAGGGTCTAAGTTTTTGATTTTCGAGCTTAATGTGTCTCGGTTGAATTGACTGATGATGTTGTGATTCTGAATAATTTTGATTGGATCGTGCTGGAGGGAGTTTGTGGTTAAAGGTTGCTCCCCAATATTTGATTTTGTCTGATTATTGCTGAAAACAGGGGTTGATTTTGCTTCTGAGCATGGGTATTAAACTTGTGATTAATAACTGACTATATTGGCTGATTTTGGATGTGCTAGGAAATCTCTGTGCAGAAATTTGCTTTTGGAATTGCCTTTATATGTTGTTAAGCAAATATTTGCAACCTGTTTTGGAGACTTGTTGCAACAGTAGGCCCATGGCCCGTGAAATTGATTCTTTTGTGATATTAACTGCTGATTGTTGACACTGTGGGCTACTCTGAGTATACTTGCTATTGGACACTTGTGAAAAATTCGGAGGTTTTGCTTGCTTACATCATGGGCTTGAATTTTGAGACTTTAATTTGGAGTGATAATGTACTCTCTGTAGTTGATCGGTTTATTCATGTCATGTCTAAAATCAGCTAAGTTGTTTTTGCAAGTCTCTTCTTGATTAGTTGGTTTGTGTGTTATGTTGGGTTAAGTAATTGTATGATTCATCCTTGTTATCTTCTTCTTCTCTCATGCTCCCTGAAATCACTTGAATTCTGTGTTTTTAGTTTGACATAAGTGATTGAGCATGAGTTGTAGGGGCTGATTTTTGTTTGACTGGTCTTTGTTGTTCTTTACTCTTGGATGATATATTTGCTTGGACAGTGGTACTGTTTTTTTTCTCGTGTGTTTTCTTTGCCTTGTTTCTTGGCCAGGATTATTGCAAAGGAGATGATGCTTATATCTTTCCGACTCCAAGACAGGTGACAAATGTAATATTGCAGCCAAGTTGCTGCTGTAATATCTGTTGTAAACTGGAGGCTGCCCAAGTTGCTGAGATGAACTGGATTTCTGAAATGTTCATTGGTTGCACCACTACCTCCTAAGCTAATTTGAAGAATTGCTCAAAGTGCCTGATATTTTGGTGAGTTTCCTCTACCTCTTACTCTTTCATTCTCTACTTTGGGGACAAAGTAGATTTTAAGCATGGGGTAGGGAACTTCTAGTGTAACTCCGTTTTTGCATATAATTTTTTTTCCCTTTTCATTTGCATTCATGCATTTTCATTTGCATATAGATGTTTTGAGATGAACCCTTGCTATTAAAAATTCCTTGCTCTTCTTGAAGAACATGTCATTTCCTTGATTGATTTTGGTTGATGATATCCTCTAAAGCATGTTAAAATGCTTGTGATGATCTAGATTTGTGTTTATGATATAATTCTTTCAAAACTAATCATGCTTGAGACTTGTTGAGATTGAGATTCTAAGACAAAAGCCGTGAGATTCTGAGCCTAGGACTGACATTCATGAGTCATCTTTCTTTTGTGTGTGAATGGCTCATCTTGATTGCTCTATCTTCAGAACTTGCGTTAGAACCTTTTGAGATCACATATATGACTTGTATGCATTGCATAAACATGATTGAGGCAATTTTTGTTAGCCTATTATTCCCTTCCTTCCCATGGTTATATCCTTTGCTTGAAGCCCATTGAGCCTAATATCCTGTTATTTTGTAGCTCCACAAGATTTTCCGTAAGCCTATTTTAGCCTTGTTTACCCATCCGGGAATTAGGATGAAATAGAATTATGGTTCATTTTAGTGGAGAAGAGAGAATAATGTGCTTTGAGTGATTTATGTATTGAGTGGAGGATTTTGTGCTTCAAATGTAATTTCCTTGTGATGGAGGAGAGAAAATGAAAAAAAAAATGAAGTGACGAAAAAAAAGAGAAAAAAAAAAGAGAATAAATTTTTCTTGATCACTAGAGAAAAGTTTATGAAAAGGGAATGGGTTTTCAAAAGTTGATATTTTATGAGCTTATTTGATTATGTAATGAGGTTATTGTGAGGAGTTTGGTATGTGTGTTGAGAAAAGAACAATTGTGGTGGAAGTTTAGGAAGTAATTCTATTTCCCGGATTTTAGCACCACATAGCCAAAAAAATCATACCTTATTCTTCTTACCTTGGCCCCATTACAACCCAAGAAAAGACCTCATGATTTATGTTTATGTGCATAGTCCAAGTGGTGGAGAGCTAGGACGCTAATTCAAGCTTATGGTAGATAAGTCTTCAAGATTTGAGCCCGAGCGAAACTTTTGTACCTTAGACATAAGAGTGAGAGCGTTCCACAAAATATCTCCTATGTGAGGTCTTGGAATTGATGTCTTGACTTGTCTCTTGTATGATTTGATCGCTCTTGTTTTGAACCTGATGTCTAGATCTAAATGAGCAAATGCATTGCTTGGATAGAAACCAAAATCTTTCTTGTGAATATTTACACTTGTTCTTGCTTGAGGACAAGCAAGGTTCAAGCATGGGGTGATTTGATAACGTCTATTTTAGTCATATTTTAGGTTTGCATTTGCATATTAGTTTAGGTCATTTTCATGGATATTTATCATTTTTTATGCTTTATTTGTTTTATTTTGCATTTTCGGAGTCTACACCTAGTTTTTATGTGTTTCAGGCATTTTGAGGCTATTATTGAGGAAAATCAAGCTGAATACGGAGCGGCGAGCAATATTGGATTGGACCCGATGAGGTAAAGTGGCTAATTGCGGAAGTTGCTAAAGTTTGGGTTGTTTAGTGGAGTTAAATTTATAATTGGGCTAGTTTTTAATTATTTAATTTGATGGGTTGAGATTGCAATTTCAATAAATTAAAAACATATATACTTCGTTTGTTTAGAATTGAGGGGGGAGTTCTGAGTTTTGCGGTACAGTGGCTTCGGCCAATT
Organism: Persicaria maculosa; assembly: GCA_963922045.1. NCBI lineage: Eukaryota > Viridiplantae > Streptophyta > Magnoliopsida > Caryophyllales > Polygonaceae > Persicaria > Persicaria maculosa. The sequence continues at coordinate 23,499,212 of OY998271.1, forward strand.
TAGATTTTGTTCTTTTTTTTGACGGTATACACTTGGATCGAGGACGGAAATTTCGGTTTGCATTCTATTCTAAACTTTGATCTATTTTTGTCTATAATCTAGTTCATTGTTTGTTATATTATGCTTTCTTAATTTCTCCGTTCAAGGGTTTGGGTGATCCCGACGATGAATTAGTAATGTTGAGATTGATATTCGTTTGTCTAATAATTTGTTAGATTTAATCCTATTGCGCCAGCCCTAATTGATGAAAATTAGTTAGAACTGATTTAGGGTTTGAAATCGAAAGACGAAAACCCTAAATTGGAATTTAGATGGTGAATTTAGGCCGAAAAGCTATTGGATCCATCGGAACCATAGGATTAAACTTGAAGTTTGATTTATCGAAGGAGAATCGAATTTCTCGGGGATTCATAGGTTGTCATAGTTATTTTATGTGATTTTGATATTGATCGAAACCGAAAGGGAACGTTAGTATGACTATCACCTAGAATTCTAAGAACTTAAAGGGTCTGAATTGGTTGCTTGAGTCCGAAAGGAGATTGTTAACCAATTTAGACACATTCGCGTTGAAACCAAAAGGAGATTCGTGATTACCTTAGACAACCTACCTTCAACAAGCTCAGACAAGGCGACACGAATATTAATTTTAATCTACTAAAGCGTCGTTGTGGTGATCCTTTACCCTAGATTTGCCTCGTATCCATTGTTTTAATACCAATTTTGAATAGTTGCTTCCTTTTCGTTGGTTACCTTTTCCATCCATATAAACATTTATTCTCTCGTATTTTCTTGGCTTAATTAAATCTGTTTGAATTGGAAATCAATACCATATAGTCCTTGTGGAAACGACACTCAATATACTACAACTGAACCCGTACACTTGCGGTGTAGGTTTTAGCCTATCATGTTTTTGGCGCCGTTGCCGGGGAGTATTGTTTGTATTGATTGTCTATTTAGATTGATTTTTCTATGTCGTTCTTTTACTTTTGATTTCTTTTCTTTTTGTTTCCCATTAATGGTTTGTGCTCTCTTGATATGGATTATGTTTATTATTGTGAGTTTTGTGGATCTTTTCGTCATGTAGCTAGCGATTGTCACGTGTTGAAAGCTCCGTTTGGGAAGGAAAAAGAGGTGTACTACACGTTGCATCCTCACCTTTCTTACGAGATGGATCTCACCGAGGGTTGCGCACCACCTGGGTGTCGAGATCAAGCTTCACAAAATTCACAAAAATCATCCGGACTATGTCACATGGAGATGTTCTTCACCGAACTCGAGACTCGACTTGCAAGGATTCAAACCAATTTTGAGGATGAGATGACGTGGATCCAAGAGGCTCAACAATTGAAGTTTCCATGTTTTTCAGAAATTTTATGTGTTCAAGTTGAGGCTAGTGACAATGACGATTGCACTGTCGTCTTTCTTGCAATGCAGGGGTTCGAAGACATGGAAATTTTAGAGCATGAGGAGCGAGTTCCATTGTTTGAGTTCAGTGAAGATCGAAAGAGACGATATTCTATAAAGAGAAAGAGCACATTCCTATGGAGCTTGAGTGTATACCGATCACATCTATATTGCTCCAAGAAGACGTTGTTGAACGGGTGGATCGAGCCATGGACCATCCATTCGGGAAGGTTCAAGCGTTTTCGAAAGGCCATCCAAGGTAACTTTTTATTTTATTATAAATAAAGGTAGAATTTTTTTTATTAAGAATAAGATTATCAATATATTTCTGTCTTTTAAAAAAAAACTGGATCCACTCGATCGAGTGGAATTTTCCTTTGGCCTGAGTGGATACCAGGAGGTGCATAAACTCGGCACTCGGCCGAGTGTGAACGTCACTCGAGTGAGTATCAATTTTTCCAAAAAAAAAAGAAAAAGAAAAGGAGACCCTTTCTCCCTAATCCCAAACCCCTCTCTCTCTCTCTATCTCTCTCTACTACCGCTAGCTCTCGACCCGACGGAAGCACAGGCCATCATCATCTCCCTTCCTCTCCTCCGGCGCTGCGTCTCCACTCCGGCGTCCTGCATCTGACCACGCCGCCGGCGCCCACCTTCACTCACCGCACCTCTCCTCCTCTGACCACCGGAACCCCTTTTCCTTCACCCTCTCAGCCCTCTCTCGCCGGCGTTCACTATCATGCCCCGCCAACAACAGCCCAACGTCTCCTCGCCATCGCATCTGCTACCACTCCTCCGCCCAGTTCTGCGCTCTTCCAGTGTCAATTTGCCAAGTCCTGACTACGTATACCCTCTTTCTCCTTCTTCTTTTGATTCACCACATCTGAACTTAGGGTCTAAGTTTTTGATTTTCGAGCTTAATGTGTCTCGGGTGAATTGACTGATGATGTTGTGATTCTGAATAATTTTGATTGGATCGTGCTGGAGGGAGTTTGTGGTTAAAGATTGCTCCCTGATGTACATAATTGTACTATTGTTTATTGCATCTTTTGACTTCATATTTCATTTGATTTCCGAACAAAAGTTTCAAAAGCATATGATCTCGTGTAAGAATGAGCTAAAGTGAAAGAAATAGAGTCTACACGAGTTTTGAGCTAACCATGCAGGAATTCGATGAAATCGGAGTCAAAACGAGCAAGCCAAGTGAAGCTGAGAAGAGGTCGATATCGACTGGAGACATCGATATCGACCCTGGATTTCGACACGACCTCTGAGTGTCGAGATAACCACACAAACCAGACTAGAAGCCTCGATATCGACACACATGCGTCGATATCGACCATCGTCATAGACATCGACTGGAGTGGGACAAGTCGAGCAGAAACACAAGCCTCGATATCGACCTCTGGAGTCGATATCGACCCTACATCGACAGAAGATAAAATCTGATTTTTGAGGCTCGGATTGTGAAGTCTATCATCAAAGCCATGAGTTATCTCGTTCTTTTAGATATTAACAGTTGTTTGTTATCTTTTCCTTTAAGTTTATCAAAATAAAAGACCTACACTACTAGAATTTTGTTCATAGACATTGGGTATAAACCGATGTTAATCAAAAAAAAATTCGACGTGTTAGTGGGTGGCGTTAAAAATCCAAACTTTACCACATCGGTTTATAACCGATGTCTATAATGATTTATAACATCGTTTCTCTTTGTAATATCGATTTAAATGCATGTATATAATCACATTTTGATTGATTCACCTAATGTTAAAACATTATTATTTTGCATTTCTAGCTATCTAAAGATATGTAGACAATTGGTTGGGTGGGAACAAAAGGCCGAAGAAGATTTAGCCCCACACCCCTTAATTGCAGTACTCGTGTAGCTAGGGAATTCCACCCTCAACTCACCTGCAACACAAGCATTATCCAACACCTCCCGCTAAACATATGGACAAATTTGAGAATAGGATACAACTTTATTAGTACAATTCATTCACATTTTTATAGCAGATAAAAAACACTTGAAGAGTTTTTTTATAAAAAAAAAGATACATATTTTAATAAAAAATGGGGCAGAAAAGAACCAAAAAATTAATTTTTAAAATGGGACAAAAAAGAATCAAAGAGTTATTTTTGAATGGCTTCCGAAGGTGTGTAGGGAATGTGTTGTGTTTCCATCCTAAAACCAGGAATGTGTTGTGTTTGGACATGAGGACAGTACGTGTTGAAACAGGAATAAAAATGAGAGTAATTGTGTGAAGCAAATCTGGATTCCTAAAGATAAAAAAGAAGTAGCGAGTGAGAAAGAAAGTGTAGTAGATGGCAAAGGTAAAGCAAAATTGGATCATGAGGAAAGGGCTCTCGTGTTTGTTCATGTTGCAGAGGTTGTGTGTAGCACTGTAACAAGTTCAGACAGGGGAACCACAAGCAAGAGCAACAGGGGGAACTCGAGCAAAGAAAGTGGAAAAGAAAAGGAGAATGCAGAAATTGGTAAGCAAGTGCAGTCACAGATGCAAATGCTGCTACAAAAAAGGAAAATGTTGGTGTAGATGCAAACAGATTGATAAAAAAGGTGAAGCATATCAATACTCAGAAGCAAAAACAAGTTGAAGGGATGAATCAGCAAGAAAAAGGGAAGGCAAAGTAGGACAAAAATGGTTCGGCGACTCCTCTTGAACGCAAGACACGAAGGGCTACTGCTTTTGCGAGATTGGGAAATAGAACAGACACACACTATAAGAACGAACTAAAAAATGTTTATTTCAAAACCTTCTGCTCCTAAAGAAAACAAAGGGCAGAGCAGAAGAAATGACAAGCATATATCCATGAACTTAACAATTAAAGGAGACTTTAGTTATAAATTCAAGTGCCACACCTCTAGGAATACCCGATGATTTGTTGCCTTAAGTTTGGGCTGCAAGCGATCAAGCATCTCCAGCTTTCCACAAAGTCTAACTATAGGTGGCAGAAAATGCTTTGGAATCAAAGTATCAACCTAAGATAAAAGAGAGATTCAGAACATTAGAAGAGTCAGAATCCATCTTGTATGCATTTAAGATGGATTTATCCATTGAAAAACTAAAAAGGAGAGAATGTTATGAAGACGACTACAGGCAAAAGGAACTTATATGCTTTATTTATTTAGCTCCAGATGACTTGAGAAGATAGCAGGCCACAAAACACATGAAACATTTTAGTCTAGATAAAAGTGATCTCAATGAGAGAACTACAAATGCACCGATAGTGGATTAGGTAGGTTGAACAGCAATATAAAACAACAAACTTAAGCAACTTTTGAGCTTTAAAAATTAGAAGAAACAAAACTTTCAAGAGTAATAACACAGTCCCTAACTCAGTCCACCAACAAGGTCACTTAATTATACTTGGCCAAAATAATATTCTAAAGATATTTAATAAAGCTTCAAAAAGTCCATTATAACTTATTAATTAACTATCCTATTCCTATTCCTAATACTCAAGTCATTTAAGTGCGATGGATGTCATTGCGGATAATGTTCCAATAAAAGTAGAAGGCATGCAATTGCAAGCTGCTGAATTGCTTTAGTAAGGTAAGATGTCACTACAAAACAAGTTTGATTTGACGATCTCGGTTGAAAGTGGAAATGTTAATTACTTGGCTATTTTGGATATTCATAACAGAAATTTCAACCCTAAATTTCTCTCTAGAAGAAACTTGAACATTGGGGATTCTTTGACAAGATGTAATCATTCTTCTCAGCTCCAAGCAAATATAGCTCATATGAAAATAGAGAAGAAAAAACAAATAAATCAAGAGTGGTTTACCAAAAAATCAGAAGGGGGTGGCATCTGATGACTGTTGATCTTGCATAATAGGGGAGCTGTGAGTTCTTGATGTGAAGAGAACTGCAAGTAGACATTTCGTCCCTTGATTGGCCAAAAGAGATAATCAAATCAAATATTAGGAAACACCACTAACCAAGTAACAGAACTAAATATACCTACTTTGAGTCCACCATAACATATTACACTAAAGCAGCAGTGTTTTAAAATTCAAACACGTAGGAAGAATATTTTTTGTGTCATACCAAGTTGTTCAAAATAATCAATTGTACAAAGTGACAAATTAATTGTTTTAAAACATTTTAAAAGAGGAAACATGTAAATTGAGGTGGATAGACATTTTGAAACCAAAAGAGGGAGTTCGGGGAACTCTAGCACTATGATTCACAATACTCCTACAGTCATACTGGATTGTAAAAAAAGACCAAAAAAAGATTAGTGCTGAACATTATTTGGCTATAAATATAATAAGCATGTATTCTAATTTTAAGAGGCAATGGTTAAAGACTCCTAGTTGTAGAGAAATCATGTATATCAACCAAACTTTGCAAACAAACTCCTGATGATCTTTTTGCATTGAATATTCACAACAGAAATTTCAACCCTAAATTTCTCTCTAAAAGAAATTTGAACATTGGGGATTCTTTGACAAGATTTAATCATTCTTCTCGGCTCCAAGTATATATGGCTCATATCAAAATTGTGAAGAAAAAACAAATAAATCAAGAGTGATTTGCCTAAAAATCAGAGGAGCATCTGATGGTTGTTGATCTTGCATAATCATCAAGCCTGGTCAAATAAACACAAACCCTAAAAACCAACATAAAATCAAAAAAGACCCTAAACCTAGATCTAGCCTATTTTCAGATTTTTTATATATGCGAAAAAATAGGATTCGAGTAGCAATTGAAGACCAAGAGAGAAATGGAGGATATGAAATCTTACCAGAGGAAATTAAGAGATCTGAGATTAAGAGAGTGCAAGAGAAAGGTAGCCAGACAAAGAGCGAAAGAGATGAGAAAAGATGCACTGAAGGGGGAGTTCAAGTAGGCTACCTTTCGATTCTAGTTTAGGGAGGACTGAGGAATCACCGGACGCGGCCGAGGGAACAAGTCGAGATTCAAGGAGCTTGAGGATGTCGTCGCAGATCTCGGACAACTCCTTCTCGATCTTAGATCTGTGGTCTTCAATGGTGGAAACATGGTCCTCGTTCACATGGCTCTCCTTCTGCTCGATGGAAGAGATGAACCTCCAAAGGCTCTACGGGCTTGTCCTTCGATCTCCATCTCTCAATTTCCCTCGGTTGAGAATGTGGAGTTGTTTGAGAATGAGAATGAACGAGTGAATGTTGAGTCGGAAAGAATAAAAGTTAGGGTTTGGTAAATTGACAGACCCATTTTTTATTTTGGTTAAGTGTTGGGTATTTGACTATTTGGTTTTGAAATTGAAAATTATTCTAAGTGTGGGAGGGAAATAGAGTTAAAAGGAGTAAAAATTTGAAAGGGGTTGGGCGTGTCTTAAAAATTGGTACCCCGCTACTTTATTTTGCTTATGGTTTTCAAAATTTAAGTAATGTAGTATATTTGCGCGTTTTTGAAAATTTGGGTGATACTTAATTAACATCGTCTAGAAAGTGAAAGCGATATGAATTTTCTGAACAACATCAGTGATTTTAAAACCGATGTTAAAAATATATTTAACATCATGCGTTTTTCTTACTAATGTAAATGATGTGATGTCTATGAACACAATTCTAGTAGTGCTATCCTAGTTGTTCGGATAGAGTTATTAGTTTAGATAGAAGTTACAATCCTCGGATAGCGAGGATTAGTAGCCTATAAATAAAGCCTTAGAGGCTGATTTGTTAATCATCCAATCATAGAATCATCGAAGAGAAGAACAATAGGCAATAGATAGTTAGTTGATTTTGAGCTTTAAAGTTTCAAAGCGCTTACGATAGTTGGCGTTGAGATTGTAAAGATTCGAAAATTTTCATTTATGCAAGTTATTTCAATTCAAGACATGTCTACGATCAACATGAGTGAGTAGTTCCCCTTTCTTCTAGGGTCGGGGTGAGCCCGACGATAGCCATGATGGTAAGGTAAGTATGTCATTAAAGAATGTATCTTTTATCTCCTTCTACCTTGTTCTTCATCTTTAAATGCGAATTTAAGGAACTCATGTTGTAAAACTTGGGTAGTAATTAGGGTTTCTTTTCGAAAGATTATAAACTCAATTATGACTAAGGTAGACACCAATTAGGTTAAGTAATTGAAAAATCTCTTTTCCTATTGGTCGGTTTAGGTGAAAGCCTTTTCCTTTATGATAAAAGCATGCTTCTTTAGTTGATCCTTATTTCTACTATCATGGTTGTCGTCGCGGTAATCCTTGACTCTAGAAGATCTTTTCCTTTGAGTTTACATTAAAATTTGCCCGCCGTTCGTTGAGTCATCGAAAAACCCAACACCTTTGCTTATTTCTGATCATTGCTTCCTTTCCATCCTTGATTCTTCGGCCTTTTCTTTGCCGATAAAACCACTAACCCACTGCAGGAAAGACATCGATATCGACAGTAGAGGTCGATATCGACCAAAACAGATAGATCGACGGTTTTCTGAGTCGATCTCGAGACTCCTGGGAACTTCTGCAAGCATCGATATCGACCACTTTGTGTCGAAATCGACCCCCTGTATCGACTGGCAGACTTCTGAGCCAGTCGATTTCGTGAACTAACCTCGATATCGACCCCCACCAGTCGATATCGACTACCGTTTTTGTTTCTGCAGGTTTTCTGTTGCAGACGACATCGACAGCCAAGGTCGACATCGAGGTCTGACATCGAGATCAAGGCTTCTGGTCGAATATAAAGGACGTGTCTTCAACGCTACTGATGTGCGCGCAAATTGCCATATTTTCTATGCACATATGAATTCATTTTGTTGTCTTTTGCATGCACATTAATGGGAAAACATGGGAATAGTGTAGTTTATGCTTAAATGTCAAATATATGGGTTTGCACGAGTTTCCATGTGATTTCGCAGAAAACAGGATGAAAATGAATGAATTCAGAAGAGCGGAAATGGAACTCGAAGTCTTCTGAAGAGGTCGAAATCGACTGAAGACCTCGACATCGAGTACATCGAGACATAGGAATCGAGCATAAAGGAAACAGAGCATCTCGACACAGAAGAGGTCGATATCGACGTCTGGGGGTCGATATCGATGCTGCCAGATCGACCAAGTTGATAGAAGTCGAGTAGGAGAAGGAGAAGCTCGAGATAAGATTTTGGAGGGGTCGATATCGAGTGGAAGGGTCGATATCGACCATGCCAGCAGAGGAATTCGACTCCGATTTTGATAGAATTATAACCAATGCTTGCAATATCTATCCAAAGGTCGAGATTTCCTATCATCAACATCAGGGTTATCATGAGGAGGCTGATTTCACCATGAAGTTTTAGCTTTTACTTTTTATTTATTTATTTATTTATCATAGAGAATAAAGATAAGGTTTCGAGTCCTTATCGTCATCTACAAATAGAAGCCAATAGGGCTGAGTTTAGACATTGAATATTAAGGAAGAAGAGTCGGTTTTAGGAGATAATTCAGTTGCAAGAGAGAGAGAGAGTGGCCGAGTGGAGTTGTAAAGCGAGAGCGGAGTGGCTTGTTCGGTTGTACTTTCTTTCGGAGTTTTAATTCAAGGTAGCTTTCTTTCAATAACAATGATGAAGATGTGCATGATGAGGAGCGAGTAGTCAACCCACTTCTAGGGTCGGGGTGAGCCCGACGATAGCAATGTGAGGTAAGTGCATCAAAGGTATGACTTTTTATGCGATTCCGTCTTCTACCCCATGCATGATCCTTTGCGAAAGTTAGGGAGATTCGTTATTTGCATTATTGAAGCGAAAGCCACTCATATTGCGAACTTGAATTACTCATGAATTGGATAGTAACTCTTAGGAATTATGCGAGAGCCTCTAATCACCTAAGTGTTGATAACGAAAGTTATTTGACGGAAAGACATAAAAGTTCATATCTTTAGCATGAAACTCGCATTGTCATCGTTGTGGCATAAAACCCCGACTTTGGAAGCTTTTTAATTAATTAAATTCTTCATAAAAGTCTTAGTTTTGCTTCTGTTCATCTTCCCTCTCCATTCTATTTTCTTCGGATCCTTTTCCGACAAATTGGTTACAAAAACAGTTTCTGTGACAAGCATCGAAATCGACTTTAAGGGTCGATATCGAGTACTAACATCGATATCGAGGTCTCTGCTCGACGTCGACTTGCTGTTTTGTCTTCTGCAGGAACTGCGCTAGGAAATCGACCAGAACTGAGGTCGATATCGACCAGTATACTCGATATCGAGTGTCTGCTGAGGTCGAAAGCATTGATCGTGAGTACAACAAAGGAAGCGCTGACCTACCTCCTCGTGGATTCGATCCTGAATTACCCTACTACTACAAGGGAGGGGATTCTTGTATTATTTGTTTGGGACAGGGAGATAGTCTAGTTGTGCTTTATTTTATTCTCCTTATTTACATACACACCCCGCAACCCCCCGTAGCGAACAAATTGGCGCCGTTGCCGGGGAGGCAATCAATCGCCACCTAAGTTAATCACGATCTTTTTCTAAGCTTATTTTGCAGGTTTATGCGACGTTCTGATCGCGGACCTATCCTGGAACCAATTGACGAGCCTGAACGTTTCTACCATCTTCGCAACAAAGCAATTCGCATCATGGCTGACAACGAGACGCAGGCTGAGATCATAGAGCGGTTGAGAAAAGAAATCGAGGACCACAATGCTACAATCGCTGCTGAAAGGGCCGCTGCTGCTGCTGAGCGAGCCCGTGCTGATAGGGAGGAGGATGCGCGCAGACAAGCCCAAGAGCGGCTAAATCAGTATCCACAGACGGCGATGCAATACATGCATCCGCCTCTTCATGTTCCTGAATCTGCCATTATAATTCCTCACTCCAATTATGAACTGAAAATTAACTTCCTATCTGAGATTAAAAGAAATACTTTTGAAGGAAGACATAATGAATGCCCCCTGCAACACATCTCTACTTTTATGGATTTATGTGAAACAGTTGCTGATGGAGTAAACTTAGAATATGTGCGACTAAAATCTTTTCGATGGTCTTTGGCAGGAAAGGCATTACAATGGCTTGAAAGTTTGGCTCCACGATCGCTAAGGACATGGGCGGAGGTGAAAGATGCATTCTTGAACAAGTTCTTCCCACCTTCTAAAACGGCGATGCTACGACAAAGGATCACGGCTTTCAAACAAAAGCCAGGTGAAACCCTAGCACAAGCGTGGGAGCGCTTTAAAGACTTGCTGAGATCATGCCCGACGCATGGGCAACTTCCATATGTCATCCAAGAGATCTTTTATAATGCCCTCGATGCGCCGAATAAGGAGAGGATCAATTCATATACCTCCTATCGGTACATTGAGCTTACACCAACGGAGGCATGGGAGACCATTGAGAGGCTTGTGAACTTTGACAACACCTATGGGGCTGCTGCGGCCTATGATGCAAGGCCTGCCCCATCTATGCCACTATATGAGCCTCCAAGGGAGATAGATCCTGAAGTACGGCAACAATTCCATAACGATCAAACACGCCGCCTTCAAAAGCAAGTAAGGTTCCTGAGCAACAATCAACCTTGTCAGGAGTGTGGTTCAATAAGGCATAACACCAGTGCCTGTCCACATACTGAGCAAGTATCTATGGCGGAACAACATGAGGAGGTCAAATGGACGAGAGGCCCCTATGGAGGGGGCAATCAACAAAATTGGGGTGATGAAAGGTTCTATCAAAGGGATCCCCCAACATATAGGGCACCAGGGCACCCTGAGCGGGAGACTAAGAAAGATGACCTGCAAATCATCCTTGATGAGATGCGGAGGAACCACGCTGAGTTCAAACAAGCCAATAACTCCGTCCATACTCAGCTGCAGGGCATCAATTCTAGACTTGGGGAGATCGACGTTTGGAAGCGCAACATGGAGACTCAAATGAGTCAATTGGCGGAAGCAATGCCCAAAGCGTCCGGATCACTCCCTGGATCCACTGTGCCCAACCAAAAGGGCAAAACTACAGGTCATATCGCGGCAGTAAACCTAAGGAGTGGGCGTCAATTACAAACGCCCGAGCGAAAAGTGGAGGAGAAGGAGCCAGAACAGACGTCGATATCGACCCCCCCTGTCGATATCGACCAAGGTGACATCGATGTCGACCCTCCTGTCGATGTCGACCCTAATTCTGCGTCACCACAGAAATCGACTCTTCCAGTCGATATCGACCCCACTTCTGCCGATATCGACCTCACTACAGCCGCAGGAAGGAAGAAAGTGTTGCCATTCCCAACTAGAAAGGTGACTAAGGACCCAGCGGAAAAGAAGTTCCAACGGTTCGTGAAGATGCTCCAAGGGCTTAATGTCTCTATACCATTCACAGAGGCACTTCACGAGATGCCATCTTATGTAAGGTTCCTTAAGGATATCTTGGGGAAGAAGCGATCGCTCTCTGAGATCGCAGAGGAATGCAACAGGTTGGAGCTACCACAAAAGCGGGCGGACCCAGGTAAGTTTTCTATCGCTATAGGTCTAGGTCAATTCAAATTTAATGCTTTAGTTGACTTGGGTGCTAGCGTTAGCATGATGCCACTAACCATTTGGCACAAGGTAAAGATAGGTCCTCTGGAGCCCGTGGATGCAAGATTATACATGGCTAACAATACCGTAGTTATTCCAACTGGGATAGTGACAGATGTGCCAGTACAAGTAGGAAAATTCTTTGTCCCCGCTGATTTCCTAGTTGTTGACATAGCGGAGGACCCTGCTTGTCCAATTATTTTAGGTAGGCCATTCCTAGCAACCGTCGATGCCAACATTAGCGTGAAGAAAGGATTGCTCTCACTCACAATTAGTGATGAAGTAATAGAGTATTCCTTCAACAAGACGGTGCAAAGTCAAGGGCCAATGGAGATAAAAGCCATCAAAGAAGCCCAAGTAGAGGAAGTTGAAGCAATCTTGAACGAAGGAGCTCAACAGGACACCGAAATCGACCCAGGTAAGTCGATATCGACCACTAATGTTCAAGATTCTGTGACAGGTCATAAGTATGGGGTCGACGGAGGAAAAGAGGAAGCATCGAAATCGGGGTCAAGGGTCGATATCGACCACACCCTATCGAAATCGACCACCATCAGCGCTGAGAAGAGAGGCGAGGAGACCTCGATATCGACCTTTGAGGGTCGAAATCGACCTGATCATATCGAGTCAAAACTCCCCAAATTGACTGATCCTACAGGTGTACAACAGGGGTCGATATCGACCTCTGCACATCGACATCGACCTGAGCCACAGACTGAGAAGAAGGTAAGTCAAGGTACGGATTCCTCTTGTGCAATTACAATTAAGGACTTATCATTATTTGGAAGAGGTGTGCCTTGGCATGTGCGTTTATGTAGGATATCCGATGATGGTTCAAGCCAATATGAGATAGGAGACAAGGTCTATGTTGCCAAATCTAAAGACCATTGGTTCCCTACAAGATTCAAGGATAAGAGCTTAGGTCCATTCACGGTGAATCAAATCAATCCCGGGGGAATGCAGCTACGGGACAAGAAAGGAGTGATATTTGAGGCCCAAGCCACATGGGCTCTGCAGATGCCACCTTGAAAAGCGCAAAGGAAGAAGTCGGCCTAGCGACTTAAAAATCTAGAGCTTGTAACAAAGACTTGGTTTTGGTTTTAAGACAGCTTAGTTTTGGTTTTAGACACTTTATTGTTTTGCATATTGTGTGTTTAGTTTTCAAATTGCAGGAGAGAGAAAAGCACACAGAAAGGCATCGAAATCGATATCGGACATCGAAATCGACCTCAAGGTCGACATGGATAGGGTTTGTGATCGAGCCGAATCACCCTGAAGCCCGAGCAGAAATCAGAAAGAACATCGATATCGATGTAAAGGGTCGATATCGACCTTCCCTGCTGTCTTCTTCGACTCCTGAAATTTGTGACGGTTTAGTAAGTCTTCTTCTTAACCCTAGTTCTAATACAGTGAGGACACTATAGATTTTAAGTATGGGGTGGGGGAAAGGCTTATTTGCATATTCATGCTTAGTTTAGGGTTGCATATTTATTTTAATGCATATAAAAAAAAAATTGACCCCCATAAAAAATTTTGAAAAAAAAAAAAGGAGAGTCATGGAAGTATAAAAAAGAGCTCTATGATGCAAAATTAGATTCATTAGAGATATAACATGAGATTGCCTAGTGAAGGGAAGTCCCAATAAAGTGCAAATTTTTTGAGAAAATCATAAAGGAGATGAAAATTTGAAGTTGCTTTTGACATATGCGTGATAAGATGATGGAGGATTTTTTATAAAAATTCCATACAAGCAAAAGTTCATATCCTAGCCTTACCTACGCATATTCACAAAGCCATATATGAGACTTCTTATGATCATTATTGCTCCACATATACATATTGTCCATTTTCTACCTTATACCCTATCCGGGGACAAAGTTTTTTTGAATGGATGACATCTTTGGAGTTATATGGAGTTGTGCATCTATAAAGTTGTTGGCAGGAATGATACAATATGGAAAATTAAATGAGCGAGAAAAAATCCGATCACCTCAGGAGATAAAGGTAGGTCGACCCTGCTCGCTGAGATAATAGTTCGGCGAGATGGGACACAAAGGTGAGGAGTCCAAAGTACTAAGTATCCGGGGCCATTCATGACACCCATGTTTGCGACTCGTGAGAAGACAGTGCTAAGGTTAGAGAGGTAAAAGCATTAAAATGAAAAAAGCATTGAACGATGAGTGAAAGGTGAGACATTATGAAGGAGGAATGTGGAATATTTTGGAAAGAAAGTGTACTTCCCTGGATTTAACACCACATGGCCAAATATTAGCCCACCTTTAGCCTTTTACCAATCCACTTCTCACAAGCTTGAAAGAAAGTCCCCTTGATTATTAATGCAATGTCGCTAAAATTGTTTTTTGCATATTACCTCCTTTATAAGTATGAAATTGCTTTTATGCACAGGCATGGACTTGGTTGACATAAGTACCTTCCCGAGGATGGCAATTGATTGTAGGGACATATGAAAAATGAATCTATGATGTTGAGGGTTTACTTTCTTCCCCTGAATGACCATTAAGAGTATTGCTTGGGGACAAGCAAGCTTAAGTATGGGGTGTTTGATGTGCGCGCAAATTGCCATATTTTCTATGCACATATGAATTCATTTTGTTGTCTTTTGCATGCACATTAATGGGAAAACATGGGAATAGTGTAGTTTATGCTTAAATGTCAAATATATGGGTTTGCACGAGTTTCCATGTGATTTCGCAGAAAACAGGATGAAAATGAATGAATTCAGAAGAGCGGAAATGGAACTCGAAGTCTTTTGAAGAGGTCGAAATCGACTGAAGACCTCGACATCGAGTACATCGAGACATAGGAATCGAGCAGAAAGGAAACAGAGCATCTCGACACAGAAGAGGTCGATATCGACGTCTGGGGGTCGATATCGATGCTGCCAGATCGACCAAGTTGATAGAAGTCGAGTAGGAGAAGGAGAAGCTCGAGATAAGATTTTGGAGGGGTCGATATCGAGTGGAAGGGTCGATATCGACCATGCCAGCAGAGGAATTCGACTCCGATTTTGATAGAATTATATCCAATGCTTGCAATATCTATCCAAAGGTCGAGATTTCCTATCATCAACATCAGGGTTATCATGAGGAGGCTGATTTCACCATGAAGTTTTAGCTTTTACTTTTTATTTATTTATTTATTTATCATAGAGAATAAAGATAAGGTTTCGAGTCCTTATCGTCATCTACAAATAGAAGCCAATAGGGCTGAGTTTAGACATTGAATATTAAGGAAGAAGAGTCGGTTTTAGGAGATAATTCAGTTGCAAGAGAGAGAGAGAGTGGCCGAGTGGAGTTGTAAAGCGAGAGCGGAGTGGCTTGTTCGGTTGTACTTTCTTTCGGAGTTTTAATTCAAGGTAGCTTTCTTTCAATAACAATGATGAAGATGTGCATGATGAGGAGCGAGTAGTCAACCCACTTCTAGGGTCGGGGTGAGCCCGACGATAGCAATGTGAGGTAAGTGCATCAAAGGTATGACTTTTTATGCGATTCCGTCTTCTACCCCATGCATGATCCTTTGCGAAAGTTAGGGAGATTCGTTATTTGCATTATTGAAGCGAAAGCCACTCATATTGCGAACTTGAATTACTCATGAATTGGATAGTAACTCTTAGGAATTATGCGAGAGCCTCTAATCACCTAAGTGTTGATAACGAAAGTTATTTGACGGAAAGACATAAAAGTTCATATCTTTAGCATGAAACTCGCATTGTCATCGTTGTGGCATAAAACCCCGACTTTGGAAGCTTTTTAATTAATTAAATGCTTCATAAAAGTCTTAGTTTTGCTTCTGTTCATCT
This sequence comes from Persicaria maculosa, assembly GCA_963922045.1. Classification (NCBI taxonomy): domain Eukaryota; kingdom Viridiplantae; phylum Streptophyta; class Magnoliopsida; order Caryophyllales; family Polygonaceae; genus Persicaria; species Persicaria maculosa. Next base: position 23,514,927 of record OY998271.1, read on the forward strand.
TCCCTCTCCATTCTATTTTCTTCGGATCCTTTTCCGACAAATTGGTTACAAAAACAGTTTCTGTGACAAGCATCGAAATCGACTTTAAGGGTCGATATCGAGTACTAACATCGATATCGAGGTCTCTGCTCGACGTTGACTTGCTGTTTTGTCTTCTGCAGGAACTGCGCTAGGAAATCGACCAGAACTGAGGTCGATATCGACCAGTATACTCGATATCGAGTGTCTGCTGAGGTCGAAAGCATTGATCGTGAGTACAACAAAGGAAGCGCTGACCTACCTCCTCGTGGATTCGATCCTGAATTACCCTACTACTACAAGGGAGGGGATTCTTGTATTATTTGTTTGGGACAGGGAGATAGTCTAGTTGTGCTTTATTTTATTCTCCTTATTTACATACACACCCCGCAACCCCCCGTAGCGAACAGCTACTAGGATCCCGCTGACTCGCTTCCTCGTGGATCGAACCTGATTCCCTACTACTATAGCGGGGAGTCTTGAATTTATTTAAAGAGGCTAAGAGTTGTATTGGTTTATATTTTATTATATATCTCGATTCAGTTCTCCCCACGTCAAATTTTGGCGCCGTTGCCGGGGAAGCAATCAATCGCGCCCTAGTAGTTTATTTTCACGGTTCTTTTTAGTGTTGTTTTATAGGTGTATGCGACGTACTGGTGACCAACCTGAATTTGAAGGACTAGACGAACCAGAACGCTTTCTCCACCTATGATCTTGAGTCCAAAGAATCATGGCGGACAACGAGACCCAGGCACAACAAATTGAACGCTTAAGGAAGCAAGTAGAGGATTACGCTACCAGAGAAGCGGCACTAAGAGAGCGTGCTGACAGGGAGGAGGAAGCCAGGAGACGATATGAGATTCAAATCAACGCCCTCCCCCGGAATGCTAAGCAATACTTGCACCCATCGCTCACAGTGCCTGAATCGGCTATTCTAATCCCTACTTCTAATTTTGAAATTAAGCCAAACTTTTTAACTGAAATAAGAAGGCATCAATATGAAGGGAAACCTAACGAATGCCCTATGGCACATATATCAACCTTCTTAGACCTCTGTGATACAATTGCTGATGGACAAAGTCTTGAGTATGTTCAACTGAAAGCATTTCGCTGGTCTCTTACAGGAAAAGCATTGCAGTGGTTGGAAAGCTTAGCCCCAAGATCGCTCCGCACCTGGAATGAAGTCAAGGACGCGTTTCTCAACAAGTTCTTCCCTCCTTCTAAGACGGCGCTGATCCGACAGAAAATCACGGCTTTCAAACAAAAGCCTGGTGAGGCTCTGGCAACTGTTTGGGAGAGGTATAAGGACCTCCTACGATCATGCCCGACGCATGGCCAACCACCGTACGTCATCCAGGAGATCATATACAATGCTCTTGACGCTGCAACCAAGGAGAGGATCAACACATACACCGCCTATGGCTACCTTGAACTCGCTCCCCAAGAGGCTTGGGAAACCATTGAAAGGCTGGTGGAATTTGACAATACATATGGGACTCCTGAGGTATCCGACGCACCATCATCGTCGAGGCCTGCCCCATCTATGCCATTGTACGAACCCTCTAAGGTAATCGATCCGGATGTAAAAGAACAATTTCATAAGGATCAACTTAGAAAGCTCCAGAAACAAGTGAGATTCCTATCGGCAAACCAGGATTGCATCGAATGTGGATCACAGCGACATACTACCATTGAGTGTCCCCATGCTGAGCAAGTACAACTAGCGGAGACTCATGAGGAAGCCAACTTCATGAGGGGTCCCAATCGCCAATATTGGGGAGACCAAAGGTTCCAACAACCACAACGGAACCAGGTTAACCCTAGGGACCCCCCACTCTATAGAGCTCCTGGGCACCCTGAGAGAGACCAAAAGAAGGATGATCTTCAACTTGTATTAGACGAGATAAGGCGGAACCAAGCTAAGAATGATCAATCCAACCATGCTATCCACTCTCAACTCAATCACCTCACCACAAGGATTGGAGAGATGGACATTTGGAAGAAGAACGTAGAGACCCAACTGGGTCAATTGGCGGCGCAAATCCCCAGACCATCCGGAACATTCCCTGGGCAACCAACTACCAATCCTAAGGGGCAATCCGGGTCAGGACACATTGCAGCCATGCAACTAAGGAGTGGCACCAAAGTTCATAAGCCACAAAAGGCGACGGAGGAAGAAGTAACAGAGCCTGTCGACATCGACAACCCAGTCGATGTCGACCCTGAGGTCGATATCGACACCACTGTCGACCCCTTCGCCGACGTCGATGACACTGCAGCACCTGAGAGAGAACAACATAGGTCGAAATCGACCCTACCGGTCGATATCGACCACCCTCATGTCGACATCGAGGTTCAGCAGGCTCCTCCGACCACCGTTTTGGCTTCTCCGCCAAAGAAGACGCTACCCTTCCCTTCCAAAGCATTGAAGGACCCCACTCAAAGCAAGTTTAGGCGCTTTGTAAAGATTCTCCAAGGACTGAACATTACTATCCCTCTTACAGAAGCCCTAAGCGAGATGCCCGCCTATGTTCGATTCTTAAAAGACATCCTTAGCAAGAAGCGATCCATGGCAGAGATCGCAGAGGAATGCTCCAAGATGGATTTCCCCGAGAAGAGGAGCGATCCAGGGAAATTTGCAATCACCGTGGGACTTGGCCAACATCGCTACAAAGCCCTATGTGACCTAGGGGCAAGTGTAAGTCTCATGCCTCTCTCTATTTGGCAAAAGGTGAGCATTGGAGCACTTGAACCTGTGGATATGAAACTTTATATGGCTGATAATTCATTCGTCAGACCCACAGGTATAGTTGATGACGTCCCTGTAAAGGTAGGTAAATTCTTTGTGCCTACTGATTTCATTGTATTAGACATGCCTGAAGATCCTATTGTACCTATCATCCTTGGTAGGCCTTTCTTAGCTACTGCGGATGCTAATATTAATGTACGTAGAGGATTACTAACCTTTACTATAGGGAACGAAGTCATTGAATTCTCCTTCAACCCCACAATGAAGGAAGTTAATGGTATGGAAATCAAGTCGGTCTACACTAGCATCATGGATTGCAAAGAACCGATGGAAAGGGCCCTAACTCCTGAAGAGGCCCTAGCCCTAGCTGCAGAGGAGCTTACCGACGAGGATATTGAAGAGTTCCTGGCTACATGCACGAGTGATGAGGAAATATTCGACGATGCTCTATCCATGGAGCTCGAAGACGAAGTCGATATCGACGAAGACAGGTCGACATCGACCAATCCACTCGATATCGAGTGCCCTCAGTCGACATCGACACACTCAGTAAGTCAAGTTCTCCCTTCTTCTCTTACAGGCAAAATCGACCAGCCCATGTCGACAGAAGTGGCCGAAATCGACCAGCCGAAATCGACAGAAGAGGTCGAGATCGACCAGTCGATATCGACATCAGAAGTCAAAATCGACCTTTACCACTTGACGCCAAACAGCTCCGAAGCCGAGGTATGTGCTGAACTCTCAGTCGATATTGATTATTCCTACTCGCCCTCGACCTTCTTTCTGCAGGAATATTTTGAAGAGTCCAAATCAAAGTTAGCATCACTCTATGTTTGGTCCACACCGACTCCTATAACTGATTTAGGAACTTCTATCAAGCGAATTGAGACGGATTACCTTGGTGAGATTATGAAGACGGAAGAGGTAGAGCCAATCCTTATCCCACAAGGCCCCTCTCCGGTGCTTAAGCCTCTACCCAACACACTTAGGTATGAGTTTCTTGGTCCAAATTCTACTTTCCCTGTAATTATCAATGCTTCACTAACCACACAGGAAGTAGATAAGCTTATGGAAGTACTTCGTGCTCATCGTAAGGCTATTGGATACTCTCTTGAGGACATAAAAGGCATTTCACCTGCTACTTGTATGCATAGAATCCTCCTTGAGGATGATCATAAGGCATCTATAGAACACCAACGGAAGCTCAACCCCAACATGAGAGAGGTGGTGAAGAAGGAAATCATGCGCATGCTGGATGCAGGAATCATCTATGCCATCTCCGACAGTGAATGGGTGAGCCCAGTCCATGTGGTGCCTAAAAAGGGCGGAATGACCGTTGAGGAGAATGAGAAAGGCGAGCTTGTGCCAAAGCGAATCACAACTAGTTGGCGAATGTGCATTGACTACAGGAAACTCAACAATGCCACTAGAAAGGATCACTTTCCCCTTCCTTTTATTGATCAAGTATTAGAGAGACTTGCCGAACATGATTATTTTTGTTACCTGGACGGATATTCTGGTTTTTGGCAGGTCCCTATTCATCCTGACGATCAAGAAAAGACCACCTTCACTTGTCCCTATGGGACTTTTGCATATAGGAGAATGCCATTTGGGCTCTGCAATGCCCCTGCTACCTTTCAAAGATGTATGATGGCTATCTTCTCCGACATGATTGAGGACATCGTGGAGGTATTTATGGATGACTTCTCTGTTTATGGCACTACTTTCGATATTTGTCTTGCTAACCTTCGCAGGGTACTTGCACGATGTGAAGAGACAAACTTGGTTCTCAATTGGGAAAAGTGCCACTTTATGGTAAGGGAAGGGATTGTGCTAGGCCACAAAGTCTCTAAACGGGGAATTTAGGTAGACAGGGCAAAAATAGAACTCATTGAAAAATTACCACCACCTTCATCAATTAAAGACATAAGAAGCTTCCTTGGTCACGCAGGTTTCTATAGGAGGTTTATTCAAGATTTTTCTAAAATTGCCAAACCATTAACTAACCTACTAATGAAGGATGTTAAGTTTGCATTTTCTAGTGATTGTCTTGAAGCTTTCAACAGGTTGAAGGAGGCCCTCATATCCGCCCCAATCATTCAATCACCCGATTGGTCGCAACCTTTTGAGATCATGTGCGACGCAAGAGATTATGCCGTAGGTGCTGTCCTAGGACAAAGGAGAGACAAAAAGCTTTATGCCATCTACTATGCAAGCAAGACTCTGGATGCCGTTCAAACAAAGTACACCACGACGGAAAAGGAGTTCTTGGCGGTGGTCTTCGCTTTTGAGAAGTTCCGCTCATACCTAGTGGGCTCTAAGGTTATTGTTCATACTGACCATGCAGCTCTTAGGTACTTAATGGCAAAGAAGGATGCTAAACCTAGGCTCCTACGGTGGGTGCTCTTACTACAAGAGTTCGACGTTGAGCTTAAAGATAAGAAAGGAACGGAGAACTCCGTAGCCGATCATCTTTCACGGCTACCCATAGGGCTTCTGGAAGAGTCACATGACAACATACCAATCAATGACTCCCGCCCCGATGAGCACTTAATGAGGCATGAGGTAAGTCGGGCAGAAGAACCACTCGATATCGACCCCAGCAGGTCGATATCGACTGCCCCAAAGGTAAGTCTGGCATCAATGTCGACCAATTTTGATCACAGGTTGTCCATTGCAGAGGTCGAAATCGACCTCCAGACGTCGACATCGAGGACCCATATCGAGAAGCCCATGTCGACTAAGCCTGTCGATACCGACCAGTCGATATCGACCCCTGAAAGTCGATATCGACCACCTTCAAAGCCCTCCGAAGGTGACGAAAAGGTAAGCTTCGGTGAAGATTTCTTCTTTACACCTCCTTCTAGTCCTATCCATGATCTATTTGCTGTAAGAAGGGCGAAGATACCTTGGTATGCGGATTTTGCTAACTATATTGTAGGAGGCGAGATTCCTTCAAGCTTAACTTCGCAACAAAGGAAGAAGTTTTTGCACGACGTCAAACAATATTATTGGGATGAACCCTATTTATTCAAACAGGGGAAAGACCATATCTTTCGACGTTGTATCCCGGAGGACGAGGTAGAGAGTGTGATTCACCATTGTCATTCTCTCCCTACAGGAGGTCATGCTAAAGGATTCAAGACCGCGGCGAAAATTCTTCAATGTTGTTTTTATTGGCCTAACCTTTTCAAGGATGTGCAAAACTATGTAACTTCTTGTGATGAGTGTCAACGTGCAGGTAATATCACATGGAGGAATGAGACACCACTCACAGGCATTTTAGAGGTCGAACTCTTTGATGTATGGGGTATTGACTTCATGGGACCCTTCCCTGCTTCAGGGCCCTACAAATACATTCTAGTAGCGGTGGACTATGTCTCTAAATGGGTGGAGGCCGTAGCAACTAGGACCAACGACGCGAAGGTAGTCTCTAAGTTTATGAAAACTAACATCTTTCCTCGTTTTGGTGTTCCTAGAGTCCTTATTTCAGATGGTGGCTCGCATTTCATTGAGAGAGGCTTTGAAGCTCTTTTAGCTAAGTATGGGGTAAAGCATAGGGTGGCAACACCCTATCACCCTCAAACTAGCGTTCAAGTAGAAGTCTCCAATCTCCAAATCAAAGCCATCTTGGAGAAGACGGTTTCCCGCTCATGGAAAGATTGGTCGTCCAAACTGGATGATGCGCTCTGGGCCTACCGAACGGCCTATAAAACACCGCTTTGCACAACTCCCTATAACTTGGTATATGGTAAGTCCTGTCACTTGCCCGTTGAACTTGAGCATAAAGCAATGTGGGCTCTTAAGGAGCTTAACATGGATTTCGACGAAGCGGGAAAGAGGAGGTTCATTGACTTACAAGCCTTGGAAGAGTTGCGCCTAAAGGCATATGAGAATGCCGAAATCTACAAAGAGCGCACTAAGAAATGGCATGATAGGAAGTTGGTGCCAAAAACATATGAGGTAGGTGACAAAGTCCTTGTTTTCAATTCTAGGCTTCGCTTATTTCCAGGGAAACTAAGGACAAGATGGAGCGGACCTTTCAAGGTTCATAAAGTATTCCCTCATGGAGCGGTGGAGTTATTTTACGACGATGGATCAACCTTTAAGGTAAATGGCCACCGAGTAAAGAAATATTATGACAAGGAGGACCCAGAGGAAGAGATTCGCGCCACTTTGGCGTTGAACTAGCGCAAAAAAGGGAAATATGTCGAGCTAGCGACTTAAACTCAAGCGCTTCCGAGAGGCAACCCGTTCTTTTCCTTTTTCTTTTTCTTTTAGTTTTTTTTGTTTATTTTATATTTTTGAGATCATTCGTAGCTATTTTATCTAAAGTCAACAAAGAAATCCAGCCCAGAAGAGAGGTCGATATCGACCTATATGGTCGATATCGATCAGCCGACAGAAGGAGTAACAGGACGTGTTAAACGAATGCAGAAGGGGGGTCGATATCGACCTCTAAGGTCGATATCGACTACAGATGGAGGTAAGCCAGGTCAGAATTTAATTTCTTTCAGTTTTTAATTTTTGGGGTTTTCATCCCCTTTATACCCGACTTCGACACCCTCCTCCCATTGTCGACACCCTAGCCGCCCTCCTTCTTCTTCATCCCTCTCCCTCCGATCACCCTCCCCACAGCCCCCATCGCCGCAACCACCCACTGTCACCACACCCTCCCTCGTCCTGTGCAGCAACACCCCGAGCCACAAAATCCCTTCCTCTCTTCCTCGACCTAGCCCTCTCTCTCTCTCCCTCGTTTTCGAGCCTCATCGCCCAGATCTACACATCTCCGGCCAAGAACCGCCAGATCCGGCCGCCCCATGCCACCGGAGGACCCACCACAGCCACCAGCAGCCCCGACAACACACAGCATCCGGTCGATTTCGACCCTGGGCATCGATATCGACACCCCCTGTCGACAGTCGGTTTTCTCTCTCGATTTTGCGGTTGCTTGCCTCTTTCTCTCCTAATTCCAACACTCTTCTGGTATGATTTTTCACCCTTCCTCTATTTTTTTTCTCTGATTTTTCATATTCAATTAGTTGATCGGGAAGAAATTTCATATTGGGTGTTTAGGGTTTGAACGTAGTTTGCGCGGGAAAGAGTATTTGTATGGCATGGAATATTTTTATATATATGTGGGGCTATGAATCTGAGTTTTGTTTATACATGGGCATGAAATCTGATTTATTTATATATTAGGGGGAAAATCTGATTTTTATATATACATGTGGGGCAATAATCTGAATTTTTCATAAGTTTGGGCTAGGAATCTGATTTTTATATATATATGGGCTGATTTTGTAAATCTGATTTTTTAGGGGGTTTATATTCTGATTTTTTTATATAATTAGAAATCTGATTTTTTTTTAGGCAACACTTATTTATGCCATCAGGTTCCTTAGTGTTAAAACTTTAAGAAATTGTGTACTTTCTTCCACTTAGACATTTACTTTTACAAAATTTCTAGCATAATTAGAACCTAAGTATGGGGTTCTCCCCATTTTAATCAAAGGGAATATTATCTTTGGTATTGGCTTCTTTTGCAGACGATGGTTAGAGCCAAGAACATCCCTCAGGACGCGCTCCGCATTGAGGATGATCAGCAGCGCTCCCTTGCTGAGGAGTTGATTCCCCGAGCCACCAGGGCACGATGGTACCATCTCCCTAACATGATCCAGCTAGGATTTCACCCAGGCGTTCAGGAGGCGTTTGAGAACGTCTCTCTACACAGGCTGATCGAGCCCCTTGAGGCGCACTACCCCGTTCTCACTGGGGAGTTTATGGCCACATTGGAGGTTCCCGAGCGCACTTCGACTAGCCGCCGAGTTATCTTCCAGCTCGGCAACAGGCGACACAGACTATCGCTCGAGGAGATGAGCGATATTTTTGGGTTCATCCACACTTCAGCCGCCTTCAGGGTCCACGACCCCAATGTCATCTGGAGTTACTTATCAGGTATACCCTACCCTGCCCCTACAGACTCCTTCACATCTAGGGTTGTGAGCCCACTTTTTAGGGTGATCTTGAGGATCCTGGCGAGTACCCTTTGGGCCAGGCCTGAGCTCCGTCGCCCGACACACCGTGAGACGGAGACACTACGGAGGATGCTTTTCGAGGATGACCCTCTACCATACCTCCACTCCTGGCTCGAGCATATCGTAGACCGCAGACGAACGGTATCTACAGACATCTTAGACGGCGGCATGGTGGCCATCCTCGCTGAGGCTCTCGGCGTCCACACTGAACGGTACACGGCCTACCAGCTCACGTACCTAGACGCGGCGGTATTGCGACAGGGCGGAGTCATCACACCAGGGGCCCAGGGATGGAGACACCCCCAAACGGGGATGCGCCTGCGACACGATTTCATGGATCTGCTGTATATCCCTGATTGGTACCAGTCTTGGACTGGGCAGCCATATCATACGGATATAGATCCGACCGCTGACCCCACCCTACGGAGGAGACCCCCGCTCTACAACCACGAGCCCGAGGTGGATGCTATATCCTGGGACGCAGATCCCCATTCCGACGGAGCTGAGCAGCCCCCAGCCTACCAGGGTGACATGGATGGCAACGACAATGATGACGCCAGAGATGATGCGGTTGGGGGAGGAGAGGGCCCGCAGGGGTCCCACCACAGCCACCACAGTCACCATAGCCACCATACCTATGTACCTCCACCTCCTCCTCCCTTCCAGCCTGCCTACACCACTGATTGGCAGGAAGACATGTCTGCCCGCTTTACCAGGCTGGAGCTCTCCGTCTCTGAGATGCGCGAGGAGCAGCGACGCTATGGGAGGTACCTCGAGGGTTTGGGCTCATATATGGGCTTTTCCTTCGATCCGCAGGCTGGATCTTCCACTTTCCCACAGGCCGCCCCGACAGACTACTCAGGGGCAACTCCTACACAGGGCTGGCCCTTGCTGTTGCCACCTCCCCCGCCCCCTGAGCAGTGATATACATCTAGCGTAAGTGAGTGTGAGTGATCCTTCCCTTTACTTTATTTTTCTAACAGTGAGGACACTGTAATCTTTAAGTATGGGGTGGGGATTGAACTTCGACATTATAAAATGCTTTATCTGGTTGTGGTAGGGTTTAAAATTTGGCAAACTTGGCATGTATTTTATTTACATTCTACTTGTATGCATTGCATCATATTTAATATTTATGCATTTTAAAGTTTTTTAGTTTGATTAGTCTATAAAATGTCAAAAAAATAGAAAAATGTCAAAAATCCAAAAAATGCATGTTTATTTAAAGTTTATTTTTCTTTAATCCCTACTTAGATGTCCTATGATGAAAACTCAATAGCTGACTTGATCATGTAAACCCTATGGCATATTTGGATGGTTTAGCCTAAGTCTTTAAATTTTTATGTAGATTGTGAGCTTGTGATGAAATTGAGCACATATGATCCTAGGCTAAAAAGCAAATCCAACAAAAATTGTCCTTGTGAGAATTTTGGCCTATAGGGAGAACATCAAAAATCCCTCCGCTTTCTTGAGTGAATTTACTCTTCCTATGCATCTCTAAATGTTGTGATAGTTATTCAAAACCAATGCATATATATGTTTATGTTTACGAGAATTAAATGATGGAGGCATCTTTTAAGCCAATTTTATCCTCTCTTTACCTACCCTGCATTATCCCTGCTTGAAGCCAGAACATTAGCCTGAGCCTGAATTGCAAACTCCACAAAATTATCCCTAGCCGAATTGAGCCTGACCCCCATTTGGGAATTGAGACTTAGATTGGTTGGACTAATGTCTTGTGGAAAGAATAGAGCATAATGTCTAGTTGTAAGCAAGGAAATTATAGGATGGTACATATTTACATTTTGTCATATTTTGTAAAAGGATGTTTTGGCTCACCATATAAATGCACATAGTTTAGTATTAAGTTCGAAAAAAAAAAATCCGAAAAATATATATATATATATATATATATATATATATATATATATATATATATATAAAGTGCATGAGCCAAAATCCTTAAGTTTTTTATTCATACGAATGTTATACTTTTGAGAGGTGTATTAGAACTTGGAAGAAGGGTTGATGGAATGCATCTTTAAGAGCATTACAGTGAAGAGTTATGGTTTGGGTAATGCAAGTGTTGAGATTTAGGAGTCTTGATTCCCGAATTTGAAAAGCACCACATAGCCAAATAATTCCATACCCTTTATTTCATACCAAGCCCCATTACAACCCCGCTGAATGGAGTCTTCTATGAAGTCTTCCATTGAGCGAAAGTCCTCCTGATGATTCTTATTGCATTTTCATAATTGGTTGCGAAGTGGATTTTTATAAATTGCAATGTTTATGAGATTGTATATGGAATTGAGTTGAGAGTGATCTTCATAGCCTAAACACATGAGAGTTGAGTGCAAACACATTATCCATGTGAGGTTGGATTAAAATTGCATATGCCTATGGATCGCCAAAATATGTGCTATGACATTAAATTCACTTACTTTACTTTGCTACCGCTTATGATGTTGCTTTTGACAAGGGCGAAGACTTGAAAGGTGTGTTGTAGGTGTTGGTTATTGCTCGGTTATTGCTTGAGGACAAGCAAGTCTAAGTATGGGGTGTTTTGATGTACATAATTGTACTATTGTTTATTGCATCTTTTGACTTCATATTTCATTTGATTTTCGAACAAAAGTTTCAAAAGCATATGATCTCGTGTAAGAATGAGCTAAAGTGAAAGAAATAGAGTCTACACGAGTTTTGAGCTAACCATGCAGGAATTCGATGAAATCGGAGTCAAAACGAGCAAGCCAAGTGAAGCTGAGAAGAGGTCGATATCGACTGGAGACATCGATATCGACCCTGGATTTCGACACGACCTCTGAGTGTCGAGATAACCACACAAACCAGACTAGAAGCCTCGATATCGACACACATGCGTCGATATCGACCATCGTCATAGACATCGACTGGAGTGGGACAAGTCGAGCAGAAACACAAGCCTCGATATCGACCTCTGGAGTCGATATCGACCCTACATCGACAGAAGATAAAATCCGATTTTTGAGGCTCGGATTGTGAAGTCTATCATCAAAGCCATGAGTTATCTCGTTCTTTTAGATATTAACAGTTGTTTGTTATCTTTTCCTTTAAGTTTATCAAAATAAAAGACCTATCCTAGTTGTTCGGATAGAGTTATTAGTTTAGATAGAAGTTACAATCCTCGGATAGCGAGGATTAGTAGCCTATAAATAAAGCCTTAGAGGCTGATTTGTTAATCATCCAATCATAGAATCATCGAAGAGAAGAACAATAGGCAATAGATAGTTAGTTGATTTTGAGCTTTAAAGTTTCAAAGCGCTTACGATAGTTGGCGTTGAGATTGTAAAGATTCGAAAATTTTCATTTATGCAAGTTATTTCAATTCAAGACATGTCTACGATCAACATGAGTGAGTAGTTCCCCTTTCTTCTAGGGTCGGGGTGAGCCCGACGATAGCCATGATGGTAAGGTAAGTATGTCATTAAAGAATGTATCTTTTATCTCCTTCTACCTTGTTCTTCATCTTTAAATGCGAATTTAAGGAACTCATGTTGTAAAACATGGGTAGTAATTAGGGTTTCTTTTCGAAAGATTATAAACTCAATTATGACTAAGGTAGACACCAATTAGGTTAAGTAATTGAAAAATCTCTTTTCCTATTGGTCGGTTTAGGTGAAAGCCTTTTCCTTTATGATAAAAGCATGCTTCTTTAGTTGATCCTTATTTCTACTATCATGGTTGTCGTCGCGGTAATCCTTGACTCTGGAAGATCTTTTCCTTTGAGTTTACATTAAAATTTGCCCGCCGTTCGTTGAGTCATCGAAAAACCCAACACCTTTGCTTATTTCTGATCATTGCTTCCTTTCCATCCTTGATTCTTCGGCCTTTTCTTTGCCGATAAAACCACTAACCCACTGCAGGAAAGACATCGATATCGACAGCAGAGGTCGATATCGACCAAAACAGATAGATCGACGGTTTTCTGAGTCGATCTCGAGACTCCTGGGAACTTCTGCAAGCATCGATATAGACCACTTTGTGTCGAAATCGACCCCCTGTATCGACTGGCAGACTTCTGAGCCAGTCGATTTCGTGAACTAACCTCGATATCGACCCCCACCAGTCGATATCGACTACCGTTTTTGTTTCTGCAGGTTTTCTGTTGCAGACGACATCGACAGCCAAGGTCGACATCGAGGTCTGACATCGAGATCAAGGCTTCTGGTCGAATATAAAGGACGTGTCTTCAACGCTACTAGGATCCCGCTGACTCGCTTCCTCGTGGATCGAACCTGATTCCCTACTACTATAGCGGGGAGTCTTGAATTTATTTGAAGAGGCTAAGAGTTGTATTGGTTTATATTTTATTATATATTTCGATTCAGTTCTCCCCACGTCACTCCCCAATATTTGATTTTGTCTGATTATTGTTGAAAACAGGGGTTGATTTTGCTTCTGAGCATGTGTACTAAACTTGTGATTAATAACTGACTATATTGGCTGAGTTTGGATGTGCTAGGAAATCTCTGTGTAGAAATTTGCTTTTGGAATTGCCTTTATATGTTGTTAAGCAAATATTTGCAACCTGTTTTGGAGATTTGTTGCAACAGTAGGCCCGTGGCCCGTGAAATTGATGCTTTTGTGATATTAACTGCTGAATGTTGCTACTGTGGGCTACTCTGAGTATACTTGCTATTGGACACTTGTGAAAAATTTGGAGGTTTTGCTTGCTTACATCTTGGGCTTGAATTTTGAGACTTTAATTTGGAGTGATAATGTACTCTCTGTAGTTGATCGGTTTATTCATGTCATGTCTAAAATCAGCTAAGTTGTTTTTGCAAGTCTCTTCTTGATTAGTTGGTTTGTGTGTTTTGTTGGGTTAAGTAATTGTATGATTCATCGTTGTTATCTTCTTCTTCTCTCATGCTCCCTGAAATGACTTGAATTCTGTGTTTTTAATTTGACATAAGTGATTGAGCATGCGTTGCAGGGGCTGATTTTTGTTTGACTGGTCTTTGTTGTTCTTTACTCTTGGATGATATATTTGCTTGGCCAGGATCTTTGCAAAGGAGATGATGCTTATATATTTCCGACTCCAAGACAGGTGACAAATGTAATATTGCAGCCAAGTTGCTGCTGTAATATCTGCTGTAAACTGGAGGCTGCCCAAGTTGTTGAGCTGAACTGGATTTCTGAAATGTTCATTGGTTGCACCACTACCTCCTAAGCTAATTTGAAGAATTGCTCAAAGTGCCTGATATTTTGGTGAGTTTCCTCTACCTCTTACTCTTTCATTCTCTACTTTCGGGATAAAGTAGATTTTAAGCATGGGGTAGGGAACTTCTAGTGTAACTCCGTTTTTTCATATAATTTTTTTTCCCTTTTCATTTGCATTCATGCATTTTCATTTGCATATAGATGTTTTGAGATGAACCCTTGTTATTAAAAATTCCTTGATCTTCTTGAAGAACGTGTCATTTCCTTGATTGATTTTGGTTGATGATATCTGTCGCTCCATCCCCGCGGGGGCAGAGAACCCGTCGCTGTCTCGGCTGTGCTAAGGCATGTTAAAATGCTTGTGATGATCTAGATTTGTGTTTATGTTATAATTCTTTCAAAACTAATCATGCTTGAGACTTGTTGAGATTGAGATTCTAAGACAAAAGCCGTGAGATTCTGAGCCTAGGACTGACATTCATGAGTCCTATTTGTTTTGTGTGTGAATGGCTCATCTTGATTGCTCTATCTTCATAACTTGCGTTAGAACCTTTTGAGATCACATATATGACTTGTGTGCATTGCATAAACATGATTGAGGCAATTTTTGTTAGCCTATTATTCCCTTCCTTCCCATGGTTATATCCTTTGCTTGAAGCCCGTTGAGCCTAATATCCTGTTATTTTGTAGCTCCACAAGATTTTCCGTAAGCCTATTTTAGCCTTGTTTACCCATCCGGGAATTAGGATGAAATAGAATTATGGTTCATTTTAGTGGAGAAGAGAGAATAATGTGCTTTGAGTGATTTATGTATTGAGTGGAGGATTTTGTGCTTCAAATGTAATTTCCTTGTGATGGAGGAGAGAAAATGAAAAAAAAAATGAAGTGAAGAAAAAAAAAGAGAAAAAAAAAGAAAATAAAAGAGAATAAATTCTTCTTGATCACTAGAGAAAAGTTTATGAAAAGGGAATGGGTTTTCAAAAGTTGATATTTTATGAGCTTATTTGATTATGTAATGAGGTTATTGTGAGGAGTTTGGTATGTGTGTTGAGAAAAGAACAATTGTGGTGGAAGTTTAGGAAGTAATTCTATTTCCCGGATTTTAGCACCACATAGCCAAAGAAATCATACCTTATTCTTCTTACCTTGGCCCCATTACAACCCAAGAAAAGACCTCATGATTTATGTTTATGTGCATAGTCCAAGTGGTGGAGAGCTAGGACGCTAATTCAAGCTTATGGTAGATAAGTCTTACAGATTTGAGCCCGAGCGAAACTTTTGTATCTTAGACACAAGAGTGAGAGCGTTCCACAAAATATATCCTATGTGAGGTCTTAGAATTGATGTCTTGACTTGTCTCTTGTATGTTTTGATCGCTCTTGTTTTGAACCTGATGTCTAGATCTAAATGAGCAAATGCATTGCTTGGATAGAAACCAAAATCTTTCTTGTGAATATTTACACTTGTTCTTGCTTGAGGACAAGCAAGGTTCAAGCATGGGGTGATTTGATAACGTCTATTTTAGTCATATTTTAGGTTTGCATTTGCATATTAGTTTAGGTCATTTTCATGCATATTTATCATATTTTATGCTTTATCTTTTTTATTTTGCATTTTCGGAGTCTACACCTAGTTTTTATGTGTTTCAGGCATTTTGAGGCTATTATTGAGGAAAATCAAGCTGAATACGGAGCGGCGAGCAATATTGGATTGGACCCGATGAGCTAAAGTGGCTAATTGCGGAAGTTGCTAAAGTTTGGGTTGTTTAGTGGAGTTAAATTTATAATTGGGCATTGGGATAGTTTTTAATTATTTAATTTGATGGGTTGAGAAAGCAATTTCAATAAATTAAAAACATATATACTTCGTTTGTTTAGAATTGAGGGGGGAGTTCTGAGTTTTGCGGTACAGTGGATTCGGCCAATTTATATTTTTTTTTTGTTTTGACGGTATACACTTGGATCGAGGAAGGAAATTTCGGTTTGCATTCTATTCTAAACTTTGATCTATTTCTGTCTATAATCTAGTTCATTGTTTGTTATATTATGCTTTCTTAATTTCTCCGTTCTAGGGTGTGGGTGATCCCGACGATGAATTAGTAGTGTTGAGATTGATATTCGTTTGTCTAATAATTTGTTAGATTTAATCCTATTGCGCCAGCCCTAATTGATGAAAATTAGTTAGAACTGATTTAGGGTTTGAAATCGAAAGACGAAAACCCTAAATTGGAATTTAGATGGTGAATTTAGGCCGAAAAGCTTTTGGATCCATCAGAACCATAGAATTAAACTTGAAGTTTGATTTATCGAAAGAGAATCGAATTTCTCGGGGATTCATAGGTTGTCATAGTTATTTTATGTGATTTTGATATTGATCGAAACCAAAAGGGAACGTCAGTATGACTATCACCTAGAATTCTAAGAACTTAAAGGGTCTGAATTGGTTGCTTGAGTCCGAAAGGAGATTGTTAACCAATTTAGACACATTCGCGTTGAAACCGAAAGGAGATTCGTGATTACCTTAGACAACCTACCTTTAACAAGCTCAGACAAGGCGACACGAATATTAATTTTAATCTACTAAAGCGTCGTTGTGGTGATCCTTTACCCTAGATTTGCCTCGTATCCATTGTTTTAATACCAATTTTGTATAGTTGCTTCCTTTTCGTTGGTTACTTTCTCCATCCATATAAACATTTATTCTCTCGTATTTTCTTAGCTTAATTAAATCTGTTTGAATTGGCAATCAATACCACATAGTGCTTGTGGATACGACACTCGATATACTACAACTGAACCCGTACACTTGCGGTGTAGGTTTTAGCCTATCACTTCTTGAAAAGTATATGGATGTATTCCCCGACGACATACCACCAGGCCTACCCCCTATTTGTGGCATGGTTCAATCTCAAGTCCAAGAGTTATTGGATAAGGGATACATTAGGGAAAGTTTGAGTCCATGTGATGTTCATGTGTTATTAGTCCCTAAGAAAGATGGTTCTTGGAGAATGTGTGTAGACTGTAGGGCTATTAACAATATCACAATATCGTCAGCCTATTCCCCACTTAGATGATATGCTAGATGAATTACATGGTGCTTCAATATTTTTGAAAATTGATTTAAAAAGCGGCTATCATCAAATTAGAATGGAGGAAGGTGATGAATGGAAAACAGCCGTTAAAACAAAATTTGGACTCTATAAATGGTTGGTTATGCCATTTGGTTTAACTAACGCACCTAGTACTTTCATGCGATTAATGAATCATGTGCTTCGAAATTTCATAGGAAAATTTGTTATTGTGTATTTTGATGATATACTTGTTTATAGCAAATCTCCTAAGGAACATGAAGCATACCTCAGGGAAGTACTCTCTACTCTAAGATTAGAACGCTTGTATGCAAATCTTAAGAAATGTGAATTATGTAATGATCAAGTGTCTTTTCTTGGTTTTGCAGTAAGCTCGAATGGAATGCATGTCGACGAGGCAAAGATCAAGGCCATACAATAGTGGCAGACCCCAACCTCTATCGGCCATGTACGTAGCTTCCATGGTCTGGCGAGCTTCTACAGGCGATTCGTGCGTGACTTCAGCTCCATCACAGCCCCTCTTACGGAGATCACGAAGAAAAGGAGTGAGTTCAAGTGGGGAGCAGCTCAGGAGGAGGCGTTCTGCATTCTCAAGGAGAAGCTGACGCAGGCACCATTGCTTGCGTTGCCCGACTTCACTCGACCATTCGAGGTGGAGTGTGATGCTAGCGGAGTTGGCATTGGTGGAGTTCTCATGCAGGAAGGTAAACCTATTGCCTTTTTCTCTGAGAAATTGAAAGGTGCATGTCTTAACTACTCTACATATGATAAGGAACTGTATGCTTTGTTTAGAGTTCTTAAGACATTGTCCCACTACCTATGGCCTAGAGAGTTTATTCTTAGGACTGATCATAAATCTTTGAGGCATTTTAAGAGCCAAGATAAACTAGATAGGAGACATGGTAGATGGATAGAATTCATAGAAACATTTCCTTATGTAATCAAATATAAGAAAGGAAAAGACAATGTGGTTGCTGATGCTTTATCGAGGAGACATGTACTATTGACCACTCTGGATTCTAGAGTTTTAGGCTTTATCTATATTTAGGAATTGTATGAAAATGATGAGGTTTTTGGGGAAGCTTTTCGTAATTGCTTGAATAAGGGTCCTACCGACAAATTTTATATCTTTGAAGGATTCTTCTTTAGGATTGATCAAGTGTGCATTCATAGTTGTTCTCTTCGATTATTATTGGTAAATGAAGCCCATAGTGGAGGTTTAATGGGTCATTTTGGGAGAGATAAGACTTACCACACACTTAGGACACATTTTTATTGGCCACATATGCTTAGGGATGTAGAACATCGCCTTAAGAGATGTATTGATTGCTTAAAGGCCAAATCTAAGCTTACGCCTCATGGACTGTACACGCCACTACCTACCCCCTCAGCCCCTTGGGAAGACATTTCTATGGATTTTATAGTTGGGTTGCCTAGAACTAAAAAGGGGAGAGATTCTATATTTGTGGTAGTGGATAGATTCTCTAAAATGGCTCACTTTATTGCATGTCATAAAACCGATGATGCTACTACTGTTGCAAACTTGTTCTTTAGAAAAGTAGTTAGGTTGCATGGTGTGCCTAAAACAATTGTGAGTGATAGGGATGTTAAGTTTCTTAGTCATTTTTGGCGAACTTTATGGAGTAAATTGGAAATTAGATTGCTATTCTCTACCTCTAGTCACCCCCAAACTGATGGCCAAACTGAGGTGACCAATAGAACCTAACCACTATCCTTAGAGCCATTATTAGGAAGAATTTGAAGCTTTGGGAAGAAGCCTTACCTCATGTGGAGTTTGCTTATAATAGGACTATGCATTCCTCAACCAAATTGACTCCATTTGAATGTGTATATGGTGTTGATCCACTAACCCCTCTCGATCTTACTCCATATCATATGAGAGAAAAAGAATCATTTGAAGCAGGTAAGGATGTCGAGTTCGTTAAGGAGCTACATGAACGGACGCATCAGAAGCTTGTGGAGAAGGCTGAGTACAATGCCAATAAGGCCAACAAGGGACGGCGACTTGTGGTGTTCCAGCCAGGAGATCTAGTGTGGGTACACCTAAGGAAGAAGTGGTTTCCAGAGCAAAGGAAGAGTAAGCTAGCACTGCGAGGAGATGGACCATTCAAGGTTCTTCATCGAGTTGGTGAGAATGCCTATCAGTTGGAGCTTCCTAGAGACTATGGCGTCAGTGCTACATTCAACGTCGCGGATCTCATACCCTACCTTGCGGTGGACGAGACTTTGGATTCGTGGTCGAATCCTTTCCATGATGGGGAGGTTGATGCGGGACCATCTTCTACTCCTCCGAACACGCCTTTTATCCTTGGTGATGGACCAATGACTCGAGCCCGAGCTAAGAAGCTTCAACGAGATTCATTCTTGTTTGTGAATCACGCTTTATTCTCAAGCTCGGTACAACTCCAAGAGACACTATTGAAGACATATATGTGCATTGGGCAAGACATGGCCGATCCTACCTAGTCATGTATAGGCCAGATTTTACTAAGTGTTGAGCAACCCCTTATTGCTATTTTTAGTATCTTTCTTTACTTAAGTTATTTTAGGAAACTTCTGGGGTTATTTTAATTATTTTAATTATTTCTTTTATTTATTATTTTTATTAGAAATCAGGCTTTTATGGTTATAAATATCGATTTTCAGCCTTGTAGAACGTACGTCTCTTCTTGAATGAAAAATCAGTTTGTGTTTCACACAATTGAGTGCAAAGTCAATCGATTCGAAGCATTGCTCATCGATTGCAACTATTGGTATTGATCTCAGCTTGGTTTGCCTTGTGTTTGTCAACCTCGCAAGAGCTTGGTAATCCTGGTATCCACGAGCCCCCTCCTTGTGCCTCCAAGTAGTCCGCTTGGTTTTGTAGGGTTGTAGATGCAGGTTATATAGTCATTGGTGTTGGTTCCTACCCTCTACGGAGGCCTGGGGTCTTCATGTTGTTCTATATAGATCGACTCACCAATATGTCGATTCCTTTGTTTCAATTTCGAGTCTTTTCTTGCAAATTATAGCCGAGTCTTGAGTCTTGTTTGAGTCTTGTACTTGTTCTTGATTCCGTTCTTGAATTTGTGTCTTGATTGTCGAAGATCGGGCCATCCTATGGCTAACCCCGTATCATTGCTTCTCTTAGATTTCAAGGTTTTGCTTTAATTTGGTGGGATAACTTACTTAAAGAAAGAAGAAGAGCCCTAGATGCGCCTATCGCTTCATGGGACCAAATGAAAGCACTTATGAGGAGAAGATTTGTTCCCCAACACTGTGATAGAGAGCTTAGTCAAAGATTAGAGAATCTTAAACAAGGTAGCAAAACTGTTGAGGAAACATTTAATGCAATGCAAGAAACCATGGCTAGAGCTAATGTAGTAGAAAATGATGAAGATACAAATGCTAGGTTTCTTAGAATATTGCATCCCGCCTTAGCTCATGAAATTGATTACTGTCCTTATTCTACTCCTACTGAACTGTTGCATTTAGCTATGAAAGTAGAAAGGGGAGTAAGATATAGGAGCCAAGGAGTAAGAGTTTCGAGTGGGCAGCCTCAAAAGGTTGGCGCCAAAACCGACCACAACAGCCCCAAGGAAGGTCGGACATGGGCTTTAGGGAGAGGGCGAGCCATCCCCAAGGGAGGAACGAAGGCCGAGCACCTCAACAGCCCCTCGACAAGGGCAAATCGCCTATGGACTTTCGAAATTCGTCTGGGGCATCTACTGGCCCTAAAGGGAGTAATCCTAAGCCCTCTACTACTAGATCTAGGGACATTGTGTGCTTTAAATGCCGGGTTTGGCATTTGCGAAAGCCGGCGTTTAGTTGTAAAGCTTTGAAGGTTTACTTTTAATGCAAGTTTTCATCATTCTTTCAATGGAGTTTGTTGTAATGAAGAGCGAGTAGTCGTCCCACTTCTAGGGTCGGGGTGAGCCCGACGGTAGCCATGTAAATACGCCTTATTCTATATTTGATTATGCAATCTCTTCTTCTACCCTGCGCTCAATCCTTTATGCGAGTTTAGGATCATTTCTTATTTACCTTATATGAAGTGAAAGTGAATTTATTGTAAATTTGCATAGTAATTAGGTTTTGCCTGCGAAAGTTGACATAAACCCTAATTATGAAAAGGTAGAAGCAATTAGGTTTTTATGCGAAAGTCTCCATATTCCTAATTGATGTTAAGACAAGCTTAATCTTTTATGTAAATTAAGTCATAATACATGCATGTTTACCGTTGCGGTAAATCCCTATCCTAGGAGCCTTTTAGTTTATTGAAGAAAAACCCTAAAAAATCTGTTGTCTTTACATTATTTCTTTATTTTTCTACACCCGACATCGTCTGAGAAGCCACTCGATATCGACCAATATAGTCGATATCAACCACCTGCAATCGAGAAACCCTAAGTCGACAGTCTTCTGAGTTGACAGGAACCACTGATCCACTCGATTTCAACCACTCCAGTCGATATCGAGTTCTTTTGTTGTTTTCTCTTCTTCACATGTTCTTCACAGATCGACGTCACCCACTAGGAATCGACTGCCCCTGTCGATATCGACCTCCCAACTCGATATCAAGGCTACTGGTCGACCTCTCAATGGTGCATATTACTACATATATTGACCTATGTGACACCATTGCTGACGGTGTCAATCTTGAATATGTGCGCCTAAAAGCTTTTCGATGGTCTCTTGCAGGAAAGGCACTACATTGGTTGGAGAGCTTGCTGCCATGATCTATCCGCACCTGGGCTGATCTTAAGGATATCTTCCTCAACAAGTTCTTTCCACCATCAAAGACGGCATAGATCCGCCAGAAATTCATGTCCTACAAGCATAGACCAGGGGAGATGCTACACAAGTCTGGGAGCACTATAAGGATTTGCTGAGGTCCTGCCCTACTCATGGGAAACCGCCATATATCATCCAGGAGATCATCTACAATGCCCTGGATATGCCAACACGCGAGCGTATCAACACTTGTACCACCTATCGCTACCTGGAGCTTACCCCTACTCAAGCCTGGGAGATGAATGAAAGGCTAGTGGAGTTCGACAACATCTATGGGACTCCTGCGGCACCTGATGCTAGGCCGCTTCCATCCATGCCACTATATGAGCCTTCCAAAGAGGTGGATCCTGAGGTGAAGGACAAATTCATGAAAGGGCAGGTAAAGCGTCTTCAAAAACAAGTTCGGTTTCTTACTAACAAACAAGCTTGTTTAGAATGTGGGTCACAGAAGCACAACACGACGGCTTGTCCCTATAGAAAGCATGTGCAACTGGCGAGACCCATGAAGAATTCAAGTATGTGCGGGGGCCCAACTATGGAGGCAACCAAGGGAATTGGGGTTATCAACAACCCCGGTATCAACAACATTAGCAACCCTCGCCATACAGAGCACCTGGCCATCTAGAGAGAGAAAGGAGGGATGATCGACAACTCATCATAGATGATATTAGGTGAAACCAAGCGGAGACAAAGCAATCCAACAATGCCAACCAAACATCACTACATGGCTTGGCAAAATCGACACATGGAGGAAAAGCGTTGAGACCCAACAAGGTCGATTAGCGGCATCTATCCCACGAACCCGGTGGGCTCCCTGGCCAACCACATGCCAATTGAAAGGGGCAGCCATCGGGCTACATCACCGCCATTCACTTAAGGAATGGCAAGGAGATACCAATCAACGTCGGAAAAACGGAGCCAACGAAGAAAATCCTTGGAAAGCCAGTCGATATCGACACCCCACAGTCGATATCGACTGACCCACTCGATGTCGACCCACCTGTCAACGTCGACCATGTCTATACACACCCGAGATCGACCACTGCAGTCAATATCGACACCCCTCAAGTCGATGTCGACCCTTCATCAGCATCACCTCGGGCCAATTCCACTCTGCCGAAGAAGAACCCATTGCCTTGTCCCTCCAAATCTTCAAATGATCCAGTGGACGGGAAGTTCCAACACTTTGTGAAGGTTCTCCAAGGCCTTAATGTTACTATTCCATTCACTGAGGCCCTTCATCAGATGCCATCATACGTCCGCTTTCTTAAAGATATCTTGAGCAAGAAGCGATCAATTGCTGAGATTGCAGAGGAGTGCAGCAAGGTGGACTACCCAGAGAAGAGAAGTGATCCTGGTAGATTCGCCATCACCATTGGGCTTGGCCAACATTGCTACAAGGCTTTGTGCGACCTAGGGGCTAGCGTGAGCCTCATACCTTTGTCCATATGGTCAAAGGTCAACATTGGAGCCTTGGAGCCAGTTGATATGAAATACTACATTGCCGATAAAAACTTTTTAAAGCCCACAGGCATCATCGATGACGTCCCAGTGAAGGTGGGTAAGTTCTTTGTACCCACTGACTTTATTGTGCTAGATATGGCAAAGGATCCTATTTGCCCAATCGTCTCAGGGAGGATATTCCTAGCTACGGCCGACGCCAATATCAGCGTACGAAAGGGACTATTGTCATTCACCATTGGCAATGAGATCATCGAATTCTCCTTCAACCCTACAATGAAGGAGGTGAATCAAATGGAGGTTAAGGCGATGCATGCAATAGGGAGAGTAATCCCTTGTGATGAACCAACGGAGAGAGCCTTGACCGACGAAGAGCTAGAGGAGAGGGCCATGGAGGCCCAAATGGGGGAGCTTTTAGAAATTTGGGACCAAGTCGATGACAAAGAAGAGCCTGACAAAGCACTCGAAATCGACACAACCCAGTCGATATCGAGTACACTGGAGCCAAATCGAGTGCCAGAAGCTAAGTATGGGGTCGACACCACACTTGAAATCGATTAGGGCCAGTCGATATTGACTGGGCCCACTCGAGATCGACTCCCCCTACTCGACCTGCCTCCATCGATTGAGAAGAAAGAACTCGATATCGACCCCCTAAATCGATATCGAGTGATCCCTAAGAGCAAAACGGACTCGAAGGTAAGTCCAGGTAAGGATCCTCCACCCTTAGAGATAAATTATGATATCCCTATGAAGTGAGTATCCTTGTTTGTATGCCTAACTAACATGATAGGTAAGCCAATAAGAGAATACAAGGCAAGCGACAAGGTGCTTATTGAGCAATGCAACGCCCTGAGATGCAAAAGAAAGGATGGAAGGAAGGGATCATTAATGACGATCTTTAAAGCCTATCCAGGAAGGTTAGAGCTCAACGACAAGAAAGGGACGGTGTTCAAAGTAGAGCTTGAAAGCCCTGAAGAGGACATGAGAGCGATATGGTCCCTACATGTGCCACCTTGGATAGAAGCGCGAAAGAAGTCGGCCTAGCGACTATAAAATCTAAAGCTTGTACATAAACTTTTAAATTTTCTCTTAGATGGTTTTTAGGGTTTTGGATTTTGAAAACTTTGATAGACTGTGGCTATTTCTTTATTCAACCAACAAGAATTTTAGGTTTTAAAGCAAAAGGAACGACGAAGAAGAAAGAACCTTCTGCAAAGGCAGTCAAAATCGGCCAAACAAGTCGAAATCGACCATCCTAGGGTCGAGCCACTTCCTGGAGTCGACATCGATGACTCAGGAGAGTAATACAGGACTCGATACCAACCTACTTAGTCGATATCGACTAGATTCTGGCGACCCTCGACTTCACCTTCTTCCTCGATATAGACTGATGCAGTCGACATCAACCTTCTTACTTGACATCGACTTCTGGCATCAACTTAACTTGAAATTGACCTAAATCGATATGTTGCTCTATGAGTTTCTCTGCACCCTTTTTTTTCTTTTAATACAGTGAGAACACTGTATATTTTAAGTATGGGATGGGGGAGAAACATTTCTTGTGTTCAAAACTTGGCTTTCTTCTTCGCATTTCATTCATGTTTAAGTTTTTGTTCTTAGTTTTTTTAGTTTCATAAAAACAAAAAGAATATAAGAATCCAAAAAAATTAGAAAATGACAAAAAATACAAAAAAAGCATGTTTACCTTTTTAACTTTGTTTTTTTAAACCCTACTTAGATGTCCTATGATGAGAACTCAATAACTGACTTGATTATGTAAAACCTATGGCATATTTGGATGGTTTGGCCTAAGTCCTTAAAATGGTTTGTTTGTAGATTGTGAACTTGTGATGAAATTGAGCACATATGATCCTAGGCTAAAAAGCAAAATCCAACAAAAATTATCCTAGTGAGAATTTTGGCCTATAAGGAGAACATTAAAAATCCCTCTGCTTTCTTCAGTCTATTTACTCTTCCTATGCATCTCTAAATGTTGTGATAGTTATTGAAAGCCAATACATATATATATATATATATATATATATATGTTTATGTTTACGAGAATTAATTGATGGAGGCATCTTTTAAGCCATTTTTTATCCTCTCTTTACCTACCTTGCATTATCTCTATTTGAAGCCAGAACATTAGCCTGAGCCTGATATTATATACTCCATAAAATTATCCCTAGCTGAATTGAGCTTGACCCCCATTTGGGAATTGAGACTTAGATTGGTTAAAATAATACATTGTGGAAAAGAAAGAGCATATTGTTTGTTTTTAAGCAAAGAGAATTTATGGGATGGTAGATATTTGCATCTTGACACATATTGTAAAAGGATTTTTGGCTGATCATATAAATGCACATGTTATTCATAGAATAATATATATATATATATATATATATATATATTAGTGCATGAGCCAATTATTCCTTAGTTCTTTTATTTTATACAAGATTTATATTTTTTGAGAGGCATATTAAGGTTTGAAAGAAGGTTGATGAGCATTATGGAAAATAAGTTTGGAAAGCGCATCATTGTTGGAGATATGGTTTGGACATAGTAGTGATAAAGTTTATGAGTCTTGATTCCCAAATTTTATAAGCACCACATAGCCAAATAATTCCATACCCCTTTATTTCTTACCAAGCCCCATTACAACCCTGCTTAATGGAGTCTTCTTTGAAGTCATCCATTGAGCGAAAGTGCTCTTGATGGTTCTTATTGCATTTTCATAATTGGTTGCGAAGTGGATTATTATAAATTACAATGTTTATGAGTTTTTATATGGAATTGAGATGAGAGTTGATCTTCATAGCCTAAACACATGAGAGTTGAGTGCAAACACATTATCCCTGTGAGGTTGGATTAAAATTGCCATTGCCTATGGATCGCTCATATATGTGATATGACGTTAAATTCACTTGCTTTACTTTGCTACCACTTATGATGTTGCTTTTGACGGTGTTGTAAGTGTTGGTTATTGCTTGGTTATTGCTTGCGGACAAGCAAGTCTAAGTATGGGGTGTTTTGATGTACATATTTAGTGTCTTTATATTCGCATCTTTTGACTTCATATTCCATTCAAATTCCCAAATTAAAGGATAAAAATAGTGCAAATTTGTGTAGAATGAGCTAATGTGCAAGAAATAGAGTCTGCACAAGTTTTAGTCTAAATATGAAGGAATTGGAGCGAAATTGGAGTGAAAACGAAGAAGCCAAGTAAAGTTTAAAACAGGTCGAAATCGACTTCACTGGTCGATATCGACTAAAGACCTCGATATGGACTCTGAGTGTTGAGACAGAGCACAAGACCAGCATAGAAGACTACTTGATATTGAGTAGATACATGGATATTGAGTTGCCCTAGAGATCGAGTGGAATTGAGCTTGTCGAGCAGGAAACGAAGAGGTTGATTTCGACCTGATTGGTCGATATCGACTGGAATGCAACACGGACTGGATGCGCTTTTCGAGATGCGGATTGCAATTCTATCAATATAGCCACAGATTATCTTCTTAATTAGATAGGATATGTCTTAAGGGTGATTTTCTTTTTACCCTAAGATGTTTATTAAGTTATTTTAGATATTTACCTAAATAAAGATTTATCCTATTTGTTTGGATAAAGTTTAGATAGAAGTTAGGATCTACTTTTCTTGGCTAGCAAGGATTAGTAGGCTATAAATAAAGCCCTAAGGGGCTGGTTTTATTCATTCAATCACACAACAATCAATAGCAATAAAGTTAGAGAGAAGCTTTAGGCGAGAGCCGACGTTGAGTTGTAAAGCTTTGAAGGTTTAGTTTTGATGCAAGTTTTCATCTTTCTTTCGATGGAGTTTGTTGCAATGAAGAGCGAGTAGTCGTCCTACTTCTAGGGTCGGGGTGAGCCTGACAGTAGCCATGTAAGTACGCCTTATTCTATATTTGATTATGCGATCTCTTCTTCTACCCCACGCTCAATCCTTTATGCGACTTTAGGATCATTCCTTATTTACCTTATATGAAGCGAAAGTGAATTGATTGTAAATTTGGATAGTAATTAGGTTTTACCTGCGAAAGTTGACATAAACCCTAATTATGAAAAGGTAGAAGCAATTAGGTTTTTATGCGAAAGCCTCTATATTCCTAATTAATGTTAAGAAAAGCTTAATCTTTTATGTGAATTAAGTCATAATACATGCATGGTTACCGTTGCGGTAAATCCCTATACTAGGAAAAGTCTTTCGCGCACAAAGCTCCCATTATGGCATATACACCATATAAACATGTTTGGGACACATTTGAGCGAAAACCACACAGTTTTGGTGGATAAAGAAAGGTGACGCCGATATGGTCACTATTTGTCCAAAAATTTCACGGAAAGCTTTTCGCGCACAAAGCTCCCATTATGACATATACACCATATAAACATGTTTGGGACACATTTGAGCGAAAACCATAAAGTTTTGATGGATAAAGAAAGGTGACGCCGATATGGTAACTCTTGGTCCAGAAATTCAAAGTCAAGTGTAGCGATCAATCTCAGATTAACCATATTGCTAAATCATTTGATTACTCCGAGGAAGTTCGTTGTGATAGCTTCAACGTCCATTAGTTAGATAATTCTGAAAGGTCCTCGTAAGGCGTAGGTAAGCATTGTTCATGACGCGTGATCGAGAATCTGCTCGGGTCACACGATTGTTTTTCGACCCCTATGAGTTCAAGACATAGTTCCTTGAGGACTCCATGGAACTTATAACATCCACTTCAATCACGACACAGGTAGGTCCACTTAGATATTAATCATGTTAGTTACGTAAGTGTAATGACCGAGATTTTTATATATTTTTTTTTAAATTATACTTTTCGATCTGATTTAAAATTTATTTAATTTCTAAGACTCCGAAAATTTTGAAAAGTTTCCGTCCTCGAGCAAGCGATTCATTTTAATTCTTTCGAACAAATTCTGACATGAACTTGCACTAGTAGAAAAAAGGCTTTTTAGCCCGGGCGTTTTCCATCAAATAGCTCGGATATTTCAAAAAACCATTCGGGCAGTTGGTCTTTGAGATATTAGGCTAATAGCCCGAATCCAATTTTACACATCCGGACTATTTGGGTCAGTATATAGCCCGGGTATTGTAGATTCGGGCTATTAGATCCCCTATATCTGGAAAAAAAAGACACTGACATTTAGCCCGGATATTTTTAAATCCATGCTATTTTGTTCATTTCATTTAAAAAAAAATACACATATTTTGCCTGAATATTGAAGTACCCGGGCTAAAAAGTCCCTTTTTAAAAAAATATAAATTTGTGGCGCTCTCCGCCAACAACCATTGGGGCAAATGCACAAATTTCAAATTACATTCGTTGCCTTGAAATTCTACTTGAGTTCACATGTACATATCCATCAACTCATAAAACAAGACTTGTAATTGAATGAAAGTCTTTGTCATTAACAACACAAGTCACAAACTTCAAATTCTAGAATTTTTCCAATAAATTTACATACATATATACTCATTTTAAACTCATTTTAAACTATAAAATATATCAACACATAAGTCACAGAAAAAGATCATTTTCTTACTGCAAGATATATGTCAGTCACCATGGCCACCCAAAAATTACAACCACAAGAGACGGGGAGATCTTTGCTGCAGAAGAAGTTGCGCTAGTTGATGGAATTTCCATCAGCTGATCCATGTGCACTTGGAAATATCAAAACAAATGATTAAATCTGTTGAGGAAGGAAATGAATTGATATATATAAATCCAAACCGAATCCTTCCCTAGCAAATAAATTCAAGACTCCCTCCCGATGTAGCAGTAGGGAATCATGATCGATCCTCGAGGAGGCGAGTCAGCGGTCTCCTAAATAGTCTTTAGAATTCTTGCGCAGTATCGACCAGTAGCCTCGATATCGACCAGTTATGTAGATATCGACAGGGGCTGTCGATTCCTAGTGCTTTGTGTCGATCTGTGAAACTTGCAAAAAGAACAAAGGCACTCGATATCGACCGGTTATGTCGATCTCAAGTGGGTCAGTGTGCTTGGGTCGACTCAAAAGACCGTCGACTAGGGTTCCCTCGATGTAGTGCACTCGATATCGAGTGTGTAGGTCGAGATCGAGTTGCTTCACAGACAGATAGTAACGAAGACAGAAAATTAAAAATAATAATGAAATAAAATAAAAACAGAATATTTTTTGGTTTTTGTTTTATATAACTAAAAAGCTCCTAAGGTAGGGATTTACCTCGACAATAACCATGCATGCATTATTACTTCAATCAAATAAAAGATTAAGCTTTTCTAATCACCAATTAGTAATACAGAGGATTTCACATAAAAACCTAATTACTATCCAAATTCACATGTATAATCCACTTTCGCTTCATATAAGGTAAATAAGGTATGATCCTAAATTCTCATGAAGGATTGAGTGTGAGGTAGAAGATGAAATCGCATAATCAAATAAGGAATCAAAGCATACTTACATGGCTATCGCCGGGCTTACCCCAACCCTAGAAATAGGACGACTACTCACTCCTCATCGGGGAAAATATCATTTAATATAAGAAAGAACTTTGTGTTATAATACTACCTAGTTATTAGTATGTGATGTTACACCTCTCTATAACTCCCACATGGTGAAAAACCAAAGTTTTTAACCCCCACATGGTGAAATACCAAAGGTCACAATTTATGGCTTATCCTTTGTAACCCCCATCATCTATGCCTATATAAGGCCTTGTATATTCTCCTTTGTGAGACACAACAATGGAATATAATCTCTCCTCTCTACTTATTTCTTATCTTGTTTTATCACGTTATCAGCACGATTGTTCTATTCATAGTTTCCTCTCATTCGATGAAGTGTCGGTTGCTAAAACTATCCGTTGTGCTACAAAAAGAAAAAAGGTAAAAACAGGTATAAAACGATATTGTTTGATTGAGATATCTACTGATTGTTGATGCACCCATATGTTTTACAAGTCGCTATTTTGATTTGGTCTATCTTCGAATTTCCATGTTTATATTTTTGGTTGGTAATCTGAGTTTTGACTATGAAATTCGATGATGATAAATTTTAGCGTGATTAATCATAGTTTTAATCAAATTTTATTTATGTGCCCTTATACTACAGTGCATTTCGTTTGGGTTTTCTGGTGCCCATGTTGTTTGCATTTTTACATTTGATGATTATTGACTTCCAATTTTATTTTTCATCCGTGGGTTTTGGTATTAGTCAATTGCCATAGTTTATGCTTTGCATTAGTTAATTGAGTTAATCGGTTGGGACAAGTACTGATTTCTTAATGAAATTGTTTATTCATCAATTAATTATTCCATGTTTCATATTATTATTTGGTGAGTTTTCGAATCCTTTGATTGATACTACTGTAAGTCTATAACGCATGCATTAATTTGCTTTGAATATGAATTGTCTATACATGTACATCTATGCCGATTTGGCATATTTTTCAAGATTTAATTTGAAATTGGTGAGTGGATATGGATTTGAGATTGTTGAATTGGTTTGATTTGGGGTGTGTGCACATGATTAATTTATTTATATTCGAATCATATATGCTTTGAACTATTCACCGAAAATTGTCATTAAAAAGACAAGTTGATATATAAGAATTATAACATCCCCGTAGTGATGCCTTTCGAATTCTCCCCTAAAGTAGACGAATCAAATAAAATTATAGTTTCATTATCTATAATCTCATCCCCCGAAGTGGATGATTGATCGAATTTATAAGAGTTGAAACTCATCCATGTAGCGATGATATATCCCCGGAAGTGGATCTAATAAAATTATTCTCTTGAAGATCTATATTGTCCTTGAAGAGACAATTTTTAACATTTTCCCAGCGCTTGAAGATGATATACACATAGAAATATATTTGTCCCGGTAGAGACAAATCAATATCATGATTCCCCCGAAGAGGACACACTTGTAAGAATTATACATATCTTTGTAGAGGCAAATCAATCTCATCCCCCGAAGTGGATGCAAGTAAAGAAATTTACATTATGAATTAGTTGATGTGATCTATAAAATCTCATCCTCGTAGAGATGAATCGACTAATCTCATCCCCGAAGCGATGAACCAATAATATTGATTGATTGTGTATGTTCATTTTACTTTATTTTACGCTAGTTATCTTCGGAAGTGGATTAACAAATAAAGAGACAAATTGATCTTATCCCCTAAAGTGGATAAAAGTGTTATTTTAATAAATCATCACCTGCAGCGATTGATGAAATCCATCCTAAAGTGGATGAATAAATATTTAGAGATAGATCAATCTTGTTCCCTTCATCTAAGTATAGATCGATAACAAATTTGTTCCAGTTGAGACAAATTAATATCATTCCCCGAAGAGAATGTGCGTACATAGACTATTTCATCCCCGCATTGATGAAGGGCTGAATCTCATCCCGCCAACCATGAATTATTTATTTATTTATTTTATTCGTATGATTTTTCATTTGTCATCTCCTGTAGCAGATGAACATTATCTACCAAAGTAGATAAAATTTTTAAAAAGAAATTATATATCATCTAAAGTGATGAAATTTATCTCTTGAAGTAGATGAATTATAACAGTTATAATCATCCTTGTAGTGATCATTCGTATAGATAGAGAAACAAATCAAATCATTATTGTTTCTCCATCAGTCTCCCGAAGCAGACAATAAGATTGCCTATAAGAATACCACCTCCTATCGTAGGTGTTGAAAAGGTCTCGAAGATCTACACCCAACGTTTTTGTCACCCAGAAGTTGACATTGATTTTTATTTTAAGATTATTGTTGTTTATGTTTATTGATATATTTAACTATTTTATATGATCTTTTACGTATTTTTATTATTTTGCTCTTACAATCCCTTGAAATGGATAGACTTATAAACATAAATCTTTCTTGAAGTGACGATAATTAATTTGTCCCTGCAGTGACAATAATCATTCTCTGAAGTGAATGAGCAATAAGATTGTAAGCTCTAATAAAGATGAAAATCATGTTTTGAAGTGCATGAATTTTAGTGTAATGTTACACAATATAACCCTTGAATTGGTTGTATACAAGTTGTCTAAATTATCTTCCCCGAAGTGAATTGATATTCAAAGTCTAAAATATCATCCCTCGAAGTACGTGGGCATATACTCAAATTTATTCTCCTTGAAGTGAGTAATAAATGAATATATACCATTTCCTGAAGAATATGGTAAAAGTTCTATGACAACTTATCATCTTTTGAAGCACACGAATAAAGTATAATAGAGACTAATTGTCACTTGAAGTTGACAAAATGAAACCTTAATCTACTAGATTGTGAGTTTTTCAACACCTATTTTGTGAGCTTGAAGTTTCTAAACTCAATGGTTTAACAATCTAGGACATTGTGATACTTATCTCTCTAAGAGCTCAAAGACTCGATACTTTTCGTAAACAATCCAGCATATTGTGAGGCTTTATCAAAATCTACATTAGAGCTTGAAGACTCTAATTTCATATTCTTATAAACTCTAGAAGAGTGTATGATCTTATTTTTATCAATTTTACTCCAGCAGAAGTACATGGAATATGGGTTATTCAGAACTATTTTTTCATGGTCATTGCAACCACAAAACACGATCTAGTGAACAAGGTCACTTCCTGACAACCCTCTAAGCATGACCTAAAGCATGCCCCT
Source organism: Persicaria maculosa (assembly GCA_963922045.1). Classification (NCBI taxonomy): domain Eukaryota; kingdom Viridiplantae; phylum Streptophyta; class Magnoliopsida; order Caryophyllales; family Polygonaceae; genus Persicaria; species Persicaria maculosa. The sequence continues at coordinate 23,547,974 of OY998271.1, forward strand.
CCAGTAGAGGATGTTAAAGAGGTTATGGTTGAGCGCACAACCAAAGTCATTGTTGTGGTTTATAACTAGCTCATTGTTGTGTGGGTTAATCTAATGTCCTGAAGAACATTATGAATAAGGATAAAATGTATTTTATAAATACACATAGTTGGTCATTACTTTCATACATATAGTATGACACCAACTAAAGTTCTAAAAATACCCAGTTAATGGCATCTAATTAAATAAATGGATCACCATGTACGAAGTTCAATTGTTAGAATATTAAATATATGTGTCATGCCATTTGGACACATATTTAACCCATTGAAAGTTATTATGTCACTAACCAGAAGTTAGTTGATAAAATTTTTTTTCTTTGTGGCATTTGGTCACTCAAGTAAAACGATGATTTACACGATCATTGAAATTCACATAAATACCCACCAAAAGGACCAGAAGATCCTAGGACCTGAAGATCCTCAATAAGGGTGACCATACATGTACGGCTTGTTCTCTTGGCAAAATAATAACAAGACCGTCTATAATAAAGAGTAATTGCAAAGTCTCTTATGTCTCTTGATCGAGTTCAATGAGACAACTACGAACATAAAACAATGTCATATGGACTGGTGTTATTCCAATATAGATGTCTTAACACATTGGTCATATAAAAAGGTAGAGAATGTTATTAATCACATTATTGAGCATAAAGTAGCTCATAACGACCTAGAAGAGTCGTGAGTTGAAAGGGCCCATGCAATTTTGCATTTCGAATCTGACACAATGACTTCTCCCAAAATTATCTCCAGAAGAGAGTATATGTTCCGAGAACTCCTCCGTAAAGACCACAAAGAAGTTGAATGATACATGGGGTTTGAGTCCCTAATGATATCAAATACCTCGAGCTTCATAAAGGTGATCAAATGCTCGGTATTTAGGGGTTGATGAAATGAGACTATATTACGAAAGATATTGCACGAAAGCAACTTCTTTATCATTTGGTATCCGCGGATAAATGAAAGTAGGGAACCAAAAGTTCAATACATATGTATACCAAATGAAAATTGCATAGTTTAGCAAAAGGCTATAACAAATGCATTTACTAAATCCAAGAAAGTGACAAAGTCACATAATTTGCATTAGCTCATTTGGAATTTTCAGAAGTAACTCCAACTCAATGAATATCAAGTGATTCTCAAATACGTCGGAAGTGATGAAGATCACTAGACTCAATGGTATATTTTTTCACGAGAAGTGGAAAGAGCTCATGAGAATATGATGATCATCAAACAAAGAAAAGATGTCGACATTGAAATGATGATTAAAAGCTAGAAAGAAGCAACTTCATAAAAATATGAATTCTTCAAGGATGATAATATTGGACCCGTAGTTCCAATATTGAAAGTGTAATATCATTTGGTTTTAAGTGGGTGTTCGTACAAAAGAAAATATAAAGCCAAGTTGATTACACAAAAGTCTATTAAAGTTAAAGGTTATATGAAAATATATTCACCAGCAGTGGATATAATCTTTGGTTGTCGATGAACTGACTCCATGTGTAATTGAAGAACATAGATGAAAATGATTGAAGTGCCTGAAGCATGAATATAAAAAGTCTCGTCATATGTAACCGATTAAGCCCAAAGGTGCTTATAGTACTTAAAGGATCATGTATTTGTGAAAATGGTGACATTGTGTATTGAGTCCTGAAGTACAATGCACAAGTTGTACTCTTTTCCTTAATCTTGGTTTTTATCCCATAGTGTTTTTCCAAGATAAGGTTTTTAATGAGGCAACTTATAACACCACCTATACATCAAATCTCACGTATCAAACGATGAAAAACACAAGAGGTCCCGAAGTACCTTATATTTTTGTGTATTGAAAATACGTGAAGCATTAATATCAAAGCCCTGTCACATGCAATCGATTAACGAACCTTATAAGAGTACCTGGAGTACTTATAATTGTCAAAGTGGTGACATTGTATTTGGTTCTGAAGTACCATACTAAGTTGTACTCTTTTCCTTAATCTTGGTTTTTATCCCACTGGGATTTTCCAAGGTAAGGTTTTTAACGAGGCAACTTACACACCATTTAATACAATAGATCCCCCTGATCAAATAATGAAGTGCACGTTAGGTCCTGAAGTACCTTATGATTGTGCATTGAAAGCAGCTTAAAACCAAGATATATAAGTCAAGCATATTAGGTCTTGAAGTACCTCATGAAGTCAGAATTACCAAGAAATTTGATGAGCATATCGAAATGAGAAAACTGCAAGAAGAATGTTGAATTCAGGGGGAGAATATATGCACTGCACTCTTTTTCCCTTCAATCAGGTTTTGTCCCACTGGGTTTTCCTGACAAGTTTTTTTAACGAGGCAGTGTCAACAAAGCGTATCGAACGACATATGTGCTCTTTTTCCTTAGCCCTAGTTTTTACCCCACTGGGTTTTTCTAGACGAGGTTTTTAACGAGGCAATATGCAAACTACGAGGTGCACATCAAAGGGGAGTGTTCTAATACTACCTAGTTATTAGTATGTGACGTTACACCTCTCTATAACTCCCACATGGTGAAAAACCAAAGTTTGTAACCCCCACATGGTGAAATACCAAAGGTCACAATTTATGGCTTATCCTTTGTAACCCCCATCATCTATGCCTATATAAGGCCTTGTATATTCTCCTTTGTGAGAAACAACAATGGAATAGAATCTCTCCTCTCTACTTATTTCTTATCTTGTTTTTATCACTTTGCATTAACTTGAAAAGAAAACTTTAATCTTACAACCACCTTCTCTTTCTGTATCTCTCTCTACTCTTCCTTCTCCTCTTGTTATCGGATGATCGTTGGTTGGTTGAATTGTGATTGAATGACTAAAGCCAGCCCCCCTAGGGCTTTATTTATAGCCTCACAACCCTTGCTAACCAAGGATTGGAGTCCTAATCCTACTATAATTGGTAAACGTAAATTCTATCTAAACTAAATTATATCCTAAAATAAAATATTTAAAATAGGTAATATCCCCTAACATGCTTGGAATATACCCCTAAGGATAGAAGAACTTGGTAGATGATAGATATCTTCGTGACAAAGCAAAATCTTTCAAAGATCCGGCCCAATTCACGTTTCATATGCGTTTGTTGCTCCAATCGTTGTCGAGTGGACATGTCGATATCGATTGAATCATATCAAGTCGACTTGGTGGATTGTGCTCGACATTTCCTTGGTCTCGATCTAGCTCTTCTCTTGAGTCGATCTCGGGTAAGTGTATCGATGTCGATTCATCATTTCGAGATCGAGTTCTCCTGTCGATATCGAGTTCTCTTGTCAAGATCGAGTCCTTTCTACTCGAGATCGAGAAATTCTTTCGTGTCTTGTCTTTACTCCAAAATGCTCTTTTTTCTGTGAAATAAAACAGAAACTTATGTAGACCTCTATATCTTGCAAATGAACTCAAACTACACAAATTCACTACTTTCCTAACCCGAAAATATAAAATATGCATAAAAATGAAATAGATGTAAGCATGAAAAATGGTGAAATATGCGCACATCAAACACCCCATACTTATGCTTGCTTGTCCTCAAGCAATACTCTTAATGGTCATTCAGGGGAAGGACTAAAACTCTCCACATCGTAGATCCATTCTCATATATCCCTACAATCAATTACCATCCTCGCAAAGGTACTAAAGCCTTCAAATCCATGCCTGTGAATGAAAAGCAACATCTCGCACAAAAGGAGGGTTATGCAAAAAACACAATTTGTAACATTGCATTAATAATCAAAAGGACTTTTATGCGCAATGGTGGAGAACGGGTAAAAGGTATAGTGGTGGGCTACATTTGGCAATGTGGTGCTTGATCCGGGGAGAAACTTTCAAACTTCTTTCTTTAATGCACTTTCTCTTTTATGATTTCCACATTCCTTTTCCTCATAATGATCTTTGCTTTTTTCACTTATTTCTTTTTACCTCCCTAACCTTAACGTTGCCTTCTCGTGAGTCACAAATATGGGTGTCATGAATGTCCCTGGATACTTGGCGCTTCGGACTCCTTACCTTGTGTCCCATCTCGCGTGAATTTTATCCTCCGCAAGAAGGTTCGATTCACCTAACTCCTAGATGACCGAATTTTCTTTTCACTCATTAAATTTTCCATATAAAAATTCATGCCATCAACTTTATAATATCTTCACAACATATCAAACCATATAACGAATCCATAATATGACATCCATTCTATAACATAATCCTTGGATGGGTAAAAAGGTATAAAAATGGGCAATTTATGAACTTGTGGAGAAAATGTGACATTAAGTACATATGGCTTAGAATATGATGTAAAGCTTATAAGAATGTGTAATGGTAGGGTGAATAATGAAGCTTGAATGGGAAATAAAGTCCTCCATCCTCTTATCATGCATATGTCAAAGCTATATCTCTAACAGATCTAGTTTTGCATCGTCGAGCTTTGTAACTACTTCCATGACACTTTTTAATTTTTCCAATGGGGGTACTCTTTATAAAAAATCTCTAAACTTTGTAAACTTTATGCTCATGAGAAAATATGTATATATGATGCTCATATGTAAGAACTAACCATGTGTGCAAAAACAAGACTTTAGCAATATGCATTAAACTAACAATTATGCGATTGAGCAGAATAATGTAAGAATGCTTTTACCCAACCATATACTTAAATCATACACTGTCCCCACTGTAAAAATAAAATAAGAAGTGGAATTAAAGAGAACTTACTAAAAAACTGTCGCAACGGCTCAAAACAGGTACGTCTGCAGGGGAGGTCAAGATCGAGTGGGGGTGCCAATATCGACTGGGTATGTCGACATCGATCTTCTGTCTTCAACTCAGGGTGATCTCGGCTCGATCACAGTTGGCTCTGCTCGATTTCCCTTGGTCGATATCGACTAGGTATGTCGACATCGAGTGCTTTTGCAGATTCCTTCGTACCTGAAATCGTTAGTTTTCACCTGAAAATTTAAAAGTTTAAAGTTTGAAAGTCTGAAAACAAATCCAAAACCCTAAAAAGCAAACTAAAATAAGTCTATGTACAAGCTCTAGATTTTATAGTCGCTAGGCCTACTTCTTCCACGCTTCTATCCAAGAAGGAACATGTAGGGACCATATGGCTCGCATGTCCTCTTCAGGGCTTTCAAGCTCTTCTTTGAAAATTGTCCCTTTCTTATCTTTAAGCTCCAACCTCCCTAGATAGACCTTGTAGATGGTCATCAATCCTCTCTTTCTCCCATCCTTTCTTTTGCATCCCAAAGCGTTGCATTGCTCCATAAGCACCTTGTCGCTTGCCTTGTATTTGCTTATCGGCTTACCTATCATGTTAGTAAGGCATACAAACAAGGATACTCGCTTCATAGGGATATTAGAATTATGCTCTAAAGGATTAGGATCGTTACATGGACTTACCTTCGAGTCTTTTGGGCTCTGAGGGATTACTCGACATCGAGTGTAGGAGTGGACATCAAGTGGGTTCTTCTCTGGGGGTGCAGTCGATGAAGGGGTGTCGATCAGGGGGAGTCAATCTCGAGTGGGTTCAGTCGGTATTGACTGGCCCGGGTTGATCTCGAGTGGTTTGTTGGTGTCGACCCTATACTTAGCTTCTGGTATAAGGTTTGGCTCCAATGTACTCGACATCGACTAGTGGTTGTCGACATCGAGTGCTTTTTCAGGCTCCTGTTCTTCATTGGCTAGGTGCCAAATTGCCAAAAGCTCCACCATTTGGGTCTCAATGGCCCTCTCCTCTAGCTCTTTATGGGTCAAGGTTCCCTGCGTTGGTTCATCACAAGGGATTACTCTCCCTATCGCATGCATGTCCTTCACCTCCATTCGGTTCAACTCCTTCATAGTAGGTGATAATGCATATCCTAGATAGGCATTATAGACATTTTTAGGCTAGTTAGGTTGCATTTAGTTAATGATTTGTAGTTAAAGTGCATCTGACGATTATTTTGGAAGAGTTCGAATTTTGCGCGAATTTGTGAGTATTTTTGCAGAGTTAGATTCGAACGCTATTGGGATGCATGATCTTGGAGGGAAAACAAGAAAGAAAGAAGAAACACGGAATTGGAGCTGCTCTCGGCTTTTGGCAGTGAGGCATGCGGCGGGATGAATGTCGCGGCCGCAGTGAAGAGAGGGTTTCTCTACCAAATAAATTTATATTCAAGACCCCCGCTATAGTATAGGGGAGTCAGGTTTGTCCTCAGGAGAGAAGTCAGCGTTTCTAGGTTTAGTTGGTTTCGGGGTTCGGGAGTAGCGGTAAAAGGTGGCGGTCGGTTGCTGTCGATATCGACTGAGACTGGTCGATGTCGAGGGATGGAGAGGGGATGGTGGTTGGTGTCGAGTAGAATCTCTGCAGAATTTAAATAATAAAATAAAATAGTAAAAGTGCAAACTTCCAAGGTAAGGGATCACCACAACAATAAATATATGTATAAATCACGAATAACATAAAAGAGCATGCTTTACATCAAAGAATCAAATTTCGCTAATACCAACAATTTAGGTAAATCAACTCTCGAAAATAAACCTAATTGTTTCTACCTTTTCTTAATTAGGATTAATAAACTCGCGAATAAAAACCCTAATTACTATCCATGTTTGCAACATGAATTCCTTGAACTTTCATCCAAGGGTTAAGCATAGAGGTAGATGATGATAGAAACACACACAATTAGGAATTCATCGATTAAGAACACATGCCTATCGTTGGGCTCACCCCAACCCTAGAAGAGGGGAATTAGAAACAAAACATGAAAATAAACAACTAACTTTAAATTAAAACTAAAACTTACAAAACCTTCAATCTTCACTCTAGGCTCTCCTCCTAACTACTTGCATCCGAAGACGACTTTACTTGAATGATTGAAAAACCAGCCCCTAGGGCTTTATTTATAGGGCTCAATCCTAGCTATTCTAAGAGAGCAATCTATCTAAATCTATCTAAAGATATACTTCTAGATAAAAGGAAATAAATCTAAATTGGTAAAATAGATAAATCCTTAGGGTAATTAATTGTTCAACCCTTTATGATAGAAAGTAGATAAAATAGATAAAATATCTTCTCCTTCATGTGCAAGATTTCTCCACTCCGATTAGGACTCGGTATGGCTCGAAATCGGCTTCTGGGGTTAACTCGATATCGACCATGTTTAGTCGATATCAACCCATCTTCTCAGCTTCACTCGATCTCGGCCTCTGAAGGTGATTTCGACCATGTCTTGACTCGATATCGACCAAAGTTGGTCGATATCAACATCTTTTGTGCAGCTTCCAAGTGCTGAGTCTATTTGTGGCATATCTGGTCGACGTGCTCCACTCGATATCGACCAAGTATGGTCGATATCGACGTCCTTGACAGTTCTCAGCATTCTGCATCCGTCTTGAAACGCACTTTCCCGAGTCCTCGTTCGTCCGATTGACACATATGAAGACATCAGAACTTGATTCAAAATGGTGAATGGTGAAAAGTGGCATTTTCTCCAGCTGCACCATTTTGTGCTCTTCCTTAGCTTCTCCAACCTCTTCATGACTTTCCTTTAAGCTCCAAAGTGCGTCCGATTTCTGCAAAATTAAGCAGAAACTTGTGTAGACCTCCATATATTGCAAATAAACATAAACTACACAAATCTCATGCTTTATCAACCCAACAACATAAAATATGGACAAAAATTGAAATAAATGTAAGTGAAAAACATGGCAAATTGAGCGCACATCAACACCCCATACTTAAGCTTGCTTGTCCTCAAGCAATACTTTTAATGGTCATTCAGGGGAAGAAACTAAACCCTCAACATCATCGATTCATTATTATATGTCCCTACAATCAATTGCCATCCTCGGAAAGGTACTAATTTCAACAATATCCATGCCTGTGAATAAAAGCAACATCATACTCACAAAAGAAGGGTTATATGCATAAAACAATTTCGCGCAACATAGCATTAATAATCAAGAGGACTTTTACAAGCTTATTGAAGAGTAGATTGGTAAAAGGCTAAAGGTGGGCTAATTTTTTGCCATGTGGTGTTAAATCCGGGGAAATAAACTTTCTTTCCAAACTTCATTCCACATTCCTTCTTCATCTTATTTGTCACCTTTCGCTCTTCGCTCAATGCTTTTTTCACTTTAATGCTTTTACCGCTTTAACCTTGGTACTGCCTTCTTGCGTGTCGCAAACATGGGTGTCATGAATGGTCCCAGATACTTAGTACTTCGGACTCCTCACCTTGTGTCCCATCTCACCGAACTAACATTTCAATGAGTAGGGTCGATCTACCTTTATCTCCTGAGGTGATCGGATTTTTTCTCACTCATTCAATTTTCCATATTTTAAAATTTCGTTCATTCCTGCCAACAACTTCATAATAATGCACAAACTCCATATAACAACTCCAAAGATGACTTCCACTCTTAACATTGTCCCCGGATAGGGTATAAGGTATAAAAAATGGGAAATATGTAGTATATATGTGGAGCAATAATGATGTAAGGCTCATATATGGCTTGTGTAATGCAAATTTGCATAGGTAAGGCTAGGATATGAAATTGAGCACATGCATGAAAATTATAAAGTCCTCCATCATCTTATCATGCATATATCAAAAGCAACTTCAAATTTTACCTCTCTTTCATTGTTTTCTCTAAAAAATTGCACTTTATTGTGACTTCCCTTAACTAGGCAATTTCATGTTATATCTCTAATGAATCTACTTTTGCATCGTCGAGTTCAATAAAAGCTTCCATGACACTTATTCTTTATTTTCAAATTTTTTTCGATGGGGGTGATTTTTTTCTAGACTTTAGTCTTTTTTAGACTTTGGATAATAAACATGATGAACTTGATGAATATAGATAGACTCGATGCATATAGATAGATATATCCAAAGTAACCATGTATGATGCAAATGGAGAAGTATGCATAACTATTATCAAAATTTTTAAAATATGTTAAAAAATGATTAAAAATATGCAAGTAAGCTTTTCCCCCACCTCATACTTAAAGATTATAGTGTCCTCACTGTATAAGAACTAGGGTTAATGATGTAACTTACTAGACAGTTGTGTAGATGCTCGAAATAGGTGCTGTAACACACTGCCAAGAGTCGTCGTCGAGTAGGCTTCTAGTTCTCCGAATTACCTATAGTCATCAAAGGGAAAGAAAACCTTGCACGAAGTAAAGAAAATAAAAGAAAAACAAATTTATTAAAAAAGAAAAATAACAACGGGTTGCCTCCCGTAAGCGCTAAATTTTAAGTCTCTAGCTCGACCTACTTCCCTTTTAGCCTTAGCATGGCTCATCTTTGTCTGGAGGTATAGGTGGATTGGTCGTTCCTCTAGGGGTGGGAAGCGTGGGATGTCATCCGGGGGCATCGTATGAAGAAGCTTGAATCTCCCAGAGTGAACGCTCCATGGCTCCACCCATTCATCTTCCCTGGCTCCAGCTAGCATGCATAAAGGAAGATATAAAGAAGATCTACATACCTCATCATCATATCTCTTCCGCTTCATTGGTCGATTTGGTTGTGCGTCTCCACCCAAGCAGAACGGTGGAGCGGGAAGAGATATTTCCTCCTTATCCTGCGGAGCTTCATGCCACTTTGCTAGGACCCCATACTTAAATATGAACATCGGTTGCTCAAAATCATCGGGGATAGTGTTCGCAACGGGGGTGGTAAGTAGGAGATTCAAATATTTAAAATAAAACAAAGCACAACTAGACTATCTCCCTGTCCCAAACAAATAATACAAGAATCCCCTCCCTTGTAGTAGTAGGGTAATTCAGGATCGAATCCACGAGGAGGTATGTCAGCGCTTCCTTTGTTGTACTCACGATCAATGCTTTCGACCTCAGCAGACACTCGATATCGAGTATACTGGTCGATATCGACCTCAGTTCTGGTCGATTTCCTAGCGCAGTTCCTGTAGAAGACAAAACAGCAACTCGATGTCGAGCAGATACCTCGATATCGATGTTAGACCTCGATAGCGACCCTTATGGTCGATTTTGATGCTTGTCACAGAAACTGTTTTTGTAACCAATTTGTCGGAAAAGAGTCCGAAGAAAATAGAATGGAGAAGGAAGATGAACAGAAACAAAACTAAGACTTTTATGAAGAATTCAATTAATTAAAAGGCTTCCAAACTCGGGGTTTCATGCCACAACGATAACAATGCAAGTTTCATGCTAAAGATATGAACTTTAATGTCTTTCCGTCAAATAACTTTCGTTATCAACACTTAGGTGATTAGAGGCTCTCGCATAATTCCTAAGAGTTACTATCCAATTCATGAGCAATTCAAGTTCGAAATATATGTGTGGCTTTCGCTTCAATAATGCAAAGAATGAATCTCCCTAACTTTCGTAAAGGATCATGCATGGGGTAGAAGACGGAATTGCATAAAAGTCATACCTTTGATGCACTTACCTCACATTGCTATCGTCGGGCTCACCCCGACCCTAGAAGTGGGTTGACTACTCGCTCCTCATCATGCACATCATCATCATTGTTATTGAAAGAAAGCTACTTTGAATTAAAACTCTGAAAGAAAGTACAACCGAACAAGCCACTCCGCTCTCGCTTTACAACTCCAGTCGGCCTCCTCTCTATCTCTCTACTCTCTATTGCAACTGAAATTCTCTCCGAAAATTGGATACCTAAACTCAGCCCTATTGGCCTCTATTTATAGATGTCGATAAGGACTCGAAACCTTATCTTTATTCTCGAAGATAAACTAAAACAAAGTAAAAGCTAAAACTTCATGGTGAAATCAGCCTCCTCATGATAGATCTGGTGTTGATGATAGGAAATCTCGACCTTTGGATAGATATTGCAAGCTTTGGATATAATTCTATCAAAATCGGAGTCGAATTCCTCTGCTGGCATGGTCGATATCGACCCTTAGACATCGATATCGACCCCTCCAAAACCTTATCTCGAGCTTCTCCTTCTCATACTCGAACTGGCACTCGACTTCTATCAATTTGGTCGATCTGGCAGCATCGATATCAACCCCCAGACGTCGATATCGACCTCTTCTGTGTCGATATGCTCTGTTTCATTTCCTGCTCAATTCCTATATCTCTGATGCACTCGATGTCGAGGTCCCCAGTCGATTTCGACCTCTTCAGAAGACTTTGAGTTCTTTTTCCGCTCTTCCAAATCTGTCCATTTTTATCTTGTTTTCTGCGAAATCACATAGAAACTCGTGCAGACCCATATATTTGATATTTTAAGCGTAAACTACACTAATCCCATGTTTTCCCATTAATATGCATGCAAAAGACGATAAAATGGACTTTTATGTGCATAGAAAATATGGCAATTTGCGCGCACATCAAACACCCCATACTTAAGCTTGCTTGTCCCCAAGCAATAGTTTTAATGGTCATTCAGGGGAAGAAAGTGATGTACACATTTGCACCTTCTTTTATTGCATCTTTTGACTTCGTATTTCATTCGATTTCCAAAGAAAAGGGTTCAAAAGAATATAAACTTGTGTAAGAATGGGCTAAAATGCAAGAAATAGAGTCTACACAAGTTTTGAGCTAACCATGCAGGAATTCGAGCGAAAACGGAGTCAAAACGGAGAAGCCAAGTGAAGCTGAGAAGAGGTAGATATCGACCCTAGACCCAGATATCGACCTCTGAGGTAGATATCGACCTTCAACATAGATATCGACCTCAACATAGACATCAAGTGAAGCTGAGAAGAGGTAGATATCGACCCTAGACCCAGATATCGACCCCCAGTGTCGATATCGACCCCCATATCGACCTCAACATAGAAATCGACCAAAGCTGAACAAGTCGAGCAGGAACAGAGACCTCGATATCGACCTCTGGTGTCGATATCGACCCCTTATCTCGACAGAAGATAGACTCGATTTCGAATGCGGATTGGAACTATATCTTCAAGGAAGCACGAAATTATCTCATACTTTCAAGATAGATGGCAGCTGAAGTTTATTTATCTTTTACCTTTAAGTTCCTTTAAGTTTTATCAAAATAAAAGACCTATCCTAATTGTTCGGATAGAGTTATTAGTTTAGATAGGAGTTACAATCCTTGGATAGCGAGGATTAGTAGCCTATAAATAAAGCCCTAGGGCTGATTTGTTAGATCATCCAAGAATCCAAGAATCCAAGAATCCAATAATCGAATCACCCAAGACAAAGACAATAGAGTTAGAGTTAGAGAGAAGTTTTAGGGTTTGACGTTTGCGAAAGTTGACGTTGAGTTGTAAAGCTTCGGAGTTTATTTTAATGCAAGTTTCTTCCTTTCAATCAATGATGAATCCCATGATGAGAAGCGAGTAGTTCCCCAAAGCTCTTAGGGTTGGGGTGAGCCCGACGTTAGCCATGCGCGCTTGAGGTAAGTATTTGATGTTGATATCGTTGTGTCTATCTCTCCTCCTACAATTCTATGTTTAGTCCTAATCGAAAGAAAAGGGATTCATGCTAACAACTTGAGTTATAAACATAAAATTGGTAGAGACAATTAGGTTTATTTGAAAGAGTAATCCTAAGAGTTGGTGTACGGCGAAAGCTTGTCCCTCGGATGAAATAGCGCAATTGTCCGTCTTATTTATCTCATCGCATGCATTGGTTAACGTTGTGGTAAACCCTAATCCTAGGAGTTGCTTTTACATATTTTATATTCACCAAAACCCCCACTGTTATTTCTGTTCATTGCTTCTCTCTCCATTCCTAAAGTCTTCGGCCTTTCTTTGCCGACGAGAAACTAACACACTGCAGGGAGACATCGATATCGACCCCAGACGTCGATATCGACCACTGGGTTCGTCGACAGTTTTCTGAGTCGACGACGAACATCGCTGCGGAGGTTACTGGACATCGATATCGACCACAGACATCGATATCGACCCTTCTGTATCGACTGGCAGTCTTCTGAGCCAGTCGATTTCGTGGACTAACATCGATATCGACCCCCACTAGTCGATATCGACCACTGGTTTTTGTCTTTGCAGGTCTTCTGTTGCAGAGAACATCGACAGCCGAGGTCGACATCGAGGCCCAAGGTCGAAATCGAGGCTTCTGGTCGACGCAGACGTGAGATTTCCAAGGCTACTAGGATCCCGCTGACACGCCTCCTCGCGGATCGATCCTGACTACCCTTCCACTACAACGGGAGGAAGTCTTGTAATTATTTGCTTAGGCCAGGAGTTGGTTTACATTTATTTACATCTTTATATTTGTAATTACTTGACACATTCATCCCTCCTGCAACAACAAATTGGCGCAGTTGCCGGGGAGGCAATCAATCGCGCCCAAGTAGTCTATCTCACGTCTCTACTTAGTTTGGTCTTGCAGGTGTATGCGACGCGCTGATCGCCCACCTGAATTTGAAGGAGTAGACGACCCTGAGCGTTATTTCCATCTAAGAGCCCAAGCTCAAAGAATCATGGCGGAAAACGCGAACCAAGCAGAACTTATTGAACAACTAAGGAAGCAGGTTGAGGACTTAATGACTAGAGAGGCGGCACTTAAGGAGCGTGCGGATAGGGAGGAGGAAGGCCGGAGGCAAATAGAAGCCCAAATCAATGCCCTCCCCAGGAATGCCAAGCAATATATGCACCCCGCTCTCACAGTGCCTGAATCGGCAATTCTTATCCCTGTCTCTAATTTTGAAATTAAGCCAAACTTTTTGACTGAAATAAGAAGGCACCAATATGAAGGAAAACCTAACGAATGCCCTATGGCACATATTTCTACCTTCTTAGTCCTTTGTGATACTATTGCTGATGGACGAAGTCTTGAGTATGTCCAACTAAAAGCCTTTCGATGGTCTCTTACAGGTAAAGCATTGCAGTGGTTGGAAAGCTTAGCCCCAAGATCACTCCGCACATGGAATGAAGTCAAGGACGCATTCCTCAACAAGTTCTTTCCTCCTTCTAAGACGGCGTTGATCCGACAGAAAATCACGGCTTTCAAACAAAAGCCTGGCGAAGCTCTGGCGACTGTTTGGGAAAGGTTCAAGGACCTCCTACGATCATGCCCGACGCATGGCCAACCACCATATGTAATTCAGGAGATCATATACAATGCTCTTGACGCTGCGACAAAGGAGAGGATCAACACCTACACCGCCTATGGCTACCTTGAACTTGCCCCACAAGAGGCTTGGGAGACCATAGAGAGGTTGGTGGAATTTGACAACACATATGGGACTCCTGAGGCTTCCGACACATCATCATCGTCGAGGCCTGCCCCATCTATGCCCTTATATGAACCCTCCAATGTAATCGATCCGGATGTGAAGGAGCAATTCCACAGAGATCAACTTAGAAAGCTCCAAAGGCAAGTGAGGTTCCTTTCAGGGAACCAAGATTGCATCGAGTGCGGATCGCAGCGGCACACCACCATCGAGTGCCCCCATGCCGAACAAGTACACCTAGCGTAGACTCACCAAGAGGCGCGCTACATGAGGGGTCCCAATAACCAATATTGGGGAGACCAAAGGTTCCATCAACCACAAAGGAACCCGGTTAACCCTAGGGACCCTCCGCCTTATAGAGCTCCTGGGCACCCGGAGAGAGACCAAAAGAAGGATGATCTTCAACTAGTATTGGATGAAATAAGGCAGAACCAAGCCAAGAATGATCAATCCAACAATGCCATCCATTCTCAACTCAATCACCTTACCACAAGGATTGGAGAAATGGATATTTGGAAGAAGAACGTAGAGACCCAACTGGGTCAATTGGCGGCACAAATCCCAAGACCGTCCGGAACACTCCCTGGGCAACCCACTACAAATCCTAAGGGACAATCCGGGACGGGCCATGTCGCAGCCATACAATTAAGGAGCGGCACCAAAGTACAAAAGCCACGGACGGAGACGGAGGAGAAAGCAACAGACCCAGTCGACGTCGACAGACCAGTCGATGTCGATCCAGAGGTCGATATCGACCACCACTTCGACACCCTGGTCGATGTCGGTGACACTGCAGAGCCATCAGTGCCTCAACAGAGGTCGAAATCGACCATTCCAGTCGATATCGACCACATTCCAGTCGATGTCGATGTCCAACAGGCCCCTCCGACCACCGTTTTGGCCCCTCCACCAAAGAAGACGTTGCCATTCCCTTCCAAAGAATTGGAGGATCCCACCAAAGGCAAGTTTAGGCACTTCATAAAGATACTTCAAGGGCTCAACGTTACTATCCCTCTTACAGAAGCCCTAACCGAGATGCCCGCCTATGTGCGATTCCTCAAAGACATCCTAAGCAAGAAGAGGTCCATGGCAGAGATCGCAGAGGAGTGCTCAAAGATGGACTTCCCTGAGAAGAAGAGTGATCCAGGGAAGTTTGCAATCACCGTGGGACTTGGCCAACATCGCTATAAAGCCCTATGTGACCTAGGGGCAAGTGTAAGTCTCATGCCTCTCTCTATTTGGCAAAAGGTGAACATTGGTGCCCTTGAACCTGTGGACATGAAGCTTTATATGGCTGACAACTCATTCGTCAGACCCACAGGTATAGTTGATGACGTTCCGGTAAAGGTAGGTAAGTTCTTTGTGCCTACTGATTTCATTGTATTGGAGATGCCTGAAGATCCTGTAGTGCCTATTATACTTGGTAGGCCTTTCTTAGCTACTGCAGATGCCAATATCAATGTACGTCGAGGATTACTAACCTTTACTATAGGGAACGAAGTGATAGAATTCTCTTTCAACCCAACCATGAGCGAAACAAAGCACCTGAAGCAAGTAGTCCTCTCGCCGGCCAAAGAAAAGCTTAGAAAATTCTTGTTGGCGAGGACGGAAACAGCAAGCAGGGTCGACATCGACTGGAACCAGTCGATATCGACTAAAAGCATCGAAATCGACCCCCCTTGGTCGAAATCGAGAATGCCAGATCGCTGCCAGGAGCTTAAGTATGGGGTCACGGAGGTCGATATCGACCCCCACATGTCGGTATCGACCATAGCACTCGAAATCGACCCTCCTTGGTCGAAATCGACAACCCCTCAGCCCGAAGATTTCTGTTTCGGACCCAAACAGGTAAGCCCAGGTATGAATCTTAACCCTCCTCCGTCCATTATTGATGAATCAATTAAACCTATTATTGATAATTCTACTAAAGAGAGGGTCAAAGCTCCATGGTTTGCCTATATTGCTAAAGTTAGGTCAAGAAAGAGAAGAAAAGCGCCCAAAGAAGAACCTAACATCAAAGAAGCCTTGGTCGCCGAACTTCACTACTATCAAAAGGACCTAGATGATCCAGGAGAAGGCTCAAGCTCAAAGGGTCCTTACATAAAAAGGGTCATAAAGCATTGACGGAGAAGTCGGCCTAGCGACTCAAAAATCTAGAGCATGTATATAAAACATTTAAATTTCGCATAGATGGTTTTTAGGACTTAAGTTTTGGCTATTTGAAACTTTTAAAACTGAGATAATTCGTGCTTTATCTATATTCCTAACAAAGATTTCAGGTTATCAAGCAAAAGGAACGACGAAGAAGAAAAGAAGCGTCTGCAGAGGCAGTCGAAATCGACCAGGCCAGTCGAAATCGACCCCTCAGGGTCAAGCCACCTCCTGGAGTCGACATCGAGGACTCAGGAGCGAAAAAGAGAGGTCGATATCGACCATTATACTCGATATCGACCCCAATCAGGCAGCCCTTGTCTTCATCTTCTCCCTCGACTTCGACAGATGCAGTCGACATCGACCTCTGACCTAGATATCGACTTCTGGCATCGACCTATCCGGGAAATCGACCTGAATCCGCAGGTTGCACTGTAAGTCTCTCTCTACCCTTGTTTTTTTTTATATAAAGTGAGGACACTGTATATTTTAAGTATGGGGTGGGGGAAAGACATGTCTTATGGTCATAACTTGGTTTCTTCTTCGCATTGCATTCATGTTTAAATTTTTGTTCTTAGTTTTACTTTTATAAAATGTCAAAAATCCAAAAAAATAGAAAAATGTCAAAAATCCAAAAAAATAGAAAAATGTCAAAAATACAAAAAAATGCATGTTTATTTTTAAGTTTATTTTTCTTTTAACCCTACTTTGATGTCCTATGATGAAAACTCAATAGATGACTTGATCATGTAAACCCTATGGTATATTTGGATGGTTTAGCCTAAGTCCTTAAAATTTTTATGTAGATCATGAACTTGTGATGAAATTGAGCACATATGATCCTAGGCTAAAAAGCAAATCCAACAAAAATTGTCCTTGTGAGAATTTTGGCCTATAGGGAGAACATCAAAAATCCCTCCGCTTTCTTGAGTGAATTTACTCTTCCTATGCATCTCTAAATGTTGTGATAGTTATTCAAAACCAATGCATATATATGTTTATGTTTACGAGAATTAAATGATGGAGGCATCTTTTAAGCCAATTTTATCCTCTCTTTACCTACCCTGCATTATCCCTGCTTGAAGCCAGAACATTAGCCTGAGCCTGAATTGCAAACTCCACAAAATTATCCCTAGCCGAATTGAGCCTGACCCCCATTTGGGAATTGAGACTTAGATTGGTTGGACTAATGCCTTGTGGAAAGAATAGAGCATAATGTCTAGTTGTAAGCAAGGAAATTATAGGATGGTACATATTTACATTTTGTCATATTTTGTAAAAGGTGTTTTGGCTCACCATATAAATGCACATAGTTTAGTATTATGTTCGAAAAAAAAAAATCCGAAAAAATATGTATATATATATATATAGTGCGTGAGCCAAAATCCTTAAGTTTTATTCATACGAATGTTATACTTTTGAGAGTGTATTAGAACTTGAAAGAAGGGTTGATGGAATGCATCTTTAAGAGCATTATATTGAAGAGTTATGGTTTGGGTAATGCAAGTGTTGAGATTTAGGAGTCTTGATTCCCGAATTTGAAAAGCACCACATAGCCAAATAATTCCATACCTTTTATTTCATACCAAGCCCCATTACAACCCCGCCGAATGGAGTCTTCTATGAAGTCTTCCATTGAGCGAAACTCCTCCTGATGATTCTTATTGCATTTTCATAATTGGTTGCGAAGTGGATTTTTATAAATTACAATGTTTATGAGATTGTATATGGAATTGAGTTGAGAGTTGATCTTCATAGCCTAAACACATGAGAGTTGAGTGCAAACACATTATCCCTGGGAGGTTGGATTAAAATTGCATATGCCTATGGATCGCCAAAATATGTGCTATGACGTTAAATTCACTTGCTTTGCTTTGCTACCGCTTATGATGTTGCTTTTGACAAAGGCGAAGACTTGAAGGGTGTGTTGTAGGTGTTGGTTATTGCTTGGTTATTGCTTGAGGACAAGCAAGTCTAAGTATAGGGTGTTTTGATGTACACATTTGCACCTTCTTTTATTGCATCTTTTGACTTCGTATTTCATTCGATTTCCAAAGAAAAGGGTTCAAAAGAATATAAACTTGTGTAAGAATGGGCTAAAATGCAAGAAATAGAGTCTACACAAGTTTTGAGCTAACCATGCAGGAATTCGAGCGAAAACGGAGTCAAAACGGAGAAGCCAAGTGAAGCTGAGAAGAGGTAGATATCGACCCTAGACCCAGATATCGACCTCTGAGGTAGATATCGACCTTCAACATAGATATCGACCTCAACATAGACATCAAGTGAAGCTGAGAAGAGGTAGATATCAACCCTAGACCCAGATATCGACCCCCAGTGTCGATATCGACCCCCATATCGACCTCAACATAGAAATCGACCAAAGCTGAACAAGTCGAGCAGGAACAGAGACCTCGATATCGACCTCTGGTGTCGATATCGACCCCTTATCTCGACAGAAGATAGACTCGATTTCGAATGTGGATTGGAACTATATCTTCAAGGAAGCACGAAATTATCTCATACTTTCAAGATAGATGGCAGCTGAAGTTTATTTATCTTTTACCTTTAAGTTCCTTTAAGTTTTATCAAAATAAAAGACCTATCCTAATTGTTCGGATAGAGTTATTAGTTTAGATAGGAGTTACAATCCTTGGATAGCGAGGATTAGTAGCCTATAAATAAAGCCCTAGGGCTGATTTGTTAGATCATCCAAGAATCCAAGAATCCAAGAATCCAAGAATCCAATAATCGAATCACCCAAGACAAAGACAATAGAGTTAGAGTTAGAGAGAAGTTTTAGGGTTTGACGTTTGCGAAAGTTGACGTTGAGTTGTAAAGCTTCGGAGTTTATTTTAATGCAAGTTTCTTCCTTTCAATCAATGATGAATCCCATGATGAGAAGCGAGTAGTTCCCCAAAGCTCTTAGGGTCGGGGTGAGCCCGACGTTAGCCATGCGCGCTTGAGGTAAGTATTTGATGTTGATATCGTTGTGTCTATCTCTCCTCCTACAATTCTATGTTTAGTCCTAATCGAAAGAAAAGGGATTCATGCTAACAACTTGAGTTATAAACATAAAATTGGTAGAGACAATTAGGTTTATTTGAAAGAGTAATCCTAAGAGTTGGTGTACGGCGAAAGCTTGTCCCTCGGATGAAATAGCGCAATTGTCCGTCTTATTTATCTCATCGCATGCATTGGTTAACGTTGTGGTAAACCCTAATCCTAGGAGTTGCTTTTACATATTTTATATTCACCAAAACCCCCACTGTTATTTCTGTTCATTGCTTCTCTCTCCATTCCTAAAGTCTTCGGCCTTTCTTTGCCGACGAGAAACTAACACACTGCAGGGAGACATCGATATCGACCCCAGACGTCGATATCGACCACTGGGTTCGTCGACAGTTTTCTGAGTCGACGACGAACATCGCTGCGGAGGTTACTGGACATCGATATCGACCACAGACATCGATATCGACCCTTCTGTATCGACTGGCAGTCTTCTGAGCCAGTCGATTTCATGGACTAACATCGATATCGACCCCCACTAGTCGATATCGACCACTGGTTTTTGTCTTTGCAGGTCTTCTGTTGCAGAGAACATCGACAGCCGAGGTCGACATCGAGGCCCAAGGTCGAAATCGAGGCTTCTGGTCGACGCAGACGTGAGATTTCCAAGGCTACTAGGATCCCGCTGACACGCCTCCTCGTGGAACGATCCTGACTACCCTTCCACTACAACGGGAGGAAGTCTTGTAATTATTTGCTTAGGCCAGGAGTTGGTTTACATTTATTTACATCTTTATATTTGTAATTACTTGACACATTCATCCCTCCTGCAACAACAGAAAGTAAACCCTCACCATCATAGATTCATTTTTCATATGTCCCTACAATCAATTGCCATCCTCGAGAAGGTACTTACGTCAACCAAGTCCATGCCTGTGCATAAAAAGCAATTTCATACTCATAAAGGAGGTAATATGCAAAAAACAATTTTAGCGACATAGCATTAATAATCAAGAGGACTTTTTTATCAAGCTTGTGAGAAGTGGATTGGTAAAAGGCTAAAGGTGGGCTAATATTTGGCCATGTGGTGTTAAATCCGGGGAAACATACTTTCTTTCCAAAACATTCCACATTCCTTCTTCAGAATGTCTCACCTTTCACTCATCGCTCAATGCTTTTTTCAATATAATGCTTTTACCTCTCTATCCTTAGCACTGCCTTCTCGCGAGTCGCAAATATGGGTGTCATGAATGGCCCCGGATACTTAGTACTTCGGACTCCTCACCTTGTGTCCCATCCTGCGGAACTATTATCTCAACGCAAGCAGGGTCGACCCACCTTTATCTCCTGAGGTGATCGGATTTTTTTTCTCGCTCATTTAATTTTCCATATTTCATATTTGTATCATTCCTGCTAACAACTTCATATATGCACAACTCCATATAACTCCAAAGATGACATCCATTCAAAAAAACTTTGTCCCCGGATAGGGTATAAGGTAAAAAATGGGCAATATATGTATATGTGGAGCAATAATGATCATGATAAGTCTCATATATGGCTTTGTGAATATGCATAGGTAGGGCTAGGATATGAACTTTGCTTGTATGAAATTTTTATAAAAAGTCCTCTATCATCTTATCATGCATATGTCAAAAGCAACTTCAAATTTTCATCTCCTTTAAGTTTTTTTTTCTTCTTGCACTTCATTGGGACTTCCCTTAACTAGGCAATCTCATGTTATATCTCTAATGAATCTAATTTTGCATCATAGAGCTCTTTTTTATACTTCCATGACTCTTCCTTTTCCAAAATTTTTGATGGGGGTCATTTTTCTCTTCTTTTTTTTTATGCATTAAAATAAATATGCAACTCTAATCTAACTATGAATATGCAAGTAAGCCTTTCCCCCACCCCATACTTAAAATTTACAGTGTCCTCACTGTATTAGAACTAGGGTTAAGAAGAAAACTTACTAAACCGACAAAAATTTCAGGAGTCGAAGAAGACAACAGGGAAGGTCGATATTGACCCTTTACATCGATATCGATGTCTCTCTTGATTTCTGCTCAGGCTTCAGGGTGATTTGGCCTCGATCACAAACCCTATCCATGTCGACCTTAAGGTCGATTTTGATGTCTGACATCGATTTCGATGCCTTTCTGTGTGTTTTTCTCTTTCCTGCAATTTGAAAAATAAACACAAAATATGCAAAACAATAAAGTGTCTAAAACCAAAAGAAAAAGCCGTCTAAAACCAAAACTAAGTCTTTGTTACAAGCTCTAGATTTTTAAGTCGCTAGGCCGACTTCTTCCTTTGCGCTTCTCAAGGTGGCATCTGTAGAGCCCATGTGGCTTGGGCCCCAAATATCACTCCTTTCTTGTCCCACAGCAGCATTCCGCCGGGATTGATTTGATTCACCGTGAATAGACCTAAGTTCTTATCCTTGAATCTTGTAGGGAACTAATGGTCCTTAGACTTGGCAACATAGACCTTGTCTCCTATCTCGTATTGGCTTGAACCATCATCGGATACCCTACATAAGCGCACATGCCAAGGCACACCTCTTCCAAATAATGATAAGTCCTTAATTGTAATTGAACAAGAGGAATTCGTACCTTGACTTACCTTCTTCTCTGTCAATGGCTCAGGTTGATGTCGATGTTCGGAGGTCGATATCGACCTCTGTTGTACACTTGGAGGATCAGTCGATTTGGGGAGTTTTGACTCGATATGATCAGGTCGATGTCGACCCTCAAAGGTCGATATCGAGGTCTCCTTGCCTCCCTTCTCAGTGCTGATGGTGGTCGATTTCGATAGGGCATGGTCGATATCGACCATTGACCCCAATTTCGATGCTTCCTCTTTTCCCCCGTCGACCCCATACTTACGACCTGTCACAGAATCTTGAACATTAGTGGTCGATATCGACTTACCTGGGTTGATTTCGATGTTCTGTTGAGCTCCTTCGTTCAAGATTGCTTCAACTTCCTCTACTTGGGCTTCATTGATGGCTTTTATCTCCATTGGCCCTTGACTTTGCACCGTCTTGTTGAAGGAATACTTGCGCTCGGGCGCTCGGACACTTGCGCTCGGGCGCTCGGACCCAGCTTGTCCAATTATTTTAGGTAGGCCATTCCTAGCAACCGTCGATGCCAACATTAGCGTGAAGAAAGGATTGCTCTCACTCACAATTAGTGATGAAGTAATCATGCTCTAACATTAAACAATGAGACAAATTACGTAGCGAAATGGCCTACCTAAAATCGGCAGGGACAAAGAATTTACCTACTTGTACTGGCACATCCGTCACTATCCTAGTTGGAATCACTACCGTATTGTTAGCCAAGTACAATCTTGCATCCACAGGCTCTAGAGGACCTATCTTTACCTTGTGCCAAATGGTTAGTGGCATAATGCTAACGCTAGCGCTCAAGTCAACTAAAGCATTAAATTTGAATTGACCTAGACCTATAGCGATAGAAAACTTACCTGGGTCCGCCCGCTTTTGTGGTAGCTCCAACCTGTTGCATTCCTCTGCGATCTCAAAGAGCGATCGCTTCTTATCCAAGATGTCCTTAAGGAACCTTACATAAGATGGCATCTCGTGAAGTGCCTCTGTGAATGGTATAGAGACATTAAGCCCTTGGAGCATCTTCACGAACCGTTGGAACTTCTTTTCCGCTGGGTCCTTAGTCACCTTTCTAGTTGGAATGGTAACACCTTCTTCCTTCCCACGGCTGCAGTGAGGTCGATATCGACATCAGTAGGGTCGATATCGACGGGAGGAGTCAATTTCTGTGGTGACACAGAATTAGGGTCGACATCGACAGGAGGGTCGACATCGATGTCACCGTGGTCTATATCGACAGGGGGGTCGATATCGACGCCTGTTCTGGCTCCTTCTCCTCCGCTTTTTTCTCGGGCGTTTGTAATTGACGCCCACTCCTTAGGTTTACTGCCGTAATGTGACCAGTGGTTTTGCCCTTTTGGTTGGGCACAGTGGATCCAGGGAGTGATCCTTACGCCTTGGGCATTGCTTCCGCCAATTGACTCATTTGAGTCTCCATGTGGCGCTTCCAAACGTCGATCTCCCTTATGTACATATTTGTACCTTTGTTTATTGCATCTTTTGACTTCTTATTTCATTCGATCTCCAAAGAAAAGGTTCAAAAGAATATAAACTTGTGTAAGAATGGGCTAAAATGCAAGAAATAGGGTCTGCACAAGTTTTGAGCTAACCGTGCAGGAATTCGAGCGAAATCAAAGTCAAAACATAGACATCAAGTGAAGCTGAGAAGAGGTAGATATCGACCTTAGACCCAGATATCGACCTCTGGTGTCGATATCGACCCCCATATCGACCTCAACATAGAAATCGACCAGAGCTGAACAAGTCGAGCAGGAACAGAGACCTCGATATCGACCTCTGGTGTCGATATCGACCCCTTATCTCGACAGAAGATAGACTCGGTTTTGAATGTGAATTGGAACTATATCTTCAAGGAGGCACGGAATTATCTCATACTTTCAAGATACATGGCAGCTGATGTTTTATTTCATCTTTTACCTTTAAGTTATTTAAGTTTTTATCAAAATAAAAGACCTATCCTAATTGTTCGGATAGAGTTCATAATTTAGATAGGAGTTACAATCCTTGGATAGCGAGGATTAGTAGCCTATAAATAAAGCCCTAGGGGGCTGGCATTCAAGCATCCTAGAACGAATCCAATCATCCAATCATCCAATATCCAATCATCCAATAATCCAAGACAAGAAGCAAGACAAAGACAATAGACAATAGAGTTAGAGTTAGAGAGAAGTTTTAGGGTTTGACGTTTGCGAAAGTTGACGTTGAGTTGTAAAGCTTCGGAGTTTATTTTAATGCAAGTTTCTTCCTTTCAATCAACAATGAATCCCATGATGAGAAGCGAGTAGTTCCCCAAAGCTCTTAGGGTCGGGGTGAGCCCGACGTTAGCCATGCGCGCTTGAGGTAAGTATTTGATGTTGATATCGTTGTGTCTATCTCTCCTCCTACGATTCTATGTTTAGTCCTAATCGAAAGAAAAGGGATTCATGCTAACAACTTGAGTTATAAACATAAAATTGGTAGAGACAATTAGGTTTATTTGCAAGAGTAATCCTAAGAGTTGGTGTACGGCGAAAGCTTGTCCCTCGGGTGAAATAGCGCAATTATCCGTCTTATTTATCTCATTGCATGCATTGGTTAACGTTGTGGTAAACCCTAATCCTAGGAGTTGCCTTTTTACATAGTTTATACACACCAAAACCCACTGTTATTTCTGTTCATTGCTTCTCTCTCCATTCTCAATTCTTCGGCCTTTCTTTGCCGACGAAGAACTAACACTGCAGGGAGACATCGATATCGACCCCAGACGTCGATATCGACCACTGAGTTCGTCGACAGTTTTCTGAGTCGATGACGAACATCGCTGCGGAGTTTGCTGAGCATCGATATCGACCCCCAGCATCGATATCGACCCTACTGTGTCAACTAGCAGTCTTCTGAGCCAGTCGATTTCGTTATCTGACATCGATATCGACCCTTTCCAGTCAATATCGACCACATGTTTTTGTCTCTGCAGGTCTTCTGTTGCAGAAAACATCGACAGCTGAGGACGACATCGAGGCCCAAGGTCAAAATCGAGGCTTATGGTCGACGCAGACTTGAGATTTCCAAAGCTACTAGGATCCCGCTGACACGCCTCCTCGTGGATCGATCCTGACTACCCTTCCACTACAACGGGAGGAAGTCTTGTAATTATTTGCTTAGGCCAGGAGTTGGATTACATTTATTACATCTTTATTATTTGTAATTACTCGACATATCAAGCCTGATGCAACAACAAATTGGCGCCGTTGCCGGGGAGGCAATCAATCGCGCCCTAGTAGTCTATCTCACGTCTCTTTCTAGTTTGGCCTTGCAGGTGTATGCGACGCGCTGATCGCCCGCTTGAATTTGAAGGAGTAGACGACCCTGAGCGTTATTTCCATCTAAGGGCCCAAGCTCAAAGAATCATGGCGGAAAATGCGAACCAAGCAGAACTTATTGAACAACTAAGGAAGCAGGTTGAGGACTTAACGACTAGAGAGGCGGCATTTAAGGAGCGTGCGGATAGGGAGGAGGAAGGTCGGGGGCAAATAGAAGCCCAAATCAATGCCCTCCCTAGGAATGCCAAGCAATATATGCACCCCGCTCTCACAGTGCCTGAATCGGCAATTCTTATCCCTGCCTCTAATTTTGAAATAAAACCTAACTTCCTTACCGAGATTAGAAGGCACCAATATGAAGGAAAACCTAACGAATGCCCTATGGCACATATTTCAACCTTCTTAGACCTTTGTGATACTATTGCTGATGGACGAAGTCTTGAGTATGTCCAACTAAAAGCCTTTCGTCGGTCTCTTACAGGAAAAGCATTGCAGTGGTTGGAGAGCTTAGCCCCAAGATCGCTCCGCACCTGGAATGAAGTCAAGGACGCGTTCCTCAACAAGTTCTTTCCTCCTTCTAAGACGGCGTTGATCCGACAGAAAATCACAGCTTTCAAACAAAAGCCTGGTGAGGCTCTGGCGACTGTTTGGGAAAGGTTCAAGGACCTTCTACGATCATGCCCGACGCATGGCCAACCACCATATGTAATTCAGGAGATCATTTACAATGCTCTTGACGCTGCAACTAAGGAGAGGATCAACACCTACACCTCCTATGGCTACCTTGAACTCGCTCCACAAGAGACTTGGGAGACCATAGAGAGGTTGGTGGAATTCGACAACACATATGGGACTCCTGAGGCTTCCGACGCACCATCATCGTTGAGGCCTGCCCCATCTATGCCCTTATATGAACCCTCCAATGTAATCGATCCGGATGTGAAGGAGCAATTTCATAGGGATCAACTTCGAAAGCTCCAAAAGCAAGTAAGGTTCCTTTCAGCGAACCAAGAATGCATTGATTGCGGATCGCAGCGGCAGACCACCATCGAGTGCCCCCATGCTGAACAAGTACACCTAGCGGAGACTCACCAAGAAGCGCACTACATGAGGGGTCCCAATCACCAATATTGGGGAGACCAAAGGTTCCATCAACCACAAAGGAACCCGGTTAACCCTAGGGACCCTCCGCCTTATAGAGCTCCTGGGCACCCGGAGAGAGACCAAAAGAAAGATGATCTTCAACTAGTACTGGATGATATCAGGCGGAATCAGGCTAAGAATGATCAATCCAACAATGCCATCCATTCTCAACTCAATCACCTTACCACAAGGATTGGGGAGATGGACATACGGAAAAAGAACGTAGAGACCCAACTGGGTCAATTGGCGGCACAAATCCTTAGGCCGTCCGGAACACTCCCTGGGCAACCCACTACAAATCCTAAGGGACAATCCGGGATGGGCCATGTCGTAGCCATGCAATTGAGGAGTGGCACCAAAGTACACAAGCCACGGACGAAAACGGAGGAGAAAACAGACCTAGTCGACATCGACAGACCAGTCGATGTCGACCTAGAGGTCGATATCGACCACCATGTCGACCCCCTGGTCGATGTCGATTGCACTGCAGAACCTGAGAAATCACAGTAGAGGTCGAAATCGACCCAACTCCAGTCGATATCGATGTTAAGCAGGCCCCTCCGACCTCCGTTTTGGCCCCTCCACCAAAGAAGACGTTGCCATTCCCTTCCAAAGCATTTGAGGATGCCATCAAAGGGAAGTTTAGGCGGTTTGTAAAAATACTTCAAGGACTTAACGTTACTATCCCTCTTACAGAAGCCCTAAGCGAGATGCCTGCCTATGTGCGATTCCTGAAAGACATCCTGAGCAAGAAGAGATCCATGGCAGAGATCGCAAAGGAGTGCTCAAAGATGGACTTCCCTGAGAAGAAGAGTGATCCAGGGAAGTTTGCAATCACCGTGGGACTTGGTCAACATCGCTATAAAGCCCTATGTGACCTAGGGGCCAGTGTAAGTCTTATGCCTCCCTCTATTTGGCAAAAGGTGAACATTGGCGCACTTGAACCTGTGGACATGAAGCTTTATATGGCTGGCAACTCATTCGTCAGACCCACAGGTATAGTTGATGACGTTCCGGTAAAGGTAGGTAAGTTCTTTGTGCCTACTGATTTCATTGTATTGGAGATGCCTGAAGATCATGTAGTACCTATTATACTGGGTAGGCCGTTCTTAGCTACTGCTGATGCCAATATCAATGTACGTCGAGGGTTACTAACCTTTACTATAGGGAACGAAGTGATAGAATTCTCTTTCAACCCAACCATGAGCGAAACAAAGCACCTGGAGCAAGTAGTCCTCTCGCTGGCTAAGGAGAATCTTAGGAAATTTTTGTTGGCGAGGACAGAAACAGTAAGCAGGGTCAACATCGACTGGAACCAATCGATATCCACTAAACACATCGAAATCGACCCCCCTTGATCCAAATCGAGTATGCCAGATCGCTGCCAGGAGCTTAAGTATGGGGTAACAGAGGTCGATATCGACCCTCCTTGGTCGAAATCGACCACCCCTCAGCCCGAAGATTTCTGTTTCGGGCCCAATCAGGTAAGCCCAGGTATGACTCCTAACCCTCCTCTGCCCCTTATTGATAAATCAATTAAGCCCATTATTGATAATTCTACTAAAAAGAGGGTCAAAGCTCCATGGTTTGCCTATATTGCTAAAGTTAGGTCAAGAAAGAGAAAGAAAGCGCCCAAAGAAGAACCTAACATCAAAGAAGCCTTGGTCGCCGAGCTTAGATTATATCAAAAGGACCTAGACGGTCCAGGAGAAGGCTCACGCTCGAAGGGTCCCTACATAAAAGGGTCATAAAGCATTGACGGAGAAGTCGGCCTAGCGACTCAAAAATCTAGAGCATGTACATAAAACTTTTAAATTTCGCATATATGGTTTTTAGGATTTAATTCTTTGCTTTTTGAACTTTTACAACTGAGATAATTCGTGCTTTATCTATATTCCTCACCAAGATTGCATGTTTTCAAGCAAAAAGGAACGACGAAGAAGAAAAGAAGCTTCTGCAGAGGCAGTCGAAATCGACGAGGCCAGTCGAAATCGACCTCCCAGGGTCAAGCCATCTCCTGGAGTCGACATCGAGGACTCAGGAGCGAAAAAGAGAGGTCGATATCGACCATAATCCTCGATATCGACCCCAATCAGGCAGCCCTTGTCTTCATTTTCTTCCTCGAATTCGACAGATGCAGTCGACATCGACCACTGACCTAGATATCGACTTCTGGCATCGACCCAACCTGAAATCGACCTGAATCCGCAGGTTGCGCTGTGAGTTTCTCTCTACCCTTGTTCTTCTTTTTAATACAGTGAGGACACTGTATATTTTAAGTATGGGGTGGGGGAAAGACATGTCTTATGATCATAACTTGGTTTCTTCTTCGCATTGCATTCATGTTTAAATTTTCGTTTTTAGTTTTACTTTTATAAAATGTCAGAAAATCCAAAAAAATAGAAAAATGTTAAAAATACAAAAAAATGCATGTTTATTTTAAGTTTACTTTTTTACCCTACTTAGATGTCCTATGATGAAAACTCAATAGCTGACTTGATCATGTAAATCCTATGGCATATTTGGATGGTTTAGCCTAAGTCTTTAAAAATTTTTATGTAGATTGTGAACTTGTGATGAAATTGAGCACATATGATCCTAGGCTAAAAAGCAAATCCAACAAAAATTGTATTTGTGAGAATTTTGACCCATAGGGAGAACATCAAAAATCCCTCCGCTTTCTTGAGTGAATTTACTCTTCCTATGCATCTCTAAATGTTGTGATAGTTATTCAAAACCAATGCATATGTATGATTATTTTTACGAGAATTAAATGATGGAGGCATCTTTTAAGCCATTTTTATCCTCTCTTTACCTACCCTGCATTATCCCTGCTTGAAGCCAGAATATTAGCCTGAGCCTGAAATTACAAACTCCACAAAATTATCCCTAGCCGAATTGAGCCTGACCCCCATTTGGGAACTGAGACTTAGATTGGTTGAACTAATGCCTTGTGGAAAGAAAAGAGCATAATGTCCAGTTTTGAGCAAGAAAAATATAGGATGGTGCATATTTACATTTTGTCATATTTTGTAAAAGGATTTATGGCTCAACATATAAATGCACATATTTACTTATTACTTTTGAAAAAAAAATCCGAAAAAAAATAAATAAAGATATCTATATATAGTGCATGAGCCAAAATCCTTAAGTCTTTATTTCATACAAGTGTTATATTTTTTAGAGGTATATTAGAACTTGGAAGAAGGGTTGATGGAATGCATCTTTATGAAGAGTTATGGTTTGGGTATCGCTAGTGTTGAGATTTAGGAGTCTTGATTCCCGAATTATAAAAGCACCACATAGCCAAATAATTCCATACCCTTTTATTTCATACCAAGCCCCATCACAACCCCGCCGAATGGAGTCTTCTTTGAAGTCTTTCATTGAGCGAAAGTCATCCTGATGATTCTTATTGCATTTTCATAGTTGGTTGGGATGTGGATTTTTATAAATTGCAATGTTTATGAGATTGTATATGGAATTGAGTTGAGAGTTGATCTTCATAGCCTAAACACATCAGAGTTGAGTGTAAACACATTATCCCTGTGAGGTTGGATCAAAATTTCATGTGCCTATGGATCGCCAAAATATGTGCTATGACGTTAAATTTACTTGCTTTACTTTGCTACCGCTTATGATGTTGCTTTTGACAAAGGCGAAGACTTGAAGGATGTGTTGTAGGTGTTGGTTATTGATTGGTTATTGCTTGAGGACAAGCAAGTCTAAGTATGGGGTGTTTTGATGTACATATTTGTACCTTTGTTTATTGCATCTTTTGACTTCTTATTTCATTCGATCTCCAAAGAAAAGGTTCAAAAGAATATAAACTTGTGTAAGAATGGGCTAAAATGCAAGAAATAGGGTCTGCACAAGTTTTGAGCTAACCGTGCAGGAATTTGAGCGAAATCGGAGTCAAAACATAGACATCAAGTGAAGCTGAGAAGAGGTAGATATCGACCTTAGACCCAGATATCGACCTCTGGTGTCGATATCGACCCCCATATCGACCTCAACATAGAAATCGACCAAAGCTGAACAAGTCGAGCAGGAACAGAGACCTCGATATCGACCTCTGGTGTCGATATTGACCCCTTATCTCGACAGAAGATAGACTCTGTTTCGAATGCGTATTGGAACTATATCTTCAAGGAGGCACGGAATTATCTCATACTTTCAAGATAGATGGCAGCTGATGTTTTATTTCATCTTTTACCTTTAAGTTATTTACGTTTTTATCAAAATAAAAGACCTATCCTAATTGTTCGGATAGAGTTCATAGTTTATATAGGAGTTACAATCCTTGGATAGCGAGGATTAGTAGCCTATAAATAAAGCCCTAGGGGGCTGGCATTCAAGCATCCTAGAACGAATCCAATCTTCCAATCATCCAATATCCAATCATCCAATAATCCAAGAAAAGAAGCAAGACAAACACAATAGACAATAGAGTTAGAGTTAGAGAGAAGTTTTAGGGTTTGACGTTTGCGAAAGTTGACGTTGAGTTGTAAAGCTTCGGAGTTTATTTTAATGCAAGTTTCTTCCTTTCAATCAAAAATGAATCCCATGATGAGAAGCGATTAGTTCCCCAAAGCTCTTAGGGTCGGGGTGAGCCCGACGTTAGCCATGCGCGCTTGAGGTAAGTATTTGATGTTGATATCGTTGTGTCTATCTCTCCTCCTACGATTCTATGTTTAGTCCTAATCGAAAGAAAAGGGATTCATGCTAACAACTTGAGTTATAAACATAAAATTGGTAGAGACAATTAGGTTTATTTGCAAGAGTAATCCTAAGATTTGGTGTACGGGGAAAGCTTGTCCCTCGGGTGAAATAGCGCAATTGTCCGTCTTATTTATCTCATTGCATGCATTGGTTAACGTTGTGGTAAACCCTAATCCTAGGAGTTGCCTTTTTACATAGTTTATACACACGAAAACCCACTGTTATTTCTGTTCATCGCTTCTCTCTCCATTCTCAATTCTTCGGCCTTTCTTTGCCGACGAAGAACTAACACTGTAGGGAGACATCGATATCGACCCCAAATGTCGATATCGACCACTGAGTTCGTCGACAGTTTTCTGAGTCGACGACGAACATCGCTGCGGAGTTTGCTGAGCATCGATATCGACCCCCAGCATCGATATCGACCCTACTGTGTCAACTGGCAGTCTTCTGAGCCAGTCGATTTCGTGAACTGACATCGATATCGACCCTTTCCAGTCGATATCGACCACTTGTTTTTGTCTCTGTAGGTCTTCTGTTGCAGAGAACATCGACAGCCGAGGACGACATCGAGGCCCAAGGTCGAAATCGAGGCTTCTGGTCGACGCAGACTTGAGATTTCCAAAGCTACTAGGATCCCGCTAACACGCCTCCTCGTGGATCGATCCTGACTACCCTTCCACTACAACGGGAGGAAGTCTTGTAATTATTTGCTTAGGCCAGGAGTTGGATTACATTTATTACATCTTTATTATTTGTAATTACTCTACATATCAAGCCTCATGCAACAACACTCCCCAAGTCTAGAATCGATGCCCTGCAGCTGAGTATGGACAGAGTTATTGGCTTGTTTGAACTCAGCGTGGTTCCTCCGCATCTCATCAAGGATGATTTGCAGGTCATCTTTCTTATTCTCCCGCTCAGGGTGCCCTGGTGCCCTATATGTTGGGGGATCCCTTTGATAGAACCTTTGATCACCCCAATTTTGTTGATTGCCCCCTCCATAGGGGCCTCTCGTCCATTTGACCTCCTCATGTTGTTCCGCCATGGATACTTGCTCAGTATGTGGACAGGCACTGGTGTTATGCCTTATCGATCCACACTCCTGACAAGGTTGATTGTTGCTCAGGAACCTTACTTGCTTTTGAAGGCAGCGTGTTTGATGGGGCAGGTACTATCTCCCTTGGTGGCTCATATAGTGTCATAGATGGGGCAGGCCTTGCATCATAGGCCGCATCAGCCCCATAGGTGTTGTCAAAGTTCACTAGCCTCTCAATGGTCTCCTATGCCTCCGTTGGTTTAAGCTCAATGTACCGATACGAGGTATATGAATTGATCCTCTCCTTATTCGGGGCATCAAGGGCGTTATAAAAGATCTCTTGGATGACATATGGAAGTTGCCCATGCGTCGGGCATAATCTCAGCAAGTCCTTAAAGCGCTCCCACGTCTGAGCTAGGGTTTCACCTGGCTTTTGTTTGAAAGTCGTGATCCTTTGTCATAGCATCGCCGTTTTAGAAGGTGGGAAGAATTTGTTCAAGAATGCATCTTTCACCTCCGCCCATGTCCTTAGCGATCGTGGAGCCAAACTTTCAAGCCATTATAATGCCTTTCCTGCCAAAGACCATCGAAAAGATTTTAGTCGCACATACTCTAAGTTTACTCCATCAGCAACTGTTTCACATAAGTCCATAAAAGTAGAGATGTGTTGTAGGGGACATTCATTATGTCTTCCTTCAAAAGTATTTCTTTTAATCTCAGATAGGAAGTTAATTTTCAATTCATAGTTAGAGTGAGGAATTATAATGGCAGATTCAGGAACATGAAGCGACGGATGCATGTATTGCATCGCCGTCTGTGGATACTGATTTAGCCGCTCTTGGGCTTGTCTGCGCGCATCCTCCTCTCTATCAGCACGGGCTCGCTCAGCAGCAGCAGCGGCCCTTTCAGCAGCGATTGTAGCATTGTGGTCCTCGATCTCCTTCCTCAATCGCTCTATGATCTCAACATGCGTCTAATTGTCAGCCATGATGCGTATTGCTTTGTTGCGAAGATGGTAGAAACATTCAGGCTCGTTAATTGGTTCCAGGATAGGTCCGCGATCAGAACGTCGCATAAACTTGCAGAATAAGCTTAGAAAAAGATCGTGACTAACTTAGGTGGCGATTGATTGCCTCCCCGGCAACGGCGCCAATTTGTTCGCAACGGGGGTGGTAAGTAGGAGATTCAAATATTTAAAATAAAACAAAGCACAATAGACTATCTCCCTGTCCCAAACAAATAATACAAGAATCCCCTCCCTTGTAGTAGTAGGGTAATTCAGGATCGAATCCACGAGGAGGTATGTCAGCGCTTCCTTTGTTGTAATCACGATCAATGCTTTCGACCTCAGTAGACACTCGATATCGAGTATACAGGTCGATATCGACCTCAGTTCTGGTCGATTTCCTAGTGCAGTTCCTGCAGAAGACAAAACAGCAAGTCGACGTCGAGCAGATACCTCGATATCGATGTTAGACCTCGATATCGACCCTTATGGTCGATTTCGATGCTTGTCACAGAAATTGTTTTTGTAACCAATTTGTCGGAAAAAAGTCCGAAGAAAATAGAATGGAGAAGGAAGATGAACAGAAACAAAACTAAGACTTTTATGAAGAATTCAATTAATTAAAAGGCTTCCAAAGTCAGGGTTTCATGCCACAACGATAACAATGCAAGTTTCATGCTAAAGATATGAACTTTAATGTCTTTCTGTCAAATAACTTTCGTTATCAACACTTAGGTGATTAGAGGGTCTCGCATAATTCCTAAGAGTTACTATCCAATTCATGAGCAATTCAAGTTCACAATATGAGTGGCTTTCGCTTCAATAATGCAAAGAATGAATCTCCCTAACTTTCGCAAAGGATCATCCATGGGGTAGAAGACGGAATCGCATAAAAGTCATACCTTTGATGCACTTACCTCACATTGCTATCGTCGGGCTCACCCTGACCCTAGAAGTGGGTTGACTACTCGCTCCTCATCATGCACATCATCATCATTGTTATTGAAAGAAAGCTACTTTGAATTAAAACTCCGAAAGAAAGTACAACCGAACAAGCCACTCTGCTCTCGCTTTACAACTCCACTCGGCCTCCTCTCTATCTCTCTAACCTCTATTGCAACTTAAATTCTCTGCGAAAATTGGATACCTAAACTCAGCCCTATTGGCCTCTATTTATAGATGTCGATAAGGACTCGAAACCTTATCTTTATTCTCGAAGATAAACTAAGACAAAGCAAAAGCTAAAACTTCATGGTGAAATCAGCCTCCTCATGATAGATCTGGTGTTGATGATAGGAAATCTCGACCTTTGGATAGATATTGCAAGCTTTGGATATAATTCTATCAAAATCGGAGTCGAATTCCTCTGCTGGCATGGTCGATATCGACCCATAGACATCGATATCGACCCCTCCAAAACCTTATCTCGAGCTTCTTCTTCTCCTACTCGAATTGGCACTCGACTTCTATCAATTTGGTTGATCTGGCAGCATCGATATCAACCCCCAGACGTCGATATCGACCTCTTCTGTGTCGATATGCTCTGTTTCTTTTTCTGCTCGATTCCTATATCTCTGATGTACTCGATGTTGAGGTCTTTAGTCGATTTCGACCTCTTCAGAAGACTTCGAGTTCTTTTTCCACTCTTCCGAATTCATCCATTTTCATCCTGTTTTCTGCGAAATCACATGGAAACTCGTGCAAACCCATATATTTGACAATTAAGCATAAACTACACTATTCCCATGTTTTCCCAATAATATGCATGCAAAAGACAATAAAATGGATTCATGTGTGCATAGAAAATATGGCAATTTGCGGGCACATCAGATAGCCTTCACCTTGTAAGGTAAAAGCAACCTTGGAACGCCCTAGGCCACAATGTCCAACTTCTTCTCTTTTAGTGCTATTTCATCCTGCGATCCTTCATATGATTCATCAACAATAGGTAGCAAAGTAGGAATGAAATTCGAGGAAGGACATACCTGGATGTCGACATCGAGTGGGTCAATTGGCTCATCGGGAGGAGGGCATGGTCCTTTAGACTGAATGGAAGCCTCAAGCCTTCGGATTTCGTCTTCCACCCGAGCTATTTACTTTAATCGTGCCTCCTCCACTTCGATCCTATTTCGCCACATCATATCTCGAACCCATCTTTCCTATTCGGGATTCCCTTCGCAAAAGTCTTCCATCTTTGTACCTAAGTTTGAAATAAAAAAAGCACGAATCAGTAGCAAAAGCTCGACACCTAATTGGTATCGATGAGGTAGGTAATTATAGGATATGTGATAGTAACAAGAAAAATGAATCGGCTATCCTTAATCTTAAACACAACTAAGCTAGGCGCGATTGATATCTCCCCGGCAACGGCGCCAATTTGACGAGAGGGTTTCTCGACCAAATAAATTTATAGTGAAGACCCCCTCTATAGTATAGGGGAGTCAGGTTCATCCTCAGAAGAGAAGTCAGCGGTTCTAGGTTTAGTTGGTTTCGGGGTTCGGGAGTAGCGGAAAAAGGTGGCGGTCAGTTGCTGTCGATATCGACTGAGACTGGTCGATGTCCAGGGATGGAGATGGGATGGTGGTTTGTGTCGAGTAGAATCTCTGTTGAATTTAAATAATAAAATAAAATAGTAAAAGTGCAAACTTTCAAGGTAAGGGATCACCACAACAATAAACATATGTATAAATCACGAATAACATAAAAGAGCATGCTTTACATCAAAGAATCAACTTTCGCTAATACCAACAATTTAGGTAAATCAACTCTCGAAAAGAATCCTAATTGTTTCTACCTTTTCTTAATTAGGATTAATAAACTCGCGAATAAAAACCCTAATTACTATCCAAGTTTGCAACATGAATTCCTTGAACTTTCATCCAAGGGTTAAGCATAGAGGTAGATGATGATAGAAACACACACAATTAGGAATTCATCGATTAAGAACACATGCCTATCGTTGGGCTCACCCCAACCCTAGAAGAGGGGAATTAGAAACAAAACATGAAAATAAACAACTAACTTTAAATTAAAACTAAAACTTACAAAACCTTCAATCTTCACTCTAGGCTCTCCTCCTAACTACTTGCGTCCGAAGACGAATTTACTTGAATGATTGAAAAACCAGCCCCTAGGGCTTTATTTATAGGGCTCAATCATAGCTATTCTAAGAGAGCAATCTATCTAAATCTATCTAAAGATATACTTCTAGATAAAAGGAAATAAATCTAAATTGGTAAAATAGATAAATTCTTAGGGTAATTAATTGTTCAACCATTTAGGATAGAAAGTAGATAAAATAGATAAAATATATTCTCCTTCATGTGCAAGTTTTCTCCACTCGGATTAGGACTCAGTATGGCTCGAAATCGGCTTATGGGGTTCACTCGATATCGACAATGTTCAGTCGATATCGACCCGTCTTCTCAACTTCACTCGATCTCGGCCTCTGAAGGTGATTTCGACCATGTCTTGACTCGATATCGACCAAAGTTGGTCGATATCGACCTCTTTTGTGCAGCTTCCAAGTGCTGAGTCGATTTCTGGCATTTCTGGTCGACGTGCTCCACTCGATATCGACCAAGCAGGGCCGGCCCAGAGCCCGTGCGAAAAGTGCAATCGAATAGGGCCTCAAAATTTTGGGGGCCTCGTATAGGTATTATAATATGTATGTATATATATGTATATATAAATTGAAAACTGAAACAACTTGATGCGGTAATGAAGTTGGTAAAGCCGTGGCGCTTGTACTGGATAGGAGGGAGTTCGAATCTCTGTAGTGGCAACATCCGGATTTGTTTTTTCTAAAAACAATAACTAGAGCATTCAACAGTGAGCAGCCCATGGCCCATCCGATTTTTTTAGGCCCATTCCGATTTTTTTCCTAAAAAATTACACAGCTTGACGAATTTTGTTTTTTTTTCCGTCACAATTCACAAATAGAGAAAAGAAAAAAAAACGGCCTCACTAAGTTGGGATTATAAGTTGCACAAGGCATCAAAATATAACGGAACGGCCCTGCGACCAAGTATGGTCGATATCGACCTCCTTGACAGTTCTCAGCATTCTGCATCCGTCTTGAAACGCACTTTTCCGAGTCCTCGTTCGTCCGATTGACGCATATGAGTATGCGTTAGAAAGCTCTTTTCGAGGGATACAACTCTCATGAAGACATTAGAACTTGATTCAAAATGGTGAATGGCAAAAGGTGGCATTTTCTCAAGATGCACCATCCTGTGCTCTTCCTTAGCTTCTGCAACCTCTTCATTACTTTCCTTTAAGCTCCAAAGTGCGTCCGATTTCTGCAAAATTAAACAGAAACTTGTGTAGACCTCCATATATTGCAAATAAACATAAACTATACAAATATCATGCTTTAACTACCCAAAAACATAAAATATGGACAAAAATTGAAATAGATGTAAGTGAAAATCATGGCAAATTGAGCGCATATAAACACCCCATACTTAAGCTTGCTTGTCCTCAAGCAATACTTTTAATGGTCATTCAGAGGAAAAAACTAAACCCTCAACATCATACATTCATTATTATATGTCCCTACAATCAATTGCCTTCCTCGGAAAGGTACTAATTTCAACAATATCCATGCCTGTGAATAAAAGCAACATCTTACTCACAAAAGAAGGGTTATATGCATAAAACAATTTCACGCAACACAGCATTAATAATCAAGAGGACTTTTGCGAGCTTATTAAAGAGTAGATTGGTAAAAGGCTAAAGGTGGGCTAATTTTTGGCCATGTGGTGTTAAATCAGGGGAAATAAACTTTCTTTCCAAACTTAATTCCACATTCCTTCTTCATCATATTTCTCACCTTTCGCTCTTCGCTCAATGCTTTTTTCACTTTAATGCTTTTACCTCTCTAACCTTGGTATTGCCTTCTCGCGAGTCGCAAACATGGGTGTCATGAATGGTCCCGGATACTTAGTACTTCGGACTCCTCACCTTGTGTCCCATCTCGCCGAACTAACATCTCAACGAGTAGGGTCGATCTACCTTTATCTCCTGAGGTGATCGGATTTTTTCTCACTCATTAAATTTTCCATATTTCAAAATTTCTTTCATTCCTGCTAACAACTTCATAATAATGCACAAACTTCATATAACAACTCCAAAGATGACTTCTATTCTCAACATTGTCCCCAGATAGGGTATAAGGTATAAAAAGTGGGAAATATGTAATATATATGTGTAGCAATAATGATGTAAGGCTCATATATGGCTTGTGTAATGCAAATTTGCATAGGTAACACTAGGATATGAAATTGAGCACATGCATGGAAATTATAAAGTCCTCCATCATCTTATCATGCATATGTCAAAAGCAACTTCAAATTTTACCTCTCTTTCATGGTTTTCTCTAAAAATTGCACTTCATTGTGACTTCCCTTAACTAGGCAATTTCATGTTATATCTCTAATGAATCTACATTTGCATGGTCGAGTTCAATAAAAGCTTCCATGACACTTATTCTTTATTTTCAAATTTTTTTTCGATGGGGGTGATTTTTTCTAGACTTTAGTCTTTTTAGTCTTTGCATAATAAACATGATGAACTTGATGAATATAGATAGACTCGGTGCATATAGATAGATATATCCAAAGTAACCATGTGACGGAGGAAAAACCTGTCGTTGATCCGTCAAAGTAAACTCAAACTTATAACTAGTACAACAATAAGTAAGAGGTCGATCCACAGGGAGATTTGTTGCTCTAATATGATTTAAATGCCGAATTAGTAACCAATTGGGGGTGTTTGTGAAAGCAAAGCGAATTAGCGAAAACAGAAGTAAATGGTTGTGATTCAAACAAATGAGAGAAGTAGTCCTACCTACAATTTTCCATTTTATTTGGTTGAAACGATCCTTGTAACTTCTTTTCGTCCTATTAAGTTTCCTATTAATACCCTTGTCCCGGCCTAATATAGTTACTAGTCCAATCAGTCCTAGCAACCCTTATCAATCGAACAGTCCCTAAAGAAGGATTTAACCCAATTGATAACTTTAAGTCCAGAGATTAGCCAAGGTATTTGCAGTCCCTAAAGAGGGATTTAAAAACACGTCCAACTTCCTACCTATCTGATTAGTTCAATCAGCCCTAAAGGGATAAGTTTGCTACTTAGGTTAAGGTTCACAATCAGGAATCGACAAAACCTTAGCAATTGAATTGATCTAACTAGTTGGCCAGACAAGATAGAACAAAACAATAATCAATAAGCGCAAAGAAGTTGAAGCATTCAATCAAGGAATTAAGGAACGAGAATTAGAAACTCACAATCAATCCAAATAAAGCTTCAAATTATAGGCAGAACCGATGAGTTTA
The DNA here is from genome assembly GCA_963922045.1 of Persicaria maculosa. Taxonomy (NCBI): domain Eukaryota; kingdom Viridiplantae; phylum Streptophyta; class Magnoliopsida; order Caryophyllales; family Polygonaceae; genus Persicaria; species Persicaria maculosa. The sequence goes on from OY998271.1 coordinate 23,587,539, forward strand.
GTTCCTCATGGAAAACATCGCTCGATCTCTAATTGTCTGATAGAACGTACAATAGAAAAATAAAGTGGAAACCTAGGGCTAAGCCCTCTCTAAAATCGTCCCAAGAGTCGGCCTCCAAAAGAAAGATAAATAGGTCCTGGATAGAAAAAACCGTCGCTGCGCAAAAACGTTAAACGCGTCGCTGCAGTGCTAATGCGACGGCCGCAGCATAATGCAGCGGCCGCATCCTAATGCGGCGGCCGCTGCATCGGTCTTTTACGAAAAATCTTCTCTGAATCAGCTCTTGACGTCAAAAGAAAAGTTGTAGCTCCCTGAAAGAGCTTTCCAACGCATGGTCATAATAGTCGATCGGACAACCGAGGCCTCCAGAAAGTGCAAAACAAGTTCAACATATCTGACGACAACTTCTGCAGACCTGTTATTCGTTTAGGCTCGCTTCTTATTCTCAGGACCTCTTTAGATCTTCATGTAAGATTCCTCGATCAACTAGACATCCTCATCTAATGTTTCATCAACCCATGTCTCCTCCTCAGATCCACAGTTACCTGAAATAATCAATAAAAACGTGTAGATTCCGACTCCACCAATATAGAGATCAAATATGCAAATTGTGCTTAAACAATGCATGATATGCATCTTAACTAAGCTAAATGAAACCTGTTATGACAATCTAAATGCATTCTATCAAGCTCCCCCACACTTGCGTTTCGCTAGTCCTCGAGCGAACAATATAAAAGCAACTTATACCCACACTTTCCTTCTTCATGCATTTGCCCAAATAAAAAGCAACATCAATTTTAAATGAACACAAGACCAAGTGAATAAACATCATAGCATGTATTCCAGTGATCAAAGCTTAGAAGTAGAAATCATCCAACCTCACTAGAAATGTGTTTCACTCATGCTCTTATATGTTTAGGCTTTAGATTCAACTCTCAACTCAATCCAAAATGCACTAAGCTCATAGACATTTACCACAATATCACCAAATCTCCACCGAATTGCCAGTACTTGCGAGACACAATAAAGAAAAATAAACAAAATGTGACTCTTTTTTTTCTTTTCTTCTTTATTTTTTCTTTTTCTTTCTATTTATTTTCTTGTTTTGGTGTCTTCCTTACGCGAGGCGCAAACATGGGTGTCATGAATGGCCCCGGTCTATCAACACCTCAACCTACTTAAGTAAAGTCTACTTGAACATCTTTTGTCGCGAGTTGCAAACATGGGTGTCATGAATGAACCCGGTTACTCAATGATTAAGCTTTCTTTCATAGTGGATAGTTTTCAACACCGTTTTGCGCGAATCATACCCATGGGTGTCATGCGTAGACCCGGTTACTAAGTGTATCAACCATTGCCACTTTATTTCCCTAAATATGCACAAATTCAAACAAAAGATTCAAACAATAAACATAAACTCCGCAAGCAACAACTATGTGAGTCGGTCTTGAAAAATAGATATTGAAGTCAATGCCAAGAGGTAGCAACACAAGGAGAGTAAATCACACAATTGAGCAAAAGAATTATAAATGATTCCAAATAAGGCTAACATTCTCACAAGGGTCATGTTCATAGGATTTCAATCATACTTTAGCTCCATCATACATGCTCAATTACATCACAAAATCATGCTTCATAAGAAAACATTTTAAGGTGATCAGGCTAAGCAAATCAAATTCATCGTAGGATTTACAGGTTCATGTAATAAGAATGTAGAGTTTCGCTAACTAAGGTGGGTATTTGAAATCTATGTATATGAAATGCATGATTTTTTTTTTGAAATGCAATATATGAATAAAAATAAATGTGAAGACATAAATAAACATGATATGCAAACTCTATATATGCAATGCAATCCCTCCCCCACACTTAAACCTTTCATTGTCCTCAATGAAACATAAAAGACAACAAAAACAATAAATCATAGATGGAGAGATGAATGAAATACTCAAAATGTGGTGGAGGAGTAGACCCATGAACAAACAGCAGGCAGATAAGTCAAATTTGAGCATTGCGGTGACCGCTGCCTGTTTCGTGCGACCTTTCCTGAAAACTTTATCTATCCAAAACTAAAAGCAACTATCTAATCCCTAATGAAAAACCTAATTTATTGAAAAGAAAACTAGCTAACTAGGAATTGAAATAACTAAATTAGAAAACTTAACTCGGGTTGCCTCCCGAGAAGCGCCTTTGTTTCATGTCGTTGGCTCGATGTTGTTGGTAAGCTTTAGACTCTAATCAGACATAGTCAAAGCCCTCAGTAACCTGTCGAACTCTTGCGCACAACTACCAAACAAGCATGCGCTACATACAAATAAATTGAAACTAAATAATAAACAATTTAAGAATTGTTTTGACTTATTGTATTCATGAGCTCGACTACCCACTGAGGGTATATAATACCACCAATTCAGTTCTATTGGTGGCTTATCAGAGTAGCAGTCAAATGGATCAATGCATCTACCAATATTCACTATAGTGCAAGAGACATCTTTTACTTGCTCTGTAGCCTCAGCCATAGGCTCTACACCTGATTCATCAATGGGCGAGCTAGGGATGATCTCGTCAGATGAAGTGTCTTCTTCCTCTATCTTCTTAGTTTGATCTTCAACAATGACCTCAAGAGGTGCAACAGAGGTCTCAATGATTTGAGATACTGGAGGAAGTGACTCATTCTGCGCACATTGATAATCCATGTTGCAGAAAAATTCCCACATCTCCATGTGTCCCAAATCTAATAAACCTCCATCACTCATGCGCTCAGCAAGACTCCGTGTCTTAGAAGTCATGCCATCAAAGATGCATAGAAGCACTTCCCTTAAACTAGCTTGATATCCCCATCAATAAACATCGTTAATGTACTCCTGCAGTCTGATGAAGTATTGATGAAAACTCTCTCCGTGTAACTGCAATAACCTCACCTTCAACATATGTTAGTAGCACGAGTGCGGACCAGGTAAGTGGTCCACACTAAGGTTAGCAACAAAAACAAACAAGAATAAATAAATTTCCCCGGCAACGACGCCAAATTTGACGGAGGGAAAACCTGTCGTTGATCCGTCAAAGTAAACTCAAACCTATAACTAGTACATCAATAAGTAAGAGGTCGATCCACAGGGAGATTTGTTGCTCTAGTATGATTTTAATGCCGAATTAGTAACCAATTGGGGGTGTTTGTGAAAGCGACGCGAATTAGCGAAAACAGAAGTAAATGGTTGTGATTCAAAAAAATGAGAGAAGTAGTTCTACGTACAATTTTCCACTTTATTTGGTTGAAACGATCCTTGTAACTTCTTCTCGTCCTATTAAGTTTCCTATGAATACCCTTGTCCCGACCTAATATAGTTACTAGTCCAATCAGTCCTTGCAACCCTTATCAATCGAACAGTCCCTAAAGAAGGATTTAACCCAATTGATAGCTTTATGTCCAGAGATTAGCCAAGGTATTTGCAGTCCCTAAAGAGGGATTTAACAACACATCCAACGTAAGTCTTATGCCTCTCTCTATTTGGCAAAAGGTGAACATTGGCGCACTTGAACCTGTGGACATGAAGCTTTATATGGCTGGCAACTCATTCGTCAGACCCACAGGTATAGTTGATGACGTTCCGGTAAAGGTAGGTAAGTTCTTTGTGCCTACTGATTTCATTGTATTGGAGATGCCTGAAGATCATGTAGTGCCTATTATACTGGGTAGGCCGTTCTTAGCTACTGCTGATGCCAATATCAATGTACGTCGAGGGTTACTAACCTTTACTATAGGGAACGAAGTGATAGAATTCTTTTTCAACCCAACCATGAGCGAAACAAAGCACCTGGAGCAAGTAGTCCTCTCGCCGGCTAAGGAGAAGCTTAGGAAATTTTTGTTGGCGAGGACAGAAACAGTAAGCAGGGTCAACATCGACTGGAACCTGTCGATATCGACTAAACACATCGAAATCGACCCCCCTTGATCGAAATCGAGTATGCCAGATCGCTGCAAGGAGCTTAAGTATGGGGTAACAGAGGTCGATATCGACCCTCCTTGGTCGAAATCGACCACCCCTCAGCCCGAAGATTTATGTTTCGGGCCCAATCAGGTAAGCCCAGGTATGACTCCTAACCCTCCTCTGCCCCTTATTGATAAATCAATTAAGCCCATTATTGATAATTCTACTAAAAAGAGGGTCAAAGCTCCATGGTTTGCCTCTATTGCTAAAGTTAGGTCAAGAAAGAGAAAGAAAGCGCCCAAAGAAGAACCTAACATCAAAGAAGCCTTGGTTGCCGAGCTTAGATATTATCAAAAGGACCTAGATGGTCCAGGAGAAGGCTCACGCTCGAAGGGTCCCTACATAAAAGGGTCATAAAGCATTGACGGAGAAGTCGGCCTAGCGACTCAAAAATCTAGAGCATGTACATAAAACTTTTAAATTTCGCATAGATGGTTTTTAGGATTTAATTCTTTGCTTTTTGAACTTTTACAACTGAGATAATTCGTGCTTTATCTATATTCCTCACCAAGATTGTAGGTTTTCAAGCAAAAAGGAACGACGAAGAAGAAAAGAAGCTTCTACAGAGGCAGTCGAAATCGACGAGGCCAGTCGAAATCGACCCCGCAGGGTCAAGCCATCTCCTAGAGTCGACATCGAGGACTCAGGAGCGAAAAAGAGAGGTCGATATCGACCATAATCCTCGATATCGACCCCAATCAGGCAGCCCTTGTCTTCATTTTCTTCCTCGAATTCGACAGATGCAGTCGACATCGACCACTGACCTAGATATCGACTTCTGGCATCGACCCAACCTGAAATCGACCTGAATCCGCAGGTTGCGCTGTGAGTTTCTCTCTACCCTTGTTCTTCTTTTTAATACAGTGAGGACATTGTATATTTTAAGTACGGGGTGGGGGAAAGACATGTCTTATGATCATAACTTGGTTTCTTCTTCGCATTGCATTCATGTTCAAATTTTTGTTTTTAGTTTTACTTTTATAAAATGTCAGAAAATCCAAAAAAATAGAAAAATGTTAAAAATACAAAAAAATGCATGTTTATTTTAAGTTTACTTTTTTACCCTACTTAGATGTCCTATGATGAAAACTCAATAGCTGAGTTGATCATGTAAATCCTATGGCATATTTGGATGGTTTAGCCTAAGTCTTTAAAAAATTTTATGTAGATTGTGAACTTGTGATGAAATTGAGCACATATGATCCTAGGCTAAAAAGCAAATCCAACAAAAATTGTCTTTGTGAGAATTTTGACCCATAGGGAGAACATCAAAAATCCCTCCGCTTTCTTGAGTTAATTCACTCTTCCTATGCATCTCTAAATGTTGTGATAGTTATTCAAAACCAATGCATATATATGATTATGTTTACGAGAATTAAATGATGGAGGCATCTTTTAAGCCATTTTTATCCTCTCTTTACCTACCCTGCATTATCCCTGCTTGAAGCCAGAATGTTAGCCTGAGCCTGAAATTACAAACTCCACAAAATTATCCCTAGCCGAATTGAGCCTGACCCCCATTTGGGAACTGAGACTTAGATTGGTTGAACTAATGCCTTGTGGAAAGAAAAGAGCATAATGTCCAGTTTTGAGCAAGGAAAATATAGGATGGTGCATATTTACATTTTGTCATATTTTGTGAAAGGATTTATGGCTCAACATATAAATGCACATATTTACTTATTACTTTTGAAAAAAAAATCCGAAAAAAAATAAATAAAGATATCTATATATAGTGCATGAGCCAAAATCCTTAAGTCTTTATTTCATACAAGTGTTATATTTTTTAGAGGTATATTAGAACTTGGAAGAAGGGTTGATGGAATGCATCTTTATGAAGAGTTATGGTTTGGGTATCGCTAGTGTTGAGATTTAGGAGTCTTGATTCCCGAATTATAAAAGCACCACATAGCCAAATAATTCCATACCCTTTTATTTCATACCAAGCCCCATCACAACCCCGCCGAATGGAGTCTTCTTTGAAGTCTTCCATTGAGCGAAAGTCATCCTGATGATTCTTATTGCATTTTCATAATTGGTTGGGAAGTGGATTTTTATAAATTACAATGTTTATGAGATTGTATATGGAATTGAGTTGAGAGTTGATCTTCATAGCCTAAACACATGAGAGTTGAGTGTAAACACATTATCCCTGTGAGGTTGGATCAAAATTTCATGTGCCTATGGATCGCCAAAATATGTGCTATGACGTTAAATTCACTTGCTTTACTTTGCTACCGCTTATGATGTTGCTTTTGACAAAGGCGAAGACTTGAAGGATGTGTTGTAGGTGTTGGTTATTGCTTGGTTATTGCTTGAGGACAAGCAAGTCTAAGTATGGGGTGTTTTGATGTACATATTTGTACCTTTGTTTATTGCATCTTTTGACTTCTTATTTCATTCGATCTCCAAAGAAAAGGTTCAAAAGAATATAAACTTGCGTAAGAATGGGCTAAAATGCAAGAAATAGGGTCTGCACAAGTTTTGAGCTAACCGTGCAGGAATTTGAGCGAAATCGGAGTCAAAACATAGACATCAAGTGAAGCTGAGAAGAGGTAGATATCGACCTTAGACCCAGATATCGACCTCTGGTGTCGATATCGACCCCCATATCGACCTCAACATAGAAATCGACCAAAGCTGAACAAGTTGAGCAGGAACAGAGACCTCGATATCGACCTCTGGTGTCGATATCGACCCCTTATCTCGAAAGAAGATAGACTCGGTTTCGAATGCGGATTGGAACTATATCTTCAAGGAGGCACGGAATTATCTCATACTTTCAAGATAGATGATGTGCGCGCAAATTGCCATATTTTCTATGCACATATGAATTCATTTTGTTGTCTTTTGCATGCACATTAATGGGAAGGAGGATGAGGATGCGCGCAGACAAGCCCAAGAGCGGCTAAATCAGTATCCACAGACGGCGATGCAATACATGCATCCGCCTCTTCATGTTCCTGAATCTGCCATTATAATTCCTCACTCCAATTATGAACTGAAAATTAACTTCCTATCTGAGATTAAAAGAAATACTTTTGAAGGAAGACATAATGAATGCCCCCTGCAACACATCTCTACTTTTATGGATTTATGTGAAACAGTTGCTGATGGAGTAAACTTAGAATATGTGCGACTAAAATCTTTTCGATGGTCTTTGGCAGTAAAGGCATTACAATGGCTTGAAAGTTTGGCTCCACGATCGCTAAGGACATGGGCGGAGGTGAAAGATGCATTCTTGAACAAGTTCTTCCCACCTTCTAAAACGGCGATGCTACGACAAAGGATCACGACTTTCAAACAAAAGCCAGGTGAAACCCTAGCACAAGCGTGGGAGCGCTTTAAAGACTTGCTGAGATCATGCCCGACGCATGGGCAACTTCCATATGTCATCCAAGAGATCTTTTATAACGCCCTCGATGCGCCGAATAAGGAGAGGATCAATTCATATACCTCCTATCGGTACATTGAGCTTACACCAACGGAGGCATGGGAGACCATTGAGAGGCTTGTGAACTTTGACAACACCTATGGGGCTGCTGCGGCCTATGATGCAAGGCCTGCCCCATCTATGCCACTATATGAGCCTCCAAGGGAGATAGATCCTGAAGTACGGCAACAATTCCATAACGATCAAACACGCCGCCTTCAAAAGCAAGTAAGGTTCCTGAGCAACAATCAACCTTGTCAGGAGTGTGGTTCAATAAGGCATAACACCAGTGCCTGTCCACATACTGAGCAAGTATCTATGGCGGAACAACATGAGGAGGTCAAATGGACGAGAGGCCCCTATGGAGGGGGCAATCAACAAAATTGGGGTGATCAAAGGTTCTATCAAAGGGATCCCCCAACATATAGGGCACCAGGGCACCCTGAGCGGGAGACTTAGAAAGATGACCTGCAAATCATCCTTGATGAGATGCGGAGGAACCACGCTGAGTTCAAACAAGCCAATAACTCCGTCCATACTCAGCTGCAGGGCATCAATTCTAGACTTGGGGAGATCGACGTTTGGAAGCGCAACATGGAGACTCAAATGAGTCAATTGGCGGAAGCAATGCCCAAAGCGTCCGGATCACTCCCTGGATCCACTGTGCCCAACCAAAAGGGCAAAACTACAGGTCATATCGCGGCAGTAAACCTAAGGAGTGGGCGTCAATTACAAACGCTCGAGCGAAAAGTGGAGGAGAAGGAGCCAGAACAGACGTCGATATCGACCCCCCCTGTCGATATCGACCAAGGTGACATCGATGTCGACCCTCCTGTCGATGTCGACCCTAATTCTGCGTCACCACAGAAATCGACTCTTCCAGTCGATATCGACCCCACTGCTGCCGATATCGACCTCACTACAGCCGTAGGAAGGAAGAAAGTGTTGCCATTCCCAACTAGAAAGGTGACTAAGGACCCAGCGGAAAAGAAGTTCCAACGGTTCGTGAAGATGCTCCAAGGGCTTAATGTCTCTATACCATTCATAGAGGCACTTCACGAGATGCCATCTTATGTAAGGTTCCTTAAGGATATCTTGGGGAAGAAGCGATCGCTCTCTGAGATCGTAGAGGAATGCAACAGGTTGGAGCTACCACAAAAGCGGGCGGACCCAGCTAAGTTTTCTATCGCTATAGGTCTAGGTCAATTCAAATTTAATGCTTTAGTTGACTTGGGTGCTAGCGTTAGCATGATGCCACTAACCATTTGGCACAAGGTAAAGATAGGTCCTCTGGAGCCCGTGGATGCAAGATTATACATGGCTAACAATATCGTAGTTATTCCAACTGGGATAGTGACAGATGTGCCAGTACAAGTAGGCAAATTCTTTGTCCCCGCTGATTTCCTAGTTGTTGACATAGCGGAGGACCCTGCTTGTCCAATTATTTTAGGTAGGCCATTCCTAGCAACCGTCGATGCCAACATTAGCGTGAAGAAAGGATTGCTCTCACTCACAATTAGTGATGAAGTAATAGAGTATTCCTTCAACAAGACGGTGCAAAGTCAAGGGCCAATGGAGATAAAAGCCATCAAAGAAGCCCAAGTAGAGGAAGTTGAAGCAATCTTGAACGAAGGAGCTCAACAGGACACCGAAATCGACCCAGGTAAGTCGATATCGACCACTAATGTTCAAGATTCTGTGACAGGTCATAAGTATGGGGTCGACGGAGGAAAAGAGGAAGCATCGAAATCGGGGTCAAGGGTCGATATCGACCACACCCTATCGAAATCGTCCACCATCAGCGCTGAGAAGAGAGGCGAGGAGACCTCGATATCGACCTCTGAGGGTCGAAATCGACCTGATCATATCGAGTCAAAACTCCCCAAATCGACTGATCCTACAGGTGTACAACAGGGGTCGATATCGACCTCTGCACATCGACATCGACCTGAGCCACAGACTGAGAAGAAGGTAAGTCAAGGTACGGATTCCTCTTGTGCAATTACAATTAAGGACTTATCATTATTTGGAAGAGGTGTGCCTTGGCATGTGCGTTTATGTAGGATATCCGATGATGGTTCAAGCCAATATGAGATAGGAGACAAGGTCTATGTTGCCAAATCTAAAGACCATTGGTTCCCTACAAGATTCAAGGATAAGAGCTTAGGTCCATTCACGGTGAATCAAATCAATACCGGGGGAATGCAGCTACGGGACAAGAAAGGAGTGATATTTGAGGCCCAAGCCACATGGGCTCTGCAGATGCCACCTTGAAAAGCGCAAAGGAAGAAGTCGGCCTAGCGACTTAAAAATCTAGAGCTTGTAACAAAGACTTGGTTTTGGTTTTAAGACAGCTTAGTTTTGGTTTTTACACTTTATTGTTTTGCATATTGTGTGTTTAGTTTTCAAATTGCAGGAGAGAGAAAAGTACACAGAAAGGCATCGAAATCGATGTCGGACATCGAAATCGACCTCAAGGTCGACATGGATAGGGTTTGTGATCGAGCCGAATCACCCTGAAGCCCGAGCAGAAATCAGAAAGAACATCGATATCGATGTAAAGGGTCGATATCGACCTTCCCTGCTGTCTTCTTCGACTCCTGAAATTTGTGACGGTTTAGTAAGTCTTCTTCTTAGCCCTAGTTCTAATACAGTGAGGACACTGTAGATTTTAAGTATGGGGTGGGGGAAAGGCTTATTTGCATATTCATGCTTAGTTTAGGGTTGCATATTTATTTTAATGCATATAAAAAAAAAAATTGACCCCCATAAAAAATTTTGAAAAAAAAAAAGGAGAGTCATGGAAGTATAAAAAAGAGCTCTATGATGCAAAATTAGATTCATTAGAGATATAACATGAGATTGCCTAGTGAAGGGAAGTCCCAATAAAGTGCAAATTTTTTGAGAAAATCATAAAGGAGATGAAAATTTGAATTTGCTTTTGACATATGCGTGATAAGATGATGGAGGATTTTTTATAAAAATTCCATACAAGCAAAAGTTCATATCCTAGCCTTACCTACGCATATTCACAAAGCCATATATGAGACTTCTTATGATCATTATTGCTCCACATATACATATTGTCCATTTTTTACCTTATACCCTATCCGGGGACAAAGTTTTTTTGAATGGATGACATCTTTGGAGTTATATGGAGTTGTGCATCTATAAAGTTGTTGGCAGGAATGATACAATATGGAAAATTAAATAAGCGAGAAAAAATCCGATCACCTCAGGAGATAAAGGTAGGTCGACCCTGCTCGCTGAGATAATAGTTCGGCAAGATGGGACACAAAGGTGAGGAGTCCAAAGTACTAAGTATCCGGGGCCATTCATGACACCCATGTTTGCGACTCGTGAGAAGACAGTGCTAAGGTTAGAGAGGTAAAAGCATTAAAATGAAAAAAGCATTGAACGATGAGTGAAAGGTGAGACATTATGAAGGAGGAATGTGGAATATTTTGGAAAGAAAGTGTACTTCCCTGGATTTAACACCACATGGCCAAATATTAGCCCACCTTTAGCCTTTTACCAATCCACTTCTCACAAGCTTGAAAGAAAGTCCCCTTGATTATTAATGCAATGTCGCTAAAATTGTTTTTTGCATATTACCTCCTTTATAAGTATGAAATTGCTTTTATGCACAGGCATGGACTTGGTTGACATAAGTACCTTCCCGAGGATGGCAATTGATTGTAGGGACATATGAAAAATGAATCTATGATGTTGAGGGTTTACTTTCTTCCCCTGAATGACCATTAAGAGTATTGCTTGGGGACAAGCAAGCTTAAGTATGGGGTGTTTGATGTGCGCGCAAATTGCCATATTTTCTATGCACATATGAATTCATTTTGTTGTCTTTTGCATGCACATTAATGGGAAAACATGGGAATAGTGTAGTTTATGCTTAAATGTCAAATATATGGGTTTGCACGAGTTTCCATGTGATTTCGCAGAAAATAGGATGAAAATGAATGAATTCAGAAGAGCGGAAAAGGAACTCGAAGTCTTCTGAAGAGGTCGAAATCGACTGAAGACCTCGACATCGAGTACATCGAGACATAGGAATCCAGCAGAAAGGAAACAGAGCATCTCGACACAGAAGAGGTCGATATCGACGTCTAGGGGTCGATATCGATGCTGCCAGATCGACCAAGTTGATAGAAGTCGAGTAGGAGAAGGAGAAGCTCGAGATAAGATTTTGGAGGGTCGATATCGAGTGGAAGGGTCGATATCGACCATGCCAGCAGAGGAATTCGACTCCGATTTTGATAGAATTATATCCAATGCTTGCAATATCTATCCAAAGGTCGAGATTTCCTATCATCAACATCAGGGTTATCATGAGGAGGCTGATTTCACCATGAAGTTTTAGCTTTTACTTTTTATTTATTTATTTATTTATCATAGAGAATAAAGATAAGGTTTCGAGTCCTTATCGTCATCTACAAATAGAAGCCAATAGGGCTGAGTTTAGACATTGAATATTAAGGAAGAAGAGTCGGTTTTAGGAGATAATTCAGTTGCAAGAGAGAGAGAGAGTGGCCGAGTGGAGTTGTAAAGCGAGAGCGGAGTGGCTTGTTCGGTTGTACTTTCTTTCGGAGTTTTAATTCAAGGTAGCTTTCTTTCAATAACAATGATGATGATGTGCATGATGAGGAGCGAGTAGTCAATCCACTTCTAGGGTCGGGGTGAGCCCGACGATAGCAATGTGAGGTAAGTGCATAAAAGGTATGACTTTTTATGCGATTCCGTCTTCTACCCCATGCATGATCCTTTGCGAAAGTTAGGGAGATTCGTTATTTGCATTATTGAAGCGAAAGCCACTCATATTGCGAACTTGAATTACTCATGAATTGGATAGTAACTCTTAGGAATTATGTGAGAGCCTCTAATCACCTAAGTGTTGATAACGAAAGTTATTTGACGGAAAGACATAAAAGTTCATATCTTTAGCATGAAACTCGCATTGTTATCATTGTGGCATAAAACCCCGACTTTGGAAGCTTTTTAATTAATTAAATTCTTCATAAAAGTCTTAGTTTTGCTTCTGTTCATCTTCCCTCTCCATTCTATTTTCTTCGGATCCTTTTCCGACAAATTGGTTACAAAAACAGTTTCTGTGACAAGCATCGAAATCGACTTTAAGGGTCGATATCGAGTACTAACATCGATATCGAGGTCTCTCCTCGACGTCGACTTGCTGTTTTGTCTTCTGCAGGAACTGCGCTAGGAAATCGACCAGAACTGAGGTCGATATCGACCAGTATACTCGATATCGAGTGTCTGCTGAGGTCGAAAGCATTGATCGTGAGTACAACAAAGGAAGCGCTGACCTACCTCCTCGTGGATTCGATCCTGAATTACCCTACTACTACAAGGGAGGGGATTCTTGTATTATTTGTTTGGGACAGGGAGATAGTCTAGTTGTGCTTTATTTTATTCTCCTTATTTACATACACACCCCGCAACCCCCCGTAGCGAACAATAGATGGCAGCTGATGTTTTATTTCATCTTTTACCTTTAAGTTATTTACGTTTTTATCAAAATAAAAGACCTATCCTAATTGTTCGGATAGAGTTCATAGTTTAGATAGGAGTTACAATCCTTGGATAGCGAGGATTAGTAGCCTATAAATAAAGCCCTAGGGGGCTGGCATTCAAGCATCCTAGAACGAATCCAATCTTCCAATCATCCAATATCCAATCATCCAATAATCCAAGAAAAGAAGCAAGACAAACACAATAGACAATAGAGTTAGAGTTAGAGAGAAGTTTTAGGGTTTGACGTTTGCGAAAGTTGACGTTGAGTTGTAAAGCTTCGGAGTTTATTTTAATGCAAGTTTCTTCCTTTCAATCAAAAATGAATCCCATGATGAGAAGCGAGTAGTTCCCCAAAGCTCTTAGGGTCGGGGTGAGCCCGACGTTAGCCATGCGCGCTTGAGGTAAGTATTTGATGTTGATATCGTTGTGTCTATCTCTCCTCCTACGATTCTATGTTTAGTCCTAATCGAAAGAAAAGGGATTCATGCTAACAACTTGAGTTATAAACATAAAATTGGTAGAGACAATTAGGTTTATTTGCAAGAGTAATCCTAAGATTTGGTGTACGGGGAAAGCTTGTCCCTCGGGTGAAATAGCGCAATTGTCCGTCTTATTTATCTCATTGCATGCATTGGTTAACGTTGTGGTAAACCCTAATCCTAGGAGTTACCTTTTTACATAGTTTATACATACCAAAACCCACTATTATTTCTGTTCATTGCTTCTCTCTCCATTCTCAATTCTTCGGCCTTTCTTTGCCGACGAAGAACTAACACTGTAGGGAGACATCGATATCGACCCCAAACGTCGATATCGACCACTGAGTTCGTCGACAGTTTTCTGAGTCGACGACGAACATCGCTGCGGAGTTTGCTGAGCATCGATATCGACCCCCAGCATCGATATCGACCCTACTGTGTCGACTGGCAGTCTTCTGAGCCAGTCGATTTCGTGAACTGACATCGATATCGACCCTTTCCAGTCGATATCGACCACTTGTTTTGTCTCTGTAGGTCTTCTGTTGCAGAGAACATCGACAGCCGAGGACGACATCGAGGCCCAAGGTCGAAATCGAGGCTTCTGGTCGACGCAGACTTGAGATTTCCAAAGCTACTAGGATCCCGCTAACACGCCTCCTCGTGGATCGATCATGACTACCCTTCCACTACAACGGGAGGAAGTCTTGTAATTATTTGCTTAGGCCAGGAGTTGGATTACATTTATTACATCTTTATTATTTGTAATTACTCTACATATCAAGCCTCATGCAACAACACTCCCCAAGTCTAGAATTGATGCCCTGCAGCTGAGTATGGACAGAGTTATTGGCTTGTTTGAACTCAGCGTGGTTCCTCCGCATCTCATCAAGGATGATTTGCAGGTCATCTTTCTTATTCTCCCGCTCAGGGTGCCCTGGTGCCCTATATGTTGGGGGATCCCTTTGATAGAACCTTTGATCACCCCAATTTTGTTGATTGCCCCCTCCATAGGGGCCTCTCGTCCATTTGACCTCCTCATGTTTTTCCGCCATGGATACTTGCTCAGTATGTGGACAGGCACTGCTGTTATGCCTTATCGAACCACACTCCTGACAAGGTTGATTGTTGCTCAGGAACCTTACTTGCTTTTGAAGGCAGCGTGTTTGATGGGGCAGGTACTATCTCCCTTGGTGGCTCATATAGTGGCATAGATGGGGCAGGCCTTGCATCATAGGCCGCAGCAGCCCCATAGGTGTTGTCAAAGTTCACTAGCCTCTCAATGGTCTCCTATGCCTCCGTTGGTTTAAGCTCAATGTACCGATACGAGGTATATGAATTGATCCTCTCCTTATTCGGGGCATCAAGGGCGTTATAAAAGACCTCTTGGATGACATATGGAAGTTGCCCATGCGTCGGGCATGATCTCAGCAAGTCCTTAAAGCGCTCCCACGCCTGAGCTAGGGTTTCACCTGGCTTTTGTTTGAAAGTCGTGATCCTTTGTCGTAGCATCGCCGTTTTAGAAGGTGGGAAGAATTTGTTCAAGAATGCATCTTTCACCTCCGCCCATGTCCTTAGCGATCGTGGAGCCAAACTTTCAAGCCATTGTAATGCCTTTCCTGGAAGACCATCGAAAAGATTTTAGTCGCACATACTCTAAGTTTACTCCATCAGCAACTGTTTCACATAAGTCCATAAAAGTAGAGATGTGTTGTAGGGGGCATTCATTATGTCTTCCTTCAAAAGTATTTATTTTAATCTCATATAGGAAGTTAATTTTCAATTCATAGTTAGAGTGAGGAATTATAATGGCAGATTCAGGAACATGAAGCGACGGATGCATGTATTGCATCGCCGTCTGTGGATACTGATTTAGCCGCTCTTGGGCTTGTCTGCACGCATCCTCCTCTCTATCAGCACGGGCACGCGGCCCTTTCAGCAGCGATTGTAGCATTGTGGTCCTTGATCTCCTTCCTCGATCGCTCTATGATCTCAACATGCGTCTAATTGTCAGCCATGATGCGTATTGCTTTGTTGCGAAGATGGTAGAAACATTCAGGCTCGTTAATTGGTTCCAGGATAGGTCCGCGATCAAAACGTCGCATAAACTTGCAGAATAAGCTTAGAAAAAGATCGTGACAAACTTAGGTGGCGATTGATTGCCTCCCCGGCAACGGCGCCAATTTGTTCGCAACGGGGGTGGTAAGTAGGAGATTCAAATATTTAAAATAAAACAAAGCACAATAGACTATCTCCCTATCCCAAACAAATAATACAAGAATCCCCTCCCTTGTAGTAGTAGGGTAATTTAGGATCGAATCCACGAGGAGGTATGTCAGCGCTTCCTTTGTTGTACTCACGATCAATGCTTTCGACCTCAGTAGACACTCGATATCGAGTATACAGGTCGATATCGATCTCAGTTCTGGTCGATTTCCTAGCGCAGTTCCTGCAGAAGACAAAACAGCAAGTCGACGTCGAGCAGATACCTCGATATCGATGTTAGACCTCGATATCGACCCTTATGGTCGATTTCGATGCTTGTCACAGAAACTGTTTTTGTAACCAATTTGTCGGAGAAAAGTCCGAAGAAAATAGAATGGAGAAGGAAGATGAACAGAAACAAAACTAAGACTTTTATGAAGAATTCAATTAATTAAAAGGCTTCCAAAGTCGGGGTTTCATGCCACAACGATAACAATGCAAGTTTCATGCTAAAGATATGAACTTTAATGTCTTTCCGTCAAATAACTTTCGTTATCAACACTTAGGTGATTAGAGGGTCTCGCATAATTCCTAAGAGTTACTATCCAATTTATGAGCAATTCAAGTTCACAATATGAGTGGCTTTTGCTTCAATAATGCAAAGAATGAATCTCCCTAACTTTCGCAAAGGATCATCCATGGGGTAGAAGACGGAATCGCATAAAAGTCATACCTTTTATGCACTTACCTCACATTGCTATCGTCGGGCTCACCCTGACCCTAGAAGTGGGTTGACTACTCGCTCCTCATCATGCACATCATCATCATTGTTATTGAAAGAAAGCTACTTTGAATTAAAACTCCGAAAGAAAGTACAACCGAACAAGCCACTCCGCTCTCGCTTTACAACTCCACTCGGCCTCCTCTCTATCTCTCTACTCTCTATTGCAACTTAAATTCTCTGCGAAAATTGGATACCTAAACTCAGCCCTATTGGCCTCTATTTATAGATGTCGATAAGGACTCGAAACCTTATCTTTATTCTCGAAGATAAACTAAAACAAAGCAAAAGCTAAAACTTCATGGTGAAATCAGCCTCCTCATGATAGATCTGGTGTTGATGATAGGAAATCTCGACCTTTGGATAGATATTGCAAGCTTTGGATATATTTCTATCAAAATCGGAGTCGAATTCCTCTACTGGCATGGTCGATATCGACCCATAGACATCGATATCGACCCCTCCAAAACCTTATCTAGAGCTTCTCCTTCTCCTACTCGAATTGTCACTCGACTTCTATCAATTTGGTCGATCTGGCAGCATCGATATCAACCCCCAGACGTCGATATCGACCTCTTCTGTGTCGATATGCTCTGTTTCTTTTTCTGCTCGATTCCTATGTCTCTGATGTACTCGATGTCGAAGTCTTTAGTCGATTTCGACCTCTTCAGAAGACTTCGAGTTGTTTTTCCACTCTTCCGAATTCATCCATTTTCATCCTGTTTTCTGCGAAATCACATGGAAACTCGTGCAAACCCATATATTTGACAATTAAGCATAAACTACACTATTCCCATGTTTTCCCAATAATATGCATGCAAAAGACAATAAAATGGATTCATGTGTGCATAGAAAATATGGCAATTTGCGCGCACATCAGATAGCCTTCACCTTGTAAGGTAAAAGCAACCTTGGAACGCCCTAGGCAACAATGTCCAACTTCTTCTCTTTTAGTGCTATTTCATCCTGCGATCCTTCATATGATTCATCAACAATAGGTAGCAAAGTAGGAATGAAATTTGAGGAAGGACATACCTGGATGTCGACATCGAGTGGGTCAATTGGCTCATCGGGAGGAGGGCATGGTCCTTTAGACTGAATGGAAGCCTCAAGCCTTCAGATTTCGTCTTCCACCCGAGCTATTTACTTTCATCGTGCCTCCTCCACTTCGATCCTATTTCGCCACATCATATCTCGAACCCATCTTTCCTATTCGGGATTCCCTTCGCAAAAGTCTTCCATCTTTGTACCTAAGTTTGAAATAAAAAAAAAGCACGAATCAGTAGCAAAAGCTCGACACCTAATTGGTATCGATGAGGTAGGTAATGATAGGATATGTGATAGTAACAAGAAAAATGAATCGGCTATCCTTAATCTTAAACACAACTAAGCTAGGCGCGATTGATATCTCCCCGGCAACGGCGCCAATTTGACGAGAGGGTTTCTCGACCAAATAAATTTATAGTGAAGACCCCCACTATAGTATAGGGGAGTGAGGTTCATCCTCAGAAGAGAAGTCAGTGGTTCTAGGTTTAGTTGGTTTCGGGGTTCGGGAGTAGCGGAAAAAGGTGGCGGTCAGTTGCTGTCGATATCGACTGAGACTGGTCGATGGCAAGGGATGGAGATGGAATGGTGGTTTGTGTCGAGTAGAATCTCTGTTGAATTTCAATAATAAAATAAAATAGTAAAAGTGCAAACTTTCAAGGTAAGGGATCACCACAACAATAAACATATGTATAAATCACGAATAACATAAAAGAGCATGCTTTACATCAAAGAATCAACTTTCGCTAATACCAACAATTTAGGTAAATCAACTCTCGAAAAGAATCCTAATTGTTTCTACCTTTTCTTAATTAGGATTAATAAACTCGCGAATAAAAACCCTAATTACTATCCAAGTTTGCAACATGAATTCCTTGAACTTTCATCCAAGGGTTAAGCATAGAGGTAGATGATGATAGAAACACACACAATTAGGAATTCATTGATTAAGAACACATGCCTATCGTTGGGCTCACCCCAACCCTAGAAGAGGGGAATTAGAAACAAAACATGAAAATAAACAACTAACTTTAAATTAAAACTAAAACTTACAAAACCTTCAATCTTCACTCTAGGCTCTCCTCCTAACTACTTGCGTCCGAAGACGAATTTACTTGAATGATTGAAAAACTAGCCCCTAGTGCTTTATTTATAGGGCTCAATCCTAGCTATTCTAAGAGAGCAATCTATCTAAATCTATCTAAAGATATACTTCTAGATAAAAGGAAATAAATCTAAATTGGTAAAATAGATAAATTCTTAGGGTAATTAATTGTTCAACCCTTTAGGATAGAAAGTAGATAAAATAGATAAAATGTATTCTCCTTCATGTGCAAGTTTTCTCCACTCGGATTAGGACTCAGTATGGCTCGAAATCGGCTTCTGGGGTTCACTCGATATCGACAATGTTCAGTCGATATCGACCCGTCTTCTCAACTTCACTCGATCTCGGCCTCTGAAGGTGATTTCGACCATGTCTTGACTCGATATCGACCAAAGTTGGTCGATATCGACCTCTTTTGTGCAGCTTCCAAGTGCTGAGTCGATTTCTGGCATTTCTGGTCGACGTGCTCCACTCGATATCGACCAAGCAGGGCCGGCCCAGAGCTCGTGCGAAAAGTGCAATCGCACAGGGCCTCAAAATTTTGGGGGCCTCATATACGTATTATAATATGTATGTATATATATGTATATATAAATTGAAAACTGAAACAACTTGATGCGGCAGTGAAGTTGGTAAAGCCGTGGCGCTTGTACTGGATAGGAGGGAGTTCGAATCTCTGTAGTGGCAACATCCGGATTTTTTTTTTCTAAAAACAATAACTAGAGCATTCAACAGTGAGCAGCCCATGGCCCATCCGATTTTTTTAGGCCCATTCCGATTTTTTTCCTAAAAAATTACACAGCTTGACGAATTTTGTTTTTTTTTTTCCGTCACTATTCACAAATAGAGAAAAGAAAAAAAAACGGCCTCACTAAGTTGGGATTATAAGTTGCACAAGGCATCAAAATATAACGGAACGGCCCTGCGACCAAGTATGGTCGATATCGACCTCCTTGACAGTTCTCAGCATTCTGCATCCGTCTTGAAACGCACTTTCCCGAGTCCTCGTTCGTCCGATTGACGCATATGAGTATGCGTTAGAAAGATCTTTTCGAGGGATACAACTCTCATGAAGACATCAGAACTTGATTCAAAATGGTGAATGGCAAAAGGTGGCATTTTCTCAAGATGCACCATCCTGTGCTCTTCCTTAGCTTCTGCAACCTCTTCATTACTTTCCTTTAAGCTCCAAAGTGCGTCCGATTTCTGCAAAATTAAACAGAAACTTGTGTAGACTTCCATATATTGCAAATAAACATAAACTATACAAATATCATGCTTTAACAACCCAAAAACATAAAATATGGACAAAAATTGAAATAGATGTAAGCGAAAATCATGGCAAATTGAGCGCATATAAACACCCTATACTTAAGCTTGCTTGTCCTCAAGCAATACTTTTAATGGTCATTCAGGGGAAAAAAACTAAACCCTCAACATCATACATTCATTATTATATGTCCCTACAATCAATTGCCTTCCTCGGAAAGGTACTAATTTCAACAATAACCATACCTGTGAATAAAAGCAACATCTTACTCACAAAAGAAGGGTTATATGCATAAAACAATTTCACGCAACACAACATTAATAATCAAGAGGACTTTTGCGAGCTTATTGAAGAGTAGATTGGTAAAAGGCTAAAGGTGGGCTAATTTTTGGCCATGTGGTGTTAAATCCGGGGAAATAAACTTTCTTTCCAAACTTCATTCCACATTCCTTCTTCATCATATTTCTCACCTTTCGCTCTTCGCTCAATGCTTTTTTCACTTTAATGCTTTTACCTCTCTAACCTTGGTATTGCCTTCTCGCGAGTCGCAAACATGGGTGTCATGAGGTGATCGGATTTTTTCTCACTCATTAAATTTTCCATATTTCAAAATTTCTTTCATTCCTGCTAACAACTTCATAATAATGCACAAACTTCATATAACAACTCCAATGATGACTTCTATTCTTAACATTGTCCCCAGATAGGGTATAAGGTATAAAAATGGGAAATATGTAATATATATGTGGAGCAATAATGATGTAAGGCTCATATATGGCTTGTGTAATGCAAATTTGCATAGGTAAGGCTAGGATATGAAATTGAGCACATGCATGGAAATTATAAAGTCCTCCATCATCTTATCATGCATATGTCAAAAGCAACTTCAAATTTTACCTCTCTTTCATGGTTTTCTCTAAAAATTGCACTTCATTGTGACTTCCCTTAACTAGGCAATTTCATGTTATATCTCTAATGAATCTACTTTTGCATCGTCGAGTTCAATAAAAGCTTCCATGACACTTATTCTTTATTTTTAAATTTTTTTCGATGGGGGTGATTTCTTCTAGACTTTAGTCTTTGCATAATAAACATGATGAACTTGATGAATATAGATAGACTCAGTGCATATAGATAGATATATCCAAAGTAACCATGTGACGGAGGAAAAACCTGTCGTTGATCCGTCAAAGTAAACTCAAACTTATAACTAGTACAACAATAAGTAAGAGGTCGATCCACAGGGAGATTTGTTGCTCTAATATGATTTAAATGCCGAATTAGTTACCAATTGGGGGTGTTTGTGAAAGCAAAGCGAATTAGCGAAAACAGAAGTAAATGGTTGTGATTCAAACAAATGAGAGAAGTAGTCCTACCTACAATTTTCCATTTTATTTGGTTGAAACGATCCTTATAACTTCTTCTCGTCCTATTAAGTTTCCTATGAATACCCTTGTCCCGGCCTAATATAGTTACTAGTCCAATCAGTCCTAGCAACCCTTATCAATCGAACAATCCCTAAAGAAGGATTTAACCCAATTGATAACTTTAAGTCCAGAGATTAGCCAAGGTATTTGCAGTCCCTAAAGAGGGATTTAAAAACACGTCCAACTTCCTACCTATCTGATTAGTTCAATCAGGACCTCCAGAAAGTGCAAAACAAGTTCAACATGTCTGACGACAACTTCTGCAGACTTGTTCTTCGTTGAGGCTCGCTTCTTATTCTCAGGACCTCTTTAGATCTTCATGTAAGATTCCTCGATCAACTAGACATCCTCATCTAATGTTTCATCAACCCATGTCTCCTCCTCGGATCCACAGTTACATGAAATAATCAATAAAAACGTGTAGATTCCGACTCCACCAATATAGAGATCAAATATGCAAATTGTGCTTAAACCATGCATGATATGCATCTTAACTAAGCTAAATGAAACCTGTTATGACAATCTAAATGTATTCTATCAAACTCCCCCACACTTACATTTCGCTAGTCCTCGAGCGAACAATATAAAAGCAACTTATACCTACACTTTCCTTCTTCATGCATTTGCCCAAATCAAAAGCAACATCAATTTTAAATGAAGACAAGACCAAGTGAATAAACATCATAGCATGTATTCCAGTGATCAAAGCTTAGAAGTTGAAATCATCCAACCTCACAAGAAATGTGTTTCATTCATGCTCTCATATGTTTAGGCTTTAGATTCAACTCTCAACTCAATCCAAAATGCACTAAGCTCATAGACATTGACCACAATATCATGATCTCGTCAGATGAAGTGTCTTCTTCCTCTATCTTCTTAGTTTGATCTTCAACAATGACCTCAAGAGGTGCAACAGAGGTCTCAATGATTTGAGATACTGGAGGAAGTGACTCATTCTGCACACATTGATAATCCATGTTGCAGAAATATTCCTACATCTCCATGTGTCCCAAATCTAATAAACCTCCATCACTTATGCGCTCAACAAGACTCCGTGTCTCAGAAGTCATGCCATCAAAGATGCATAGAAGCACTTCCCTTAAACTAGCTTGATATCCCCATCAATAAACATCGTTAATGTACTCCTGCAGTCTGATGAAGTATTGATGAAAACTCTCTCCGTGTAACTGCAATAACCTCACCTTCAACATATGATAGTAGCACGAGTGCGGACAAGGTAAGTGGTCCACACTAAGGTTAGCAACAAAAACACACAAGAATAAATAAATTTCCCCGGCAACGGCGCCAAATTTGACGGAGGGAAAACCTGTCGTTGATCCGTCAAAGTAAACTCAAACTTATAACTAGTACATCAATAAGTAAGAGGTCGATCCACAGGGAGATTTGTTGCTCTAGTATAATTTTAATGCCGAATTAGTAACCAATTGGGGGTGTTTGTGAAAGCGACGCGAATTAGCGAAAACAGAAGTAAATGGTTGTGATTTAAACAAATGAGAGAAGTAGTTCTACGTACAATTTTCCACTTTATTTGGTTGAAACGATCCTTGTAACTTCTTCTCGTCCTATTAAGTTTCCTATGAATACCCTTGTCCCGACCTAATATAGTTACTAGTCCAATCAGTCCTTGCAACCCTTATCAATCGAACAGTCCCTAAAGAAGGATTTAACCCAATTGATAGCTTTATGTCCAGAGATTAGCCAAGGTATTTGCAGTCCCTAAAGAGGGATTTAACAACACATCCAACTTCCTACCTATCCGATTAGTTCAATCAGCCCTAAAGGGATAAGTTTGCTACTTGGGTTAAGGTTCACAATCAGGAAATCTACAAAACCCTAGAAATTGAATTGATCTAACTAGTTGGCCAGACAAGATAGAACAAAACAATAATCAATAAGCACAAAGAAGTTGAAGCATTCAATCAAGGAATTAAGGAAACTCTCTCCGTGTAACTGCAAGGTTAGCAACAAAAACACACAAGAATAAATAAATTTCCCCGGCAGCGGCGCCAAATTTGACGGAGAAAAAACATGTCGTTGATCCGTCAAAGTAAACTCAAACCTATAACTAGTACATGCAGCAATAAGTAAGAGGTCGAATTTAAATGCCGAATTAGTAAACCTCCATCACTTATGCGCTCAGCAAGACTCCGTGTCTCAGAAGTCATGCCATCAAAGATGCATAGAAGCACTTCCCTTAAACTAGCTTGATATCCCCATCAATAAACATCGTTAATGTACTCCTGCAGTCTGATGAAGTATTGATGAAAACTCTCTCCGTGTAACTACAATAACCTCACCTTCACCATATGATAGTAGCACGAGTGCGGACCAGGTAAGTGGTCCACACTAAGGTTAGCAACAAAAACACACAAGAATAAATAAATTTCCCCGGCAACGGCGCCAAATTTGACGGAGGGAAAACCTATCGTTGATCCGTCAAAGTAAACTCAAACTTATAACTAGTACATCAATAAGTAAGAGGTCGATCCACAGGGAGATTTGTTGCTCTAGTATAATTTAAATGCCGAATTAGTAACCAATTGGGGGTGTTTGTGAAAGCAAAGCGAATTAGCGAAAACAGAAGTAAATGGTTGTGATTCAAACAAATGAGAGAAGTAGTTCTACCTATAATTTTCCACTTTATTTGGTTGAAACGATCCTTGTAACTTCTTCTCGTCCTATTAAGTTTCCTATGAATACCCTTGTCCCGACCTAATATATTTACTAGTCCAATCAGTCCTAGCAACCCTTATTAATCGAACAGTTAAAGAAGGATTTAACCCAATTGACAGCTTTAAGTCCAGAGATTAGCCAAGGTATTTGCAGTCCCTGAAGAGGGATTTAAAAACACGTCCAACTTCCTACCTATCTGATTAGTTCAATCAGCCCTAAACGAATAAGTTTGCTACTTAGGTTAAGGTTCACAATCAGAAATCTACAAAACCCTAGAAATTGAACGGATCTAACTAGTTGGCCAGACAAGATAGAACAAAACAATAATCAATAAGCACAAAGAAGTTGAAGCATTCAATCAAGGAATTAAGGAACGAGAATTAGAAACTCACAATCAATCCAAATAAAGCTTCAAATTATAGGCAGATACGATGAGTTTAGTTCCTCATGGAAAACATCGCTCAATCTCTAATTGTCTGATAGAACGTAGAATAGAAAAATAAAGTGGAAACCTAGGGCTAAGCCCTCTCTAAAATCGTCCCAAGAGTCGGCCTCCAAAAGATAGATAAATAGGTCTAGGATAGAAAAAACCATCGCTGCACAAAAACCTTAAACGCATCGCTGCAGTACTAATGCGGCGGCCGCAGTATAATGCAGCGGCCACATCCTAATGCGGCGGCCGCTGCATCGGTCTTTTACGAAAAATCTTCTTTGAATCAGCTCTCGACGTCAACAGAAAAGTTGTAGCTCTCTGAAAGTGCTTTCCAACGCATGGTCATAATAGTCGATCGGACAACAGAGGCCTCCAGAAAGTGCAAAACAAGTTCAGCATGTCTTGCGATAACTTCTGCAGACTTGTTCTTCTCAGGACCTCTTTAGATCTTCATGTAAGATTCCTCGATCAACCAGACATCCTCATCTAATGTTTCATCAACCCATGTCTCCTCCTCGGATCCACAGTTACCTGATTGTGATCAATAAAAACGTGTAGATTCCGACTCCACCAATATAGAGAGCAAATATGCAAATTGTGCTTAAACCATGCATGATATGCATCTTAACTAAGCTAAATGAAATCTGTTATGACCATCTAAATGCATGCTATCACCATGTTTGATGCAATTGGAGAAGTATGCATAACTATGCTCAAAATTTTTAAAATATGTTAAAAAATGATTAAAAATATGCAAGTAAGCTTTTCCCCCACCCCATACTTAAAGTTACAGTGTCCTCACTGTATAAGAACTAGGGTTGATGAAGAAACGTACTAGACAGTAGTGCAGATGCTCGAAATAGGTGCTGTAACACACTGCCAAGAGTCGACGTCGAGTGGGCTTGTAGTTCTCCGAATTACCTAGAGTCATCAAAGGGAAAGAAAACCTTGCACGAAGTAAAGAAAATAAAAGAAAAACAAATTTATTAAATAAGAAAAATAAAAACAGGTTGCCTCCCGTAAGAGCTAAATTTTAAGTCTCTATCTCGACCTTCTTCCCTTATAGCCTTAGCATGGCTCATCTTTGTCAGGAGGTATAGGTGGATCTGGTGGTTCCTCCGATAGTGGGAAGCGTGGGATGTCATCCGGGGGCATCGTATGAAGAAGCTTGAATCTCTCAGAGTGAACGCTCCATGGCTCCACCCATTCATCTTCCATGGCTCCAGCTAGCATGCATAAAGGAAGATATAAAGAAGATCTACATACCTCATTATCATATATCTTCTGCTTCATTGGTCGATTTGGTTGTGCGTCTCCACCCAAGCAGAATGGTGGAGCGGGAAGAGATATTTCCTCCACATCATGCGGAGCTTCATGCCACTTTGCTAGGACCCCATACTTTAATATGAACATCGGTTGCTCAAAATCATCGGGGATAGCCTTCACCTTGTAAGGTAAAAGCGACCTTGGAATGCCCTGGGCAACAATGTCCAACTTCTTCTCTTCTAGTGCTATTTCATCTTGCGATCCTTCATATGATTCATCAATAATAGTTAGCAAAGTAGGAATGAAATTCGAGGAAGGACATACCTGGATGTCGACATCGAGTGGGTCAATTGGCTCATCGGGAGGAGGGCATGGTCCTTTATACTGAATGGAAGCCTCAAGCCTTCGGATTTCGTCCTCCAGCAGAGCTATTTCCCTTAATTGTGCCTCCTCCACTGCGATCCTATTTCGCCGCATCATATCTCGAACCCATAATTCCCATTCGGGATTCCCTTCGCAGAAGTCTTCCATCTTTGTACCTAAGTTTGAAATCAAAATAAAGCACGAATCAGTAGCAAAAGCTCGACACCTAATTGGTATCGATGAGGTAGGTAATGATGGGATATGTGATAGTAACAAGAAAAATGAATGAGCTATCCTAAATCTTAAACACAACTAAGCTAGGCGCGATTAATATCTCCCCGGCAACGGCGCCAATTTGATGATAGGGTTTCTCGACCAAATAAATTTATAGTCAAGACCCCCGCTATAGTATAGGGGAGTCAGGTTCGTCCTCAGAAGAGAAGTCAACGGTTCTAGGTTTAGTCGGTTTCGGGATTCGGGAGTAGCGGAAAAGGATGGCGGTCGGTTGCTGTCGATATCGACTGCGACTGGTCGATTTGGAGGGATGGAGAGGGGATGGTGGTTGGTGTCGAGTAGAATCTCTGCAGAATTTAACTAATAAAATAAAATTGTAAAAGTGCAAACTTCCAAGGTAAGGGATCACCACACCAATAAACATATGTATAAATCATGAATAACATAAAAGACCATGCTTTACATCAAAGAATCAATTTTCGCTAATACCAACAATTTAGGTAAATCAACTCTCGAAAATAAACCTAATTGTTTCTAACTTTTCTTAATTAGGATTAATAAACTTGCGAATAAAACCCCTAATTACTATCCAAATTTGCAACATGAATTCCTTGAACTTTCATCCAAGGGTTAAGCATAGAGGTAGATGATGATAGAAACACACACAACTAGGAATTCATCGATTAAGAACACATGCCTATCGTTGGGCTCACCCCAACCCTAGAAGAGGAGAATTAGAAACAAAACATGAAAATAAACAACTAACTTTAAATTAAAACTAAAACTTACAAATCCTTCAAACTTCACTCTAGGCTCTCCTCCTAACTACTTGCGTCCGAAGACGACTTTACTTGAATGATTGAAAAACCAGCCCCTAGGACATTATTTATAGGGCTCAATCCTAGCTATTCTAAGAGAGCAATCTATCTAAATCTATCAAAAGATATACTTCTAGATAAAAGGAAATAAATCTAAATTGGTAAAATAGATAAATCCTTATGGTAATTAATTGTTCAACCCTTTAGGATAGAAAGTAGAAAAAATAGATAAAATATATTCTCCTTCATGTGCAAGTTTTCTCCACTCGGATTAGGACTTGGTATGGCTCAAAATCGGCTTCTGGGGTTCACTCGATATCGACCATCTTTAGTCGATATCGACCCGTCTTCTCAGCTTCACTCGATCTCGGCCTCTGAAGGTGATTTCGACCATGTCATGACTCGATATCGACCATTGTTGGTCGATATCGACATCTTTTGTGCAGCTTCCAAGTGCTGAGTCGATTTCTGGCATTTCTGGTCGATGTGCTCCACTCGATATCGACCAAGTATGGTCGATAATGACCTCCTTGACAGTTCTCAGCATTCTGCATCCGTCTTGAAACGTACTTTCTTGTGTCCTCGTTCATTCAATTGACGCAAATGAGTATGCGTTAGAAAGCTCTTTTCAAGGGATACAACTCTCATGAAGACATCAGAACTTGATTCAAAACGGTGAATGGCGAAAAGTGGCATTTTCTCCAGCTGCACCATCATGTGCTCTTCCTTAGCTTCTCCAACCTCTTCATGACTTTCCTTTAAGCTCCAAAGTGCGTCCGATTTCTGCAAAATTAAACAGAAACTTGTGTAGACCTCCATATATTGCAAATAAACATAAGCTATACAAATCTCATGCTTTAACAATCCAAAAACATAAAATTTGGACAAAAATTGAAATAGCTGTAAGCGAAAAACATGGCAAATTGAGCGCACATCAACACCCCATACTTAAGCTTGCTTGTCCTTAAGCAATACTTTTAATGGTCATTCAGGGGAAGAAACTAAACCCTCAACATCATAGATTCATTATTATATGTCCCTACAATCAATTGCCATCCTCGGAAAGGGACTAATTTCAACAATATCCATGCCTGTGAATAAAAGCAACATCATACTCACAAAAGAAGGGTTATATGCATAAAACAATTTCGCGCAACATAGCATTAATAATCAAGAGGACTTTTGCAAGCTTATTGAAGAGTAGATTGGTAAAAGGCTAAAGGTGGGCTAATTTTTGGCCATGTGGTGTTAAATCCGGGGAAATAAACTTTATTTCCAAACTTCATTCCACATTCCTTCTTCATCTAATTTCTCACCTTTCGCTCATCGCTCAATGCTTTTTTCACTTTAATGCTTTTACCTCTCTAACCTTGGTACTGCCTTCTCGCGAGTCGCAAAAATGGGTGTCATGAATGGTCCCGGATACTTAGTACTTCGGACTCCTCACCTTGTGTCCCATCTCGCCGAACTAACATCTCAACGAGTAGGGTCGATCTACCTTTATCTCATGAGGTGATCGGATTTTTTCTCACTCATTAAATTTTCCATATTTCAAAATTTCTTTCATTCCTGCCAACAACTTCATAATAATGCACAAACTCCATATAACAACTCCAAAGATGACTTCCATTCTCAACATTGTCCCCGGATAGGGTATAAGGTATAAAAAATGAGTAATATGTAATATATATGTGGAGCAATAATGATGTAAGGCTCATATATGGCTTGTGTAATGCAAATTTGAATAGGTAAGGCTAGGATATGAAATCGAGCAAATGCATGGAAATTATAAAGTCCTCCATCATCTTATCATGCATATGTCAAAAGCAACTTCAAATTTTATCTCTCTTTCATGGTTTTCTCTAAAATATTGCACTTCATTGTGACTTCCCTTAACTAGGCAATTTCATGTTATCTCATTAATTAATCTACTTTTGCATCGTCGAGCTCAATAAAAGCTTCCATGACACTTATTCTTTATTTTAAATTTTTTTCGATGGGGGTGATTTTTTCTAGACTTTAGTCTTTTTAGACTTTGGATAATAAACATGATGAACTTGATGAATATAGATGAACTCGATGAATATAGATAGATATATCCAAAGTAACCATGTGACGGAGGGAAAACCTGTCGTTGATCCGTCAAAGTAAACTCAAACCTATAACTTGTACAACTATAAGTAAGAGGTCGATCCACAGGGAGATTTGTTGCTCTAGTATGATTTAAATGCCAAATTAGTAACCAATTGGGGGTGTTTGTGAAAGCAAAGCGAATTATAGAAAACAGAAGTAAATGGTTGTGATTCAAACAATGAGAGAAGTAGTTCTACCTATAATTTTCCACTTTATTTGGTTGAAACGACCCTTGTAACTTCTTCTCGTCCTATTAAGTTTCCTATGAATACCCTTGTCCCGACCTAATATAGTTACTAGTCCATTCACTCCTAGCAACCCTTATCAATCGAACAGTCCCTAAAGAAGGATTTAACTCAATTGATAGCTTTATGTCCAGAGATTAGCCAAGGTATTTGCAGTCCCTAAAGAGGGATTTAACAACACATCCAACTTCCTACCTATCCGATTAGTTCAATCAGCCCTAAAGGGATAAGTTTGCTACTTAGTTTAAGGTTCACAATCAGGAATCTACAAAACCCTAGCAATTAAATTGATCTAATTAGTTGGCCAAACAAGATAGAACAAAACAATAATCAATAAGCGCAAAGAAGTTGGAACAGTCAATCAAGGAATTAAGGAACGAGAATTAGAAACTCACAATCAATCCAAATAAAGCTTCAAATTATAGGTATAACCGATGAGTTTAGTTTCACATGGAAAACATTGCTCAATCTCTAATCGTCTGATAGAACGTAGAATAGAAAAATAAAGTGGAAACCTAGGGCTAAGCCCTCTCTAAAATCGTCCCAAGAGTCGGCCTCCAAAAGATAGATGAATAGGTCTTGGATAGATAAAACCGTCGCTGCGCAAAAACCTTAAACGCATCGCTGCAGTACTAATGCGGCGGACGCTGCATCGGTCTTTTACGAAAAAACATCTCTGAATCAGCTCTCGACGGCAACAAAAAAGTTGTAGCTCTCTGAAAGAGCTATCCAATTGGGGGTGTTTCTGCAGACTTGTTCTTCGTTTAGGCTCGCTTCTTATTCTCAGGACCTCTTTAGATCTTCATGTAAGATTCTTCGATCAACCAGACATCCTCATCTAATGTTTCATCAACCCATGTCTCCTCCTCGGATCCACAGTTACCTGAAATAATCAATAAAAACGTGTAGATTCCAACTCCACCAATATAGAGAGCAAATATGCAAATTGTGCTTAAACCATGCATGATATGCATCTTACCTAAGCTAAATTTGTTCGCGAAACTACACTAACCCATGATATGTTCGTAGGCGGGGTGGAGTAGGAGATTCAAATAAACTAAATATAACAATGCACAACTAGGCTATCTCCCTGTCCCAAACAAATAATACAAGAATCCCCTCCCTTGTTGTAGGAGGGTAATTCAGGATCGAATCCATAAGGAGGTATGTCAGCGCTTCCCTTTTTGTACTCATGATCAAAGCTTTTGACCTCAGAAGACACTCGATATCGAGTAATCTAGTCGATATCGACCCCAGTTCTGGTCGATTTCCTAGCGCAGTTCCTGCAGAAGACAAAAGCAGCAAAGTCGACGTCGAGCAGAGACCTCGATATCGACGTTAGACCTCGATATCGACCCTTACAGTCGATTTCGACACTTTTCACAGAAACTGTTTTCATAACCAATTTGTCGAAAAAGAGTCCGAAGAAAATAGAATGGGAAAGGAGGATGTTCAGAAACAAAACTTAATACTTTTATGTTGATTTCAATTAATTAAAAGCTTCCAAAGTCGGGGTTTCATGCCACAATGATAACAATGCAAGTTTTATGCTAAAGTTGTGAAATTGAATGCCTTTCCGTCAAATAACTTTCCTTATCAACACTCAGGTGATTAGAGGCTCTCGCATAGTTCCTAAGAGTTATTATCCAATTCATGAGCAATTCAAGTTCACAATATGAGTGGCTTTCACTTCAATAATGCAAATAATTAATCTCCCTAGCTTTCGCAAAGGATCATGCATGGGATAGAAAACAGAATCGCATAAAAGTCATACCTTTGATGCACTTACCTCACATTGCTATCGTCGGGCTCACCCCGACCCTAGAAGTGGGTTGACTACTCGCTCCTCATCATGCACATCATCATCATTATGAAAGAAAGCTACTTTGAATTAAAAATTCGAAAGAAAGTACAACCGAACAAGCCACTCCACTTTTGCTTTACAACTCCACTCGGCCTTCTCTCTCTCTCTACTAATTCTCTACGTGTATATGTGTTTGAATAACTGAAATTGAATCTAAATTGAATGTTCTTGGATCTAAATTGAATGCCTAAACTCAGCCCTATTGGCTTCTATTTATAGATATCGATAAAGACTCGAAACTTTATCTTAATTCTCTAAGATAAAACTTAAATAAAAGTAAAAACTAAAACTATTGTGATAAATCAGCCTTCTCGTGATAGATCTGGTGTTGAAGATAAGAAATCTCGACTTTTGGATAGACGTGCAAGCTTTGGATAGATTTCTATCAAAAATCTGAGTCAGATTCCTCTGCTGGCATGGTCGATATCGACCCTAGACATCGATATCGACCCCTTCAAAACTTTATCTCGAGATTTCCTTCTCCTACTCGAACTGGCACTCGACTTCTATCTTTTAGCTCGATTTGGCAACATCAATATCGACCTCCAGACGTCGATATCGACCTCTTTGTGTCGACATGCTCTGTTTCATTTCCTGCTCGATTCCTATGTCTCTGATGCACTCGATGTCGAGGTCCCCAGTCGATTTCGACCTCTTCAGAAGACTTCGAGTTCTTTTTCTGCTCTTCCAAATCTGTCCATTTTTATCTTGTTTTCTGCGAAATCACATAGAAACTCGTGCAAACCCATATATTTGATATTTTAAGCGTAAACTACACTAATCCCATGTTTTCCCATTAATATGCATGCAAAAGACGATAAAATGGACTTTTATGTGCATAGAAAATATGGCAATTTGCGCGCACATCAAACACCCCATACTTAAGCTTGCTTGTCCTCAAGCAATACCTTTAATGGTCATTCAGGGGAAGAAAGTAAACCCTCAACATCATAGATTCATTTTTCATATGTCCCTACAATCAATTGTCATCCTCGATAAGGTACTTATGTCAACCAAGTCCATGCCTGTGCATAAAAGCAATTTCATACTCATAAAAGGAGGTAATATGCAAAAAAAAAATTAGCGACATAGCATTAATAATCAAGAGGACTTTTGCAAGCTTGTGAGAAGTAGATTGGTAAAAGGCTAAAGGTGGGCTAATATTTGGCCTTGTGGTGTTAAATCCGGGGAAACATACTTTCTTTCCACATTCCTTCTTCATAATGTCTAACCTTTCACTCATCGCTCAATGATTTTATTCAATATATGCTTTTACCTCTCTAACCTTAGCACTGCCTTCTCGGGAGTCGCAAACATGGGTGTCATGAATGATGAGAGGGTTTCTCGACCAAATAAATTTATAGTCAAGACCCCCGCTATAGTATAGGGGAGTCAGGTTCGTCCTCAGGAGAGAAGTCAGCGGTTCTAGGTTTAGTTGGTTTCAGGGTTCGGGAGTAGCGGGAAAAGGTGGCGGTCGGTTGCTGTCGATATTGACTGAGACTGGTTGATGTCGAGGGATGGAGAGGGGATGGTGGTTGGTGTCGAGTAGAATCTCTGCGGAATTTAAATAATAAAATAAAATAGTAAAAGTGCAAACTTCCAAGGTAAGAGATCACCATCACAATAAACATATGTATAAATCACGAATAACATAAAAGAGCATGCTTTACATCAAAGAACCAACTTTCGCTAATACCAACAATTTAGGTAAATCAACTCTCGAAAATAAACCTAATTGTTTCTACCTTTTCTTAATTAGGATTAATAAACTCGCGAATAAAAACCTTAATTACTATCCAAGTTTGCAACATGAATTCCTTGAACTTTCATCCAAGGGTTAAGCATTGAGGTAGATGATGATAGAAACACACAATTAGGAATTCATCGATTAAGAACACATGCCTATCTATGGGCTCACCCCAACCCTAGAACAGGGGAATTAGAAACAAAAATGAAAATAAACAACTAATTTTAAATTAAAACTAAAACTTACAAAACCTTCAATCTTCACTCTAGGCTCTCCTCCTAACTACTTGCGTCTGAAGACGACTTGACTTGAATGATTGAAAAAACCAGCTCCTAGGGCTTTATTTATAGGGCTCAATCCTAGCTATTCTAAGAGAACAATCTATCTAAATCTATCTAAAGATATACTTGTAGATAAAAGGAAATAAATCTATATTGGTAAAATAGATAAATCCTTAGGGTAATTAATTGTTCAACCCTTTTGGATAGAAAGTAGATAAAATAGATAAAATATCTTCTCCTTCATGTGCAAGTTTCCTCCACTCGGATTAGGGCTCGGTATGGCTCAAAATCGGCTTATGGAGTTCACTCGATATCGACCATGTTCAGTCGATATCGACCTGTCTTCTCAGCTTCACTCGATCTCGTCCTCTGATGGTGATTTCGACCAGGTCTTGACTCGATATCGACCAAAGGTGGTCGATATCGACCTATTCTGTGCAGCTTCGAATTGCTGAGTCGATTTCTGGCATTTCTGGTCGACGTGCTCCACTCGATATCGACCAAGTAAGATCGATATCGACCTCCTTGACAGTTCTCAGCATTTTGCATCCGTCTTGAAACACACTTTCCCCGAGTGCTTGTTTGTCCGATTGACGCATATGAATATGCGTTGGAAAACTCTTTTCGAGGGCTACAACTCTTATGAAGACATCAGAACTTGATTCAAAATAACTCTATTGAAAAGTGGTGTTTTCTCCAGCTGCACCATCCTGTGCTCTCCCTTAGCTTCTCCAACGTCTTCATGACTTTCCTTTAAGCTCCAAAGTGTGTCCGATTTCTACAAAATTAAACAAAAATTTGTGTAGACCTCCATATATTACAAATAAACATAAACTACACAAATCTAATGCTTTCCCAACCCAAAAACATAAAATAGTGACAAAAATTGAAATAGATGTAAGCAAAAAACATGGCAAATTGAGCGCACATCAAAACCCCATACTTAAGCTTGCTTGTCCTCAAGCAATACTTTTAATGATCATTCAGGGGAAGAAACTAAACTCTCAACATCATAGATTCATTGTTATATGTCCCTACAATCAATTGCCATCCTCAGAAAGGTACTAATGTCAACAATATCCATGCCTGTGAATAAAAGCAACATCATACTCACAAAAGGAGGGTTGTATGCATAAAACAATTTCGCGCAATATATCATTAATAATCAAGAGGACTTTTGCAAGCTTATGGAAGAGTAGATTGGTAAAAGGCTAAGGGTGGGCTAATTTTTGGCCATGTGGTGTTAAATCCGAGGAAATAAACTTTCTTTCCAAATTTCATTCCACATTCCTTCTTCATCATATTTCTCACCTTTCGCTCTTCGGTAAATGCTTTTTTCACTTTAATGCTTTTACCTCTCTAACCTTGGTACTGCCTTCTCGCGAGTCGCAAACATGGGTGTCATGAATGGCCCCGGATACTTAGTACTTCGGACTCCTCACCTTGTGTCCCATCTCGCTGAACTAACATCTCAACGAGCAGGGTCGACATACCTTTATCTCCTGAGGTGATCGGATTTTTTTTCACTCACTAAATTTTCCATATTTCAAAATTTCTTTCATTCCTGCCAACAACTTCATAATAATGCACAAACTCCATATAACAACTCCAAAGATGACTTCCATTCTCAACATTGTCCCCGGATAGGGTATAAGGTATAAAAAATGGGAAATACGTAATATATGTGGAGCAATAATGATGTAAGGCTCATATATGGCTTGTGTAATTGCAAATATGCATAGGTAAGGCTAGGATATAAAATTGAGCACATGTATGGAAAATATAAAGTCCTCCATCATCTTATCATGCATATGTCAAAAGCAACTTCAAAATTTACCTCACTTTCATGGTTTTTTTCCTAAAAAATTGCAATTCATTGTGACTTCCCTTTACTAGGAAATTTCACGTTATATCTGTAATGAATCTACTTTTGCATCGTCGTGTTCAATAAAAGCTTCCATGACACTTATTCTTTTTTTTTCAAAATTTTTTTCGATGGGGGTGATTTTTTCTAGACTTTAGTCTTTTTAGACTTTGCATAATAAACTTGATAATGAACATGATGAATATAGATAGACTCGATGCATATAGATAGATATATCCAATGTAACCATGTATGATGCAATTGGAGAAGTATGCATAACTATGCTCAAAATTTTTACAATATGTTAAAAAATGATTAAAAATATGCAAGTAAGCTTTTCCCCCACCCCATACTTAAAGATTACAGTGTCCTCACTGTATAAGAACTAGGGTTAAGAGAGAAACTTACTAGACATGGACGTATAAGCTCGAAATAGGTGTTGTAACATACGGCCAAGAGTCGACGTCGAGTAGGCTTATAGTTCTCCGAATTACCTAAAGTCATAAAAGGGAAAGAAAACCTTGCACGATGTAAAGAAAATAAAAGAAAAACAAATTTATTAAAGAAGAAAAATAACAACGGGTTGCCTCCCGTAAGTGCTAAATTTGAAGTCTCTAGCTCGACCTACTTCCCTTTTAGCCTTAGCCTGGCTCATCTTTGTCCGGAGGTATAGGTGGATCTGGTGGT
This sequence comes from Persicaria maculosa, assembly GCA_963922045.1. Lineage (NCBI taxonomy): Eukaryota > Viridiplantae > Streptophyta > Magnoliopsida > Caryophyllales > Polygonaceae > Persicaria > Persicaria maculosa. Next base: position 23,623,445 of record OY998271.1, read on the forward strand.
TCCTCCGGTGGTGGAAAGCATGGGATGTCATCCGGGGGCATCGTATGAAGAAGCTTGAATCTCCCCGAGTGAACGCTCCATGGCTCCACCCATTCATCTTCCCTGGCTCCAGCTAGCATGCATAAAGGAAGATATAAAGAAGATCTACATACCTCATTATCATATCTCTTCCGCTTCATTGGTTGATTTGGTTGTGCGTCTCCACCCAAGCAAAACGGTGGAGTGGGAAGAGATATTTCCTCCTTATCCTGTGGAGCTTCGTGCCACTTTGCTAGGACCCCATACTTGAATATGAACATCGGTTGCTCAAAATCGTCGGGGATAGCCTTCATCTTGTAAGGTAAAAGTGACCTTGAAGCACCTTGGGCAACGACATCCGACTTCTTTGTTTTTAGATCTTCCTTTTCTCGGGATCCTTCAAATGGTTCATCAAAGATAGGCAACAAAGATGTAATCAAAATCGGGGAAAGACATACCTGAAATTCTCTGGGACAGTCGATTTCGACTGAAGTACAGTCGATATCGAGTGTTTGGTCGATATCGAGTGAGGTGCACTCGACATCGACTGATGTCTCTGGATTAGTTCCTCCAGAATGCATATACGTCGAGTCCAGGTGGTCGATATCGACTGAAGGGTAGTCGACATCGACTGGCTCATAGAAGGGGACATTGTCGGGCCAACCTTCTTCTGCTGGAGGTGGATGATAGGAAGCCTCAAGCCTTCGGATCAAGTCTTCCAGCCGGGCTATTTCCCTTAATCGTGCCTCCTCCTGTGCGAGCCTATTTCTCCGTCTCAAATCTTCGAACCATCTTTCCCGTTCGAGATCGTATACTTCTTGCATCTTTGTACCTAACCTTTGAAATCACAATAAAGAACACAAATTAGTAGCCAAAGCTCGGCACCTAGTGGGTACCGAGGAGGTAGGTGGTGGTAGGGTATGTGATAGGGTAAGAAACAAGGGATGGGCTACTCCTAAATTTTAAACAAAACTAAACTAGGCGCGATTGATATCTCCCTGGCAACGGCGCCAATTTGACGAGAGGGTTTCTCGACCAAATAAATTTATAGTCAAGACACCCGCTATAGTATAGGGGAGTCAGGTTCGTCCTCAGGAGAGAAGTCGGCGGTTCTAGGTTTAGTTGGTTTCAGGGTTCGGGAGTAGTGGGAAAAGGTGGCGGTCGGTTGCTGTCGATATTGACTGAGACTGGTCGATGTCGAGGGATGGAGAGGGGATGGTGGTTGGTGTCGAGCAGAATCTCTGCAGAATTTAAATAATAAAATAAAATAGTAAGAGTGCAAACTTCCAAGGTAAGAGATCACCACAACAATAAACATATGTATAAATCACGAATAACATAAAAGAGCATGCTTTACATCAAAGAATCAACTTTCACTAATACCAACAATTTAGGTAAATCAACTCTCGAAAATAAACCTAATTGTTTCTACCTTTTCTTAATTAGGATTAATAAACTCGCGAAGAAAAACCTTAATTACTATCCAAGTTTGCAACATGAATTCCTTGAACTTTCATCCAATGGTTAAGCATAGAGGTAGATGATGATAGAAATACACACAATTATGAATTCATCGATTAAGAACACATGCCTATCGTTGGGCTGACCCCAACCCTAGAAGAGGGGAATTAGAAACAAAACATGAAAATAAACAACTAACTTTAAATTAAAACTAAAACTTACAAAACCTTCAAACTTCACTGGAGGGATACAACTCTCATGAAGACATCAGAACTTGATTCAAAATGGTGAATGGCGAAAAGTGGCATTTTCTCCAGCTGCACCATCATGTGCTCTTCCTAGGAGTGGCCTACCTAAAATAATTGGACAAGCAGGGTCCTCCGCTATATCAACAACTAGGAAATCAGCAGGGACAAAGAATTTACCTACTTGTACTGGCACATCCGTCACTATCCCAGTTGGAATTACTACCGTATTGTTAGCCATGTACAATCTTGTATCTACGGGCTCCAGAGGACCTATCTTTACCTTGTGCCAAATGGTTAGTGGCATCATGCTAATGCTAGAGCCCAAGTCAACTAAAGTATTTAATTTGAATTGACCTAGATCTATAGCGATATAAAACTTACCTGGGTCCGCCCGCTTTTGTGGTAGCTCCGACCTGTTGGGCACTCCTCTGCGATCTCAGAGAGCGATCGCTTCTTACCTAAGATGTCTTTAAGGAACCTTACATAAGATGGCATCTCGTGAAGTGCCTATGTGAATGGTATAGAAACATTAAGTCCTTGGAGCATCTTCACGAACCGCTAGAACTTCTTTTCCGCTGGGTCCTTAATCATCTTTTTAGTTGAGAATGGCAACACCTTCTTCCTTCCCGCGGCTGCAGTGAGGTCGACATCGACATCAGTAGGGTCGATATCGACTGGAGGAGTCGATTTCTGTGGTGACGCAGCATCAGGGTTGACATCGACTGGAGGGTCGATATCGACGTCACTGTTCGATGGAGGGAGCGGGGTGTGTATGTAAAGTAGGAGAATAAAATAAAGCACAACTAGAATATCTCCCTGTCCCAAACAAATAATACAAGAATCCCCTCCCTTGTAGTAGTAGCGTAATTCAGGATCGAATCCACGAGGAGGTAGGTCAGCGCTTCCTTTGTTGTACTCACGATCAAGGCTTTCGACCTCAGCAGACACTCGATATCGAGTATACAGGTCGATATCGACCTCAGTTCTGGTCGATTTCCTAGCACAGTTCCTGCAGAAGACAAAATAGCAAGTCGACGTCGAGCAGAGACCTCGATATCGATGTTAGTCCTCGATATCGACCCTTAAGGTCGATTTCGATGCTTGTCACAGAAACTATTTTTGTAACCAATTTGTCGGAAAAGGATCCGAAGAAAATAGAATGGAGAGGGAAGATGAACAGAAACTAAGACTTTTATGAAGAATTTAATTAATTAAAAGGCTTCGAAAGTCGGGGTTTCAAGCCACAACGATAACAATGCAAGTTTCATGCTAAAGATATGAACTTTAATGTCTTTCCGTCAAATAACTTTCGTTATCAACACTTAGGTGATTAGAGGCTTTCGCATAATTCCTAAGAGTTACTATCCGATTCATGAGTAATTCAAGTTCGCAATATGAGTGGCTTTCGCTTCAATAATGCAAATAATGAATCTCCCTAACTTTCGCAAAGGATCATGCATGGGGTAGAAGACGGAATCACATAAAAGTCATACCTTTGATGCACTTACCTCACATTGCTATCGTCGGGCTCACCCCGACCCTAGAAGTGGGTTCACTACTCGCTCCTCATCATGCACATCATCATCATTGTTATTGAAAGAAAGCTACTTTGAATTAAAACTCCGAAAGAAAGTACAACCGAACAAGCCACTCCGCTCTCGCTTTACAACTCCACTCGGCCTCCTCTCTCTCTCTCTATTCTCTATTGCAACTGAATTGTGTCTAAAACGGAATACCTAAACTCAGCCCTATTGGCTTCTATTTATAGATGTCGATAAGGACTCGAAACCTTATCTTTATTCTCTATGATAAATTAAAACAAAGTAAAAGCTAAAACTTCATGGTGAAATCAGCCTCCTCATGATAGATCTGGTGTTGATGATAGGAAACCTCGACCTTTGGATAGATATTGCAAGCATTGGATATAATTCTATCGAAATCAGAGTCGAATTCCTCTGCTGGCATGGTCAATATCGACCCTTGGACCTCGATATCGACCCCTCCAAAATCTTATCTCGAGCTTCTCCTTCTCCTACTCGAACTGGCACTCGACTTCTATCAACTTGGTCGATCTGGCAGCATCGATATCGACCCCAGACGTCGATATCGACCTCTTCTGTGTCGAAATGCTCTGTTTCCTTTTCTGCTCGATTCCTATGTCTCTGATGTACTCGATGTCGAGGTCTTCAGTCGATTTCGACCTCTTCAGAAGACTTCGAGTTCTTTTTCCGCTCATCTGAATTCATCCATTTTCATCCTGTTTTCTGCGAAATCACATGGAAACTCGTGCAAACCCATATATTTGACATTTAAGCATAAACTACACCATTCCCATGTTTTCCCATTAATGTGCATGCAAAAGACAATAAAATGAATTCATATGTGCATAGAAAATATGGCAATTTGCGCGCACATCAGTCACCTTGGTCGATATCGACAGGGGGGTCGATATCGACGTCTGTTCTGGCTTCTTCTCCTCCGGTTTTTGCTCGGGCGTTTGTAATTGACGCCCACTCCTTAGGTTTACTGCTGCAATATGACCAGTGGTTTTGCCCTTTTGGTTGGGCACAGTGGATCCAGGGAATGATCCTGACGCTTTGGGTACTGCTTCCGCCAATTGACTCATTTGAGTCTCCATGTTGCGCTTCCAAACGTCGATATCCCCAAGTCTAGAATTGATGCCCTGCAGATGAGTATGGACGGAGTTGTTGGCTTGTTTGAACTCAGCGTGATTCCTCCGTATCTCATCAAGAATGATTTGCAGGTCATCCTTTCTTGTCTCCCGCTCAGGGTGCCCTGATGCCCTATATGGTGGGGGATCTCTTTGTTGATAGAACCTTTGATCACCCCAATATTGTTGATTGCCCCCTCCATAGGAGCCTCTCGTCCACTTAACCTCCTCATGTTGTTACGCCATGGATACTTGCTCAGTATGTGGACAGACATTAGTGTTATGCCTTATTGAGCCACACTCTTGACAAGTTTGATTGTTGCTCAGGAACCTGACTTGCTTTTGAAGGCGGCGTGTTTGATCGTTATGGAATTGTTGCCGCACATCAGGATCTATCTCCTTTGAAGGCTCATATAGGGGCATAGATGGGGCAAGCCTTGCATCATAGGCCGCAGCAGCCCCATAAGTATTATCAAAGTTCACGAGCCTCTCAATGGTCTCCCATGCCTCCGTTGGTGTAAGCTTAATGTACCGATAGGAGGTATCTGAATTGATCCTCTCCTTATTCGGCGCATCAAGGGCGTTGTAAAAGATCTCCTGGATGAAAAATGGAAGTTGCCCATGCGCTGGGCATGATCTCAGCAAGTCCTTAAATCTCTCTCACGCTTGTGCTACGGTTTCACCTGGCTTTTGTTTGAAAGCCGTGATCCTTTGTCGCAGCATCGCCGTTTTAGAAGGTGGGAAGAATTTGTTCAAGAATGCATCTTTCACCTCTGCCCATATCCTCAGCGAGCGGGGAGCCAAACTTTCAGGCCACTATATGCCTTCCCTGCCAAAGACCATCGAAAAGATTTTAATCGCACATACTCTAAATTTACTCCATCGGCAACTGTCTCACATAAGTCCGTAAAAGTAGAGATGTGTTGCAAGGGGCATTCATTAGGTCTTCCTTCAAAAGTATTTCTATTTATCTTAGATAGGAAGTTAATTTTTATTTCATAGTTGGAGTGAGGAATTAAAATAGCGGATTCAGGAACATGAAGCGGCGGATGCATGTATTGCATCGCCGTTTGTGGATACTGATTTAGCCGTTCTTGGGCTTGTCTGCGCGCATCCTCCTCCCTATCAGCACGGGCTCACTCAGCAGCAGCGGCGGCCTTTCAGCAGCGATTTTAGCATTGTGGTCCTCGATTTCCTTCCTCAACCGCTCTATGGTTTCGGCCTGTGTTTCGTTGTCAGCCATGATGTGAATTGCTTTATTGCGAAGATGGTAGAAACGTTCAGGCTCGTTGATTGGTTACAGGATAGATCCGTCGCATAAACCTGCAGAATAAGCTCTGAAAATCGTGATTAACTTAGGTGGCGATTGATTGCCTCCCCGGCAACGGCGCCAATTTGTTCGAAGGCAGGGTGGAGTAGGAGATTCAAAAAAAACTAAATATAACAATGCACAACTAGGCTGTCTCCCTGTCCCAAACAAATAATAAAAGAATCCCCTCCCTTGTAGTAGTAGGGTAATTCAGGATCGAATCCACAAGGAGGTATGTCAGCGCTTCCCTTGTTGTACTCAGATCGAAGCTTTCGACCATAAAAGACACTCGATATCGAGTAATCTGGTCGATATCAACCCCAGTTCTGGTCGATTTCCTAGCGCAATTCCTGCAGAAGACAAAAGCAGCAAAGTCGACGTCGAGCAGAGACCTCGATATCGACGTTAGACCTCGATATCGACCCTTACAGTCGATTTCGACACTTTTCACAGAAACTGTTTTCGTAACCAATTTGTCGGAAAAGAGCTTGAAGAAAATAGAATGGGAAAGGAGGATGTTCATAATCAAAACTTAATACTTTTATGTTGATTTCAATTAATTAAAAGCTTCCAAAGTCGGGGTTTCATGCCACAATGATAACAATGCATGTTTTATGCTAAAGTTATGAAATTTAATGCCTTTCCGTCAAATAACTTTCGTTATCAACACTCAGGTGATTAGAGGCTCTCGCATAGTTCCTAAGAGTTACTATCCAATTCATGAGCAATTCAAGTACACAATATGAGTGGCTTTCGCTTCAATAATGCAAATAATGAATCTCCCTAGCTTTCGCAAAGGATCATGCATGGGATAGAAGACGGAATCGCATAAAAGTCATACCTTTGATGCACTTACCTCACATTGCTATCGTCGGGCTCACCCCGACCCTAGAAGTGGGTTGACTACTCGCTCCTCATCATGCACATCATCATCATTATGAAAGAAAGCTACTTTGAATTAAAAATTCGAAAGAAAGTACAACCGAACAAGCCACTCCGCTTTCGCTTTACAACTCCACTCGGCCTTCTATCTCTCTCTACTATTTCTCTGCGTGTATATGTGTTTGAATAACTGAAATTGAATCTAAATTGAATGTTCTTGGATCTAAATTGAATGCCTAAACTCAGCCCTATTGGCTTCTATTTATAGATGTCGATAAAGACTCGAAACTTTATCTTAATTCTCTAAGATAAAACTTAAATAAAAGTAAAAACTAAAACTACTATGGTAAATCAACCTTCTCATGATAGATCTGGTGTTGAAGTAAGAAATCTCGACTTTTGGATCGACGTGCAATCTTTGGATAGATTTCTATCAAAAATTTGAGTCGGATTCCTCTGCTAGCATGGTCGATATCGACCCTAGACATCGATATTGAACCCTTCAAAACTTTATCTCGAGCTTTCCTTCTCCTACTCGAACTGACACTCGACTTCTATCTTTTAGCTCGATTTGGAAACATCAATACTGACCTCCAAACGTTGATATCGACCTCTCTATGTCGACATGCTCTGTTTCATTTCCTGCTCGATTCCTATGTCTCTGATGCACTCGATGTCGAGGTCCCCAGTCGATTTCGACCTCTTCAGAAGACTTCTAGTTCTTTTTTCGCTCTTCCAAATATGTCCATTTTTATCCTGTTTTCTGCGAAATCACATAGAAACTCGTGCAGACCCATATATTTGATATTTTAAGTGTAAACTACACTAATCCCATGTTTTCCCATTAATATGCATGGAAAAGACGATAAAATGGACTTTTATGTGCATAGAAAATATGGCAATTTGCGCGCACATCAACATCCTCATCAAATGTTTCATCAACCCATGTCTCTTCCTCGGATCCACAGTTACTTGAAATAATCAATAAAAACGTGTAGATTCCGACTCCACCAATATAGAGAGCAAATATGCAAATTGTGCTTAAACCATGCATGATATGCATCTTAACTAAGCTAAATGAAACCTGTTATGACCATCTAAATGCATGCTATCAAACTCCCCCACACTTAAACTTCACTAGTCCTCGAGCGAACAATATAAAAGCAACTTATACCTACACTTTCCTTCTTCATGCTTTTGCCCAAATCAAAAGCAACATCAATTTTAAATGAACACAAGACCAAGTGAATAAACATCATAGCATGTATTCCAGTGATCAAAGCTTAGAAGTAGAAATCATCCAACCTCACTAGAAATGTGTTTCACTCATGCTCTCATATGTTTAGGCTTTAGATTCAACTCTCAACTCAATCCAAAATGCACTAAGCTCATAGACATTGACCACAATATCACCAAATCTCCACTGATTGCCATTACTTGCGAGACACAATAAAGAAAAATAAACAAAATGTGACTCTTTTTTTTTTCTTTTCTTTTTTTTTCTTTTTCTTTCTATTTATTTTCTTGTCTTGGTGTCTTCCTTACACGAGGCGCAAACATGGGTGTCATGAATGGCCCCGGTCTATCAATACCTCAACCTACTTAAGTAAAGTCTACTTGAACATCTTTTGACGCGAGTTGCAAACATGGGTGTCATGAATGAATCCGGTTACTCGATGATCAAGCTTTCTTTCATAGTGGATAGTTTCCAACACCGTTTTGCGCGAATCATACCCATGGTTGTCATGCGTAGACCCGGTTACTAAGTGTATCAACCATTGCCACTTTATTTCCCTAAATATGCACAAATTCAAACAAAAGACTCAAACTATAAACATAAACTCCGCAAGAAACAAATATGTGAGTCGGTCTTGAAAAAAAGATACAGAAGTCAATGCCAAGAGGTAGCAACACAAGGAGAGTAAATCACACAATTGAGCAAAAGAATTATAAATGATTCCCAATAAGGCTAACATTCTCACAAGGGTCATGTTCATAGGATTTCAAACATACTTTAGCTCAACCATACATGCTCAATTACATCACAAAATCATGCTTCATAAGAAAACATTTTAAGGTGATCAGGCTAAGCAAATCAAATTCATCGTAGGATTTACAGGTTCATGCAATAAGAATGTAGAGTTTCGCTAACTAAGGTGGATATTTGAAATCTATGTATATGCAATGCATGATTTTTTTTGAAATGCAATATATGAATAAAAATAACTATGAAGACATAAATAAACATGATATGCAAACTCTATATATGCAATGCAATCCCTCCCCCACACTTAAACCTTTCACTGTCCTCAATGAAACATAAAAGACATTAAAAACAATTAATCATAGAGGGAGAGATGAATGAAATACTCAAAATGTGGTGGAGGAGTACACCCATGAACAAATAGCAGGCAGATAAGTCAAATTTGAGCATTGCGGTGACCGCTGCCTGTTTCGTGCGACCTTTCCTAAAAACTTTGTCTATCCAAAACTAAAAGCAACATATCTAATGCCTAATAAAACCTCATTTATTGAAAAGAAAACTAGCTAACTTGGAATTGAAATAACTAAATTAGAAAACTTACCTCGGGTTGCCTCCCGAGAAGCGCCTTTGTTTCATGTCGTTGGCTCGACGTTGTTGGTAAGCTTAAGACTCTAATCAAACATAGTCAAAGCCCTCAGTAACCTGTCGAACTCTTGCGCACAACTACCAAACAAGCATGCACTACATACAAATAAACTGAAACTAAATAATAAACAATTTAAGAATTGTTTCGACTTATTGTATTCCTGAGCTCGACTACCCACTGAGGGTATATAATACCACCAATTCAGTTCTATTGGTGGCTTATCAGGGTAGCAGTCAAAGGGATCAACGCATCTACCAATATTCACAATAGTGCAGGAGACATCTTTTACTTGCTCTGTAGCCGCAGCAATAGGCTCTGGACCTGATTCATCAATGGGCGAGCTAGGGATGATCTCGTCAGATAAAGTGTCTTCTTCCTCTATCTTCTTAGTTTGATCTTCAACAATGACCCCAAGAGGTGCAATAGAGGTCTCAACGATTTGAGATATTGGAGGAAGTGACTCATTCTGCGCACATTGATAATCCATGCTGCAGAAAAATTCACACATCTCTAAGAGTCCCATATCTAATAAACCTCCATCACTCATGCGCTCAGCAAGACTCCGTGTCTCGGATGTCATGCCATCAAAGATGCATAGAAGCACTTCCCTTAAACTAGCTTGATATCCCCATGAATAAACATCGTTAATGTACTCCAGCAGTCTGATGAAGTATTGATGAAAACACTCTCCGTGTAACTGCAATAACCTCACCATCAACATATGTTAGTAGCACGAGTGCGGACCAGGTAAGTGGTCCACACCAAGGTTAGCAACAAAAACACACAAGATTAAATATATTTCCCCAGCAATGGCGCCAAATTTGATGGAGGGAAAACCTGTCGTTGATCCGTCAAAGTAAACTCAAACGTATAACTACTACATCAATAAGTAAGAGGTCGATCCACAGGGAGATTTGTTTCTCTAGTATGATTTAAATGCCGAATTAGTAACCAATTGGGGGTGTTTGTGAAAGCAAAGCGAATTAGCGAAAACAGAAGTAAATGGTTCTAATTCAAACAAATGAGAGAAGTAGTTCTACCTACAATTTTCCTCTTCATTTGGTTGAAATGATCCTTGTAACTTCTTCTCGTCCTATTAAGTTTCCTATGAATACCCTTGTCCCGACCAAACATAATTACTAGTCCAATCAGTCCTAGCAACCCTTATCAATCGAACAGTCCCTAAAGAAGGATTTAACCCAATTGATAGCTTTAAGTCCAGAGAATAGCCAAGGTATTTGCAGTCCCTAAAGCGGGATTTAATAACACATCCAACTTCCTACCTATCCGATTAGTTCAATCAGCCCTAAAGGGATAAGTTTGCTACTTAGGTTAAGGTTCACAATCATGAATCTACAAAACCCTAGCAATTGAATTGATCTAACTAGTTGGCCAGACAAGATAGAACAAAACAATAATCAATAAGCGCAAAGAAGTTGAAGCATTCAATCAAGGAATTAAGGAACGAGAATTAAAAACTCACAATCAATCCAAATAAAGCTTCAACTTATAGGCAGAACCGATGAGTTTAGTTCCTCATGGAAAACATCGCTCAATCTCTAATTGTCTGATAGAACGTAGAATAGAAAAATAAAGTGGAAACCCAGGGCTAAGCCCTCTCTAAAATCGTCCCAAGAGTCGGCCTCCAAAAGATAGATAAATAGGTCTTGGATAGAAAAAACCATCGCTGCGCAAAAACCTTAAACGCGTCGCTGCAGTACTAATGCAGCGGCCGCAGCATAATGCAGCGGCCGCATCCTAATGCGGCGGCCGCTTCATCGGTCTTTTACGAAAAATCTTCTCTGAATCAGCTCTCGACGTCAACAGAAAAGTTGTAGCTCTCTGAAAGAGATTTCCAACGCATGGTCATAATAGTCGATCGGACAAAGGAGGCCTCAAGAAAGTGCAAAACAAATTCAGCATGTCTGGCGACAACTTCTGCAGACTTGTTCTTCGTTTAGGCTCGCTTCTTATTCTCAGGACCTCTTTAGATCTTCATGTAAGATTCCTCGATGAACCAGACATCCTCATCTAATGTTTTATCAACCCATGTCTCCTCCTCGGATCCACAGTTACCTGATTGTGATCAATAAAAACGTGTAGATTCTTACTCCACCAATATAGAGAGCAAATATGCAAATTGTGCTTAAACCATGTATGCTATCACCATGTTTGATGCAATTGAAGAAGTATGCATAACTATCCTCAAAATTTTTAAAATATGTTAAAAATGATTAAAAATATGCAAGTAAGCTTTTCCCCCACCCCATACTTAAAGATTACAGTGTCCTCACTGTATAAGAACTAGGGTTAATGGAGAAACGTACTAGACAGTAGTGCAGATGCTCGAAATAGGTGCTGTAACATACTGCCAAAAGTCGACGTCGAGTAGGCTTCTAGTTCTCTGAATTACCTAAAATCATCAAAGGGAAAGAAAACCTTGCACGAAGTAAAGAAAATAAAAGAAGAACAAATTTATTAAAGAAGAAAAATAACAACAGGTTGCCTCCCGTAAGCGCTAAATTTTAAGTCTCTATCTCGACCTACTTCCCTTTTAGCCTTAGCATGGCTCATCTTTGTCTGGACGCATAGGTGGATCTGGTGGTTCCTCCGGTGGTGGGAAGCATGGGAAGTCATCCGGGGGCATCGTATGAAGAAGCTTGAATCTCCCAGAGTGAACGCTCCATGGCTCCACCCATTCATCTTCCCTGGCTCCAGCTAGCATGCATAAAGGAAGGTATAAAGAAGATCTATATACCTCATTATCATATCTCTTCCGCTTCATTGGTCGATTTTGTTGTGCGTCTCCACCCAAGCAGAACGGTGGAGCGGTAAAAGATATTTCCTCCTCATCCTGCGGAGCTTCATGCCACTTTGCTAGGACCCCATACTTGAATATGAACATCGGTTGCTCAAAATCATCGGGGATAGCCTTCACCTTGTAAGGTAAAAGCGACCTTGGAACGCCCTGGGCAACAATGTCCAACTTTTTCTCTTCTAGTGCTATTTCATCTTCCGATCCTTCATATGATTTATCAACAATAGGTAGCAAAGTAGGAATGAAATTGGAGGAAGTACATACGTGGATGTCGACATCGAGTGGGTCAATTGGCTCATCGGGAGGAGGGCATGGTCCTTTAAACTGAATGGATGCCTCAAGCCTTCGGATTTTGTCTTCCAGCCGAGCTATTTCCCTTAATCGTGCCTCCACCACTGCGATCCTATTTCGCCGCATCATATCTCGAACCCATCTTTCCCATTCGGGATTTCCTTCGCAAAAGTCTTCCATCTTTGTACCTAAGTTTGAAATTAAAATAAAGCACGAACCAGTAGTAAAACCTCGACACCTAATTGGTATCGATGAGGTAGGTAATGATAGGATATATGATAGTAACAAGGAACATGAATGGGCTATCCTAAATCTTAAACACAACTAAGCTAGGCGCGATTGATATCACCCCGGCAACGGCGCCAATTTGACGAGAGGGTTTCTCGACCAAATAAATTTATAGTCAAGACCCCCGCTATAGTATAGGGGAGTCAGGTTTGTCCTCTGAAGAGAAGTCAGCGGTTCTAGGTTTAGTTGGTTTCGGGGTTCGGGAGTAGCGGAGAAAGGTGGCGGTCGGTTGCTGTCGATATCGACTGAGACTGGTCGATGTCGAGGGATGGAGAGGGGATGGTGGTGGATGTCGAGTAGAATCTCTGCAGAATTTAAATAATAAAATAAAATAGTAAAAATGCAAACTTCCAAGGTAAGGGATCCCCACAACAATAAACATATGTATAAATCAATAATAACATAAAAGAGCATGCTTTACATTAAAGAATCCACTTTCGCTAATACCAACAATTTAGGTAAATCAACTCTCGAAAATAAACCTAATTGTTTCTACCTTTTCTTAATTAGGATTAATAAACTCGCGGATAAAAACCCTAATTACAATCCAAGTTTGCAACATGAATTCTTTGAACTTTCATCCAAGGGTTAAGCAAAGAGGTAGATGATGATAGAAACACACACGGTTAGGAATTCATCGATTAAGAACACATGCCTATCGTTGGGCTCACCCCAACCCTAGAAGAGGGGAATTAGAAACAAAACATGAAAATAAACAACTAAATTTAAATTAAAACTAAAACTTACAAAACCTTCAATCTTCACTCGAGGGATACAACTCTCATGAAGACATCAGAACTTGATTCAAAATGGTGAATGGCAAAAAGTGGCATTTTCTCCAGCTGCACCATCCTATGCTCTTCCTTAGCCTCTCCAACCTCTTCAAAACTTTCCTTTAAGCTCCAAAGTGCGTCCGATTTCTGCAAAATTAAACAGAAACTTGTGTAGACCTCCATATATTGCAAATAAACATAAACTATACAAATCTCATGCTTTAACAACCCAAAAACATAAAATATGGACAAAACTGTAAGCGAAAAACATGGCAAATGGAGCGCACATCAACACTCTATACTTAAGCTTGCTTGTCCTTAAGCAATACTTTTAATGGTCATTCAGGGAAGAAACTAAACCCTCAACATCATAGATTCATTATTATATGTCCTACAATCAATTGCCATCCTCGGAAAGGTACTAATTTCAACAATATCCATGCATGTGAATAAAAGCAACATCATACTCACAAAAGAAGGGTTATATGCATAAAATAATTCCGCGCATCATAGCATTAATAGTCAAGAGGACTTTTGCGAGCTTATTGAAAAGTGGATTGGTAAAAGGCTAAAGGTGGGCTAATTTTTGGCCATGTGGTGTTAAATTCGGGGAAATAAACTTTCTTTCCAAACTTCATTCCACATTCCTTCTTCATCATATCTCTCACCTTTCGCTCTTCGTTCAATGCTTTTTTCACTTTAATGCTTTTTCCTCTCTAACGTTGGTACTGCCTTCTCGCGAGTCGTAAACATGGGTGTCATGAATGGTCCCGGATACTTAGTACTTCGGACTCCTCACCTTGTGTCCTATCTCGCCGAACTAACATCTCAAAGAGTAGGGTCGATCTACCTTTATCTCCTGAGGTGATCGGATTTTTTCTCACACATTAAATTTTCCATATTTCAAAATTTCTTTCTTTCCTGCCAACAACTTCATAATAATGCACAAACTCCATATAACAACTCCAAAGATTACTTCCATTCTCAACATTGTCTCCGGATAGGGTATAAGGTATAAAAAATGGGAAACACGTAATATATATGTGAAGCAATAATGATGTAAGGCTCATATATGGCTTGTGTAATGCAAATTTTCATAGGTAAGGCTAGGATATGAAATTGAGCACATGCATGGAAATTATAAAGTCCTCTATCATCTTATCATGAATATGTCAAAAGCAACTTCAAATTTTACCTCTCTTTCATGGTTTTCTCTAAAAAATTGCACTTCATTGTGACTTCCCTTAACTAGGCAATTTCATGTTATATCTCTAATGAATCTACTTTTGCATCGTCGAGTTCAATAAAAGCTTCCATGACACTTATTCTTTATTTTCAAATTTTTTTTCGATGGGGGTGATTTTTTCTAGACTTTAGTCTTTTTAGACTTTGGATAATAAACATGATGAACTTGATGAATATAGATAGACTCGATGCATATAGATAGATATATCCAAAGTAACCATGTGACGGAGGGAAAACCTGTCGTTGATCCGTCAAAGTAAACTCAAACCTATAACTAGTACAGCAATAAGTAAGAGGTCGAACCACAGGGAGATTTGTTCCTCTAGTATGATTTAAATGCCGAATTAGTAACCAATTTGTGAAAGCAAAGCGAATTAGCGAAAACAGAAGTAAATGGTTGTGATTCAAACAAATGAGAGTAGTAGTTCTACCTACAATTTTCCACTTTATTTGGTTGAAACGATCATTGTAACTTCTTCTCGTCCTATTAAGTTTCCTATGAATACCCTTCTCCCGACCTAATATAGTTACTAGTCCAATCAGTCCTAGCAACCCTTATCAATCGAACAATCCCTAAAGAAGGATTTAACCCAATTGATAGCTTTAAGTCCAGAGATTAGCCAAGGTATTTGCAGTCCCTAAAGAGGGATTTAACAACATATCCAACTTCCTACCTATCCGATTAGTTCAATCAGCCCTAAAGGGATAAGTTTGCTACTTAGGTTAAGTTTCACAATCAGGAATCTACAGAACCCTAGCAATTGAATTGATCTAACTAGTTGGCCAGACAAGATAGAACAAAACAGTAATCAATAAGCGCAAAGAAGTTGAAGCATTCAATCAAGGAATTAAGGAACGAGAATTAGAAACTCACAATCAATCCAAATAAAGCTTCATATTATAGGCAGAACCGATGAGTTTAGTTCTTCATGGAAAACATCGCTCAATCTCTAATTGTATGAAAGAACGTAGAATAGAAAAATAAAGTGGAAACCTAGGGCTAAGCCCTCTCTAAAACCGTCCCAAGAGTCGGCCTCCAAAAGATAGATAAATAGGTCTTGGATAGAATAAACCGTCGCTGCGCAAAAACCTTAAATGCGTTGCTGATGCAGCGGCCGCAGCATAATGCAGCGGCCGCATCCTAATGCGGCGGCCGCTGCATCGGTCTTTTACGAAAAATTTTCTCTGAATCAGCTCTCGACGTCAACAGAAAAGTTTTACGAAAAACCTTGGCTATTCTCTGAAAGAGCTTTCCAACGCATTGTCATAATATTCGATCGGACAACTGAGGCCTCTAGAAAGTGCAAAACAAGTTCAGCATGTCTGACGACAACTTCTGCAGACTAGTTCTTCGTTTAGGCTCGCTTCTTATTCTCAGGACCTCTTTAGATCTTCATGTAAGATTCCTCGATCAACTAGACATCCTCATCTAATGTTTCATCAACCCATGTCTCCTCCTCGGATCCACAGTTACCTGAAATAATCGATAAAAACGTGTAGATTCCGACTCCACCAATATAGAGAGCAAATATGCAAATTGTGCTTAAACCATGCATGGTATGCATCTTAACTAAGCTAAATGAAACCTGTTATGACCATCTAAATGCATGCTATCAAACTCCCCCACACTTAAGCTTCGCTAGTCCTCGAGCGAACAATATAAAAGCAACTTACACCTACACTTTACTTCTTCATGCATTTGTCCAAATCAAAAGCAACATCAATTTTAAATGAACACAAGACCAAGTGAATAAACATCATAGCATGTATTCCAGTGATCAAAGCCTAGAAGTAGAAATCATCCAACCTCACTAGAAATGTGTTTCACTCATGCTGTCATATGTTTAGGCTTTAGATTCAACTCTCAACTCAATCCAAAATGCACTAAGCTCATAGACATTGACCACAATATCACTAAATCTCCACCGAATTGTCATTACTTGCGAGACACAATAAAGAAAAATAAAAAAAATGTGACTCTTTTTTTTCTTTTCTTTTTTTTTCTTTTTCTTTCTTTTTATTTTCTTGTCTTGGTGTCTTCCTTACGCGACGCGCAAACATGGGTGTCATGAATGGCCCCGGTCTATCAACACCTCAACCTACTTAAGTAAAGTCTACTTGAATATCTTTTGACGCGAGTTGCAAACATGGGTGTCATGAATGAACCCGGTTACTCAATGATCAAGCTTTCTTTCATAGTGGATAGTTTTCAACACCGTTTTGCGTGAATCATACCCATGGGTGTCATGCGTAGACCCTGTTACTAAGTGTTTCAACCATTGCCACTTTATTTCCCTAAATATTCACAAATTCAAACAAAAGACTCAAACTATAAACATAAACTCCGCAAGAAACAACTATGTGAGTCGGTCTTGAAAAATAGATACTGAAGTCAATGCCAAGAGGTAACAACACAAGGAGAGTAAATCACACAATTGAGCAAAAGAATTATAAATGATTCCCAATAAGGCTAACATTCTCACAAGGGTCATGTTCATAGGATTTCAAACATACTTTAGCTCAACCATACATGCTCAATTACATCACAAAATCATGCTTCATAAGAAAACATTTTAAGGTGATCAGGCTAAGCAAATCAAATTCATCGTAGGATTTACAGGTTCATGCAATAAGAATGTAAAATTTCGCTAACTAAGGTGGGTATTTGAAATCTATGTATATGCAATGCATGATTTTTTTTTGAAATGCAATATATGAATAAAATAACTATGAAGACATAAATAAATATGATATGCAAACTCTATATATCCAATGCAATCCCTCCTCCACACTTAGACCTTTCATTGTCCTCAATGAAACATAAAAGACAACAAAAACAATAAATCATAGAGGGAGAGATGAATGAAATACTCAAAATGTGGTGGAGGAGTAGACCCATGAACAAAAAGCAGGTTGATAAGTCAAATTTGAGCATTGCGGTGACCGCTGCCTGTTTCGTGCGACCTTTCCTGAAAACTTTGTCTATCCAAAACTAAAAGCAACTATCTAATGCCTAGTGAAAAACCTAATTTATTGAAAAGAAAACTAGCTACCTATGAATTGAAATAACTAAATTAGAAAACTTACCTCGAGATGCCTCCCGAGAAGCGTCTTTGTTTCATGTCGTTGGCTCGACGTTGTTGGTAAGCTTAAGACTCTAATCAGACATAGTCAAAGCCCTCAGTAACATGCCGAACTCTTGCGCACAACTACCAAACAAGCATGCACTACATACAAATAAATTGAAACTAAATAATAAACAATTTAAGAATTGTTTCGACTTGTTGGATTCCTAAGCTTGTCTACCCACTGAGGGTATATAATACCACCAATTCAGTTCTATTGGTGGCTTATTAGAGTAGCAGTCAAATGGATCAACGCATCTACCAATATTCACAATAGTGCAGGAGACATCTTTTACTTGCTCTGTAGCCTCAGCAATAGGCTCTGGACCTGATTCATCAATGGGCGAGCTAGGGATGATCTCGTCAGATGAAGTGTCTTCTTCCTCTATCTTCTTAGTTTGATCTTCAACAATGACTTCAAGAGGTGCAACAGAGGTGTCAACGATTTGAGATACTAGAGGAAGTGACTCATTCTGCGTACATTGATAATCCATGTTGCAGAAAAATTCCCACACATCCAACAGTCCCATATCTAATAAACCTCCATCACTCATGCGCTCAGCAAGACTCCGTGTCTCAGAAGCCATGCCCTCAAAGATGCATAGAAGCACTTCCCTTAAACTAGCTTGATATCCCCATGAATAAACATCATTAATGTACTTCTGCAGTCTGATGAAGTATTGATGAAAACTCTCTCCGTGTAACTGCAATAACCTCACCTTCAACATATGTTAGTAGCACGAGTTCAGACCAGGTAAGTGGTCCACACCAAGGTTAGCAACAAAAACACACAAGATTAAACAAATTTCCCCAGCAACGGCGCCAAATTTGCGGAGGGAAAACCTGTCGTTGATCCGTCAAAGTAAACTCAAACCTATAACTAGTACAGCAATAAGTAAGAGGTCGATCCATAGGGAGATTTGTTGCTCTAGTATGATTTAAATGCCGAATTAGTAACCAATTGGGGGTGTTTGTGAAAGCAAAGCGAATTAGCGAAAACAGAAGTAAATGGTTATCATTCAAACAAATGAGAGAAGTAGTTCTACCTACAATTTTCCACTTTATTTGGTTGAAACGATCCTTGTAACTTCTTCTCGTCCTATTAACTTTCCTATGAATACCCTTGTCCCGACCTAATATAGTTACTAGTCAAATCAGTCCTAGCAACCCTTATCAATCGAACAGTCCCTAAAGAAGGATTTACCCCAATTGATAGCTTTAAGTCGAGAGATTAGCGAAGGTATTTGCAGTCCCTAAAGAGGGATTTAACAACACATCCAACTTCCTACCTATCTGATTAGTTCAATCAGCCCTAAAGGGATAAGTTTGCTACATAGGTTAAGGTTCACAATCAGGAATCTACAAAACCCTAGCAATTGAATTGATCTAACTAGTTGGCCAGACAAGATAGAACAAAACAATAATCAATAAGCGCAAAGAAGTTAAAGCATTCAATCAAGGAATTAAGGAACGAGAATTTGAAACTCACAATAAATCCAAATAAAGCTTCAAATTATAGGCAGAACCGATGAGTTTAGTTCCTCAAGGAAAACATCGCTCAATCTCTAATTGTCTAATAGAACATAGAATAGAAAAATAAAGTGGAAACCTAGTGTTGATCCCTCTCTAAAATCGTCCCAAGAGTCGGCCTCCAAAAGATAGATAAATAGTTCTTGGATAGAAAAAACCGTCGCTGCGCAAAAACTTTAAACGTGTCGCTGCAGTACTAATGCGGCGGCCGCAGCATAATGCAGCGGCCGCATCCTAATGCGACGGCCGCTGCATCGGTCTTTTACGAAAAATCTTCTCTGAATCAGATCTCGACGTCAACAGAAAAGTTTTAGCTCTCTGAAAGCGCTTTCCAAGGCATGGTCATAATAGTCGATCGGACAACTGAGGCCTCTAGAAAGTGCAAAATAAGTTCAGCATGTCTGGCGACAACTTCTGCAGACTTTTTCTTCGTTTAGGCTCGCTTTTTATTCTCAGGACCTCTTTAGATCTTCATGTAAGATTCCTTGATCAACCAGACATCCTCATCTAATGTTTCATCAACCCATGTCTCCTCCTAGGATCCACAGTTACCTAATTGTGATCAATAAAAACGTGTAGATTCCGACTCCACCAATATAGAGAGCAAATATGCAAATTGTGCTTAAACCATGCATGATATGCATCTTAACTAAGCTAAATGAAACCTATTATGACCATCTAAATGCATACTATCACCATGTATGATGCAATTGGAGAAGTATGCATAACTATGCTCAAAATTTTTAAAATATGTTAAAAAATGATTAAAAATATACATGTAAGCTTTTCCCCCACCCCATACTTAAAGATTACAGTGTCCTCACTGTATAAGAACTAGGGTTAATGAAGAAACTTACTAGACAATAGTGCAGATGCTCGAAATAGGTGTTGTAACACACTGCCAAGAATCGACGTCGAGTAGGCTTCTAGTTCTCCGAATTACCTAAATTCATCATAGGGAAAGAAAACCTTGCACGAAGTAAAGAAAATAAAAGAAAAACAAATTTATTAAAGAAGAAAAATAACAACGGGTTGCCTCCCGTAAGCGCTAAATTTTGAAGTCTCTAGCTCGACCTACTTCCCTTTTAGCCTTAGCATGGCTCATCTTTGTCCGGAGGTATAGGTGGATCTGGTGGTTCCTCCGGTGGTGGGAAGCGTGGGATGTCATCCGGGGGCATCGTATGAAGAAGCTTGAATCTCCCAGAGTGAGCGCTCCATGGCTCCACCCATTCATCTTCCCTAGCTCCAGCTAGCATTCATAAAGGAAGATATAAAGAAGATCTGCATACCTCATTATCATATCTCTTCTGCTTAATTGCCCGATTTGGTTGTGCGTCTCTACCCAAGCAGAACGGTGGAGCGGGAAGAGATATTTCCTCCTCATCCTGCGGAGCTTCATGCCACTTTTCTAGGACCCCATACTTGAATATGAACATTGGTTGCTCAAATACATCGGGGATAGCCTTCACCTTGTAAGGTAAAAGCGACCTTGGAACGCCCTGGGCAATAATGCCCTGGGCAATAATGTCCAACACTTATTAAAATCGAAACCTATAAACACTAAGGTGGATCGGCTTCCTTGATCCCAATGCACATGTATGTCTTCAATGGTGCTTCGGGAAGTTGTACTGAGCTCAAGAACAAGGCATGACTCACAAACATGAATGAGTGTCGTTGAAGCTTCTTAGCTCGAGCTCGAGTCATTGGTCCGTCACCAAGGATGATAGGAGTGTCTGGAGGTGAAGATGGTCCCGCATCAACCTCCCCTTCTTTGAAAGGATTCGACCACGAATCCAAAGTCTCGTCCAAAGCAAGGTAGGGAATGAGATCCGCGACGTTGAAGGTTGCACTCACACCATAGTCTCCAAGAAGCTCGAGCTGATAGGGGTTCTCACCAACTCGACGAAGAACCTTGAATGGTCCATCTCCTCGTGGTGCTAGCTTGCTCTTCCGTTTCTCCAGGAACCGCTCCTTCCTTAGGTGCACCCACACTAGATCCCTTGGCTGAAAGACCGCCAAACGCTGCCCTTTGTTTGCCTTGTTGGCGTTGTATTCAGCGTTCTCCACAAGCTTCTGACGCATCCGTTCATGCAGCTCCTTAACGAACTCGACATGCTTACCTGCTTCAAATGATTCTTTCCCTCTCATAGGAAATGGAGTAAGATCGAAAGGGGTTAGTGGGTTAACACCATACACACATTCAAATGGAGATATTTTGGTTGAGGAATGCATTGTCCTATTACAAGCAAACTCCACATGAGGTAAGGCTTCTTCCCAAAGCTTCAAATTCTTCCTAATAATGGCTCTAAGGATAGTGGTTAAGGTTCTATTGATCACCTCAGTTTGGCCATTAGTTTGAGGGTGGCTAGAAGTAGAGAATAACAATCTAGTTCCCAATTTGCTCCACAACGTGCGCAAAAAATGACTAAGAAACTTAACATCCCTATCACTCACAATTGTCTTAGGCACACCATGCAACCTAACTACTTCCTTAAAGAATAAATTAGCAACATTAGTAGCATCATCGGTCTTATGACATGCAATAAAGTGAGCCATCTTAGAAAATCTATCCACTACCACAAATATTGAATCTCTCCCCTTCTTAGTTCTAGGCAACCCAACTATGAAGTCCATAGAAATCTCTTCCCAAGAAGGTGAGGGGGTAGGTAGTGGCGTGTAGAGTCCATGGGGCATAAGCTTAGATTTGGCCTTTAACCAATCGATACATCTCTTAAGGCAGTGTTCTACATCCCTAAACATATGTGGCCAATAAAAATGTGTTCGAAGTGTATGATATGTCTTATCTCTCCCAAAATGACCCATTAATCCTCCACTTGATCTTTGTATCATTTGGTCTAATAATAATCGAAGGGAACACCTAGGTATAAACACTTGATCTTTCCTAAACAAGAATCCATCAAAGATATAAAAATTGTCGGTAGGACCCTTATCTAGGCATTTTCGAAATATATCCCCAAAATCTTCATCTTTTTCATACAATTCCTTTACGTAAACAAAGCCTAAGACTCTAGAATCCAAATAGGTTAATAAAACATGTCTTCTAGATAATGCATCAGCAACCACATTATCTTTGCCTTTCTTATACTTTATTACATAAGGAAATGTTTCTATGAATTCCATCAATCTACCATGTCTCCTATCAAGTTTATCTTGGCTCTTAAAATGTCTAAGAGATTCATGATCAGTCCTAAGTATAAACTCTCAAGGCCATAGGTAATGGGACCATGTCTTAAGAACTGTAAACAAAGCATACAGTTCCTTATCATATGTAGAGTAGTTAAGACATGCACCTTTCGATTTCTCAGAGAAAAAGGCAATAGATTTACCTTCCTGCATGAGAACTCCACCAATGCCAACTTCGCTAGCATCACACTCCACCTCGGATGGTCGAGTGAAGTCGGGCAACGCAAGCAATGGTGCATGCGTCAGCTTCTCCTTGAGGGTGCAGAACGCCTCCTTTTGAGCTGCTCCCCACTTGAACTCGCTCCTCTTCTTTGTGATTTCCGTGAGAGGTGCTGCAATGGAGCTGAAGTCGCGCACAAACCGCCTGTAGAAGCTCGCCAATCCATGGAAACTGCGCACATGGCCGATGGAGGTTGGGGTCGGCCACTCTTGTATGGCCTTGATTTTTGCTTCATCAACACGCAGTCCACTTGAGCTCACTACAAAACCAAGAAAAGACACTTGATTATTACACAATTCACATTTCTTAAGATTTGCATACAAGTGCTCTAATCTAAGTGTAGAGAGTACTTCCCTGAGGTGTGCTTCATGTTCCTTAGGAGATTTGCTATAAACAAGTATATCATCAAAATACGCAACAACAAATTTTTCTATGAAATTTCTAAGCACATGATTCATTAATCGCATAAAAGTACTAGGTGCGTTAGTTAAACCAAAAGGCATAACCAACCATTCATAGAGTCCAAATTTCATTTTAAATGCTGTTTTCCATTCATCGTCTTCCTTCATTCTAATCTAATGATAGCCACTTTTAAGATCTATTTTCGAAAATATGGAGGATCCATGCAATTCATCTAGCATATCATCTAAGCGTGGAATAGGATGACGATATTTAACAGTTATGTTCTTAAAAGCCCTACACTATACACACATTCTCCATGAACCATCTTTCTTATGGACTAATAACACAGGCACAGCACAACCAAGCGGACTACTTGGAGGCACAAGGAGGGGGGCTCGTGGATACCGGGATTACCAAGCTCTTGCGAGGTTGACAAACACAAGGGAAACCAAGCTGAGACCAATACCAATAGTTGCAATCGATGAGCAATGCTTCGAATCGATTGACTTTGCACTCAATTGTGTGAAACACAAACTGATTTTTCATTCAAGAAGAGACATACGTTCTACAAGGCTGAAAATCGGTTTTATAACCCTAAAAGCCTGATTTCTAATAAAAATAATAAATAAAATAAATAATTAAAATAACCCCTGAAGTTTCCTAAAATAACTTAAGTAAAGAAAGTTACTAAAAATAGCAATAAAGGGGTGCTCAACACTTGGTAAAATCTGGCCTATACATGACTAGGTAGGATCGGCCATGTCTTGCCCAATGCACATATATGTCTTCAATAGTGTCTCTTGGAGTTGTACCGAGCTTGAGAATAAAGCGTGATTCACAAACAAGAATGAATCTCGTTGAAGCTTCTTAGCTCGGGCTCGAGTCATTGGTCCATCACCAAGGATAATAGGCGTGTCCGGAGGTGTAGGAGATGGTCCCGCATCAACCTCCCCATCTTGGAAAGGATTCAACCACGAATCCAAGGTCTTGTCCACCACAAGGTAGGGTATGAGATCCGTGACGTTGAATGTAGCACTGACGTCATAGTCTCTAGGAAGCTCCAGCTGATAGGCATTCTCACCAAATCGACGAAGAACCTTGAATGGTCCATCTCCTCGCGGTGCTAGCTTGCGCTTCCTTTGCTCTGGATACCGCTTCTTCCTTAGGTGCACCAATACTAGATCTCCTGGCTGGAACACCACAAGTCGCCGTCCCTTGTTGGCCTTATTGGCGTTGTACTCAGCCTTCTCCACAAGCTTTTGACGCGTCCGTTCATGTGGCTCCTTAACGAACTCGACATGCTTGCCTGCTTCAAATGATTCTTTTTCTCTCATAGGATATCGAGTAAGATCGAGAGGGGTTAGTGGATTAACAACATATACACATTCAAATGGAGTCAATTTGGTTGAGGAATGCATAGTCCTATTATAAGCAAACTCCACACGAGGTAAGGCTTCTTCCCAAAGCTTCAAATTCTTCCTAATAATGGCTCTAAAGATAGTGGTTAAGGTTCTATTGGTCACCTCAATTCGGCCATCAGTTTGGGGGTGACTAGAGGTAGAGAATAGCAATTTAATTCCCAATTTACTCCATAAAGTTCGCCAAAAATGACTAATAAACTTAACATCCCTATCACTCACAATTATTTTAAGCACACCATGCAACCGAACTACTTTTCTAAAGAACAAGTTTGCAACAGTAGTAGCATCATCGGTTTTATGACATGCAATAAAGTGAGCCATTTTAGAGAATCTATCCACTACCACAAATATAGAATCTCTCCCCTTCTTAGTTCTAGGCAACCCAACTATAAAATCCATAGAAATGTCTTCCCATGGGGCTGAGGGGGTAGGTAGTGGCGTGTAGAGTCCATGAGGTGTAAGCTTAGATTTGGCCTTTAAGCAATCAATACATCTCTTAAGGCAATGTTCTACATCCTTAAGCATATGTGGCCAATAAAAATGTGTCCTAAGTGTGTGGTAAGTCTTATCTCTCCCAAAATGACCCATTAAACCTCCACTATGGGCTTCATTTACCAATAATAATCGAAGAGAACACCTGTGAATGCACACTTGATCAATCCTAAACAAGAATCCTTCAAAGATATAAAATGTGTCGGTAGGACCCTTATTCAAGCAATTACGAAAAGCTTCCCCAAAATCCTCATCATTTTCATACAATTCCTTAATGTAGACAAAGCCTAAAACTCTAGAATCCAAAGTGGTCAACAGTACATGTCTCCTAGATAAAGCATCAGCAACCACATTGTCTTTGCCTTTCTTATATTTGATTACATAAGGAAATGTTTCTATGAATTCTATCCATCTACCATGTCTCATATCTAGTTTATCTTGGCTCTTAAAATGCCTCAAAGATTCATGATCAGTCCTAAGAATAAACTCTCTAGGCCATAGGTAGTGGGACCATGTCTTAAGAACTCTAAACAAAGCATACAGTTCCTTATCATATGTAGAGTAGTTAAGACATGCACCTTTCAATTTCTCAGAGAAAGAGGCAATAGGTTTACCTTCCTGCATGAGAACTCCACCAATGCTAACTCCGCTAGCATCACACTCCACCTCGAATGGTCGAGTGAAGTCGGGCAACGGAAGTAATGGTGCCTGCGTCAGCTTCTCCTTGAGGGTGCAGAACGCCTCCTCTTGAGTTGCTCCCCACTTGAACTCGCTCTTTTTCTTCGTGATCTCTGTAAGAGGGGCTGGGATGGAGCTGAAGTCACGCACGAATCGCCTGTAGAAGCTCGCCAGACCATGGAAGCTACGTACATGGCCGATAGAGGTTGGGGTCGGCCACTCTTGTATGGCCTTGATCTTTGCCTCGTCGACACGCAGTCCATTCGAGCTTACTACAAAACCAAGAAAAGACACTTGATCATTACATAATTCACATTTCTTATGATTTGCATACAAGTGTTCTAATCTTAGAGTAGAGAGTACTTCCCTGAGGTGTGCTTTATGTTCCTTAGGAGATTTGCTATAAACAAATATATCATCAAAATACACAACAACAAATTTTCCTATGAAATTTCTAAGCACATGATTCATTAATCGCATGAAAGTACTAGGTGCGTTAGTTAAACCAAAAGGCATAACCAACCATTCATAGAGTCCAAATTTCGTTTTAAATGTTGTTTTCCTTTCATCGTCTTCCTTCATTCTAATCTGATGATAGCCACTTTTAAGATCTATTTTCGAAAATATGGAGGATCCATGCAATTCATCTAGCATATCATCTAAGCGTGGAATAGGATGACGATATTTAACAGTTATGTTGTTAATAGCCCTACAGTCTACACACATTCTCCATGAACCATCTTTCTTAGGGACTAATAACACAGGCACAGCACAAGGACTCAAACTTTCCCTAATGTATCCCTTATCCAACAACTCTTGGACATGGGATTGAACCTCTTGGGTTTCTGTGGGATTCATTCTATAAGCAGGCCTATTAGGCAACGAAGCCCCTGGAATGAGATCAATTTGATGCTCAATGCCACGAATAGGGGGTAGGCCTGGGGGTATGTCATCGGGGAATACATCCTTATACTCTTCAAGAAGAGATATGATGCGAGGAGGGAGGGTAGCTCTAAGCTCCTCACTTAACATATTCAACCCTTTGCATAGGAGCATGAGGGTTGTTTCCCCATCCACAAACTCGTGTACAAATGCACTCTTGGAAGCCAAGAATACATCCTTATGCCGAGTAGGGGTAGACACATGGCTCGACTGAGCCTCCTTAACTAACTCACCTTTACTTACCTTTCGCTTCTCAATCTCATCGGCCACTTGTGTTGGTGTCATAGGCTTAAGGACGATGTTCCTTCCCTGAAAAGTAAAGGAGTAGCGGTTAGTAAAGCCATCATGTAAGACCTTACGATCAAATTGCCAAGGAGGACCAAAAAAATATGACAAGCTTGCATAGGCACAATATCACATAGAACAACATCTTCATAATGTTTATTGAAGAAAAACCCTAAAAAATTTGTTGTCTTTACATTATTTCTTTATTTTTCTGCACCCGACATCATTTGAGAAGCCACTAGATATCGACCAATATAGTCGATATCGACCACCTGCAATTGAGAAACCCTAAGTCGACAGTCTTTTGAGTCGACAGGAACCACTGATCCACTCGATTTCGACCACTCCAGTCGATATCGAGTTCTTGTGTTGTTTTCTCTTCTTCACAAGTTCTTCACAGATCGACGTCACCCACTAGAAATCGACTGCCCTTGTCGATATCGACCTCCCAACTCGATATCGAGGCTGTTGGTCGACTTGCGCAAAAGCTTTAGAGACTATCCCGGCATCGCTAACCCGCCTCCTCGTGGATCGATCCTGATTCCCTTCCACTACGGTGGGAGGAAGTCTTGTAATTTATTTGCGTGGACTAGGATTTGGTTTGATATCTATTTATATTTATTAGACTTAATTTCCTCCTTCATCACAGTGTTGGCCTAGCCCGATTGTAATGGCAAATCTTCCTGGATCACTTCTTGATGTCATCCTCAAGAGGAAGAAGAAGGCTCCACCATGAATTAAAGTGAAGAGGCCGACAACTAAGCCAAAGATATTCTAATTATTTTTTTATTATTATTATTATTATTAGTTTTTAGTTCTTTCCATATTTAGTAACTCATATGTTAGTTGGAGCTACTTAGTTAGGTTAAATAAGATGGTTAGGAGAGTCTATCCTTAGGCTTTCTTAATTATCATCTTTTTATGATTTATCTAGTTAGGATTTTATTTATATTATTAGATTAGGATTAGGTCAGCCAAGTCTATCCTTTTGTAAATGATGGCTGGCCAACCCTAGAAGATTTTAGGGTTTAGGATTTCTATTTAAACGTTCTTTATCATTCAATAAAAGACAGATTGAAATATAGAATTGAGGAAACCCTTTGGCTAGAGGGTTCTTCAATCTTCATTCCCAACACTTTGATTCATCAATTCAGATTGTTCTTCATCCTTTTAATCATCCAACAATTGCCTTTCGAAACCCCAACCCCAAACACAACCCAAAACACAATACACAAAATCTGCAAGAAAACCGTTGCAGAAAACCTAGCACAGCCCTCGCAGAAGAAGAGGAATCCGTCGCAGCACGTTCTGTGAAAAGTAGCGGCGGTCGCCGCCTATCTTGACGTGGCCGCGACATCTCCCTACGACGTTGCGATAGTTGCTGCAGTGTTGTTCGTGGTTGTTCCTTTGCTTCTGCCATCTTCACACTTTAAATCTCTTCAATCATACAACTTGAAATTGTTCCAACTCTAGATAAATCAAGGAGTTATTGCAAGATTGGGCCGTCAACAAGTTGTTGTTCTTGATTCGAAGCCCACAGGTGAAGGATTGGGAATAGCAATGCATCACTTCTCTTCTCCGGGAAGTCTATTTTCCTGCACTCCTCCGCTATCTCAGCAATCGATAGCTTCTTACTCAATATATCGTTAAGAAATCGGACGTATGAAGGCATTTCATGAAGAGCCTTTGTGAATGGTATGGTGACGTTGAGACCTTGGATAATCCTTACAAAACATTTTGGTCCGCAAGGTCCCCTAAAGCTTTGGAGGGATATGGGAGCGGCTTCTTCATATTCGGAGTGGGAACATCCCGCGGAGTCAAAGGAGAGTGGTCGACATCGAAAGAGAAGAGGTCAACGTCGACTACTGTAGTCGACTTCAGGGCAGGCTGCTGACGGAGGGAAAACCTGTCGTTGATCCGTCAAAGTAAACTCAAACTTATAACTACTATAGCAATAAGCAAGAGGTCGATCCCACAGGGAGATTTGTTGCTCAAGTATGATTCAAGTGCTGATTACGTAACCAGATGGGGGGTTTTGTGAGAGCAAAGCAATTTATGAAAGACAGGGTAAATGGTTTTGATTTAAACAAATAAGAGAAGTAGTTCTACCTACAATTTTCCACTTTATTTGGTTGAAGCGATCCTTGTAACTTCTTCTCGTCCTATTAAGTTTCCTATGAATGCCCTTGTCCCGACCTAATATAGTTACTAGTCCAATCAGTCCTAGCAACCCTTATCAATCGAACAGTCCCTAAAGAAGGATTTAACCCAATTGATAGCTTTAAGTTCAGAGATTAGCCAAGGTATTTGCAGTCCCTAAAGAGGGATTTAACAACACATTCAACTTCCTACCTATCCAATTAGTTCAATCAGCCCTAAAGGGATAAGTTTGCTACTTAGGTTAAGGTTCACAATCAGGAATCTACAAAACCCTAGCAATTGAATTGCTTCTAACTAGTTGCGCGGGCTAGATAGAACAACACAATAAACAATCAAGCACAAAGAAGCTGAAGCATTCAAATATAGGAAACAAGGAACGAGAATTAGAAACTCACAATCAATCCAAATAAAGCTTCGAATTGCAGGCAGAACAGATGAGTTTAATTCCTCATGGAAAACATCATTCAATCTCTAAATTGTCTGATGAACGTAGAATAGAATGAAAAGTAAACCTAGGGCTAAGCCCTCTCTAAAAATCGTCCC
This sequence comes from Persicaria maculosa, assembly GCA_963922045.1. NCBI lineage: Eukaryota > Viridiplantae > Streptophyta > Magnoliopsida > Caryophyllales > Polygonaceae > Persicaria > Persicaria maculosa. Next base: position 23,653,081 of record OY998271.1, read on the forward strand.
AGAGTCGGCCTCCAAAAGATAGATAAATAGGTCTTGGATAGAAAAAAAAAACCGTCACTGCGCAAAAACCTCAAACGCGTCGCTGCAGTGCTAATGCGGCGGCCGCGGCATAATGCGGCGGCCGCAGCATAATGCGGCGGCCGCTGCATCGGTCTTTTACTAAAAATCTTCTTTGAACAGCTCTCGACGTCAACAGGAAAGTTGTAGCTCTCTGAAAGAGCTTTCCAACGCATTGTCATAATAGTCGATCGGGCAACCGAGGCCTCCAGAAAGTGCAAAACAAGTTCAGCATGTCTGGCGACAACTTCTGCAGATTTGTTCTTCGTTTAGGTTCGCTTCTTCTTCTTAGGACCTCTTGAGCTCTTCATGTAAGATTCCTCGATCAACTAGACATCCTCATCTAATGTTTCATCAACCGATGTCTCCTCCTCGGATCCATAGTTACCTGAAATAATCAATAAAAACGTGTAGATTCCGACTCCACCAACATAGAGATCAAATATGCAAATTGTACGTGCTTAAACCATGCATGATATGCATCTTAACTAAGCTAAATGAAACCTATTATGACCATCTAAATGCATGCTATCAAACTCCCCCACACTTAAGCTTCGCTAGTCCTCGAGCGAACAATATAAAAGCAACCTATACCTACGCTTTCCTTCTTCATGCATTAGCCCAAATCAAAAGCAACATCAATTTTAAATGAACACACGACCAAGTGAATAAACATCATAGCATGTATTTAGCGATCAAAGCATAGACGTAGAAATCATCCAACCTCACCAGGAATATGTGTTTCACTCATGCTCTAATGTGTTTAGGCTTTGTAATACAACTCTCAACTCAATCCAAAATGCACTAAGCTCATAGACATTGACCACCATATCACCAAATATCTACCGAAATGTCATTACTTGCGGGACACAATAAAGAAAACTAAATAAAATGTGACACTTTTTTTTTCTTTTGTTTCTTTTCTTTTCTTTTTTTTTCTTTTTATTTTCTTGTGTTGGTGCTTTCCTTACGCGAGGCGCAAACATGGGTGTCATGAATGACCCCGGTCTATCAACACCTCAACCTACTAATATGAAGTCCACTTGAATATATTTTGACGCAAGTTGCAAACATGGGTGTCATGAATGAACCTGGTTACTCAATGATCAAGCTTTCTTTCCAAGTGGATAGTTTTCAACACCGTTTTGCGCGAATCATACCCATGGGTGTCATGCGTAGACCCGGTTACTAAGTGCATCAACCATTGCCACCTTATTTCACTAAATATGCACAAATTCAAACAAAAGACTCAAACTATAAACAGAAACTCCGCAAGCAACAAACATGTGAGTCGGTCTTGAAAAATAGATATTGCAGTCAATGCCAAGAGGTAGCACACAAGGAGAGTAATTCACACAATTGAGCAAAAGAATTATAAATGATTCTAATAAGGCTCAAACATTCTCGCAAGGGTCATGTTCATAGGATTTCAATCATACTTTAGCTCAATCATACATGCTCAATTACATCACAAAATCATGCTTCATAAGAAAACATTTCAAGGCGATTAGGCTAAGCAATTCAATTTTATCGTAGGATTTACAAGTTCATGCAATAAGAATGTAGAGTTTCCCTAACTAAGGTGGGTATTTGAAATCTATGTATATGCAATGCATGATTTTTTTTTGAAATGCAATATATGAATAAAAATAACTATGAAGACATAAATAAACATGATATGCAAACTCTATCTATATGCAATGCAATCCCTCCCCCACACTTAAACCTTTCATTGTCCTCAATGAAACATAAAAGACAACAAAAACAATAAATCATAGAGGGAGAGATGAATGAAATACTCACAATGTGGTGAAAGAGTAGACCCATGAACAAATAAAAGGTAGATAAGTTAGATATGAGCATTGCGGTGGCCGCTGCCTGTTTCGTGCGACCTTTCCTGAAAACTTTGTCTATCCAAAACTAAAAGCAACTATCTAATGCCTAATGGAAAACCCAATTTATTGAAAAGAAAACTAGCTAACTAGGAATTGAAATAACTAAATTAGAAAACTTACCTCGGGTTGCCTCCCGAGAAGCGCCTTTGTTTCATGTCGTTGGCTCGACGTTGTGGGTAAGCTTAAGACTCTAATCAGACATAGTCAAAGCCCTCAGTAACCTGTCGAACTCCTGCGCACAACTACCAAACAAGCATGCACTACATACAAATAAATTGAAACTAAATAATAATGAATTTAAGAACCGTTTCGACTTATTGTATTCCTGGGCTCGACTACCCACAGAGGGTATATAATACCACCAATTCAGTTCTATTGGTGGCTTATCAGAGTAGCAGTCAAATGGATCAACGCATCTACCAATATTCACTATAGTGCAGGAGACATCTTTTACTTGTTCTGTAGCCTCAGGAATAGGTTCTAGACCTGATTCATCAATGGGCGAGCTAGGGATGATCTCGTCAGATGAAGTGTCTTCTTCCTCTATCTTCTTAGTTTGATCTTCAATAATGACCTCAAGAGGTGCAACAGAGGTCTCAATGATTTGAGATACTGGAGGAAGTAACTCATTCTGCGCACATTGATAATCCATGTTGCAGAAAAATTCCCACATCTCCAAGAGTCCCATATCTAATAAACCTCCATCACTCATGCGTTCAGCAAGACTCCGTGTCTCAGAAGTCATGCCATCAAAGATGCATAGAAGCACTTCCCTTAAACTAGCTTGATATCCCCATGAATAAACATCGTTAATGTACTCCTGCAGTCTGATAAAGTATTGATGAAAACTCTCTCCGTGTAACTGCAATAACCTCACCTTCAACATATGTTAGTAGCACGGGTATGGACCATATAAGATGGTCCACACCAAAAATTAGCACCAAAAACACACAAGAATCAATAAAAATCTCCCCGGCAACGGCGCCAAATTTGACGGAGGGAAAACCCTGTCGTTGATCCGTCAAAGAAAACTCAAACCTATAACTAGTATAGTAATAAGTAAGAGGTCGATCCACAGGGAGATTTGTTATTCGAATGTGATTTAAGTGCCGATTACCTAACCAGATGGGGGGTTTCGTGAGAGCAAAGCAATTTATGAAAGACAGGGTAAATGGTTTTGATTTAAACAAATAAGAGAAGTAGTTCTACCTACAATTTTCCACTTTATTTGGTTGAAGCGATCCTTGTAACTTCTTCTCGTCCTATTAAGTTTCCTATGAATGCCCTTGTCCCGACCTAATATAGTTACTAGTCCAATCAGTCCTAGCAACTCTTATCAATCGAACAGTCCCAAAAGAAGGATTTAACCCAATTGATAAGTTCAGAGATTAGCCAAGGTATTTGCATCCCTAAAGAGGGATTTAACAACACATTCAACTTCCTACCTATCCAATTAGTTCAATCAGCCCTAAAGGGATAAGTTTGCTACTTAGGTTAAGGTTCACAATCAGGAATCTACAAAACCCTAGCAATTGAATTGCTTCTAACTAGTTGCGCGGGCTAGATAGAACAACACAATAAACAATCAAGCACAAAGAAGTTGAAGCATTCAAATATAGGAAACAAGGAACGAGAAATAGAAACTCACAATCAATCCAAATAAAGCTTCAAATTGCAGGCATAACAGATGAGTTTAGTTCCTCATGGAAAACATCGTTCAATCTCTAAATTGTCTGATGAACGTAGAATAGAATGAAAAGTAAACCTAGGGCTAAGCCCTCTCTAAAAATCGTCCCAGAGTCGGCCTCCAAAAGATAGATAAATAGGTCTTGGATAGAAAAAAAAACCGTCGCTGCGCAAAAACCTCAAACGCGTCGCTGCAGTGCTAATGCGGCGGCCGCGGCATAATGCGGCGGCCGCGGCATAATGCGGCGGCCGCAGCATAATGTGGCGGCCGCTGCATCGGGCTTTTACGAAAAATCTTCTTTGAATCAGCTCTCGACGTCAACAGGAAAGTTGTAGCTCTCTGAAAGAGCTTTCCAACGCATGGTCATAATAATCCATCGGAAAACCGAGGCCTCCAGAAAGTGCAAAACAAATTCAGCATGTCTGGCGACAACTTCTGCAGACTTGTTCTTCGTTTAGGTTCGCTTCTTCTTCTCAGGACCTCTTGAGCTCTTCATGTAAGATTCCTCAATCAACTAGACATCCTCATCTAATGTTTCATCAACCGATGTCTCCTCCTCGGATCCATAGTTACCTGAAATAATCAATAAAAACGTGTAGATTCCGACTCCACCAACATAGAGATCAAATATGCAAATTGTGTTTAAACCATGCATGATATGCATCTTAACTAAGCTAAATGAAACCTATTATGACCATCTAAATGCATGCTATCAGCTGCTTGATGTGGTCGACATCGACAGGGTGGTCGACATCAGCAGCCTAGTCGACATCGACAAGGTGGTCGACGTTGACTACGTCTCTAGTGGCCTTCTCTTTAGGCTCCGTCTCGCGATTGTGCACTTTTTCCCACTTCTCGAGCGGATGGCGGTGATGTGTCCAGACGATTGCCTCTTGGGTTGGCCTCAGGTTAGCCTGAGAGCGATCCGACTTGCCTTCGGATGTTGACTGCCAATTAACCCAGTTGGGTCTCTATGCTTTTCCTCTAGATGTCTATTTCTCCAAGCATGAGTTTATGCCATGTAGTTGGGTGTGGATGTCATTATTGGATTATTTATTCTCGGTTTGGTTACTTTGCATCTCGCCCAGGACGAGTTGTAAATCATCCCTCCTTTCCCTCTTTTCGTGGTCAAGTGCGCGATATGGTGGGGGGTCCCTTTGATATTGCTAGGGTTGATGGTATCCCTAGTTTCCTTGATAGCCCCTATGGTTAGGGCCCCTCACGAACTTTGCTTTCTCATGGGTCTCCGCTGATTGTAGTTGCTCCGTGTAGGGGCAAGCAGTTGTGTTATGTTTCTGTGACCCACATTCCAAATAAGCCTAGTTATTAGTTAAAAATTGAACTTGCTTTTACAATCGCCTTACCTGGTTTTTCATGAATTGATCCTTCACCTCAGGATCCACGTCCTTCGAAGGCTCATACAGTGGCATGGATGGGGCTAGCCTCGCATCGGGAGCCACGGGAGTCCTATAAGTATTATCGAATTCCACGAGCCTTTCAATGGTATCCCAAGCTTGGTGGTGTAATACCCCCGTCCCACATCGGATATCATAAGGATGTTGGGAGTGATTTATAAGTGATTCAAGCCCTACCCATGTTACAAGAGCTCTTCCTTTTCAGGCTCCAAGTGAGGACAACGGACCTGAGAGGGCTAGGTGGCATGGGCTGGCGCCTCTTAAGACCCCGGGTCTTACAGATGGTATCAGAGCCGACTCTGGGCCTGGAGGTACTCTGACAGTATGCTCGGGTACGCTCCTCCCGGAGGGCAGTCCCTTGGGCCTGACGGGGTCGTCAGTGCTTTAAGTGGGGGAGATTGTAATACCCCCGTCCCACATCGGATATCATAAGGATGTTGGGAGTGATTTATAAGTGATTCAAGCCCTACCCATGTTACAAGAGCTCTTCCTTTTCAGGCTCCAAGTGAGGACAACGGACTTGAGAGGGCTAGGTGGCATGGACTGGCGCCTCTTAAGACCCCGGGTCTTACAGACCATGTTGAGAAGGGATTCGAACCCGGATTTTGACAAACACCCAGCACTCCTTCAACCATTACACCACTCACCTCTTCTTCTCTAACCTCAGTGACGGAGAGAAGTAGTGATCGGTAACCAGCTTCTTGAAGGTCTCCCAGGAAGGAGCATTCACCCAAGTGCGGTAGGCAGACTCCCACCACTGTCCCGCTGCACCCTTCAGGTACAAAGCAGTAACATGTACCTTAGTGTCATCAGTGCAGTGTATACCTCGGAAGACTTTCTCGATGTGCGTGAACCACTGGACCACTTTGAATGGCTCACCAGTTCCATCATAGTTATCCACCTTGCTGGCATTGACTGCTTTCAGGACGTTACTATAGGTGTCCATCGGTCCAGCTGGGTCTTAAGAGGCGCCAGCCCATGCCACCTAGCCCTCTCAGGTCCGTTGTCCTCACTTGGAGCTTGAAAAGGAAGAGCTCTTGTAACATGGGTAGGGCTTGAATCACTTATAAATCACTCCCAACATGCTTATGATATCCGATGTGGGACGGGGGTATTACAGGTGGGGTGTAAGCTCGAGATAGTGATAGGTAGTGTAGGTGTTGATCCTCTCTCTTGTAGGCATATCCAGGGCATTGTAGATGATCTCTTGGATTACATAGGATGGTTGCCCATGTGTAGGTCAAATTCTAAACAAGTCTTTGTAGTGCTCCTAGACTTGAGCAAGCGTCTCTCCTGGCTTCTGCTTGAAAGACATGATTCTCTGGCGTATTTGCGCAGTCTTTGATGGTGGAAAGAACTTGTTAAGAAATAAGTCCCTGAGTTCACCCCATGTACGGATGGATCATGAGACCAAGCTTTTTATCCAATGCAGAGCCTTTGTTGCTAGTGACCACCTTGAAGCTTTAAGACGCACATATTCAAGATTGACACTATCAACAATTGCCCTACAAGTTTTCTCCCTTTGCTCCTTATCACAACCTACATTACTCCCCAACATTGGATTACCTTTGGTTTAGGACCGACAAAATTGTCCAATGAAACTTTGACTCTTTTTTTTAAGTGCTGATTTCAAACTCTTCTGCCTAGATTTACCAAGTTGATCCCCCCCCAAAAGCTCATTATATTCATTATAACCATCAACACTATTGCTCCGTTTGGCAAAATAAAAACCTATTAACTAGCTTATTTAACCTTTTAGTTTTGGTATTATATAGTTGTAAATGAAATAAATACAAGATTTTAGTTTAATTAGCTTTTGGAATGAGAGTATTTCAACAGATACTCACCGAAGCTTTTCAAAGCTTATGATTTTTTGTTTACAATTTTCCATCAGCTACTCCAACCGCTAAGTTTATCGAACATGATACTAGCTTATTAACGTATATTTAACCTAAATAATTCATCAACTTTAACCACCCCATCAGCTAGTATTTTGCCAAACAGAGCCTATGTTGAGGAACTAGTTGATCTCAAAATTTCAGTTCTACCCCTTTTTTATCATAAAGGCTTTCACTTCCTCAGTTACATGTGTAGGAACTTTGGCACATTTGTTCACATTTCTAAATCCTCCAACTAAGTGTTTTTTCGTCTAGTTGCTCCTCCCTTCTATCTACAACAAAAGTTCAGCACAAAGTTTGTAGTGCTATTAGGTTGTGTAATTCCATATTTTGTTTCTAAAATCTAAAGTTTGGGATGAAGCCAAAATCCGTCGACAGAGAGAAGAAGGAGACAATGAAGAAGTGCAGAACTCGAGTGAATAAAAAAAGATAATAGAGGATCAAGGAGATGGGGAATAAAATAAAGAACTTGGAAGAGAAAAGAAGTAGAACCCTAAGCAAAAAAAGAAATAACTCGAGAAAAATGGAGAACCTAAAGATGAGAGTTGAATAATGACCATTTTCCCTCTAATAAAATAGGGTTTGAGCGGGAGTTAGGAGACAAATAACGCATTTTCCCTCTAACAAAAAAGGGTTTGGTGATAAACTGATAACTGGTTGGGCTTAAAGGCACAAAAGAAAACATAAATGCAAGGCACCTAGGGAAAATCGCTCGCCTTGGCGCACTATGCCACACCTTTTTTGTAAAAATCAAAATTGATTGAAATCTAACAAAATATAACCCTTATGAGTTTTTTTGGCCTTATTTGGATTATCCTACTATGCTAGTAACCTAGCACGCATGTAGAGGTTCTATCCTAAAACCAATTGACAATAGGAGTAACTCACCGGCTTATATACAAAGTGTATTTATTCCAGACTTGAATTATGGGACACTTGTCCTTTCACATCTCTATACGCTCCCATAAGTGCAATTAGGAATGACTCAGCTAGTTGATATTTGGACGTACAACTAGTAACCTAGACCAGAATCAAAAGATGGGCCAATAGGCTAATGCTCTCATACCAGATCAGAGTCCTACTTGGACCGATGATTGGGGGTCGTGTGCACGGGCGCACATGCGCTAATAGTCTAGCACAATAGCAGATAAGTTAAATGAGGTTTCATCCAAAAACCAATCAACAATAGGAGTAACTCACCAACTTATTATATATTCACAATAGCAGATAAGTAGAATGAGGTTTCATCCTAAAATCAATCAACAATAGGAGTAACTCACCAACTTATTATATATTTTCAATGTGGGACACTTGTCTTTTCACATCTCAACACACTCTTGGACACGACTCGATGATCGAGGGAATGACTGAGGGTTGTGTATACGGGTGCACATGCACTAGTAAACTAACACACAAGTTGAGTTAGGTTCCATCCCAAAACTAATTAGCAATAGGAGTAGTCTACTCACTCATATATAAGACTTATGAAGCTGATATTTTCGATGTGGGACATTTTGTCATTGCACATCTCAATATATGTTGTACTTTCTATTGAGTGTTTGTTTGATGATCCTCCTCTGAGTTGTGTTTCTAATATAATAAGATGTAGTAGGGATTTCATCTCATCGTTTTGTTATAGTATAAATTCTTTAATCTATATATTGTTTGATTCCCACAATGTTGAAAAAAAAGAGAAAGAATTATGAAAGATAAGAAATCTTATCTTTTTTTTATACAGGTAATAATTTGGATGAGGCTAGAAACTACTAGTCCACCATCAATAGCACCCTGATGGATGAGGATGTTGAGTTCTCCGGTTGTTCGGAGATCTGGCATAGAATGGGTCTAGAAATGTTGAACGATACAATCCGCACATCTGTTGACTTCATGGAAGATGTGTGAGAAGCACACCATCTCGAAGTGCTGGAGGAGGAGAAGAACATCGATGAGGAGCATCTCGATCTCCCATGGACACGACCATCATCCCTTCAAAGCATTGATCACCACAAGATTGTCCCCTTCCACGGTGATTTTGGAAATACCAAACTCTATTGCCTTCAAGACCCCGAGCTTGAGAGCCAGCACTTCAGCAATGATGGTCGATCGTTATCCAACATGTGACCCTCCACAAGCAATCTTCTCACCACGATGATCATGAATAATGAATCCAACCGTCTTAAGGCCGAGGTCGTAATTACTACTATCAGATTTTGCAGGTTTTTTCTGGTGGTTTTTTCCATCTAAGATTTTTTTCGTTTTTTGGGCAGTCTGGCTCTAATTGTTGATTTTTAGTCCTTAAGCTCAAGCTTTTTCATGTATACCTAGTTCTTTAATGTTTGTCATGTCGTGTATTCCATGTTTTGTATTATCCTTAAGTTAGTTTGGGTAAAAAAATTTCTATTTCGATTTGTCCACATACATCACCATGTTGTAGCATGAGTCGTCTTTTGTTTATGATCCATTTTTTCAAAGATTTCTATAGTGTTTCTCTTTATGTTTTTATCACTTATGTCAATATCTTGTAGAACTTGTTCAATTTTCTGGTCTAAACATCGGATGAGACTTAGTGTGATGACACTTAATGAATAAGTGTGTGGGGTGTTTCTTCAACCTGAACTCATAGAGTGCATGGCATTGAGATGCTAAATTCTTTATTTTCTAGTCTAGTCTTGGTGGGATTCCATCGAGATAGAGTTTCCATAAAAAGGTTTTTATCTTGGTTTGAACATCCAATTTCCAAATCCATATTATGTTGTTTTGCTCATTGATGTTGTATTTCATGATATATCTTAAGGCGCTTGCAGTGGTGAACCACCCATTGGTCTCTGTTCTCGAATATAGTCTATCCTCGATTGGGTTATTTTGGATGAATGTGTTTTTAAGTTTCTGCACAATTGAGAGGGACCATATTTGAGTTAGTTATGTTTTCCATTTATGGTTTTTATTTATGAAGCTTTCAACTTTGGTGTTTTTATCTCTTTGAATGTTATGTAGTTGTCTTTCTGCTGGCGGTTCTCCGTCAAACCATCTATCCTTCTAAAAGTTAATGGTTTTTCCATTGCCGGTTTAACAAATTAGTCCTTTACATAATTCTTCTTTTTATCTCCATTAGTTTCGTCAATTTCCATAAGACATTTCCTCTTTTATGATATGTAAGGATATGATTTTCTTTTTAATATTTGTTGCTCATTGTCATGACCTAGGGGTTTTGCGGTTCTACAAGAATTTTCCAAAATAATTTCATTTGCAAGGCCCTATTCATATCTTTTGTTTTGTGGATTCCAGCTCTAACTTTTTCTTTCCTTCTGCATATCTTGTCCCATCCAATAAGTTGTTTATATGACGTGGCTTTATTCCAAAAAAAGGATCTACTCATCTAATATAGTTCTTTGTATATCTCACTTGGTAACATGAAGTTTTGCATTATGAAGTTTGGTTTCGCTATTAAGTTTGATATGATGAGTGTCACTCTTCCTTATTATGATAGTGCATTTTCTCTCTATTTACTAAGCTGGTTTCTAGTTTTATAAACCGTTTTTTCAAATGTTGTCTTATTTACTCCACCATTGATGATAAATCATCATAGGTATTTGTCAAGTATGGTCTAGTTTTTGATGTTGCTTGTGTTTTGAATGATTCGTTTTTGTAAATTTGTCATCATGGGTGTCGTTTGGAAAGTTGATTTATGAAAGTTAACTTGTTGTCTTGATGCTACACAATATCCATCAATAACTTTCTTAATTAAAATTGTTGCCTCCTGGGTCTAGTCGATATCAACAAATAACAGGAAAGGAATTCTAGGTTCAATTGTCGTGATATTGAAACTTATATATCGTCGGTACTATTGCTTATTTCTTGTAACTTTCTTGTTAATATTTATGCTCCTACTATAAAGACAAGGGATGGTAGTGGGTCTCCTTGACTTAGTCCTCTTTCTGGTTTGGAGAAATCTTATCTTCTAAAAACTATACATGATACCACGAGAAGGAAAATAGTTTCTAGAATTTTAATTAATTTATGGATTGAATAATTATCTTAATCATAATACAATGGAATTTCACAAATTCAGTCTTGTACCTGATGTGCACTCAATTTACCATGTTTTTCATCTACTTTTACTTCAATTTTTGTCCATATTTTCATGCATATTGATTGGAAAAGCATAAGATTTGTGTAGTTTATGTTTATTTGCCAATTATAGAGGTCTACATGAGTTCTTGTGTTATTTCGCATAAATCGAGGCAAAATCAGAGCAATTTGGAGAGGATAAGAGAAAGCTGGAAAATCACTCGAAGTCTACTGAGGAGTCAAAATCGACTAAAGGACTCGACATCGAGTGAAACTGATCACTAGAAATCGAGCCAGGAAGAGAACAACCCGACTTGATGCAGACAGGTCGATAAGACTAAAGCCATTCGATATTGAGTGCTGAAGATCGAGTGAAATGTAGGAGATCGAGTGAAGAGCCGAGGTCGAGTGAAGCTGACTCGAAACGAAGATGAGTAGTCGATATCGACTAGACCCAGTCGATATCGAGTGACACTGCAAAAGACCCGACGCTGTTTTACGAAATCTTATCTGAAGCGGTTTACTTCTACATTAAGTCGGGAATCTTTTATCTTATTTTCAGACTTTATATCCTTTACGGTGAATTTCATATTTACCGAAAGTGATTTTATTTATTTACTTTAGCAAGTTTTATCTTAGGAATAAGATAGATTTTCTTCTCCTTGGATAGCAAGGTTTGAAATCTATAATTAGAGCCATTAGGGCTGAGATACACAATCCATTATCGACATTTTTACAATTCAGATTAAAAAGAGAGAGAGAAAAGGCCGAGTGAAGGAGAGGGAAGCGAGAGCGGGAGTTTGCTTTGTTCGGTTGTAATCTTTCGACGTTTTCAATTCAAGTTTGTTATTTTCCAATGATGATGATGATGTCTATGGCTATGAAGCGCGAGTAGTTCCCTTACTTCTAGGGTCGGGATGAGCCCGACGATAGCCATGTAAATTTATGCATCAAAGTTATGATTTTTATGCAATTTTGTTTTCTATCCTATACGCATGATTCTTCTACGAAAGTAGTAGGCGATCCTTATTTGCATTATTGAAAGCGAAAACAATCTTATTATGAATTTGGATTAATTATGAAACTTTGATAGTAACACTTAGGGTTTATGCGAGAGCCTCTAAATTACCTAATTATTAATAACGAAAGTTATTTGATGAAAATGCATAATCTTTCATGAATTTGACATAAGCTTATATGGTTATCGTTGTGGCATGAGATCCCCGATCTTGGAGGTTTTTAGTTTATTGAGATTTATACAAATCTGCGATTTTATTCTATTCATCTTTCCTACATCATTCTCATATTCTTCGGACACTTTTCCAACAAATTGGTAACATTTTACACTGTCTGTTGAAGACTCAATTTCGACTTCTATAGTCGATATCGAGTGACTGACTCGATATCGAGTGTTCTACTCGACGTCGACTGTCTTTGTCTATTTTGCAGGAAGTTTAATGGAAATCGACTGGAACTGTAGTCGATATCGACTGTATCACCCGATATCGAGTGATCTTTTGAGTCGAAATAGAACGTGTTTGCAAGCTTAGGATCCGCTGACACACCTCCTCGTGGATCAATCCTGAATACCCTACCACTATATCGAGAGGGTTTCTTGTAATTTATTTGCTTGGACAGGGAGTTGGTTTAGTTCATATTTATATTTATTCGACTAGTTATCCTCCTCCTAATAGTACCTCGATTTTAAGTCAATCTACTAGGGAAAGATGTAGTCTCATATCATATCTAAGTTTGCAGTAAAATCAAACAAAGGTGCATGAGTCATCATTTTAGGATGTGATACAAATTACTCGGCTCTTATTTTGCAGCATGTTAAGAGTGGTTTGAGTGAAGTATTGGAGTTGGAGCAATAATGCTTAGTGGACTGTCCCAAGAAGCTTGGATTACGAATCAGGGGATGATGAAGTTGAACATGGAGACTGGTATAGGTTCGGTGAGACTCGAAGGGGAACTTGTTGAAGGTGGCGTAAAGGTGAATGAATGAACTCGATGATTTTGTGCTAGCTGAGGCGTTTGAGAAGCAGTCATTTTACCACCGAGACATTTCGTAAAACATTTGGGTCTTGTGCCTTCATCGTGTACATATGAGGGATGACCGCTTGCTAGGATTTTACCACATGATAGACATATGCATCTAGTAATACATCAAAAACTCGCAAGGTATTCTTGACCTAACAGCATAGGACATAAACTAGTTGAATAAATCTACTACTTGAAATTTTATAGTTTTTTTTATAGGGTTGCTCAGAATGTGATCCGGTCTGAAAACCGAGCCGAGAAATTCCAAAAATCTGTTTCGGGCAAAAAATTGGAACCAAACCGAAAATTTCGGTCCCGACCTGAAAAAATGAATTTTATTTAGAAACCCTAGTATGCTCATCACATGTATACAATTACACACAGCCTCCCATTCTTCATTTCTTTGTCTTTCTGCCCAGACTACAAGCGATTCACACTCACGCCTCTCTCGACTTCCTGATGCCCTGCGCCCCATCCCATTCGTAACCTCGTTGTCGGTCGCACTCGCCGCTGCCGGACTCGTCTCACGCAGCCTCACGCACCCACAACAGTAGCAGCGAGTCACTCTATTTGCCTTTACTACACTTCCACTCTGCCTCCTCTTGGCTCGAGTCTCTCTCTGTCGCCCTCATCTCTGCATTCAGTAGACACATATGATCCTCTTTGTCGCCATTTGGTGTTTGCCTCTATCGCCTTCGTTGTTCGCCTTTACACTTTATTGTTGCTCGTCGTCTCTTGACCTCCAGCAAATCCACCTCTATTGGCGCCTTGACGACCTCCCGTGTCCTCTGTAGTGGTCGCCTCCCTCTCCGCCTCCTCCCTCTCTGTGCCTGCATAGAATTTTTTTTCAATTTGTTTCAATTTTTAGTTCAATTTGTTAATCCATAATTTGTAGTTCCTCTTTTCCCCTCTCAAACTCTTTGATTTGATGAACTCCTTGTTCTGTTGATCAATTTTTCAATGTTGATGATCGAGCTTTAATCCCTTTTACTGTTCAAACATACACAAGAATTTTTGGGCAAAAATCAAGGCAAATAGGTTTTGGTCTTTTACAGGTCATTTGGGCCACATCCCGAAAAAAACCGAAAACCGGGTATACAATTTCGGGTCGGGCTATGGTCCTACCTCACTAAAATTTCGAGCAGTCGGTTTTGCCCCAAACCGTTTAACTCAGCTCGGCTCGGGTCTGTTTGGACTGTTTGAGCGACCGTAGTTTTTTTATGCACTTCTTACTTTAAGATTAGCATTTTCTATAAAGACAATGCCAGAGAAACATTATACCATAAACGCGGCCCAAGTGTCTGATGCGTTTGATTTCATCCGGAGAATCATCGTTGCAAAGTAGTCGAATTATTCCATCACTGCCAGGCAGAGAAGCGGCAAAACCCAAAACAAAACATTGTACCTAACAAAAAATCGTGTTGTGCAAATATATGAAGAAAGCTAAAGACATTGCTTGCATAGCTGATGCTTCGCTGAGTTGCTCTAGGATTTTCTGATTCTCAGTAAGTGTAGCCCTTGACAAACATTCCCTTCTTGGCATCTTCAGCCTCTCCCTCAGCTGAGTACTTTCCGAGCTGGGCAAGAGAGTTGGCCTTGGCACGCTCTAGAAGTGCCTTTTGGGCAGCTTCAATGTTCTCTGGCCTTCCTTTCCATGTCTTGAGCACCGAGTTCTGGAGTGCACGGGCATAGGAGAAGGACACGTGCCAGGGGTTGGGGCTTTGGTTCATGGCATTGAGGTTTAGTGTTGCTTCCATTTCAGATTGCCCTCCAGACAAGAACTGCCATAAAAAGATGTTACCATACAAAGTTACTCTTCAGAAAAATCCAAGTTGTGTGCATAAATGATAGACATGCATCACAAGGTCAATTAGATTCTAAGCGGTACAATTGTTGCCACTCTTGTTTACCTAATTAAACAAAGTTTTGCAGTAGTGCATTTTCATACTCGTAAATCCTAGAATTTGTTTTTCCTCGGTAATTGAAAGAAATTCCCCAAGGGATTAAAACACAAGAAAAAGGCTGCAAAGAATGGTATTAGGAACTAGTAACTGGAACAAACCAATCCTGTACCATCATGACATACTACTTAAAACATGGAAAGTCCGGGGCAGAGGTGAGGGAAGAGCGGACCAAGATAAAAAAAGAAGACAACAGGGCAACAACAGAAAAGGTTTAAATGCCAAGTGGAAAATTCTGGCATCAACCAACCTCACACACAGACTCATTTGAAACCTTTCTTCTATTGTTTTGACACATATACCCTTAGAACTAAACTAGTGTATTTGAACCAAACCAAACCACTACGATATGAAGGAGAACAACTATAGAAGACTGTTGATTTTTTTTTCCGTACAACTCTTAACAACCTAGATGACCATAACCTATCCCTTCTTTTGAAGTAAAGGAGTCAATGATGAAAAGTCATTAGAGGTACGCACCATAATTCCAGGAACTGCAGGAGGTACTCTCCTCTTAAGCACATCAAGTGTATACTTGGCAATTGTCTCTGGAGATGCCTTCTCCTTGTGCTCAGCACCAGGGGTTACCATGCTAGGCTTGAGAAGTATTCCTTCGAAAATAACATTGTTCTGAGCCAAGTAGTAGAACACCTCAGCCCATACACGCTCTGCTACTTCAGCAGTACTCTCTATTGAGTGGTCACCATCAAGAAGAATCTCAGGTTCCACAATGGGGACGAGACCGTTGTCCTGGACACAGCCAAGCATTCAAAAACATGATCAGTTTGGATGAAGCAAGTTTTCAGCTGTTGTACATTATCCTATTCACATGATAAGCACAAGCTTGATCACTTTAACATTGAAGAGTTCCAAGAAGTCTACATGACTTCCATGTCCTACATCTGTGATACAAATCAAATATGATTATGTTTATAACTATGAAACATCAGAAATGGGAATAAAAAATATAGATTGCTCCCAAGTACATTTTAGAAATAAACGAGCACATTAAAGGTATCAGGCATCCAACCTTTTCTCACATCTAACAGAGAAACTCTGAAATAGCTAATCACAACCATCAAATTATGATATACCTGAGAAATAGCTGCATAACGGGCTAGTCCCCAAGCAGCTTCCTTGACAGCCAGCGCAGAAGGTCCACAAGGAACACTGACTACAGTCCTCCTACACATCATTGTCATGCCAATTTTAAGAACTTTCCGCAGCAAAGAACTATCATGTAACACTGGATAAAATAAAAGAGGGAGAATGAGGAAACAAAGATACAAAAATCATTGAAGTACGACTTTCTCACTCCATGGCAGTAACTCACTCATCCCCCAGCCTCTAGGAACCCAAGAACAGAGTAGAAGAAGGCAGAAGAAATGAATGAGAGATAATGCCCTTTTGGGCAATGGGCAACTCTGTAAGTCTGAAAACTAGCTTACCACTTAGCAAAGCGAGCACCTTGTTTATAGTATTCAGCAGACCTTGACGCTAATCCATCTAAGCCTTGACACCAAGATTCATTGTTTGATCCAGGTAGTGGAGACAAACCCTAAACAAAATCAAAGTGATCAAATATACAGTAGTTTCAAAAACAAAAACAAAAACAAAAACAGGATGATACCAACCACGAGGGTTCTACATCATACCTTGTCAACTTTGATGCCAGGGACAATATTCTCAGCAAGCAGACAATCAACAAAACTCTTCCCGTCAGTTGTAGACTGGTATAGGGTTTCCTCGAACAAAATGGCACCAGATATATATTCACCGAGGCCAGGTGTTGTTAGCAAGAGCTGTCTGTAAGCCTGACGGTTTGTTTCAGTGTTGTCCAAGTCAATTGATGCTAACCGTTTCCCACAGGTAGCATTAGATTCATCTATGGCAAGGATACCTCTTCCAGGAGAGGCAATCGATTTCTGCATAAGAAAGAAGAAATATATTAAAACGCCATGGTTCATAATGCGATAAGAAATCATGGGACGAGACCAGACCAGACCAGTCCAGCCCATACTCCAACAAAATGAGATTTACATATCCTAACCAACCAAGTGTTGTTCCCATGAACTTTGACATTGTAAATTGAAACACCTCAGAGTCAGATCAGTGATGCCACTCCATAACCAATAGACAATGAATACTCGTAAATGGACACATGAAGCTTCAGTTTCGAAATTCAATAAATGATGATACGAAGAAAAACAAGAAGAAAATCAAACCAGTACACACATCTAATTACTTGGGATATTCGCGAAAATGAAAAAGTCATTTCTCTATTAATCAATTTTTCGTATCCTCATTCTCAACAACAGATCATCTGTGAAGACAAATAATAGAACCTCATTGCCCTCTAGGTCATTCAAGTTTTACATTTTAAGGTGTTGAAATAGCAGATCAAAAAGTCAAAACAGGACAACGCCATTAGAAACCAACAATGGAATCTAAATTTTGGCCCCCAAAAAAAACAATGAAATCTAAATCGAAAGAATCATCAAGGGGGAGAGATTACAGCGGTTTTGAGGAGCTCGTCGGCGTAGGAGCCAGCGCTGGCGCGTACTGGAAGAGAAACACGTCTAGAAGCGAGGAGGGAAGGCGATCCGAATAATTTGTTTCGAGGCAGTTGGCCGATCCGTGAAGACGACGAAGAAGAAAGATTCAAGGTAGCCGCCATGGATTCTCGATCTAGCAAATCGGAAATCGGAATTGAAGTGCAAACAACTTTCTGCCGAAGTCGAAGGGGGTGGGTGGGTGGGTGGGTGGGTGCCTTGCCTGACTGACGAGTGGTACCTTCTTTTTAAGAGGACGACGCAAATCTTGCTTCTACTAAAAAAGTATATATACGAGTCTGTCATTGATCTATTCATGTTCATACGACGACGTTTTACGCAAAATCAACTTCTTCATTTTCCTCCAACCAAATGTTTCCTCGTGAACTCCGCGCCTCAACGTTTTTTCAGGGCTGGTAACCTTGATATAGAGCTGGCAATTCGGTAATTCGGGTCGGGTTCGGATCAGGCTTGTTCGGGTCGGGTCATTGACGGGTTGGGTCAATTCGGGTAAAATTTATGATTGGGTACTGGTCGGGTCGAGTTCGGTCATAATTGACGATGCTAGGAAAAATAACCCCTTTGTTAATAGGGGTATGAGGTCATAAATAGGTTGTCCAACGCAAAAGTCATGCACCCACTTAGGGTCAAATCATCGCGATCAGAGTCTTCCCAATTCACATAACAAAGACTCAAGTCTAAATAAGAATACCTTCCCTCGAGATTGGGATCGCGAGTAGAAACTCCGAATCGACTAAAGCTCCCCTAGAAAGAGCAAGCAGCTCGCTGGTGAAGCACCTCTCCGCTAGTACCGCCACGTGTAGCTACCCAAGATTGCTGGCATAAGGGAATGAGCTACACGTGTCCCCTACAAGAACCACAACGTCACCAGCCAGCTGCTCGCTTGAACAACACTATAAATACCCCCTGGATCCACCAGAAAAGGGATCCGAAAGAAGAGATAAAAAAGGAGCTCTGCAACTTCCTTTGACGTAAAACCCTTAGGTCCGAGCTCTTTAGATCCTTGAATCGGAGAAGAAACCTTTCTAAGAACAACACATCATCGAATCAAAACTTCCTCTAAAGACGACGATTGAACAGTAAATACATTTAATCGCGAAACTTGAATGTTCACAAGCCCGCACTCGATAACAAAGAACCATTAGATCGCGAAGTCAAATATTGTCTTATAACATTGCATGTATTAAAGAATTTTCGACGTCACCTTGAGGTAATAAGTATAGGTGAAATTCTAGAACCGCTTCATTGGCGCCGTCTGTGGGAACCTTTCACGACGAGAGGTTCCCCAAAAAATTTTATCTTGCTTCTTTTTTCTTTTTCATAAACTTTGTCTTTCTTTCCTTATTAAAAATCTGCTTTCTCCTTCCAAAAAGCTAACTGCAGATCTTTTTCCCTAAAAATTGTAGGAGAAAAAATGAATTTCACTCTCTTTGGAAAAGAATTTGGAGAACAACACCACGATGAGGGATGGAACAACGAGCTGAATTTGAATAATCCCCCTTACGAAGAGAATCACTTCCCAGAAGGCGAGGACCTTCCTCCACAACCACTCTGGAAAAACGCCGCGATACACCTATTTCGGACAGCACGAGACCTGGGGAGGTTACCCTCCATACACCTATTTCGCGGGTGGTTGCCCTCCGAACTCCTTCTACGGATAGCCCGCGAATATGATTCCTCCCCAATATGGCCCCTACGAGTACTACCAATAATCGGTCCTTGTTCGCACTCCGATCAACTTATTCCCAGGCCCCGTCAATAATACTCGAGATGCAAACTCCGATCGCGATGAAGACAACATTGGTAAAAAGGCCCGTGAGGATTCCGTTGTGGATATCTCTTCAAGATCCAATTCATCAGAAGCCCCTAGCCCGACTCCTAAAGATGAACCCCCTTTTTCGTCTGCTTTTTGCAAAGCCATACGCGAAACACCAGTACCCAAAAGATGGAGAGATGTGTCTATCGCGAAGTACATCGGGAATTCTGACCCAAACGACCACATGAACCAGTTGACCACAGCCATGGGCATGAATGAGAACAAAGACGCCATGTTTTGTCGATCTTTCCCCTCCACCTTGAGCGGGGTCGCCTTAACTTGGTTCACCAATCTACCTCGGTCATCCATAAGCGACTTTACCCAGCTGTCAAGCATTTTTGTTGCTCATTTTGGGAGCTCTTGCACACCGAAGCGCACCATGTTAGACTTAAACTCCATCAAACAAGAGGTGTCCGAGTCATTGGGCAGTCTCTTCAGCAGATTCACTACCATGGTCATACAGATCCCGAAATTCAATCAAGAATCAGCAAGCACCATCCTGATGGGCAACCTGGCTGAAAGCGACTTTAAAACATATTTATTCAAAAAAGAACCTTGTAACTATGATAAGTTACGCGACTTGGTCACCCTGCAGATTCACACCTTGGAGGCCGCAGGAACAAGTTCGAAATCCAATGAAAATAAGTCTTCCTATTTCCACAAACCCAACAATAAATTCCATAACAGAGGAGGTCGAGATGCCCAACAACACTACAACCCTCGTTGGCCGATTCTAATTATCCCTCCTCAACATCAACACCAAGAAGTACAATACAACCAATTGACCAACCCAAATTTACCCACCTCTGCTCTGAGCAATACGATGATGGCGCACCCATCTATGATACGGCCTCCCGTTTATGGTGTTCCACCCCCCCCCCCCACAACAAATAGTGCCTTTGCAAATTTGTGCCCTACCTGCGAATCAAAATCAAAACTGGCCCATCTATCCTCCCCAACAATACAACCCACCATATGGTCAAGGGGGAAGGGGAAGAGGCGGTTACCTACGAGGTCATGGAGGAAGAAACGGGAATAGAGGTGGCGGTTATAGACCCCCACCCAGGGATATTCCCCGCGTTCCGGAAGCAAGGTCATCCTCAAACAAATCTGTACACTCTCATCGCAATGATCAAAATCCACCTCTTCCCGACGGATGCATTAATACCATCGCGGGAGGACCATCCGCCTCAGGAACGAGTAATCAAGAAAGAAAAAATTACGAAAGATAGGTCAGGCAGCCTTCGTCCGAATCCAGTGTTAAGCAGGCTTCCGCAAAACACGCCGTTTTGAATTTCTATTTTTCTAACGCTCGCGATCTCAGGATGCCCCACTCGATCCTATGGTTATTCATGTTCAACTGGGTACCAAGACGGTTAAACGCGTCCTGATCGACATAGGCTCTTCGTTGGATGTCCTATACTCGAATGCGTTCGAACAGTTGGGCATTGTAGAAAGTGCTTTATGATGTTACTCTGGGAAGCTTATCTCCTTTTCAGGAGACGAAGTCGAGGTGGCTGGGACCATCGAGCTCGTGTTGACTTTGGGAACTCCTCCGGGAAGGATGTCTCACATGATAGAGTTCACAGTGGTTCGTCTGCCATCCATCTATAACGCCATCATGGGCCGTGTGAGCCTTTTCAAGTTTCAAATAGCTTGTTTAGTCTACCATTTTGGTATGAAATTCCCATGTGCAGACGGAAAAGTTGGAGAAGTTCACGGGGAACAATCAGAAAGTAGGGTTTGCTACTTCGCATCCCTTAAGAAAAATCAAAACAGAGTACTTGCTATTGATGGACCGGATCTGGGATCTTTAAAATCAGAGGTGATCGAAAATAACGACCTAGAGGCTACATCTCACCCCACCGAAGCTGAGTTAGAAGTTCGGCTTGAGAAGATCACCGGTAAAATCGTTGAAGAAAAAGTGGCTTTTTTTCCCTTTTGCCAATAACATAGAGGCCCTTTATCATGGGTATAGCCTGGAAGCCCCCGCTCTGAATCGCGTCAAGGATATTTTGAAAAATTCAAGGGACGTCTTCGCTTGGTCTCCCCAAGACCTTAAAGGCCTTCCACGTGAAATATCTGAACATTCCCTTAGACTCACTCACGACACCAAACCCGTGTGTCAAAGAAAGAGGAAAATGGCCGTGGAGAAATCTGAAGCAGCCAAACAAGAGGTGGAAAAACTTTTACAAAGAGGATTCATTTGTGAAATAAATGACCCAACATGGCTGTCCAATGTGGTCTTAGTCAAAAAGAGTAGTAGGAAGTGGAGGATGTGCATCGACTTCAAAGATCTAAATAAAGCATGCCCCAAGGATAGTTATCCACTCCCTTCTATTGATGAACTAGTAGAGACCACGACGGGTCACACCACTTTGACCTTCCTCGACGCCTATTCAGGGTATAATCAGATCAAAATGCATCAGCGCGATGACAAAAGTACGACATTTATCACCAATCAAGGCACTTTTTGCTACAAGGTGATGCCTTTCGGATTGAAAAATGCGGGCATTCCAGCGGATGATTGAAACGGTTTTTAAACCCCAAATTGGGAGAAATATTGCAGTTTATGTTGACGACATTGTGGTCAAGAGTTTAACCAAAGAGCAACACCCTTCTGACCTACAAGAAACCATCGACGCTCTCAAATCCAATCGTGTATGCCTGAACTCGGAGAAATGTGTATTTGGTGTTGATTCTGGGAAATTTTTAGGCTTCATGATCAGCCACCGAGTCATGATTAGCCACCGAGGAATAGATGTGAACCCATCGAAAGTGCAAACCATACTCGACATGACTCCTCCTAAAACACTAAAAGATATTCAGAAACTCAATGGGTCGATCAACTATTTGAGTCGTTTTTGCTCGCAATTGGCGGATCATTCATTACCTTTCTTTGATCAACTTAAGAAGAAAGGCCCAGTAGAGTGGAGTTTGGCACTGGACAAAGCCTTCAAAGATATGAAAGAATATCTCGCGACTCTTCCAACTCTTCATTATCCCCGAGAGCACGAGATATTACAACTCTACCTCGCGGTTGGTTCAACAAATATCAGTATTGTTCTGACAAAGGAATCCAAATTCCCTATTTATTTCGCCAGTAGAGTACTACAACCAACTGAATCCAGATACACCCTTATTGAAAAAATGGCTTTATTTGTAGTTTTTGCAGCAAGGCGACTAAGGCCTTACTTTCAAGCCCACACCATCGAGATCCTCTACGATCTTCCCCTCCATGAAATCCTTCATTTGCCATCACTCTCTAGCAGAATGGTGAAGTAGGTCGTAGAGCTATCTGAATTTGATGTCCATTTCAAACCACGGAAATCCCGTCTAGCTCAAGCATTGGCCGATTTTGTGGTGGAGGCTACGTTTTTGGAGACACAAGATCGTGAAGGAAATGATTGGGTAATCAATGTAGATGGATCAGTTTCATCTAACGGTTGTGGAGCAGAGTTAACAGTGTCTAGCCCAGCAGGAGAAGTCACTAACTTATCTTTCCAGCTCCTTTTTGAAGCAACCAACAATGAAGCAGAATACGAAGCACTGATAGCAGGAATCGAGAAAGCACTGGTCAATGGCACTCGCCAAGTACAAATATTTACTGATTATGAGATAGTAGCCCAGTAGGTCAAGGGGGAATATGAAGCAAAAACGGGAATGCTGCCAGAATACCTTACTCGGGTGCAAACCCTTACTGCCGCATTCAACCACTGTTCAATCTCTTCAATACCTCGCGAACAAAACGGGCGTGCCGATATACTGGCCAGGATAGGAGCTACACTGCCCCTCGAGCTAAGTGATCATGTATTAATAGAGCGTAGGCACACTCAAGGAATCCATAAAGGTGTTTTCACAGTATCACAGTCCGATTGGCGAGAGCCCATCTTGGAATACATCAACAATGGGTCGATTGAAGGAACCCATGGCCCGGAATATCAAAAGCTTTTAAAACAGGCCTCTCGTTTTCGAATCAAGGATGGTCGCCTATATAAAAGAGGTTTTCACCTCCCGGATCTTCTTTACGTATCCGACCCGAAAGGTCGTGCCGTCGTAAGAGAGTTACACGCAGGCATCTGCGGAAATCACCAAGGATGGAGAGCCATTGGCATAAAGATTACGTGACTAGGATATTATTGGCCTAACCTCAGGGCTGACGCCAAGATGTACATCATGATATGTGATCCTTGTCAGCGACATTCCTCCCTCAAACATCAACCACCCCACCCCCTCAAGTGCATATCTGCCCCATACCCTTTTGCAATGTGGGGAATGGACATCCTCGGACCTTTCCCACGGCCCCTGGGCAACTACGATTCATCCTCGCGATAGTCGATTACTTCACCAAATGGGTGGAAGCCGAAGCCATGGCCTTAATAACAGCAGAAAAGGTGCGCAAGTTCCTTTGGAAAAATATGATATGCCATTTTGGAGTTCCACGAGCAATCATTACCGATCATGGACCATAATTCGATTGCGAAACTATTTGAGATTTCTATGTTGGACTCCACATAGATCTTCATTTTTCATCTGTGGCCTACCCCCAATCCAACGGGCAAGCTGAAACTACCAATAGACAAATTTTGAACGCATTGAAGAAAAGATTAGGCCTCGCCAAAGGTGAATGGGTAGAAACCATGCCTTTGGTACTATGGGCATACCGAACCTCAGCAAAAAGCCCTACAGGGGAGACACCCTTCGCTATGACCTTTGGCGTGGACGCAATCGTTCCAATCGAATTACTGATTCCTTCGGCCAGAGTTTTTGATTTCAATAAAGACACCAATGACGAAGCACTCGAGTTGGAATTGCACCTCTGCGAGGAAAGACGAGAAACAGCTTGTATCAAAGCTAGTGAATATCAACGTCGACTCTCTGATGGTTACAATAAGAGCGTATTTGTACACCCAGTCCAAAAAAGGAGACATAGTCCTTTGACAGGCCACAGAAGGAGGGAAACTTGAACCCAAATGGGAAGGACCTTCTATAATTCACCAGGAATTAGGGAGAGGATCATTCAAACTTCAAAATTCAGAAGGAGTTATCCTCCCAAAAGAATGGAACACTGAGAACCTTAAAGCTTACTACAGTTAAGATTTACTTTTTTATATGTAAAAGGAAACCCGATGGCTTAGAATTTTTTCTGTATAGGAAGTCTCGAGGATCCTGAAATGGGTACACCACTTCATTAAATATATTTATGAAAGTTCCAAGCCCTATTTTAAAAAAAATCATGTGTCGTTACAAGAGAATAAATTTAGCAATAGCGTGCACTTTTAGCACGGATGTACAAACAAGCCTCTACGGAGAATAAATTTAGCAATCACGTGCACTTTTGGTACGAATGTGCAAACAAGCCTCAACGGAGAATAAATTTAGCAATCGCGTGCACTTTTGGCACGGATGTGCAAACAAGCCTCTACGGAGAATAAATTTAGCAATCGCATGCACTTTTGGCACGGATGTGCAAACAAGCCTCTACGGAGAATAAATTTAGCAATCGCGTGCACTTTTGGCACGGATGTGGAAACAAGCCTCTACGGAGAATAAATTTAGCAATCGCGTGCACTTTTGGCACGGATGTGCAAACAAGCCTCTACAGAGAATAAATTTAGCAATCACGTGCACTTTTGGCACGGATGTACAAACAAGCCTCTACGGAGAATAAATTTAGCAATCGCGTGCACTTTTGGCACGGATGCGCAAACAAGCCTCTACGGAGAATAAATTTAGTAATCGCATGCCATTTTGGCACGGATGTGCAAACAAGCCTCTACGGAGAATAAATTTAGCAATCGCGTGCACTTTTGGCACGGATGCGCAAACAAGCCTCTATGGAGAATAAATTTAGCAATCGCGTGCATGATGTGTGATGTACATAATTGCACCTTCTTTTATTGCATCTTTTGACTTCGTATTTCATTCGATCTCCAAATAAAAGTTTCAAAAGAATATAAACTTGTGTAAGAATGGGCTAAAATGCAAGAAATAGAGTCTACACAAGTTTTGAGCTAACCATGCAGGAATTCGAGCAAAAACGGAGTCAAAACGAAGACATCAAGTGAAGCTGAGAAGAGGTAGATATCGACCCTAGACCCAGATATCGACCCCCAGTGTCGATATCGACCCCCATATCGACCTCAACATAGAAATCGACCAGAGCTGAACAAATCGAGCAGGAACAGAGACCTCGATATCGACCTTTGGTGTCGATATCGACCCCTTATCTCGACAGAAGATAGACTCGATTTCGAAGGCGGATTGGAACTATATCTTCAAGGAGGCACGGGATTATCTCATACTTTCAAGATAGATGGCAGCTGAAGTTTATTTATCTTTTACCTTTAAGTTATTTAAGTTTTACCAAAATAAAAGACCTATCCTAATTGTTCGGATAGAGTTATTAGTTTAGATAGGAGTTACAATCCTTGGATAGCGAGGATTAGTAGCCTATAAATAAAGCCCTAGGGGATGATTTGTTAGATCATCCAATAATCCAATCATCCAATAATCCAATCATAGAACAACCCAAGACATAGACAATAGAGTTAGAGTTAGAGAGAAGTTTTAGAGTTTGACGTTTGCGAAAGTTGACGTTGAGTTATAAAGCTTCGGAGTTTATTTTAATGCAAGTTTCTTCCTTTCAATTGATGACGAATCCCATGCTGAGAAGCGAGTAGTTCCCCAAAGCTCTTAGGGTCGGGGTGAGCCCGACGTTAGCCATGCGCGCTTGAGGTAAGTATTTGATGTTGATATCGTTGCGTCTATCTCTCCTCCTACGATTCTATGTTTAGTCCTAATCGAAAGAAAAGGGGTTCATGCTAACAACTTGAGTTATAAACATAAAATTGGTAGAGACAATTAGGTTTATTTGAAAGAGTAATCCTAAGAGTTGGTGTATCGGCGAAAGCTTGTCCCTCGGGAGAAATAGCGCAATTGTCCGTCTTATTTATCTCATCGCATGCATTGGTTAACGTTGTGGTAAACCCTAATCCTAGGAGTTGTTTTTTACATATTTATACACACCAAAACCCAATGTTATTTCTGTTCATTGCTTCTCTCTGCATCCTTAATTCTTCGGCCTTTTCTTTGCCGACGAACAACTAACACACTCCAGGGAGACATCGATATCGACCCTAGACGTCGATATCGACCACTGAGTTCGTCGACAGTTTTCTGAGTCGACGACGAACATCGCTACGGAGTTTGCTGAGCATCGATATCGACACCAGACATCGATATCGACCCTTCTGTATCGACTGGCAGTCTTCTGAGCCAGTCGATTTCGTGGACTGACATCGATATCGACCCCACCAGTCGATATCGACCACTTGTTTTGTCTTTGCAGGTCTTCTGTTGCAGAGAGCATCGACAGCCGAGGTCGACATCGAGCGCTAAGGTCGAAATCGAGGCTTCTGGTCGACACAGACGTGAGATTTCCAAAGCTACTAGGATCCCGCTGACACGCCTCCTCGTGGATCGATCCTGACTACCCTTCCACTACAACGGGAGGAAGTCTTGTAATTATTTGCTTAGGCCAGGAGTTGGTTTACATTTATTTACATCTTTATATTTGTAATTACTTGACATATCAATCCTCCTGCAACAACAAATTGGCGCCGTTGCCGGGGAGGCAATCAATCGCGCCCCAGTAGTCTATCTCACGTCTTTTTCTAGTTTGGTCTTGCAGGTGTATGCGACGCGCTGATCGCCCACCTGAATTTGAAGGAGTAGACGACCCTGAGCGTTATTTCCATCTAAGGGCCCAAGCTCAAAGAATCATGGCGGAAAACGCGAACCAAGCAGAACTTATTGAACAACTAAGGAGGCAGGTTGAGGACCTAACGACTAGAGAGGCGGCACTTAAGGAGCGCGCGGATAGGGAGGAGGAAGGCCGGAGGCAAATAGAAGCCCAAATCAATGCCCTCCCTAGGAATGCCAAGCAATATATGCACCCCGCTCTCACAGTGCCTGAATCGGCAATTCTTATCCCTGCCTCTAATTTTGAAATTAAACCTAACTTCCTGACTGAAATAAGAAGGCATCAATATGAAGGAAAACCTAATGAATGCCCTATGGCACATATTTCTACCTTCTTAGACCTTTGTGATACTATTGCTGATGGACGAAGTCTTGAGTATGTCCAACTAAAAGCCTTTCGCTGGTCTCTTACAGGGAAAGCATTGCAGTGGTTGGAAAGCTTAGCCCCAAGATCGCTCCGCACCTGGAATGAAGTCAAGGACGCGTTCCTCAACAAGTTCTTCCCTCCTTCTAAGACGGCGTTGATCCGACAGAAAATCACGGCTTTCAAACAAAAGCCTGGTGAGGCTCTGGCGACTGTTTGGGAAAGGTTCAAGGACCTTCTACGATCATGCCCGACGCATGGCCAACCACCCTATGTAATTCAGGAGATCATATACAATGCTCTTGACGCTGCAACAAAGGAGAGGATCAACACCTACACCGCCTATGGCTACCTTGAACTCGCTCCACAAGAGGCTTGGGAGACCATAGAGAGGTTGGTGGAGTTCGACAATACATATGGGACTCCTAAGGTTTCCGACGCACCATCATCGTCGAGGCCTGCCCCATCTATGCCCTTATATGAACCCTCCAATGTAATCGATCCGGATGTAAAGGAGCAATTTCATAGGGATCAACTTCGAAAGCTCCAAAAGCAAGTGAGGTTCCTTTCAGGGAACCAAGATTGCATCGAATGCGGATCGCAGCGGCACACCACCATCGAGTGCCCACATGCCGAACAAGTACACCTAGCGGAGACTCACCAAGAGGCGCGCTACATGAGAGGCCCCAACAACCAATATTGGGGAGACCAAAGGTTCCATCAACCACAAAGGAACCAGGTCAACCCTAGGGACCCTCCGCCTTATAGAGCTCCTAGTCACCCGAAGAGAGACCAAAAGAAGGATGATCTTCAACTTGTGTTGGACGAGATAAGGCGGAACCAAGCTAAGAACGATCAATCCAACCATGCTATCCACTCTCAACTCAATCACCTTACCACAAGGATTGGGGAGATGGATATATGGAAGAAGAACGTAGAGACCCAACTGGGTCAATTGGCGGCACAAATCCCTAGGCCGTCCGGAACACTCCCTGGGCAACCCACTACAAATCCTAAGGGACAATCCGGGACGGGCCATGTCGCAGCCATACAATTAAGGAGTGGCACCAAAGTACACAAGCCACGGACGGAAACGAAGGAGAAAGCAGCAGACCCAGTCGACGTCGACAGACCAGTCGATGTCGACCCAGAGGTCGAAATCGACCCCCATGTCGACCCCCTGGTCGACGTCGATGACACTACAGAGCCATCAGAGCCACAACAGAGGTCGAAATAGACCAATCCAGTCGATATCGACCAGAGCCCAGTCGACATCGATGTCCAGCAGGCCCCTCCGACCTCCGTTTTGGCCCCTACTCCAAAGAAGACGTTGCCATTCCCTTCCAAAGCATTGGAGGATCCCACCAAAGGTAAGTTTAGGCGCTTCATAAAGATACTTCAAGGACTCAACATCACTATCCCTCTAACAGAAGCCCTAAGCGAGATGCCCGCCTATGTACGATTCCTCAAAGACATCCTGAGCAAGAAGAGATCCATGGCAGAGATCGCAGAGGAGTGCTCGAAGATGGACTTCCCTGAGAAGAAGAGTGATCCAGGGAAGTTTGCAATCACCGTGGGACTTGGCCAACATCGCTACAAAGCCCTATGTGACCTAGGGGCAAGTGTAAGTCTCATGCCTCTCTCTATTTGGCAGAAGGTAAACATTGGTGCCCTTGAACCTGTGGACATGAAGCTCTATATGGCTGACAACTCCTTCGTCCGGCCCACAGGTATAGTTGATGACGTTCTGGTAAAGGTAGGTAAGTTCTTTGTACCTACTGATTTCATTGTATTGGAAACGCCTGAAGATCCTGTAGTGCCTATTATCCTTGGTAGGCCATTCTTAGCTACTGCGGATGCCAATATCAATGTACGTCGAGGGTTACTAACCTTTACTATAGGGAACGAAGTGATAGAATTCTCTTTCAACCCAACCATGAGCGAAACAAAGCACCTGGAGCAAGTAGTCCTCTCGCCGGCCAAGGAAAAGCTTAGAAAATTTTTGTTGGCGAGGATGGAAACAGCAAGCAGGGTCGACATCGACTAGAACCAGTCGATATCGACTAAAAACATCGAAATCGACCCCCCTTGGTCAAAATCGAGTATGCCAGATCACTGCCAGGAGCTTAAGTATGGGGTCACAGAGGTCGATATCGACCCCCACATGTCGATATCGACCACAGCACTCAAAATCGACCCTCCTTGGTCGAAATCGACCACCCCTCAGCCCGAAGATTTCTGTTTCAGGCCCAAACAGGTGAGCCCAGGTATGACTCCTAACCCTCCTCTATCCCTTATTGATGAATCAATTAAGCCAATTATTGATGAATCTACTAAAGAGGGGGTCAAAGCTCCATGGTTTGCCTATATTGCTAAAGTTAGGTCAAGAAAGAGAAGAAAAGCACCCAAAGAAGAACCTAATGATGAAGAAGCCTTGATTGCCGAACTTAGATGCTACCAAAACGACCTTGATGATCCAGGAGAAGGCTCAAGCTCAAAGGGTCCTTACATAAAAGGCTCATGAAGAATTGACGGAGAAGTCGGCCTAGCGACTCAAAAATCTAGAGCATGTACATAAAACATTTAAATTTCGTATGGATGGTTTTTAGGACTTAAGTTTTGGCTGTTTAAAACTTTTAAGACTGAGATAATTCGTGCTTTATCTATATTACTAACAAAGATTTCAGGTTATCAAGCAAAAGGAATGACGAAGAGGAAAAGAAGCTTCTGCAGAGGCAGTCGAAATCGACCAGGCCAGTCGAAATCGACCCCCCCGGTGTCAAGCCACCTCCTGAAGTCGACATCGAGGACTCAGGAGCGAAAAAGAGAGGTCGATATCGACCATAGTACTCGATATCGACCCCAATCGGGCAGCCCTTGTCTTCATTTTCTTCCTCGACTTGGACAGATGCAGTCGACATCGACCACTGACCTAGATATCGACTTCTGGCGTCGACCTCACCTGAAATCGACCTGAATCCGCTGTAAGTCTCTCTCTACCCTTGTTCTTCTTTTGAATACAGTGAGGACACTGTATATTTTAAGTATGGGGTGGGGAAAAGACATGTCTTATGGTCATAACTTGGTTTCTTCTTCGCATTGCATTCATGTTTAAATTTTTGTCCTTAGTTTTACTTTTATAAAATGTCAAAAATCCAAAAAAAATAGAAAAATGTCAAAAATACAAAAAAATGCATGTTTATTTTTAAGTTTGTTTTTTAATCCCTACTTTGATGTCTTATGATGAAAACTCAATAGCTGACTTGATCATGTAAACCCTATGGCATATTTGGATGGTTTAGCCTAAGTCCTTAAAATTATTATGTAGATTGTGAACTTGTGATGAAATTGA
This sequence comes from Persicaria maculosa, assembly GCA_963922045.1. NCBI lineage: Eukaryota > Viridiplantae > Streptophyta > Magnoliopsida > Caryophyllales > Polygonaceae > Persicaria > Persicaria maculosa. The sequence continues at coordinate 23,683,971 of OY998271.1, forward strand.
GCACATATGATCCTAGGCTAAAAAGCAAATTCAACAAAAATTGTCCTTGTGAGAATTTTGACCTATAGGGAGAACATCAAAAATCCCTCCGCTTTCTTGAGTGAATTTACTCTTCCTATGCATCTCTAAATGTTGTGATAGTTATTCAAAACCAATGCATATATATGTTTATGTTTACGAGAATTAAATGATGGAGGCATCTTTTAAGCCAATTTTATCCTCTCTTTACCTACCCTGCATTATCCCTGCTTGAAGCCAGAACTTTAGCCTGAGCCTGAATTGCAAACTCCACAAAATTATCCCTAGCCGAATTGAGCCTGACCCCCATTTGGGAATTGAGACTTAGATTGGTTGGACTAATGCCTTGTGGAAAGAATAGAGCATAATGTCTAGTTGTAAGCAAGGAAATTATAGGATGGTACATATTTACATTTTGTCATATTTTGTAAAAGGATGTTTTGGCTCACCATATAAATGCACATAGTTTTAGTATTATGTTCAAAAAAAAAAAATCCGAAAAAATATATACATATATAAAGTGCATGAGCCAAAATCCTTAAGTTTTTATTCATACGAATGTTATATTTTTGAGAGGTGTATTAGAACTTGGAAGAAGGGTTGATGGAATGCATCTTTAAGAGCATTATATTGAAGAGTTATGGTTTGGGTAGTGCAAGTGTTGAGATTTAGGAGTCTTGATTCCCGAATTATAAAAGCACCACATAGCCAAATAATTCCATACCCTTTATTTCATACCAAGCCACATTACAACCCCGCCGAATGGAGTCTTCTATGAAGTCTTCCATTGAGCGAAAGTCCTCCTGATGATTCTTATTGCATTTTCATAATTGGTTGCGAAGTGGATTTTTATAAATTACAATGTTTATGAGATTGTATATGGAATTGAGTTGAGAGTTGTTCTTCATAGCCTAAACACATGAGAGTTGAGTGCAAACACATTATCCCTGTGAGGTTGGATCGAAATTGCATATGCCTATGGATCACCAAAATATGTGCTATGACGTTAAATTCACTTGCTTTGCTTTGCTACCGCTTATGATGTTGCTTTTGACAAAGGCGAAGACTTGAAGGGTGTGTTGTAGGTGTTGGTTATTGCTTGGTTATTGCTTGAGGACAAGCAAGTCTAAGTATGGGGTGTTTTGATGTACATAATTGCACCTTCTTTTATTGCATCTTTTGACTTCGTATTTCATTCGATCTCCAAATAAAAGTTTCAAAAGAATATAAACTTGTGTAAGAATGGGCTAAAATGCAAGAAATAGAGTCTACACAAGTTTTGAGCTAACCATGCAGGAATTCGAGCGAAAACGGAGTCAAAACGAAGACATCAAGTGAAGCTGAGAAGAGGTAGATATCGACCCTAGACCCAGATATCGACCCCCAGTGTCGATATCGACCCCCATATCGACCTCAACATAGAAATCGACCAGAGCTGAATAAATCGAGCAGGAACAGAGACCTCGATATCGACCTTTGGTGTCGATATCGACCCCTTATCTCGACAGAAGATAGACTCGATTTCGAAGGCGGATTGGAACTATATCTTCAAGGAGGCACGGGATTATCTCATACTTTCAAGATAGATGGCAGCTGAAGTTTATTTATCTTTTACCTTTAAGTTATTTAAGTTTTACCAAAATAAAAGACCTATCCTAATTGTTCGGATAGAGTTATTAGTTTAGATAGGAGTTACAATCCTTGGATAGCGAGGATTAGTAGCCTATAAATAAAGCCCTAGGGGCTGATTTGTTAGATCATCCAATAATCCAATCATCCAATAATCCAATCATCCAATAATCCAATCATAGAACAACCCAAGACATAGACAATAGAGTTAGAGTTAGAGAGAAGTTTTAGAGTTTGACGTTTGCGAAAGTTGACGTTGAGTTGTAAAGCTTCGGAGTTTATTTTAATGAAGTTTCTTCCTTTCAATTGATGACGAATCCCATGATGAGAAGCGAGTAGTTCCCCAAAGCTCTTAGGGTCGGGGTGAGCCCGACGTTAGCCATGCGCGCTTGAGGTAAGTATTTGATGTTGATATCGTTGTGTCTATCTCTCCTCCTACGATTCTATGTTTAGTCCTAATCGAAAGAAAAGGGGTTCATGCTAACAACTTGAGTTATAAACATAAAATTGGTAGAGACAATTAGGTTTATTTGAAAGAGTAATCCTAAGAGTTGGTGTATCGGCGAAAGCTTGTCCCTCGGGAGAAATAGCGCAATTGTCCGTCTTATTTATCTCATCGCATGCATTGGTTAACGTTGTGGTAAACCCTAATCCTAGGAGTTGTTTTTTACATATTTATACACACCAAAACCCACTGTTATTTCTGTTCATTGCTTCTCTCTCCATCCTTAATTCTTCGGCCTTTTCTTTGCCGACGAACAACTAACACACTGCAGGGAGACATCGATATCGACCCTAGACGTCGATATCGACCACTGAGTTCGTCGACAGTTTTCTGAGTCGACGACGAACATCGCTACGGAGTTTGCTGAGCATCGATATCGACACCAGACATCGATATCGACCCTTCTGTATCGACTGACAGTCTTCTGAGCCAGTCGATTTCGTGGACTGACATCGATATCGACCCCACCAGTCGATATCGACCACTTGTTTTGTCTTTGCAGGTCTTCTGTTGCAGAGAGCATCGACAGCGAGGTCGACATCGAGCGCTAAGGTGAAAATCGAGGCTTCTGGTCGACACAGACGTGAGATTTCCAAAGCTACTAGGATCCCGCTGACACGCCTCCTCGTGGATCGATCCTGACTACCCTTCCACTACAACGGGAGGAAGTCTTGTAATTATTTGCTTAGGCCAGGAGTTGGTTTACATTTATTTACATCTTTATATTTGTAATTACTTGACATATCAATCCTCCTGCAACAACAATGTGCGCGCAAATTACCATATTTTCTATGCACATTTATGTCCATTTTGTTGTTATTTGGATGCATATTAGTTGGGAAATCATAAGATTAGTGTAGTTTATGCTTATTTGCAAAATATAGAGGTCTACACGAGTTTTTATGTTATTTTGCAAAAATCGAGACGAAAATGGACGAATTTAGGCAAGTGAAGAAGAGCGGGAAATGAACTCGAAGTCTCCTGAAGAGTTGAAATCGACCTATAGACTCGACATCGAGTGAAACAGAGCACCAGAAATCGAGCAGAGTAGAGAACAGAGCATGTCAACATGAAGAGGTCGATATCGATGTCCAAAGGTCGATATCGAGTGGCCTGAATCGAGCAAAAAGATGGAAGTCGAGTGCCAATCCGATGTCGAGTAGAATTGCTCGAGATAAAGAAAAGATAAGGTCGATATCGAGGTTCATGGTCGATATCGACTGCTGCTGCAGACAGATCCGACGCTGTTTTTTATATTCTATCTGAAGCTGTGCATCTATCCTAAAGTCGAGATCTTCTATCCAATTACACCAGACTTGTTATCCCTTATGGTGAATGTGTTATTTGCCTAAGGAGTTTTAACTATTTACTTTATTTAAGTTTTATCTTAGGAATAAAGATAGGTTTTCGAATCCTTGGATAGCGAGGTTTGAGATCTATAATTAGAGGCCATTAGGGTTGAGTTAGGCATTCAGTATTCAAGCAAGAATTTTAGTTTTACAGTAGAGTTAGAGAGAGAGAGAGAGAGCTGAGTGGAGTTCAAGGGAAGCGAGAACAGAGATTTGGCTTTGTTCGGTGTACTCTTTCTTTTGAAGTTAATACAAAGTAGTTTCTTTTCCATTATAATGATGAGTTCAATGATGAAGCACGAGTAGTCAACCCACTTCTAGGGTCGGGGTGAGCCCAACGATAGCAATATAAGTTTGTGCATCAAAGGTATGATTTATATGCGATTCCGTCTTCAATCCTATGCATGATTCCTTGCGAGAGTTGAGAAGATTCATTATTTGCATTATTGAAGCGAAAGCCAATCATATTGTGAATTTGGATTTGTCATGAAATTGGATAGTAACTCTTAGGTTTTATGCGAGAGCCTCTAAACACCTAAGTGTTGGTAACAAAAGTTCTTTGACAGAAATGCATCATCTTTCATAAATTTGGCATAATACTTGCATGATTATCATTGTGGCATGAATCCCCGACCATGGAAGCTTTTAGTTTATTGAGTTATATAAAAAGTTATGTTTTTATTTCTGTCCATCCTTCCATCATCATTCTTACGTTCTTTGGACATCTTTTCCGACGCAAATAGGTTACATTTCAGTTACTTTTGAAGACTTGATTTCGACTGCAGAGGTCGATATCGAGTGCTGACATCGATATCGTGTACCCAACTCGAAGTCGACTTGTTGCTTCTGTCTTGTGCAGGAACTTAGTTGGAAATCGACCAGAACTGAGGTCGATATCGACCAGGCACCTCGATATCGAGTGGTCTTCTGAAGTCGAAACTTGATCATGATTGCAAGCTTAGGAAGCGTTGCCATACCTCCTCGTGGATTCGATCATGAATTACCCTACCACTACATTGGGAGGGATTCTTGTTTTTTATTTCCTTGGACAAGGGAGTCAGTTTAGTTTTATATTTGAATCTTTTATTTAGCGATCCCTCCCCTTCACGAACAAATTGGCACCGTTGCCGGGGAGGCAATCAATCACGCCTTAAGCTTTTCTTACGATCTTCTTTTAGTGCTTATTTTGCAGGTTTATGCAACGCTCTGATCGCGAACCTACCTTGGAAAGTATTATCGAGCCTGAATGTTTCTTCCATCTTCGCAACAAAGCTATCAGAATCATGGCGGATAACGAGACACAGGCTCAGATCATTGAGCGGTTGAGGAAGGAGATAGAGGACCACAATACTACAATCGCTGCTGAAAGGGCCGCCGCTGCTGCAGAGCGAGCCCGCGCTGATAGAAAGGAGGATGCGCGCACACAAGCCCAGGAGCGGCTCAATTAGTATCTGATGTGCGCACAAATTGCCATATTTTCTATGCACATTTATGTCCATTTTGACGTTAATTGCATGCATATTGGTTGGTAAATCATAAGATTAGTGTAGTTTATGCTTATTTGTCAAATATAGAGGTCTACACGAGTTTTAATGTGATTTCGCAGAAATCGAGACAAAAATGGACGAATTTGGACAAGAGAAGAAGAGCGGAAAAAGAACTTGAAGTCTACTGAGGAGTCAAAATCGACCTAAAGACTCGACATCGAGTGAAACAAAGCAACCAGAAATCGAGCAGAGAAAGAACATAGCATGTCGACACAACAAGGTCGATATCGATGTTACAAGGTCGATATCGAGTGGCAGAGATCGAGATAGAGGTGGATGATGTAAAGACCGGAAATATTTTATAATTTATTATTTATTAAAATAACTAATTATATTTGATAAGATTTTGAGATACAGAATTTTTTTGAGAAAATCCGTCCCCGAGCGATTTATTCAAAAATCTTTTCGAAGTAAATTCTGCCATCATTTTAAAATCGAATTTTTAGACGGATTTTATTCCGCTTTTAGGTTTCGATATTTGGAAAAAAATATTTGGATTTCATTATTTTATCTCGATTTTGGAAATCCAATTTAAATTGTCGAGTGTCGGGATTTTGTGTTAGTGAGCGGGATTAAAGTCGGGCGTCGGGAGATCAAATTTGTAGTGTGGGGACCATTTCCATATTTTAAATTCTTTTCCTCTCTCTCTCTCTCTCTCTCCATCCAGGCCGTTGCAGCCTCCCCTTGCAATCCCAAATTCACCCCCCTGCTGCACCCATTCTGCACCACCTCTCTCCCCATTTTGTCTTCTTCTGCCAGCTCACAAAGCTCACAATCCTTCTGGCATTGTTTCCCTCAAACCCACCCGAAATACTCCCCCTCAACCCCTTTAAACTTGCACCTCTTCCTCCATAAAACCCAGCAGCCCTCACCCCCTCTCTACACCCTCACAAACTCACAAGCTTTCACCTTGGACAACCCTTTGCTCTGTCAATCAAGCTGAGAGCCACCTTCAAACCACCACCCAACACCACCTCTCCACCTCTGCTCGCCGTCACCAATCCCCACCCTCAACACCACCGAGCCACCAATCCTCCACCCCATTTTGATTTCCACCACCACTAATCCACATCTTCCTCTCCGTTCAGCCACCACACCGTCTTCATTCCCATTCGTCGTCGTTGCTCCACTATCATCAAGCCAAGGAGGAAGGCGCCGTCCCACATCCCCTGTTTTGCCACAAGGAGAAGAAGAAGAAGTGGAGCCCCGGCCGCCACGCTCGAGTCTTCCTTGGCTCCTAGAAGCGTCAACAGCATCAAGGAGCTGCCGGAGGAGCCGCCGGCGTACGTGAACCTCCCTCCTCTGTTTTCCCTTCTAAGGTCAGTTTTGATTCCGTTTTGTTTCAAGGCTCAACCCCTCTTAAATCACACTCGTACTCACTCCTCCCCCTTCCTAGGCCCTCAAGCAACTTCCTCACGAGCTCTCACAATCGAAGGAGCCACCATCGAAACTCGGAGGCCACCTCGGAGTCGCGACTGTAAGTTCACTTTTCTCTCTCCTTTTTCTCGCATTGCTTCCTTCTTTGAGGTTGAGTTGTGGTCGGAATCCTATTCCGGTCACGTGGGTTGAGTCGGGCGGGGAAAGGAGTCGCCGACAGACCTAGGTTCTTCTCATTTTCTCTCCGTCGTCGCTGTGTTGTCTGAGCTTTGTTCTGATTTGGGGAGAGTGAAGTCGGGTTCAAGGGGGCCGGTTTGGTCTTCTTTTCTTCTTTTTCCTCTTGGTCTGGTCCACCTTTTTCTCCCAGTTCATTAATCAAGGGATGTGGGTTTGGGCTTCAGCTCTGGGCCGGGTTCGGATCCTCCTTCTGGGTTTGAGTTTGGGCTGCTGGATTGGGTTGATGAATTGTGTGATGGTTATTGTTTTGGGTTAAATATGTATGTTATATCTTATATGAGGTTTGTATATTTTAAGTATATAATATATACTATGATATTATATGGTGTGTTTGTAGTTATTATTATTATTATTATTATTATTATTATTATTATTATTATTATTATTATTATTATTATTATTAATTATTATTATTATAGTAAAAACATATTACACATAGTTGGTTGGAAGCCTTGTAACAAATTGGGCTCCAACACCTTTCTGAATAGTAAAACCAACTCTATGAAAGATAAAATCGCCCTTAACAAACCCACTGTTAAGGGCGATTTTTCTGATTTTTAGGATATATATTTTATGAAAATATTATATATATTAAAAATGGTTTTAAAAGGGAGATTATATGGAATATGTAATTGTGTGAGTGAAGCATTCGTGGAATTTCATCTCTACTTATTACCTTATTATGACGACAGAATGACCTAGAAATACCTGCAAGCCTTGATCGAGAAGGTTTATGAATAGATTATATGTTTATTGATTCAAGCGATGGGGTGTTGTATTTGGCTCGCGAGGATTTGAGTTATTCTATCGCGAACTTGGATGGAAGTCAGACGATATTCTTATTCCAGGAACGTTCTTCTCCGATCACAGATCTTAAGAACTCAACTCCAGGGGTTTTAGATCCAGGGGTTTATTAGAGCTCTCCTTTCTTATCTTTCGAATCGGATCCCCTCATTTGTGTTTAGAAGGGGGTATTTATAGGAAGGCTAAGCGAGCAGCTGGATGGCGACCTCGTGGTTCTATCTAGGACACGTGTAAGGCATGCCCTCGTGCTTAGGAGTGTAGGTAATACACGTGGCCTTGTTTAGAGGCGAGGTGCTAGAACCAGTGAGCTGCTTTCTTAGGGTTCTGGAGACCCACGAGGTACTTAAGGGACCCTCCCTGGTTGTTACGCGGTCATAGTTAATATTTAGGTCGCGAGGAGGGTTTGGTTGAGAAAACGAATGAGTACCTTACACGCGATGGATCCTATAGTGGGGCCAGATGTCTTCTTGCGTTGGGGTGATCTACTTATGACACTATATTTATGTTATTTGATTGGTCTATTTTCTATGGAATCGTCATATCTCCTCGTAACCTGGTCGTGAGTGATACGTCATTTGCGATTAGGTTTCGATAAATACGATGATTCTTATTAAAAGATCAGTTTATTTGGGTGGGCTTTGGTTGGGCCTAAAGTGCGTTTTCGGCCCATTGGGCGGAATGGTCCCATAGAGACCTATAAGTGAGGTTTTTGACTTACCATCTTCTTATTCCACATTTCTGAAAACACAAAGAGGAGAGAGAGAGTCCAAGGGTTTTCTGTGTTTTTCAGAGGCGAGATTGGAGCTTTGGTGGCGGTTTGTTTTTCAGTTCTCCAAGCGTTTACCGGCGTGTTTCATCCTTCTTTCTCAAGTAAGTCATTCCCGGTCTTTCTTCTGATCTTTTCAATTTCTGGGTTTGTGTTTTTCCCTTTTGGGGTTTTTTAGGGCAGTCGGAGACACCAAAACTAGTGGTGAAATTAACCTCTCTAGGTGAAATTTTTGGTGGTTAAGGGGTGGGGAACGAGGTGTGTTCTGGCGTCTCCTTCCCCGCCTCCTCCGCTGCTCCACCATTTCATCCCTTACCTTCTCTTTTATTTTCCCAGTGACGACTGTTTCTTATGGGGGGTAAGAGAAATTTAGTAACCTTGGGGCGGCGTTGGGACGGGGTAGTGTGGCTTTTTGGGTTTTTTCTGGAAAACCTACGTCGGTTTATTTGGATTTTCTGAAAAAACCTCCGATGACTTGGGCGGAAGAAGCCTTTTCATCTCCTCTTGTTGCCTTCTCCAAAGGTGATTTCTCGAAAATCGAGAAATCTTTATGGAGGAGACGAAAAGGCGTATCTTAACCGTCATCCGGCGGGGGGAAGATGTCTTTTCAACGCCCCTTCGGGAGGCGGTGAGGTGCCAACTTGGGCCCACAAGAGGGCTTTTTGGCGCCAATTTTTGCTTCATCGTGATGTTGAAAAGGTAGTTCCCCCTTGCTGATTTTTCTTCTTGCTGCATTTTTCCAGGGGATTTTCTTCTTGTTTTTAGAATAAAAATGTCGCAAGCGAGTGATAGCAAGAATCGTGGCATGAGCTATGGGTATGAAGAGGTTAGTTCTTCGTGAACCAGATCCCGGGTCGATGCGGACTCGGATTCCTCAGTAAGTCCAGCTCCTCTTCTACCGAGTAAAAGACCTCGCGATGGGAAAAAAGAGAAAGTGAAACCTAAAGTCGGTTTAATCGCGAAGAAACGAAAGATGGCAAGGACCATAAAACCTCCTTTGAAGAAGGATAACCCTGAGTATTGCCATACCTCAGAGTCGATAAATGAATTGTGAAAAGGCAAATCGTCTCGCGTACCTAAAGAGGCCAAAAGATCGGTTCGAGTGGTCCCGGGTGACTTTGCCTTGCCTCCTTACAATCGGTCAGAGGTGGATGACTGCAGCTTTTGTGAAAGTCATACTTTTGCGGCACCTCCTCCATCTTCAGCAATCTTTTTGGAACACGTAGCTCCTACCGTAGTCAAGACATTGGGTAAGGAATCGATGTTAAATGCCAAGCATTTGGAGGAGGTGACGAGGCTTTACCCATGGCCGGCTGGGATAAAGCTAGGTCTGGCTACCGCGAATGGGGGATGTTTGAATGAATACAAAGACCATGTTGTTGTTCATTTCGGCAGTTTGCTTCAAGGATTTCGCCTTCCTCTTCCCCCATTATACTCAGATTTTTTGGCACACATAAACTAATATCCAACCCAGCTTGCTTTTAATGTATGGATGTACTTGGCGGTATACATCATGCGTTGTGCCACTCTTAATCAAACGCCATCATTAGATCATCTTTTCTCTGTTCTTTCTTTGAGACATAGTGAGGGATAGGTATCCGCTTCTTTGGCTGGAAAGATTGTTGAGAGGTTATCCAGCAGTCCGGGATGGAGAAGGAAATGGTTCCTTGTTCGCGATCCCTAAAAAACTATTCTGAATTTTGTGATAAAGCCTGGCAAGTACATCGCGCCTAAAGTCAAGCATGCTGAGGCGGGGAGATGGAGAGTCGCGTTTGGGGAAGGGATTGTATCGGTACGAGGTTATAGAACAGTTGTGACCCCGGTTCGTTTAGAGATGGCCGGACTTAGTCTCCCACATCGACCGGGTCGGTGTCCAAGAGTTTTTCTCAAGTCTCTTGGCATTTTAATCATGATTTTCTTTTATCTTGACTTGTTTTAAACTTTTTTCTGCTGACATGTTAGTTGATAAATCGAAGATTGCTGCGCTCGCGAAGAAGAAAAGTGTCGTCCGAGGGGGATCCAGACCTGCCCTTGCCATTGCCCCGCGATCGGGTGATGGTCGTCAAAACATTCCCTGCAGATCTCCTCCTGTAAACAGGAGTTCTAAAGGGAAGGAACCAGTTGATGATCGGGAAAGCATATCGTCGGATGAGCAGCCGCTGGCTAATCGCAGGCAGAAACGACCAAGGGAGGGGACAGGGGCCACTATGCTCTTAAGCTCTGAGCCAATTACCCAGGCGGGGATTTCCATGACAGCTTACCGTCTGCCTGGATTTGGCCCTATTGATTTTCATAAACTGGAGATCACTAAGAAGAGTTGTCCAGCTGAACGAGATTATCTTCATTATCTGACAGATGAAGAATTAGTGGAGCAAGGCCAAAAGAGCAGGGGCTGGGTAATTTCCATCGTCATCTAAATTCTCTCTCTTTCTTTCTCTTCTTGTTTTATATATGTTTTGTTATCCTTCGTGCGTTGTTGTAGGATAATTTGCAATGGTCTGAAATGACCGGACGTTTGAGACAATATAATGACAAAGTGAGGGAGTTAAGAGGGATAGTTACTACCTTGAAGGCAAAAGTGGAAAAGCTGAAGGACGCGAAGCTTTAGGAAGTAACTATCGAGAGTCTTAACGAAGCTTTGACGAAATCCCAGAAGGACGCAGAGACGGCAAGAAGCGAGCTAGACCTGTCACGCGTTGAACTTGCGAAGGCCCAAGAAGTATGGGCTAAACATGAATCAGAGGCCTTGTGCTTGAAGGGTCAACTTGTGGATGTTGAGCGTGAGTTGGAAAGAGTTCGCGAAGAGCTTACAGGTGCGAATAGTCAATTGGAGCGCTTTACTTATGGGGAAGATGCTATTCTTTACAGGAAGTCACTTCGCGAATTCATGCTTAGTGATGACGGCCAGGGGTGGCTATCTGACTTTCTGGGGGATGCTGGTCAAGAGTGGTTAAATCATTACCTTGAGACGGATGGGCAGGATGTTCTTTATGACAGGGTTTCTGATGCGTTCATGGAGGGGGTTGAAGATGGGATTGTCCAAAGTGTCAATCGCTTCGCTCACCTTGGTGACGATGTAAGGGTCTTTCCTCCTGGTTATAAAAATGAGGATATGAAACTTAAAGACCCTAAATGTGGATGACTTCCCTCCCTTGATGTTTCAGTCGACAACGCCGCTGCCCTCGATCTTCCCTATGTTGGTGAGAAGACCCCTGAACGAGCTCGTGATGACAACCCTTGTACGGATGCTTAATTGACCGCCTCTCCCCTCTTTATGAACATTTTGTGAAGTTTTTGTGTTTGGAAATTTGCGAACATTTTTACCCGTGGTGAGAGCCTCGTGCTCTGCCATGGTCTGTGTATGCGCTTATTTTGGATGCTTTAGACATTATGGCCCATGACAAGCGATGTCTTGTTGTGGTGTGAATATTTTATGTTTAATATGCAATATATTTTTGCTTGTCTTTCGCTTGTTTTCCTTAAATAGTTTATTTTGCTGGATGGTTGAATTCGCGATACCCTTACCTATCTCCTGTCATTGATCATTTTATGAAATGAATCGTGAGATGACAAAAAGTATGGTTCACAGATTTATTATATATTATGCGGATGATAAGTAAAGATAAAAAAATTTTTAACGACGAAATATATTAGATATGGATTTTTATCTTTCGTAGTTATACTTATTCGTAGCATAGGTAGTCCGGCAAAACATCTCCATTTTCTTCCGCGCCTGGTTGCTCTATTGCTACATCGAAGTGGGCTTCTCCTTGGTATTCGAATGTAAGGTGGCTCCCTATTCTGAGGTTGTTAATATTCGCGAATGATCTCCATCCTTCCGAGAGAGAGAACCAATCCTCTTCATCTTTCTCGACTAGCACTAGAAACTCTTGGTTTGAAGGAGAGCATAGAAAGATTTGGTGCAGAAATTCTTCCCCGAATTTTACAAAGATGTATGGTAGGGGAAGTCTATGTAATTGGCTTTCCCTAAGGATTGTCTTGCTGAATTTTGGATTTGGAAAAAACATCGTGTTCATTACAAAGATCGGTGGTGGGGTTTGTGGTGGAGAAAGTTCTCCTGAAGCCATGTCAAAGCTTGGCATTGTGTTCCGATTGATTTTGATTGTACCTTGCTTCATGTTTTTATTTTATACTAGTTTGGTACATTGTGGATATGGATGTTGTTTTTGTGGAGTCATCTGAACTACCATGAAGCGTGTTATAAATATGTTACTCACGTAGATCGATGTATGAGGTGTGCTTGTAATTTTCCTCACCGCTTGGTGAGAGGTTAATACTTATCGGACATTGTTTGTTGTGTTTTTTGATATATGTTGACCTTGTGGTAGACCTACGGTGTACTTTGTTGTTTCCTTTGTATAGATTGATATAAACAAGTAAGAAGATTAAAGGTTTCTTGTTTGTATTTTTTGCGGGAAATGATGGTTGCGACACCAGTTAATATTCCAGGTGTAGTATTTCCTCGCGTTAGAGGTTTTTCTCGAGATATTGCTGTCGAGGAGCATTTATACAGGCTGGTAAGCTATATCATGCAATTTTATTCCTTGATAAGTAGAGCATTTGTGATGTATTTGTTTTTTTGTTGCAGCCTCTACCCTCTATTTATCGCGATTATGGATATGATGCACTTCGTTTAGTCCATTTGTGGACGCGTGCCGAAGAGGAATTTGTGGTGAGGGTGGAACCGTTATGGCCCAATAACTATTGGTTTACCACTGAGTGGCCCGCGTTTGTCGTTTCGAACGAGCTTCGAATTGGGACACGCTTGTTTTTTGAGTACGAAGGAAACTCTTGTTTTGATGTTGTTGCTGTGAATCATGGTCCCGATCAAAATGGTGATGTAGATGTCACAGTTTGGGTTTGAAACTGTCGATGTTGTAACTTTTTTGCGGTTATATCGTTTATCTGTTGTTGGATATTTTAGTTTGGTGTATGATAAATAAACCAATATGTTGCTGGAGTTTGTCGCTAAGAGTGTTTGAACAGAATTGTAGTTCTGTAGTTATTGGTTTTTGTGTGAAAAAATCTTTAATTTACTGATCGCGGATGAGATATATTCTTAATAAATTCTAATATCCTTTGATGTAGGAGAAACTGAGTAACATGTCTGCTCATGATAGAGATACTTACCTAGCAATCTCCAATGCCTTAGGTGTGATATTTGTGATAGAGGGACGTTATTCCCTATTGTTTCTGGATGTTTGAGGAGATTCAAATGAATGTAAAGCAATCTCGAGCTAATGGTTCGCAATATTAGTATATCCATCTCCAGCGTTTATTGGACGCTGTAGAGATTGAATTAAATATTTAAACAATCCATTAGATAATTGGTCGTGATATATGGACGTCTATCTTACGCGTCTTTGGATGTCAAGGAGATTTATTTAATGTTCAAGTAATCTCCAGGGAATGGATCGCGAAATAGATATGTATATCTTCATCATTTTTTGGACGTTAAGGAGATTAATTTAATAATCAAGTAATCTCCAGCGAATGGATCGCGAAATAGAAAAGTCTATCTCCATCATTTTTTGGACGTTGAGGAGATTAATTTAATAATGAAGTAATCTCTAGCGAATGGATCGCAAAATAGAAAAGTCTATCTCCATCATTTTTTGGACGTTAAGGAGATTAATTTAATAATCAAGTAATCTCCAGCGAATGGATCGCGAAATAGAAGAGTCTATCTCCATCATTTTTTGGACGTTAAGGAGATTAATTTAATAATCAAGTAATCTCCAACGAATGGATTGCGAAATAGAAGAGTCTATCTCCATCATTTTTTGGACATTAAGGAGATTAATTTAATAATCAAGTAATCTCCAGCGAATGGATCGCGAAATAGAAATGTCTATATCCATCATTATTTGGACGTAGGATTTCAGTGATAAAAAAAATTCAAATAGAGTAACAATAGTATAAATCCTGGGAAAACGGGTTTTTATTGATGATATGAGTTTCATTGAAAAAGAAAGGAAATACATTTAGAACATTGCTTACCACACCGTTTTTTGGGATCTAATGGAAACCATTTGATCTTGGACCGTTGTAATCGTCATTGTAGGGTTCGTCGTCGATGTAGTAACCTTCCTTGTCGAAAAAATGGACTTGAAACCTTGTTTTCCCTAGGTGGGTGAACTTTATTGATGTTTCCAACTCGAGTCCGTGTGTTTCAACAAAGTCCCTTATTGTTAGGAGGAGGAAGGTCGAGTATCTCAAATACAGATATAATGATGTATATGTAAACCAACTCCTAGACTATGCAAATAATTACAAGACTTCCTCCCGTTGTAGTGGAAGGGTAGTCAGGATCGATCCACGAGGAGGCGTGTCAGCGGGATCCTAGTAGCGTTGGAAATCTCACGTCTTACGTTGACCAGAAGCCTCGATTTCGACCTTGGTGCTCAATGTCGACCTCGGCTGTCGATTCTTCCTGCAATAGAAGACCTGTAGAGACAAAAACAAGAAGTCGATATCGACTAGGGAAGGTCGATATCGATGTTAGCAGACGGAATCGACTGGCTCAGAAGACTGCTAGTCGATACAAATGGTCGATTTCGACGTTTGGGGTCGATATCGATGTTCAGTAAACTCCGCAGTGATGATCGTCGTCGACTCAGAAAACTGTCAACGAACTCAGTTGTCGATATCGACGTCTGTGGTCGATATCGATGTCTTCCTGCAGTGGGTTAGTTCTTCATCGGCAAAGAAAGGCCGATGATTTAAGAATGGATGAGGATGCGATGAACAGAAATAAACAGAGGTTTTGATGAATATAAACTATGTAAAAACAACTCCTAGGATTAGGGTTTACCACAACGTTAACCAATGCATGCGATAAGATAAATAAGACGGACAATTGTGTTATTTCACCCGAGGGACAAGCTTTCGCTGTACACCAACTCTTAGGATTACTCTTGCAAATAAACCTAATTGTCTCTACCAATTTTATGTTTATAACTCAAGTTGTTAGCATGAATCCCTTTTCTTTCTGATAACTCCACTCCCTTGATGAAAATCAGAATAAGTTTCAAAGGCCTTGACAGTCTGTTTGTGTCAAAGGTCTTGAAGCTTTAACAGTATTGATGAAACACAAAACCTGTTCTATATGATATTATGTTCGAATATTATTTTATGTTATTATATGCTTCCATTATATTATTATATATACACTAACCTTTCAGAAAGTATTTTCGAATATTATTTCCTTCCTTATGTTGTAAATTGAGAAGATTCAAATCGGAAGATCATGGCCTCCGAAAGTTTCCAAAGATAGAAGATCCAGCTCAAGCCATGATCCTCTCTAGCCATTGGTGAAGATCCTTAGGCGCCGATTTGTTTCAATAAAAAGAAAAGGAAGAAGAAGACAGCTATACACCTGTTGAACACAAGCTTTCATACACTCAAGCCTTCAAGCAAGATCTGTCTTCTTCGTGTGCTCTCTGCTAGTCCTTAAGAGTCTGTTATTTCATTTCAAAGCATTTGAGAGTTACACTGTGAGCTGATATGATATATTTCGAGAGAGTGTTATACTCAAGAGTTTGTAACTCAGGAAGTAGACACTAGGCGATTGATTCACTAAGTGTAAGAGGATTGTACTAGATAGCATAGAGAGGTGGGGCTCTTCTAGATTGGTCTAGGACTCCAAGGGAACGTGAGTTGACTAGATTGCAATTGTATATGAGAGATGCTTCTCGGGGAGCTACTAGGATCCTAAGTCTTGTGAATCAATAAAAGCCGGTTGAATCCTAGGGTTGTGGAAGAACCCTAGGCGGGGACGTAGGTCAAGTTCGTGCCGAACCTCGTAAACAACTCATCGAGTCCTTTACTTATTGCTTTACCTTATTTCCGCACTTGGTTCTACTGTTTAACTTTGTGATTCAGGTTTTCAAAGAAAAGACTAAGTCTAATCTCAAAGGATTTTGCACGAGCTTCAAAAGTCTTGATAATCTGCGAAAAACCGGCATACTCTATTTAACCCCCCTTCTAGAGTATTTCTATATTACTTTGTTTTACATTATTGAACCTTCAATTGGTATCAAAGCTTTACTCACTGCTTTTGATCTAACAATCTTGTGAGTTTTCGATCATGTCTTGTAAAGCAAGCGGAGGATTTGCATAGGGAAGGTCTACCAGCAGACCACCACTCTTTGTAGGAAACAACTTTGTCCACTGGAGATCATTGATGAAGATGTTCATCATAGACCAAGATTTGGAACTTTGGAACATTATAGAGAATGGGCCAAAGATTCCAGAGAAAGATGGACCAAATGGAACCAAAGTCGCAAAGAAGGAGTCTGAATACATCCAAGCGGATCTTGAACTCGTCTCCAAAAACTACAGGGCTATTAACTTACTTTATTGTGGTCTTAGCACTGATGAGTTTAACCGTATTTCATCTTGTAGGTCAGCTAAAGAGATTTGGGACAAGCTGGTCGTCACCTATGAGGGAACCGGCCAAGTGAAGGACACCAAGATTAGCATCTTCCTTCGAAAGTATGGACTTTTCAAGATGAAGCCTGATGAGTCTATCAAGGTCATGTTCACACGATTCACAGAAATCACCAACAACCTTGACTCTCTCGGCAAGAGCTTTACAAACGTTGAGAAAGTAAGGAAGATATTGAGGTGTCTCCCAAAAGAAAAGTGGGGTCCTAAAGTAACAGCTATAGAGGAAGCCCAAGACCTCACTACTCTGCCTCTTGACGACCTGCTTGGGAAACTGATCACGCATGAGATGATCCTTAATGAAGACGATGGAGAACTTCCAACAAGCACTAAGAATTTGGCGCTCAAATCTAAGAAGGATGACAACAAAGATGAATCTGATTCCGAAGACGAGGATGACGATGAGGATGATCCTTTTGCTCTTATCACAAGAGGCCTTGCTCGAATCCTCAAAATGAAGAAACAATTCAACAACAAGGATGGATCAGAGTCTTCTAAATTCCGAGGTAAGTCTCAATACAACTAAAATGATAAGAAGACTAAACCGTTGTCTTGTTTTGAATGTGGTGAAACAGATCATCTTGTGAAAGACTGCCCTCAAAAGACGAAGAGCCAGTCCAAGAAGGGTGATAGATGGAAAAAGAAAGCCATGGTGGCAACTTGGAGCGATTCTGACTCCGACTCTGACTATGAGAAGGCCAATGTCTGTCTTATGGCATCAGGAGATGAATCTCACGATGAGAAGCTTGAGGTAACCGTAAGAGAACTTATGGCAAGTCCAAAAGAGGTATTATCGGAATTCCTTTCTAATATGATTGCCAATGAAGATAAACTTATTGCCCAAACTAACACTCTTATTAAGAGAACTGTGGACCAGGAAAGAACTATTGAGGATTTGTCTATGAGGGTCAAAAGTCTTGAAGCTTCTTATTCAGGTCTTGACATTAAAGTCAAGACTCTTGACTCAGAGAAATCTGAACTCAAGCAAGATCTCTCGTCTCTGAGAAGTGAACATCATGACTTAGAGAACGAGATGATCTCCCTGAATAATAAGATTCAAGACCAACAGACAGCCCTCATAAGTTTTACCAAATCCAAAGGCACTCTTGATAGGATGTTGGGTGAGCAACAAAGTTCTCTAAAAAAAAGTGGTATTGGTTACAATCCAAGGTTTTTAAAGAAGCAGCACATTACCACCTTTGTAAAGTCAAAAGGAAGCAGAACCTCTCCTATATGTCACCATTGTGCTCGAAAGGGACATGTAAAAGAGACCTGCCCCTATAGAAGAAAGGATCCATATATCATTCATAATACATTCCCTGTTCATTTGAGAAAAGAACGGATAACACAAGTTTGGGTCCCAAAAGGCACTATTTTACCAAATATGGTCTATCCCAATAATGGACCCAAATTTGCTTATTGGTCTAGCCACAAAGGTTGATGTTTGTTTTGCAGGAGATCACCAAGGTGAATGAGAAAAAATGGATTATGATAGTGGATACTCGAGGCATATGAGTGGGAAGAGGTCTCTCTTTCATGATCTAAAGGAGCAATCCACAGGAACAATCACTCTTGGTGACAAAGGAAAGTGTGACATCGTTGGTATTGGTAGCGTTGGGAGTGATTCCAACCATAGTATTAAAAATGTCTATCTTGTGAATGGTTTAAAGTATAATTTGCTTAGTGTTTCTCAATTATGTGATAGTGGCAATAATGTCAGATTTAACAAGAAAAGATGTCTAGTGTGCAGAGAAGATACATGTGAAGTTATACTAACTGCATATCGTTACAACAATATATACGCTGTGAATGCTGATCAAGTGGCACAAGTAAGCTTAACCTGTCTAAAAGCTTTGACGGACGATCCAAAGCTCTGGCACAGGAGACTCGGTCATGTGAGTCCACATACAATACAGAAGCTTGTGTCCAAAGGGCTTGTAAGAGGACTACCTGAGATGGACTTCAAAGGTATTGATATGTGCAATGCATGCACACGAGGTAAACAATCTCGTAGCTCCTTCAAACCCAAAAAGGTTGTAAGTTCTTCTAGACCCCTTGAACTCTTACATATGGATTTATGTGGTCCTATGCGAGTCAAATCTCCCAATGGTAAAAAGTAAATGCTTGTTGTTGTTGATGATTTTTCTAGATATACTTGGGTTGCATTTTTAAAAGAAATATCAGAGGCCTTATTTGAGTTTTCAAAACTTTGTAAGGAGTTGCAAACTTTAAGAAACGAGCCCATAGTGTCAATTCGAAGTGATCATGGTAGGGAGTTTGATCAACTTCAGTTTGATTTGTTTTGTGCTAAATATGGCATCTCCCATAACTTTTCTGCTCCTAGGACACGTCAACAAAATGGGGTTGTGGAACAAAAGAACCGCACCCTAGAGGATATGGCTGATGTACACATTTGCACCTTTGTTTATTGCATCTTTTGGCTTCATATTTCATTCGATTTCCAAAGAAAAGGTTCAAAAGAATATAAACTTGTGTAAGAATGGGCTAAAATGCAAGAAATAAAGTCTGCACAAGTTTTGAGCTAACCATGCAGGAATTCGAGCGAAAACAGAGTCAAAACGGAGAAGCCAAGTGAAGCTGAGCAGAGGTAGATATCGACCCTAGACCCAGATATCGACCTCTGGGGTAGATATCGACCTCAACATAGACATCAAGTGAAGCTGAGAAGAGGTAGATATCGACCTTAGACCTAGATATCGACCCCCAGTGTCGATATCGACCCCATATCGACCTCAACATAGAAATCGACCAGAGCTGAACAAGTGGAGCAGGAACAGAGACCTCGATATCGACCCCTGGTGTCGATATCGACCCCTTATCTCGACAGAAGATAGACTCGATTTCGAATGCGGATTGGAACTATATCTTCAAGGAGGCATGGATTTATCTCATACTTTCAAAGATAGAGGACAGCTGAAGTTTTATTTATCTTTTACCATTAAGTTTTATCAAAATAAAAGACCTATCCTAATTGTTCGGATAGAGTTCATAGTTTAGATAGGAGTTACAATCTTTGGATAGCGAGGATTTGTAGCCTATAAATAAAGCCTTAGGGGTTGATTTGTTACATCATCCAATCTCAGAACAATCCATTGACCCAAGACAAAGACAATAGAGTTAGAGTTAGAGAGAAGTTTTAGGGTTTGACGTTTGGGAAAGTTGACGTTGAGTTGTAAAGCTTCGGAGTTTATTTTAATGCAAGTTTCTTCCTTTCAATTGACGATGAGTTCCATGATGAGAAGCGAGTAGTTTCCCAAAGCTCTTAGGGTCGGGGTGAGCCCGACGTTAGCCATGTGCGCTTGAGATAAGTATTTGATGTTGATATCGTTGTGTCTATCTCTCCTCCTACAATTCTATGTTTAGTCCTAATCGAAAGAAAAGGGATTCATGCTAACAACTTGAGTTATAAACATAAAATTGGTAGAGACAATTAGGTTTATTTGAAAGAGTAATCCTAAGAGTTGGTGTACGGCGAAAGCTCGTCCCTCGGGAGAAATAGCGCAATTGTCCGTCTTATTTATCTCATCGCATGCATTGGTTAACGTTGTGGTAAACCCTAATCCTAGGAGTTGCTTTTTACATAAGTTAATTCATTAAAACCCACTGTTTTATTTCTGTTCATTGCTTCTCTCTCCACTCTTAAATCTTCGGCCTTTCTTTGCCGACGAGAAACTAACACACTGTAGGGAGACATCGATATCGACCCCAGACGTCGATATCGACCACTGAGTTCGTCGACAGTTTTCAGAGTCGACGACGAACATCGCTGCGGAGTTTGCTGAGCATCGATATCGATCCCTGACGTCGAAATCGACCCTTCTGTATCGATTGGTAGTCTTCTGAGCCAGTCGATTTCGTGGACTAACATCGATATCGACCCCCACCAGTCGATATCGACCACTTGTTTTTGTCTCTGCAGGTCTTCTGTTGCAGAGAACATCGACAGCCAAGGTCGACATCGAGGCCCAAGGTCGAAATCGAGGCTTCTGGTCGACGCAGACGTGAAATTTCCAACGCTACTAGGATCCCGCTGACTGATGTGCACGTATTTAGTTATATTTACCCATATGTTTTGATGTCAATTTGAGTCATTTTCATAGGGTTTTGCATTGGGTTTAAGGTCTTTTGCACGTGTTTTCATATTTTATGAGAAATAGATGTCTTCACTAGCTTTTGTGTGTTTTACAGAATTTTAGAAGCTGATTTTGGAGAAGTTTTCAACTATGAAAAGAAGCGGAAAAGAATTTGGAGCGCATATGAAAAAGAACGGAAGCAATCGGAGTTCAAACGAAGGAGATATAAGCATTTTTCCGAGCCGTACCGACCCCGTACCGACCACACCTGGGTCGGTACCGAGGCCTGATCTGGACAAGCAAGACGAGATGAGCAACAGTGGCCATACCGACCCTAGGGGGGGTCGGTACCGAGGTCTTCCGCTTCG
Organism: Persicaria maculosa; assembly: GCA_963922045.1. Lineage (NCBI taxonomy): Eukaryota > Viridiplantae > Streptophyta > Magnoliopsida > Caryophyllales > Polygonaceae > Persicaria > Persicaria maculosa. The sequence goes on from OY998271.1 coordinate 23,705,134, forward strand.
GTATAGGTCCCAGCGGAGCTTATTTACCCGGATTTAATTATTTTTACCTATTTTCCTTAGATAGAATTTAGATAAAATTCACATATTGGTTATTTCCTAATTAGGTTTATGGGATACTAAGTATATATAGGATTTTTAGGGTTTGGAGGAGCTCTCTTCTTCATACCGAATTTTCAGCCTACGTTAGAATTCTCAGCACTCGTTTAGGAGCGTTTGTGAGCGGATTTGAGAGCTTTTTGAAGCGATTTCTTCGGCAAAAGTTGAGGAACGTTTTGTAAGGCTTTTGGGACGCATTGTTGACATTATTCTCCGGTTTTTATTCAATTTAATTTTCTGATTTTTAGTCTTTTCATGAATTTTGAGTTATTCACCATGAATATGCGTGAGTAGTCGCTTTTTCTAGGGTTGGGGTGATCCCAATGATAGTTATGCTCGCGATTTTGCTATGAATTGGTAAATTGATTGGTTCTTATCTATTTATATGCTTAAGTACTCAATAGAAATTGGGGAAATTCCTTTTTGCAATTGAATTGAAAGATTGAATTGTGAATTGGATAGTAATTAGGGTTTTGAATGAAAGTTTGATAACCTAATTAAGATTGTTAGTAAAGTTTATTAATTTGTGAAAATAAATTGATTACTTTGCTAGGGTTGATGCAAATTGACCTATTTAATAGATAAAAACATGATTTTTATATGATTCATTGCAATACTTGCATGATTATCGTTGCGGTGATCCTTATTCCCTAGACTTTTATTATTATTGATATTTCCTTAAAATTCCAGCAGCCCACAAACCCCCATAATTCTATAATTTTCCATCTCTTCTTGCTAATTCTTGCTCTTTGGTAACTAGAATTGAGTCACTGACTTTCTCCCTGTGAACGAACTTGACCCTACTATACTATAGCGGGGTTTCGATCTTATAAATTTATTTGATTGAAAATAAACCCTTCAACAAATTGGCGCCGTTGCCGGGGAGATTTCAATTGTGTCAAAGTTTTAGTTACTATTAGGGTTTGGGAGTAGCCCATTCCCTTTGCTTTTAATTGTGGTGTCTTTGTTTTTGTTTTTGGTTTCAGTTTATGCCATCGGGGCGACGTCGGCTTGATTTTGATTTTGCTATCGATCCCGAACCGGAACGCTCTTTTCATCGCAGACTACGAGAAGCCAGGACAATGGGAGACAACACAGGAAACAATGTTGACGTTGTTGCGCAGATGGCTGACCTCCGTCGTCAGATGGAGCAATTTCGGCTCACCGCAGAAAGAGAAAGGGAGGCTGCAGCGAGAGAAAGGGAAGCGACTACTCGTCTGCAACAGCAGTTGGATGCTATCCCAAGGAATGCAAAGCAATACATGCACCCAGAACTGAGGGCGCCCGAATCTGCAATCGTCCTCCTCGAGATTGAGCGAAATTTTGAGATTAAATCCCACTTTATTTCTTTAATTAAAAGATCTCAATTTGAGGGCAAAGCTCATGAATGCCCTATGCTTCATATTAAGAACTTTATTGATTTATGCGATATAATTGCTGCTGATGATGTATCGCTGGAATATGTGCAACTAAAGGCATTTAAATGGTCTCTTTCAGGAAAGGCTCTGAATTGGTTGGAGAGTTTGGCGCCTAGGTCCATCACTACATGGAAGGCTTTGTATGACTTGTTCATGACAAAGTTCTTTCCACCGGCAAAGACAACGGAGCTTAGGAAGAAAATCACCTCCTTTCACCAATTGCCAGGAGAGACATTTTTGGAGACTTGGGAGAGATTCAAGGAGTTGCAGAGACAATGCCCTACCCACGGGCAACCTGAGTATGTCCTCCAAGAAATCTTCTTCCAAGGCATCAATGCAGAGACTAAGACTCGATTGAACCTACACACCGATTGTGGGTTCCTCGAGATGAATCCAACTGATGCATGGGCTCTATTGGACAAGCTAACGGAGTACGACGCTATGTATGGCACCCCAGTAGCGAGACCGTCAGGTAAGAAACTTTATGAGCCTGCTGATGAAATTGACCCAGATGTGCGTAGGCAATTCCATGAGGATGAGACCCGACGCCTCAAGAAACAAGTAAGTTTTCTATCTAGAAATCAACCTTGTTTAGAATGCGGTTCTCTAGCTCATAATACTATAGATTGCAATAATATTAGCCAGGTACAAAGGGCGGAACACTACGAAGAGGTGAGTTATATGAGGGCTCCTTATAGGAACCCCAATAATAATAATAATTATGCGGGGAATCAAAATAACAATTATGCAGGGAGGAACAACAATTACCCTAATTGGGGTAACTATGGACAAGGACAAGGGAGTCAACCTCCTCCGCAACAAGATCAAAGGGTTCCCCCATATAGGCCCCCTGGGTATCAAGAACCACCATCATGGGTACAAGAGCTTAAGGAAGGATTCAATGGGCTTCGTGCCGATGTGAATTCCCAATTTAAGGGGGTTCATGCACAACTAGGAGAGTTAGAAACATGGAAGAAGGGAGTTGAGTCCCAACTGGGTAATCTCGCGGCACAAATCCCAGGGCCTCAAGGGAAGCTCCCAGGCCGCACCGACGAGAACCCTAGGGGGCAAATAGCTGCAATACACCTAAGAAGTGGAAAGGAGGTGCCTGGTCGAGAAAGCACGCCAAACGAGGAAGAAAATGGGGACAAAAGTGTCCATACCGAGGCCGTACCGACCCCCACAACCTCGGTACCGACACCCCCAGCAGGTACGATCTCTTCTTCTCCCGTTTCTCCTAATTCCAGTAGCCATACCGAGGCCGTACCGACCCCCACAGCCTCGGTACCGACCCCCCCAGCAGGTACAATCTCTTCTTCTCTCGTTTCTCCTAATTCCAGTAGCCATACCGAGGCCGTACCGACCCCCACAGCCTCGGTACCGACCCCCTCAGCAGCGACAGATTCTTCTGCAAGGCCTATTTCAGCCCCGAATCCGATGAAGGTGCTCCCATATCCTCCGAAAAAGGTAAAGGACACAGCGGAAGGTAAGTTTCAAAAGTTTGTGAAGATGCTTCAAAGTTTGAATATATCTATTCCTTTCACTGACGCTTTGAGTGAGATGCCAGCTTACACTAAGTTTTTGAAAGACATCTTAGCTAAGAAGAGATCCATGTCTGAGCTTGCTGACGAGGTCCGTTCAGTGAAGCTCCCTGAGAAACTTGGAGATCCAGGTAAGTTTGCCATTACTATTGGTGTAGGATCTTACCGTTTCAAGGCTTTGTGTGATTTAGGTGCAAGTGTAAGCCTTCTCCCCCTTTCGATATGGGCTAAAACAAGCTTGGGAGCTCTAGAGCCGGTCAACATGAGAGTATCCATGGCAAATGGAGCGGTGGTATCACCAACTGGGGTGATTGATGATGTGCCTGTCCGTGTAGGTAAGTTTTTCATCCCCACTGATTTTATTGTTATGGATATGCCAGAGGATCCAGTGGTGCCTATCATTCTTGGAAGGCCCTTCTTAGCCACCACTGGAGCAATAATTGATGTTAGGAAGGGACTCCTAACATTTGAGATCGGGGAGGACATCGTTGAGTTTCGCTTCAATCCAACGATGAAGGAAACCACGGACATGGTAGAGGTAAGCTATTTTGATTGTCTTGAGTCTGCAGGCCCAGTCCCAGGTCTTCTGGCGGATCAAGAAGAAATTTATTCTTTAGAGGTCCTAGAAGCAATATTGAGGACGGATGAGGAAGAGCCCAAACTTGTTCCAATCGAGCCTTCCCCAGAGCTTAAGCCACTTCCGGAAGGTTTGAGGTATGTTTTCTTGGGTCCTAATTCTACTTTTCCTGTGATCATTAATTCGAAATTGAATGAGGAAGAAGTAGAGAAGTTACTTGATGTGCTTAGAACCTATAGGAAGGCTATTGGTTATTCTTTGGATGATATCATTGGAATTTCACCTTCTTTATGCATGCATCGAATATTCATGGAGGATGATCATAAGCCGACCATAGAACGTCAGCGTAGGCTTAACCCAAATATGCAAGAAGTAGTCAAATCTGAAATTTTGAAAATGTTAGATGCTGGAATTATTTATGCTATTTCTGACAGTAAATGGGTGAGCCCGGTTCATGTTGTCCCTAAGAAAGGGGGAATGACTGTGATAGAGAATGAGAAAGGTGAGTTAGTACCTACTAGGACCACTACTAAATGGCGCATGTGCATTGATTATAGGAAGTTGAATAGTGCTACTAGGAAAGATCATTTTCCTCTTCCTTTTATTGATCAAGTTCTTGAGCGTCTAGCACAACACAATTATTTTTGCTATTTGGATGGCTATAGTGGTTTTTGGCAGATTCCCATTCATCCGGATGAACAGGAGAAGACAACTTTTACTTGTCCTTATGGAACTTTTGCTTACAGGAGGATGCCATTTGGGCTCTGTAATGCCCCTGCAACTTTTCAAAGGTGTATGATGGCTATTTTTTCTGAGATGATTGAGGATATAGTAGAAGTGTTTATGGATGATTTTTCTGTTTATGGTTCTTCTTTTGATTCATGTCTTGCCAACTTGAGTAGGGTGCTAGAAAGATGTGAAAAAACTAATTTGGTGCTTAATTGGGAAAAATGTCACTTTATGGTTCAAGAGGGAATTGTTTTAGGGCATTTGGTTTCAAATAGGGGAATTGAGGTAGATCGTGCTAAAATTGAATTGATTGAGAAACTACCTCCTCCCTCCAATGTGAAAGATATTAGGAGCTTTCTAGGACATGCAGGCTTTTATAGGAGATTCATTCAAGACTTCTCAAAAATTGCTAAACCTTTAACTAACTTGCTTATGAAGGATGTAGCTTTTGAGTTTTCTGCAGAGTGTCTTGAAGCGTTCAAAAAATTGAGAGAAGCCCTTGTCTCCGCTCCTATTATGCAATCACCCGATTGGAACCTACCCTTTGAGATCATGTGTGATGCTAGTGATTATGCCGTAGGTGCTATGCTTGGGCAAAGGAAGGACAAGAAGCTTCATGCCATCTACTATGCAAGTAAGACACTTGACGAAGCGCAGAGTAAGTACACCACGACGGAGAAGGAATTCCTCGCCGTGGTATTTGCTTTTGAAAAGTTTCGCACTTATTTAGTAGGTTCTAAAGTCATTGTCTATACGGATCATGCTGCGGTAAGATATTTGATGACTAAAAAGGATGCCAAGCCTAGGCTCCTTCGTTGGATGCTTTTGTTGCAGGAATTCGATTGTGACATTAGGGACAAGAAAGGAGCAGAGAACTTGGTGGCTGACCATCTGTCTAGGTTACCCTTGGACCACCTCATGGAGTCCGAAAATCAAGTTCCAATCAATGACTCCAGGCCGGACGAAAACCTCATGAGGAACGAGTCGGTAAGTTCCGGTAAGGACTCCTTTTACACCCCTCCTTCTTCTCCTAGTTCTCATCATATTTGTGCTATTAGAGGGTCAAGGACGCCTTGGTTCGCGGATTTTGCTAATTATATTGTAGGGGGAGAAATCCCTAAGGATTTGACTTCGCAAGCCAAGAAGAAGTTCCTCCACGACGTCAAGCAATACTATTGGGATGAGCCTTACTTGTTCAAGCAAGGAAGCGACCATATCTTTAGACGTTGTGTGCCAGAGGAAGAGATTGAGAGCATCATCAACCATTGTCACACCCTTCCGACGGGTGGCCACGCAAAGAGCTTCAAGACCACGGCGAAGATTCCTCAAAGTGGCTTCTATTGGCCTACCTTGTTCAAGGATGTACATGCTTACATTGAAGGTTGCGATGAATGCCAAAGAGCGGGGAACATTACTTGGAGACATGAGAACCCTCTCACCGGAATCCTTGAGGTTGAACTTTTCGACGTATGGGGTATTGATTTTATGGGGCCCTTCCCTTCATCAGGGCCTTATAAATATATTATGGTAGCTGTCGATTATGTTTCTAAATGGGTTGAGGCAATAGCTACACGAACTAATGATTCTAAAGTTGTAGCTAAATTTATGAAGACTAACATATTTCCCAGGTTTGGAGTCCCAAGGGTTCTTATTAGCAATGGAGGATCCCATTTCATAGAAAGGGGCTTCGAGGCTCTTTTGGCTAAGAATGGGGTGACTCATAGGGTGGCAACACCTTATCACCCTCAAACTAGCGGCCAAGTGGAGGTTTCAAATCGGCAAATAAAGAGCATCCTAGAGAAGACGGTGTCGCGCTCACGAAAGGATTGGTCATCTAAGCTAGATGATGCACTTTGGGCTTATAGGACAGCGTACAAGACACCATTGCGCACAACTCCCTACAACTTGGTTTACGGTAAGTCTTGTCATTTGCCCGTCGAGCTTGAGCATAAAGCATTATGGGCTCTTAAGGAACTCAACATGGACCTCGATGCGGCCGGAGCAAAGAGATTCATGGACTTGCAAGAGTTGGAGGAGTTGAGGCTCAAGGCTTATCAAAACGCCGAAATCTACAAAGAGCGAACCAAGAAGTGGCATGACAAGAAGTTGGTACCAAAGACATATGAGGTAGGTGATAAGGTTCTTCTATTCAATTCTAGATTGCGTTTGTTCCAAGGGAAGCTTAGATCACGATGGAGCGGACCATTCGTGGTTCATCATATCTATCCCCATGGAGCGGTGGATCTAATTGACGAAGGAGGAGCCATATTCAAGGTCAATGGTCACCGACTCAAGAAGTACTATGATAGAGTGAGTCCGGAGGAAGAAATAAGAGTTACTTGGGCTCTTACAACATTGGAATGAAGATGAGGTAACCACGTCAAGCTAACGACGTTAAAGGTAGCGCTTACGGGAGGCAACCCGCTTTATTTCTTTTTCTTTCTAAGTTTTATTTTTAGTTTTTAAATTTTAGGATAGGTAGGACAGTTGGGGTGGAGCGTATTGCACTAACCATGCAGGTCTTAGGAGGGAACCACTGCGAAAACGGGCGAAAAACGGAAAAGGAAGCTCAACAGAAGCTGTACCGAGGCCATACCGAGGTCCCTAGGGTCGGTACCGACCCTCCTGACGGATAGGTAAGTGAATCTCGGAAAACTGAGAAATTCCAGTAGCCGTACCGAGGCCGTACCGAGGCCCCTAGGGTCGGTACCGACCCTCCTGACGGACAGGCAAGAGAATCTCGGAAATCCGAGAAATTCCAGTAGGCATACCGAGGCCATACCGACCCCCACAGCCTCGGTACCGACCCCCACACAGGAAAAAAAAAAATTTATTTTACCTTTTTCTTTTATTCCTTTTTCTTTCTTTCCTTTTTCTTTCCTTTTTTTTTTCTTCTCTCCTCTTTCCTTCTCTTCTTCCAACTGTGCAGCACCCAGCCCCTCTTCTCTCTTCGATTGCCCGAGCCCCGCCGAGCCATCTCTGGCCGCACCCACCCAGCCAGCTCGAACCCCCATCCCGTGGCGCACCCCCTGACCCCTGAACCACCCTGGCTCGAGCCTCCAGCAGCCCACACCGAGCCCTGTTCTGCACACCGAGCCCTGTTCTGCACACCGAGCCCTCTTTCGAAGCCACCCCGACTCCTCCTCTCTCTCGGCGCCACCCACGGCCACCACAGCCCACCTCCGGCCACACCACCACCCCAGCTCGAACCCCCATCCCGTGGCGCACCCCCTGACCCCTGAACCACCCCGGTTCGAGCCCCGCTGAGCCCAGCTCGAACCCACTCGTCTTGCTTGTCCAGATCAGGCCTCGGTACCGACCCAGGTGTGGTCGGTACGGGGTCGGTACGGCTCGGAAAAATGCTTATATCTCCTTCGTTTGAATTCCGATTGCTTCCGTTCTTTTTCCTATGCGCTCCAAATTCTTTTCCGCTTCTTTTCATAGTTGAAAACTTCTCCAAAATCAGCTTCCACCCCGACTCCTCCTCTCTCTCGGCGCCACCCACGGCCACCACAGCCCACCTCCGGCCACACCACCACCCCAGCTCGAACCCCCATCCCGTGGCGCACCCCCTAACCCCTGAACCACCCTGGCTCGAGCCTCCAGCAGCCCACACCGAGCCCTGTTCTGCACACGGAGCCCTGTTCTGCACACCGAGCCCTCTTTCGAAGCCACCCCGACTCCTCCTCTCTCTCGGCGCCACCCACGGCCACCACAGCCCACCTCCGGCCACACCACCACCCCAGCTCGAACCCCCATCCCGTGGCGCACCCCCTGACCCCTGAACCACCCCGGTTCGAGCCTCGCTGAGCCCAGCTCGAACCCACTTGTCCCGTTTCACTGTTTTGGTCGTTTTGGCTCGTTATACCTTCGAAATCCCGATTTTTCTTCTTCATTCAACTCAATTTTGGTATGATTTCTTACCCTAAACTTGTTTATTTCAATTATTTTGATTGATTTGATAATTTGGGTTGAGATTGAAACCTAGGGTTTGATTTAGGAGCGGAATTTGGGGCTTTTTGCCGAAAGCCAAATTGGTCGAAATTGATGACATGGTTGTGTTGTTGGGTTGATATAGAGTTACTTTCATGTTCATGGCAATGTAAAATTCTTTATGGATTGTGCGCTAATTGAATTTTAAAATTTCATTGCGATCCGTTTCAGGCATTGATTTTGGATTTGATTTTTATGCTTTTTGGTTGATTAGCTTCTTCTATTCTAGCATAATATCTATTCCCTTGCATGATTTGACATTGCAAACAAGTTATATGTCTATTGTATATTTATTTGACTTATTTTGAACTTAAGTATGGGGTTGTCATGGTTGGTTTGTCCATATGGAGTTTTGCATTACTTATGTTACCTTCATGAGTATATGGCTTTATGATTAGGTGTTGCAATATAGTAACCTTACATGATGACTATATTGTCTATATTGTTTTCTCTATTCATATATTCAATGTAGAGCGTATGGTTACATATATAGGTAATGCATTCTATTCTGCATGATGGTGATTTTATATGCATCGGAGCTTATTTTATATTGTTTATATGCAATTATTTCTTTAGGTGGTATCTCTTGCGCTTAGCTATTTATATGCACTCGGGCTCTATGTGTTTATATGTGTTTTTCTAGTGCATATTATCATTCTTAATTTGCATGGTTAGATGTTAGCTTCTTTTGAGTTTAGCTGATTTGGTTTGGTTTCACTGTTCTAGAAAGAATTTTAGTTTTCAATTGGTTTCTCTTGTATAGGAAAATGTTCAGTCGTCAACGTAGCAAGAGGGCTAGGGAGTCATCCGCTACAGTTCCGTTGGACAATGTCGTCATCTCCGACTCCCGTTTGAAGAAGGATTACAAGGAGTTCCACAAGAAGGGCAATCTGAAGGCCCGATGGTATAGCCCTGATGATGGAGAGCGCCTTGGGGTACATGATGACTTATTGGAGGCCTTCTCTTACTTAGGCGCCACTAGTCTTCTGGATCATGTCCACCACCACTACCCCGCTCTTACTGCAGAGTTCACGGCTACATTGGAAAGCGATATGGCTAGTCCAGATTTTGTGGGCCCTATTACATTCCAGCTGGGGAATGTTCAACACTCCTTCACTTTGCAGCAATTTAATGCATTGCTGGGATTTCCTAACCCACGGGCATACAATCATCTCAGCTGCAAGGCCCTTCAGACTTGGACTCTAATTACGGGCAACCCCTATTGGCCTTCTCGAGGAGCACTTCAAGGTAAGGACATTGCGAACCCTCTTTTCCGTATTATTTTAAGAATTTTTGGTAGCACTATATGGGCCAAGAAGGAATTATCTAGACCAACTAGAACTGAAGTGGCATGTTTGAGAGGGGTACTATTTGAGATGCAGACACCCCTGAACTTGGGGTTTGAGTTCATTATGCATGTCTTGGCCTATAGAGCACGCACGGAAGAAATCTGGTATGGAGGCCTGGTAACGCTGTTGGCCAGGCGCCTTGAGGTTGACTTCACTAGATACAAGGCTGTGCCCATTCTGATGATTGACACTGCATACTTGATTGGTGCTAATGTGATCAAGCGCAACGGAAACAAGTTCCTGTCAGTTTTTTATGATCACGAGGTGGAGATTACCAAGCCAAATATGGACTTGTTGTACGTCCCTAACTGGATTATCACTTGGGCTTCTGAACCTTCACCTACTCCAGAGGATATTCTGAATGATCCTTTAAGACGACAGAGACCATCGAGATACCCCCGCCCGGACAACACTTTTGCCTTGGTGGTGCCTCCACCTAGTTTATTTGACGGTTTTGGATCCTTTGGGCAGGGACCCTACCCTGAGCATAGGCAGCAAGAGCACGACACTGACTATATGGATCATGACACTAGGCCTAGTAGCCATCCCTTTTCTGACGGGCCTGGCCCGAGCAGTTATGCGCCTCAGTATTCTCCTAGCCTTACTGACGTCATGGATGAGCTTAGATCTCTGAGACTGGGCCAGGAAGCCCTATAGAATGGGCAGGGTGCTCTTATGGAGGAGTTTGCACGCTTGAACAAGAGGATGGACAAGCATGAAACGCACCAGTATTCCTTCATGGCTTGGGCATCTTCTTTCTTTCCACATCATCGATTACCACCACCACCTTCTCCGTAGAGTTTATGAATGTCTTCAGCAGCTTCTGAATTTCTTTGTGAGTTTCTGAGTCTTTTTCCTTTTACTTTGATTTTTCTTTTGACAGTGGGGACACTGTCTATTTTTAAGTATGGGGTGGGGGATTCAGAAACTATGTTTAGGTGTTTTGTATTATATTTATGTTTATGTGTTACATTTTACCTTAGTTGGATTATGTTATGCATTCATGTTTAAGTTTTTTTATGCATTTGAGTCTTTTGTCATATTTTAGTCACTTGAGTCTTGCTTTTGTCATATTTTAGTTCCGAAAAAAAAAAAATAGTGTCGAAAAAGAAAGAAAAAAAAAATGCATGTTTATCTTCATTTTGTCTTATGTTTTAGTGAGTTTATACCCTAACTTAGATGTCCTATGATGAAATCTAATAATTGAGCTTGATCATGTAATATCCTAAGGCATAGTTCGGATGGTTTAGCCTAAGTCGCACAAAATATTTTTTTGTCAAGTTTGACTTGCAAATGAAATTGAGCATATATGACTTTAGGATTTAGGTGATTGGAATCCAACATGTCCTAGTGAGTTACTTGGCCTATTGGGAATTGTACTTTATATATTTTTCCCTTCTTTTTGATGTGTGTATTACTCTCCTTATACATTACCTCTTGATATTGCGATGTATATCTAAGTCTTGAAACCAATATGAGATAGCTAGTCATTGCATCATTTAATCAAATGATAGAGGCACTCTTTATTAGCCACTTTTTATCCTCTTTTACCTACCTTATATATGTTTCCTTTGCTTGTAACCACTTTGAGCCTTATAGCCTATTCTTGTAACTCCACAAAATTATCCTTAGCCAAATTGAGCCTGACCCCCATTTGGGAATTAAGACTTAGAGTTGGTTGGAATGATGGTTTATGGAAGGAATGAGCTTGTGTTTGAGTTCAAGTGAGAAGGATTTTCGAGCTAATTGAGTTATGGGTTGGTTTGATATTTTTATCTTGCTATGCATATTATGTAAAAGGATTTTTGGCTCACCCTATAAATGCACTATTATTTTTATTATGTTATTTTTCTTTTTCGAAAAAAAAAAATTCAGAAAAAAAAAAGAGAAAAGAAGAAGAGAACAAGTATAGTTTGTGTTTATATATTTGTGAATAAAGTGCATGAGCCAAATTTACCTTATTTCCTTTACTTTTGCAAGCTTCATATTGTTGAGAGGCTATTTGAGTTTGAGAGGTTGTGTTCTTCATTAAGATGAGTTGGAGAGCTTGGTTGATTCATATGATTGAGAGTTATGGTTTGGTTGAGTTGTGTTGGAAATTTAGGAGTCTTGATTCCCAAATTTTATTAAGCACCACATAGCCTAAATGATTCCTACCTTTATTTTCTTACCAAGCCAAGTTACAACCCGGCCGAATGAGTCCTTCTTTGAAGGCCATTGAGCCAAAGTCCTCTTGATGGTTAATGCATGTTTTGACATCTCGGTGAATTGATTGGTGATATTAATTGCAATTTCTATGTAGCTTAATGTTATAAAGGATTGAGTTGAGAGATGTATTTCAAGCCTAAACACATTTGAAAGGGAGTGAAAACACCTTATTCCCCTTGAGTGGTTGGATTCTAATTGCTTTGCCTAAGGTAATCTAAATATATGTGATGATGGTTCAATGCTCGTTCTTATTTGCACTATGCTAAATTGATGTTGCTTTTGACTAAGGCGAAGACTCGAAGGCATGTTAAGGGTTTTGGTCATTGTTTGGTTATTGCTTGAGGACAAGCAAGTTTAAGTATGGGGTATTTTGATGTGCACGTATTTAGTTATATTTTCCCATATGTTTTGATGTCAATTTGAGTCATTTTCATAGGGTTTTTGCATTGGGTTTAAGGTCTTTTGCATGTGTTTTCATATTTTATGAGAAATAGATGTCTTCACTAGCTTTTGTGTGTTTTACAGAATTTTAGAAGCTGATTTTGGAGAAGTTTTCAACTATGAAAAGAAGCGGAAAAGAATTTGGAGCGCATAGGAAAAAGAACGGAAGCAATCGGAGTTCAAACGAAGGAGATATAAGCATTTTTCCGAGCCGTACCGACCCCGTACCGACCACACCTGGGTCGGTACCGAGGCCTGATCTGGACAAGCAAGACGAGATGAGCAACAGTGGCCATACCGACCCTAGGGGGGGTCGGTACCGAGGTCTTCCGCTTCGGTATAGGTCCCAGCGGAGCTTATTTACCCGAATTTAATTATTTTTACCTATTTTCCTTAGATAGAATTTAGATAAAATTCACATATTGGTTATTTCCTAATTAGGTTTATGGGATACTAAGTATATATAGGATTTTTAGGGTTTGGAGGAGCTCTCTTCTTCATACCGAATTTTCAGCCTACGTTAGAATTCTCAGCACTCGTTTAGGAGCGTTTGTGAGCGGATTTGAGAGCTTTTTGAAGCGATTTCTTCGGCGAAAGTTGAGGAACGTTTTGTAAGGCTTTTGGGACGCATTGTTGACATTATTCTCAGGTTTTTATTCAATTTAATTTTCTGATTTTTAGTCTTTTCATGAATTTTGAGTTATTCACCATGAATATGCGTGAGTAGTCGCTTTTTCTAGGTTTGGGGTGATCCCAATGATAGTTATGCTCGCGATTTTGCTATGAATTGGTAAATTGATTGGTTCTTATCTATTTATATGCTTAAGTACTCAATGGAAATTGGGGAAATTCCTTTTTGCAATTGAATTGAAAGATTGAATTGTGAATTGGATAGTAATTAGGGTTTTGAATGAAAGTTTGATAACCTAATTAAGATTGTTAGTAAAGTTTATTAATTTGTGAAAATAAATTGATTACTTTGCTAGGGTTGATGCAAATTGACCTATTTAATAGATAAAAACATGATTTTTATATGATTCATTGCAATGCTTGCATGATTATCTTTGTGGTGATCCTTATTCCCTAGACTTTTATTATTATTGATATTTCCTTAAAATTCCAGCAGCCCACAAACCCCCATAATTCTATAATTTTCCATCTCTTCTTGCTAATTCTTGCTCTTTGGTAACTAGAATTGAGTCACTGACTTTCTCCCTGTGAACGAACTTGACCCTACTATACTATAGCGGGGTTTCGATCTTATAAATTTATTTGATTGAAAATAAACCCTTCAACACTGACACGCCTCCTCGTGGATCGATCCTGACTACCCTTCCACTACAACGGGAGGAAGTCTTGTAATTATTTGCTTAGGCCAGGAGTTGGATTACATTTATTACATCTTTATTATTTGTAATTACTTGACATATCATCCTCCTGCAACAACAAATTGGTGCCGTTGCCGGGGAGGCAATCAATCGCGCCCTAGTAGTCTATCTCACGTCTTTTTCTAGTTTGGTCTTGCAGGTGTATGCGACGCGCTGATCGCCCACCTGAATTTGAAGGAGTAGACGACCCTGAGCGTTATTTCCATCTAAGGGCCCAAGCTCAAAGAATCATGGCGGAAAACGCGAACCAAGCAGAACTTATTGAACAACTAAGGAGGCAGGTTGAGGACCTAACGACTAGAGAGGGGGCACTTAAGGAGCGTGCGGATAGGGAGGAGGAAGGCCGGAGGCAAATAGAAGCCCAAATCAATGCCCTCCCTAGGAATGCCAAGCAATATATGCACCCCGCTCTCAGAGTGCCTGAATCGGCAATTTTTATCCCTGCCTCTAATTTTGAAATTAAACCAAACTTTTTAACTGAAATAAGAAGGCATCAATATGAAGGGAAACCTAACGAATGCCCAATGGCACATATATCAACCTTCTTAGACCTCTGTGATACAATTGCTGAGGGACGAAGTCTTGAGTATGTCCAACTAAAAGCCTTTCGCTGGTCTCTTACAGGGAAAGCATTGCAGTGGTTGGAAAGCTTAGCCCCAAGATCGCTCCGCACCTGGAATGAAGTCAAGGACGCGTTCCTCGACAAGTTCTTCCCTCCTTCTAAGACGGCGTTGATCCGACAGAAAATCACGGCTTTCAAACAAAAGCCTGGTGAAGCTCTGGCGACTATTTGGGAAAGGTTCAAGGACCTCCTACGATCATGCCTGACGCATGGCCAACCACCATATGTAATTCAGGAGATCATATACAACGCTCTTGACGCTGCAACAAAGGAGAGGATCAACACCTACACCGCCTATGGCTACCTTGAACTCGCCCCACAAGAGGCTTGGGAGACCATAGAGAGGTTGGTGGAGTTCGACAACACATATGGGACTCCTGAGGCTTCCGACACATCATCACCATCGAGGCCTGCCCCATCTATGCCCTTATATGAACCCTCCAATGTAATCGATCCGGATGTGAAGGAGCAATTCCACAAAGATCAACTTAGAAAGCTCCAAAAGCAAGTGAGGTTCCTTTCAGCGAACCAAGATTGCATCGAATGTGGATCGCGGCGGCACACCACCATCGAGTGCCCACATGCCGAACAAGTACACCTAGCGGAGACTCACCAAGAGGCGCGCTACATGAGGGGTCCCAATCACCAATATTGAGGAGACCAAAGGTTCCCTCAACCACAAAGGAACCAGGTCAACCCTAGGGACCCTCCGCCTTATAGAGCTCCTGGGCACCCGGAGAGAGACCAAAAGAAGGATGATCTTCAACTAGTACTGGATGAAATCAGGCGGAACCAAGCTAAGAACGATCAATCCAACAATGCTATCCACTCTCAACTCAATCACCTTACCACAAGGATTGGGGAGATGGATATATGGAAGAAGAACGTAGAGACCCAAATGGGTCAATTGGCAGCACAAATCCCTAGGCCGTCCGGAACACTCCCTGGGCAACCCACTACAAATCCTAAGGGACAATCCGGGACAGGCCATGTCGCAGCCATACAATTAAGGAGTGGCACCAATGTACAAAAGCGACGGACGGAAACAGAGGAGAAAGCAGCAGACCCAGTCGACGTCGACAGACCAGTCGATGTCGACCCAGAGGTCGATATCGACCACCATGTCGACCCCCTGGTCGATGTCGAGGCCACTGCAGAGCCATCAGAGCCACAACAGAGGTCGAAATCGACCATTCCATTCGATATCGACCAAAGCCCAGTCGACATCGATGTCCAGCAGGCTCCCCCGACCACCGTTTTGGCCCCTACTCCAAAGAAGACGTTGCCATTCCCTTCCAAAGCATTGGAGGATCCCACCAAAGGCAAGTTTAGGCGCTTCATAAAGATACTTCAGGGACTCAACGTTACTATCCCTCTTACAGAAGCCCTAAGCGAGATGCCTGCCTATGTGCGATTCCTGAAAGACATCCTGAGCAAGAAGAGATCCATGGCAGAGATCACAGAGGAGTGCTCAAAGATGGACTTCCCTGAGAAGAAGAGTGATCCAGGGAAATTTGCAATCACCGTGGGACTTGGCCAACATCGCTACAAAGCCCTATGTGACCTAGGGGCAAGTGTAAGTCTCATGCCTCTCTCTATTTGGCAAAAGGTGAACATTGGTGCACTTGAACCTGTGGACATGAAGCTCTATATGGCTGACAACTCATTCGTCAGGCCCACAGATATAGTTGATGACGTTCCGGTAAAGGTAGGTAAGTTCTTTGTGCCTACTGATTTCATTGTATTGGAGATGCCTGAAGATCCTATAGTGCCTATTATACTTGGTATGCCTTTCTTAGCTACTGCAGATGCCAATATCAATGTACGTCGAGGGTTACTAACCTTTACTATAGGGAACGAAGTGATAGAATTCTCTTTCAGCCCAACCATGAGTGAAACAAAGCACCTGGAGCAAGTAGTCCTCTCGCCGGCTAAAGAAAAGCTTAGAAAATTTTTGTTGGCGAGGACGGAAACAGCAAGCAGGGTCGACATCGATTGTAACCAGTCGATATCGACTAAAAGCATCGAAATCGACCCCCTTGGTCGAAATCGAGTATGCCAGATCGCTTCCAGGAACTTAAGTATGGGGTCACAGAGGTCGATATCGACCCCCACATGTCGATATCGACCCCAGCACTTGAAATCGACCCTTCTTGGTCGAAATCGACCACCCCTCAGCCCGAAGATTTATGTTTCGGGCCCAAACAGGTAAGCCCAAGTATGACTCCTAACCCTCCTCCGTCCATTATTGGTAAATCAATTAAGCCGATTATTGATAATTCTACTAAAGAGAGGGTCAAAGCTCCATGGTTTGCCTATATTGCTAAAGTTAGGTCAAGAAAGAGAAGAAAAGCGCCCAAAGAAGAATCTAATGATGAAGAAGCCTTGGTCGCCGAACTTAGATGCTACCAAAAGGACCTTGATGATCCAGGAGAAGGCTCAAGCTCAAAGGGTCCTTACATAAAAGGGTCATAAAGCATTAACGGAGAAGTCGGCCTAGCGACTCAAAAATCTAGAGCATGTACATAAAACATTTAAATTTCGCATAGATGGTTTTTAGTATTTAATTTTTGGCTATTTGAAACTTTTAAAACTGAGATAATTTGTGCTTTACCTATATTTCTAACCTAGATTTCAGGTTGTCAAGCGAAAGGAACGATGAAGAAGGAAAGAAGCTTCTGCAGAGGCAGTCGACATCGACCAGGCCAGTCGAAATCGACCCCCCAGGGTCATGCCATCTCCTAGAGTCGACATCGACCCCAATCAGTCAGCCCTTGTCTTCATTTTCTTCCTCGACTTCGACAGATGCAGTCGACATCGACCACTGACCTCGATATCAACTTCTAGCATCGACCAAACCTGAAATCGACCTGAATCCGCTGTAAGTCTCTCTCTACCCTTGTTCTTCTTTTTAATACAGTGAGGACACTGTATATTTTAAGTATGGGGTGGGGGAAAGACATGTCTTATGGTCTTAACTTGGTTTTCTTCTTCGCATTGCATTCATGTTTAAAATTTTGTTCTTAGTCTTACTTTTATAAAATGTCAGAAAATCCAAAAAATAAATTAGAAAAATGTCAAAAATACAAAAAATGCATGTTTATTTTTAAGTTTGTTTTTACCCTACTTAGATGTCCTATGATGAAAACTCAATAGCTGACTTGATCATGTAAATCCTATGGCATATTTGGATGGTTTAGCCTAAGTCTTTAAATTTTTATGTAAATTGTGAACTTGTGATGAAATTGAGCACATATGATCCTAGGCTAAAAAGCAAACCCAACAAAAATTGTCCTTGTGAGAATTTTGACCTATAGGGAGAACATCAAAAATCCCTCCGCTTTCTTGAGTGAATTTACTCTTCCTGTGCATCTCTAAATGTTGTGATAGTTATTCAAAACCAATGCATATATATGTTTATGTTTACGAGAATTAAATGATGGAGGCATCTTTTAAGCCATTTTTATCCTCTCTTTACCTACCCTGCATTATCCCTGCTTGAAGCCAGAACATTAGCCTGAGCCTGAATTGCAAACTCCACAAAATTATCCCTAGCCGAATTGAGCCTGACCCCCATTTGGGAATTGAGACTTAGATTGGTTGGGACTAATGCCTTGTGGAAAGAAAAGAGCATAATATCCAGTTTTGAGCAAGGAAATTATAGGATGGCGCATATTTACATTTTGTCATATTTTGTAAAAGGGTTTATGGCTCAACCTATAAATGCACATATTTACTTATTACTTTCGAGAAAAAAAAATAAAGATATCTATATATAGTGCATGAGCCAAAATCCTTAAGTCCTTCATTCATACAAGTGTTATATTTTTGAGAGCATATTATGGAAAGATGAGTTGGGGAAAAAGCATTATAGAGATTGAGCTTACATTGAAGAGTTATGGTTTGGGTATTGCAAGTGTTGAGATTTAGGAGTCTTGATTCCCGAATTATAAAAGCACCACATAGCCAAATAATTTCATACCCTTTATTTCATACCAAGCCCCATTACAACCCCGCCGAATGGAGTCTTCTATGAAGTCTTCCATTGAGCGAAAGTCCTCCTGATGGTTCTTATTGCATTTTCATAATTGGTTGCGAAGTGGATTATTTAAATTGCAATTTTTATGAGATTGTATATGGAATTGAGTTGAGAGTTGATCTTCATAGCCTAAACACATGAGAGTTGAGTGCAAACACATTATCCCTGTGAGGTTGGATCAAAATTGCATATGCCTATGGATTACCAAAATATGTGCTATGACGTTAAATTCACTTGCTTTGCTTTGCTACCGATTATGATGTTGCTTTTGACGAAGGCGAAGACTTGAAGGGTGTGTTGTAGGTGTTGGTTATTGCTTGGTTATTGCTTGAGGACAAGCAAGTCTAAGTATGGGGTGTTTTGATGTACACATTTGCACCTTTGTTTATTGCATCTTTTGGCTTCATATTTCATTCGATTTCCAAAGAAAAGGTTCAAAAGAATATAAACTTGTGTAAGAATGGGCTAAAATGCAAGAAATAAAGTCTGCACAAGTTTTGAGCTAACCATGCAGGAATTCGAGCGAAAACGGAGTCAAAACGGAGAAGCCAAGTGAAGCTGAGCAGAGGTAGATATCGACCCTAGACCCAGATATCGACCTCTGGGGTAGATATCGACCTCAACATAGACATCAAGTGAAGCTGAGAAGAGGTAGATATCGACCTTAGACCCAGATATCGACCTCCAGTGTCGATGTCGACCCCATATCGACCTCAACATAGAAATCGACCAGAGCTGAACAAGTCGAGCAGGAACAGAGACCTCGATATCGACCCCTGGTGTCGATATCGACCCCTTATCTCGACAGAAGATAGACTCGGTTTCGAATGCGGATTGGAACTATATCTTCAAGGAGGCACGGATTTATCTCATACTTTCAAAGATAGAGGACAACTGAAGTTTTATTTATCTTTTACCATTGTTTTATCAAAATAAAAGACCTATCCTAATTGTTCGGATAGAGTTCATAGTTTAGATAGGAGTTACAATCCTTGGATAGCGAGGATTAGTAGCCTACAAATAAAGCCTTAGGGGTTGATTTGTTACATCATCCAATCTCAGAACAATCCATTGACCCAAGACAAAGACAATAGAGTTAGAGTTAGAGAGAAGTTTTAGGGTTTGACGTTTGCGAAAGTTGACGTTGAGTTGTAAAGCTTCGGAGTTTATTTTAATGCAAGTTTCTTCCTTTCAATTGACGATGAGTTCCATGATGAGAAGCGAGTAGTTTCCCAAAGCTCTTAGGGTCGGGGTGAGCCCGACGTTAGCCATGCGCGCTTGAGGTAAGTATTTGATGTTGATATCGTTATGTCTATCTCTCCTCCTACAATTCTATGTTTAGTCCTAATCGAAAGAAAAGGGATTCATGCTAACAACTTGAGTTATAAACATAAAATTGGTAGAGACAATTAGGATTATTTGAAAGAGTAATCCTAAGAGTTGGTGTACGGCGAAAGCTCGTCCCTCGGGAGAAATAGCGCAATTGTCCGTCTTATTTATCTCATCGCATGCATTGGTTAACGTTGTGGTAAACCCTAATCCTAGGAGTTGCTTTTTACATAAGTTAATTCATCAAAACCCACTGTTTTATTTCTATTCATTGCTTCTCTCTCCACTCTTAAATCTTCGGCCTTTCTTTGCCGACGAGAAACTAACACACTGCAGGGAGACATCGATATCGACCCCAGACGTCGATATCGACCACTGAGTTCGTCGACAGTTTTCTGAGTCGACGACGAACATCGCTGCGGAGTTTGCTGAGCATCGATATCGATCCCTGACGTCAAAATCGACCCTTCTGTATCGACTGGTAGTCTTCTGAGCCAGTCGATTTCGTGGACTAACATCGATATCGACCCCCACCAGTCGATATCGACCACTTGTTTTTGTCTCTGCAAGTCTTCTGTTGCAGAGAACATCGACAGCCGAGGTCGACATCGAGGCCCAAGGTCGAAATCGAGGCTTCTGGTCGACGCAGACGTGAAATTTCCAACGCTACTAGGATCCCGCTGACACGCCTCCTCGTGGATCGATCCTGACTACCCTTCCACTACAACGGGAGGAAGTCTTGTAATTATTTGCTTAGGCCAGGAGTTGGATTACATTTATTACATCTTTATTATTTGTAATTACTTGACATATCATCCTCCTGCAACAACAATGGCCAGGACTATGCTTTTAGAAAATGCATTACCTAAAACCTATTGGGCTGAAGCTGTTAACACAGCTAACTATATTTTGAATCGCTGTCTTATTCGTTCCATCTTAAAGAAAACTCCTTATTAACTTTTCAAAGGCCGCAAACCACTTATATCTTATTTCAAACCCTTTGGCTGTACTTGCTTTGTTCATAACAATGGAAAAGATAACCTTGGGAAATTTGATGCGCGTAGTTATGAAGGTATATTTCTTGGCCACTCCACAAGTAGCAAAGCTTATAGAATCTTCAATAAAAGGACCCAGTTAGTTGAAGAAAGTATACATGTTATATTTGATGAATGCAATGACGGTTCTTTGAGTGAAAATGTTGCAGATATAGATCTTAACATCCATGCGGAGAACGAGGAAGGTGATGATGCTGCTACCAAGAACACAGAGAAGAGAAACATGCAGGAATAGATTCACAACACTGAAGAATTGGCCCAAGGTGTTGAAGATTCATCCAAAGCCCTTGGTGTCCAATTCAACAGTGTTGAAATGTCAGAAACTGCTGAAACTGAATCTAACAGGACTATGGAGTCAGATGTACCATAAATCAATCCTACTGGTGTGACGAATCAAGGAGCTGAGACTAGCAAAAGAAAATTCAAATACTCCTCATCACACTCATTAAAGGATATCATTTCTGACCCTACTTCTAGTGTTCAAACTCGTTCTAAACTTAAAGATCTTTGTGCTTTTCACGCGTTTGTCTCTCTTATAGAACCCAAGAAGGTAGATGAGGCCCTTCAAGAGCCAGATTGGATCATTGCTATGCAAAGTGAGCTTAACGAATTTGAAAGGAACAAAGTCTGGACCATGAAGCCTAGGCCAAAGCATCAATCAGTCATTGGCACACGATGGGTATTTCGAAACAAACTAGATGAGAATGGTAAGATCGTGAGGAACAAGGCAAGACTTTTTGCTCAAGGCTACAATCAAGAGGAAGGTATTGACTACGAGGAGACCTTTGCTCCCGTAGCCAGGCTTGAAGCCATTCGCATATTATTAGCATTTGCATCTTTTATGGGCATAAAGCTATATCAAATGGATGTCAAGTGTGCTTTTCTCAATGGTTTCTTAGAAGAAGAAGTTTATGTGGCTCAACCCCCAGGCTTTGAATGTTTGGAATTTCCTAATCACGTTTATAAACTTGACAAAGCGCTTTATGGTTTGAAACAAGCCCCAAGAGCTTGGTATGAGCGCTTGTCAAAATATCTTTTAGAAAATGATTTTAAAAGGGGGTTGATCGACAAGACTCTTTTTATCAAGACCAAAGTAAAGGACATTTTGGTTATTCAAATTTATGTTGATGATATATTATTTGGTGCTACTAACACATCTTTGTGCAAGGAATTTTCTGACATCATGTGCAGCGAATTTGAGATGAGCTTGATGGGTGAACTCAACTTCTTTTTGGGATTACAAGTTCATCAATCCAAGAAAGAGATCTTTGTCAACCAAAGCAAGTACACTAAGGATCTCTTGAAGAAGTTCAAGATGGATCAATCCAAAGCAGCCAAGACTCCCATGAGCTCAACATTATCCCTAGATCAAGACAAGACTGGGAAGAGTGTCAATCAAAAAGAGTATCGGGGAATGATTGGATCTTTAATATATCTTACAGCTAGTAGACCTGACATCATGTTTAGTGTTTGCATGTGTGCTAGGTTTCAAGCTGATCCTAAAGAATCTCACCTCGTGGCTGTGAAGAGGATCTTTCGATATCTCAATGGCACTAAGGAGCTTGGACTATGGTACCCAAAGCAAAAGGATTTCACATTAATCGGGTATTCTGATGCAGATTTTGCAGGCTATAAGGTGGATAGGAAGAGCACATCAGGATGTTGCCAATTCTTAGGAGCATCTTTGATCAGTTGGCATTCTAAGAAACAAAACTCAGTTGCCCTATCCACTGCAGAAGCCGAATACATAGCAGCTGGAGCATGCTGCTCCCAAATCCTTTGGATAGCTCAACAAATGCGAGATCTTGGCATCAACCTCAAAGGCATTCCCATTAAGTGTGACAATACAAGTGCCATCTCCATTACAAAGAATCCTGTTCAGCATTCAAGGACCAAACATATTGATGTAAGGCATCATTTCATTAGAGACCACGTCGAAAAAGGTGATGTGTCCATTTCCTTTATTTCAACTGATTATCAATGGGCTGACATTTTTGCTAAGCCTTTGGCAGAGGACAGGTTCACCTTCATTAGACGAGAGATCGGGATGCTTAACAAGGATGCACTTTCTTAGGGGGAGCTTTCCCTTTACGAAAGATAAATTCTACTCAGTGTCAAGACCCTTGAGTTTTATGTCAAGGTTTGTGAACTGAATGATAGAAAACAAATATCGGATCGTATATATTTGGTTAATATCTTTTTAGATATTTGATCAAGTATTATTTTCATTGGATTTCAAAATAATTTATTTATGTTACATATTTTATCCGTAGAGATATTTTTGGAACAAAATATTTTCGGTTATTTCCCTCCTATTCTAAAACGGTTGAGAGAAGATTTGAATTTTGAATTGAAATATTTTTCAAATTGGCAATGTTATCATTACTTACATTGGAACCCTAAACCCCGTCCCATCACTCAAATCTCTCCTATTTAAAACCCTGACCCCTCTCGATTACCCCATAACCTCAGAACCACCCAAAACCTTTCCAGTTCTCCCTCTTCAATCTCTCAAACTATCCGAAACCCTAGCCGAATACCTCCATGGCTCCCAAATCAAAGAAAGCTTCCACACCCAAAAGACATGGTACCACCCCCAAGGGACGCCAGGACACTGCTACTTCTCCTACACCTGAACCCACTCCTCAAGCCATCGTCCCTGCTACTGTCCAGAGCACCATCACTGAGAGCACGACTACAGTAACCAAGGGCTCTAAAAAACGCTCTGCTAAGAAGCCTCTCAGTGCGAAGCAGAAAGGGAAAAAGAAGGTCATCGCTGAGGAGGTGGATGAGGAAGAAGAAGAGGAGGATCTTAATGCTATTCTGGAAAAGGATACAGCCAAGGAAGCCGAAGAAGAAGCTTTGAGGAAGAAAAAGGCCGAGGAGGAGGCCGAGCTTGCAAGGAAGTTGGTCGAGGAGGAAGTTGAGAGAATCCGGAAGGAAGTTGAGGCGGAGGCTCTCAAGGAGGTTCCTTCTGAAGAGGAGCCTGAGGAAGAGGACGAGGAGCAAGACGAATCCAGAGAGGATGAGGAGGATACCGATGGAGACAACGCTGAGGACTCGGGGTCAGAGGAAGAAGAGGAAGAGGAGCCCGAGCATGCTCCCTCTCCTTCTCCTCCTCCTCCTCCTCCCCCGTCTCCAAAGAAGCGGAAAGCCTCTACA
The DNA here is from genome assembly GCA_963922045.1 of Persicaria maculosa. Lineage (NCBI taxonomy): Eukaryota > Viridiplantae > Streptophyta > Magnoliopsida > Caryophyllales > Polygonaceae > Persicaria > Persicaria maculosa. Next base: position 23,729,081 of record OY998271.1, read on the forward strand.
ACCAAGCCTCCTCCTCCCAAGCGCACCAGGAAGGGCACCCTCAAAAGCCTTGAGGCGCCTGCCAAGAGGTCTGCTCCAACACAGGCTAGAAGGAAGAACGCTGATCCTCCCGCTCTCATTCAGGTAAATCAATCCCTCCCCTCTTCATGGTTTGAAAATGCTGAAATGGCTGGTAAGTGGGTAAATGAGTTTCGAACTCGTAGTATCTGCTGTTCTGATTTTTTAGATATTGCGTTCTTTGAAGCTTTGAACTTACCATGCATTGCTATCCTTAAAAAATCCCCAGCTTGGACCCTTCTCAATCTTGAAACCGTCTATTATCCCCAACTCACCCGCCTGTTCTATATCAATCTCAAAGCCAAACACACTGACGATGGTTGGTTCTTGGAATCTGTCGTCAAGGGAGTTAGAATCTCTTTCACCTCCTTTGACTTCGCTGGTTTCCTTGGCCTTCCTAGCCCTTGTCCACCCTCTCAAAAAAACCCCTCTAAAGAAGACTGCATTACCCTTGCCCGATCCAAATATCTTCTACCCGAGGCATCTACCAACACCTCAAAGCAGCTAACCCACTCATCCCTTACCCTAGAGGCAAAGATCATATTTAACATCATTGTGCGTTGCCTCTTACCCCGTCTAAACTCTGGCTCTCTCCTAACCGATAATGCCATGATCCTACTTTACCGAATCCTCAATGGCCTTGATCTTGATCTGGCCAACACCATTTTAGGATCCATGGCTCACACTAGAAAAGCCAGGAAAGGAACCCCCCTCCCCTTCGCTACCCTTTTGACCCAAATCTTCGAAGCTTCTGGAATCGATTTTAAAAATGAAAAACAGCAGCGTCATATGGGTAAGTTCGACTCCAAGAGCCTTGAACAGATTGGCATCACTCGGTCCCCCCAAGGGACTTGGAGACTTGCCTCTCCATCAAAAGCTCTTCCCACTGCCTCACTTATTGATGAACGCATGGACAACCTGGAGTTGGGCTTGGAGGAAGTTCGCCTGGATATCTAGGAGCTGCACAAGGGGTTTATGATGGAGATGTGAGGGGTAACCAAGCGGTTGCAAGGACTGTGGTCACGGCTTACTGGTGATGCTCCGGACGATGAAGCATAACCCTATCCTACCCTACCCTAACCCCAAATCTGAAACATTGTTGGTTTTTGGAAACTGTTTCAAAACTTTTGGTGACTGTTTTACCTCCTCCCTTTGTTGAAAGACAAAAAGGGGGAGATGATCTGTGGTGGTGTTAGACTTTTTAAAACTGTTGCGATTTAAAGGTCTTGGAAGACCTTGGTTTTATTTTCAGTTGGATGGTCTTATTGCTTTAAAATTTTGATCCAACATTTGTCTAACCCATGCAGGTACTTAGTCCGATTTTACTTATATTATATATGCTTGACTAAGTTGTAGGGATGCACAGGTTTTGTCTTTCATCAAGGGGAGATTGATAACTCCACTCCCTTGATGAAAATCGGAATAAGTTTCAAAGGCCTTGACAGTCTGTTTGTGTCAAAGGTCTTGAAGCTTTAACAGTATTGATGAAACACAAAACCTGTTCTATATGATATTATGTTCGAATATTATTTTATGTTATTATATGCTTCCATTATATTATTATATATACACTAACCTTTCAGGAAGTATTTTCGAATATTATTTCCTTCCTTATGTTGTAAATTGAGAAGATTCAAATCGGAAGATCATGGCCTCCGAAAGTTTCCAAAGACAGAAGATCCAGCTCAAGCCATGATCCTCTCTAGCCGTTGGTGAAGATCCTTAGGCGTCGATTTGTTTCAATAAAAAGAAAAGGTAGAAGAAGACAACTATACACCTGTTGAACACAAGCTTTCATACACTCAAGCCTTCAAGCAAGATCTTCCTTCTTCGTGTGCTCTCTACTAGTCCTTAAGAGTCTGTTATTTCATTTCAAAGCATTTGAGAGTTACACTGTGAGCTTATAGGATATATTTCGAGAGAGTGTTATACTCAAGAGTTTGTAACTCAGGAAGTAGAGACTAGGCGATTGATTCACTAAGTGTAAGAGGATTGTACTAGATAACATAGAGAGGTGGGGCTCTTCTAGATTGGTCTAGGACTCCAAGGGAACGTGAGTTGACTAGATTGCAATTGTATAGGAGAGAGGCTTCTTGGGGAGCTACTAGGATCCTAAGTCTTGTGAATCAATAAAAATCGGTTGAATCCTAGGGTTGTGGAAGAACCCTAGGCGGGGACGTAGGCCAAGTTCGTGCCGAACCTCGTAAATAACTCATCAAGTCCTTTACTTATTGCTTTACCTTATTTCCGCACTTGGTTCTACTGTTTAACTTTGTGATTCAAGTTTTCAGAGAAAAGACTAAGTTTAATCTCAAAGGATTTTGCACGAGCTTCAAAAGTCTTGATAATCTGCGAAAAACCGGCATACTCTATTCAACCTCCCTTCTAGAGTATTTCTATATTACTTTGTTTTACATTATTGAACCTTCACTTTCGATTAGGACTAAACATAGAATCGTAGGAGATGATATAGACACAACGATATCAACTTCTAACACTTACCTCAAGCGCGCATGGCTAACGTCGGGCTCACCCCGACCCTAAGAGCTTTGGGGGACTACTCGCTTCTCATCATGGAACTCATCTTTGATTGAAAGAAAGAAACTTGCATTTAACTATAAATTCCGAAGCTTTACAACTCAACGTCGGCTCTCGCAAATGCCAAACCCTAAAACTTCTCTCTAACTCTATTGTATGTAATTGTGTGTGTTCATGGATTAAAAGATGTTTGAATGCCAGCCCCCTAGGGCTTTATTTATAGGCTACTAATCCTTGCTATCCAAGGATTATAACTTCTATCTAAACTATGAACTCTATCCAAACAATTAGGATAGGTCTTTTATTTTAATAAACTTAAACTAATCTTGATAAAACTTAAAGGTAAAGATAAATCTCAACTGCTAAGTATCTAGAAGAACAAGATAATCCGTGGTCTTGATGATAGAATTCATAATCCAAGTCTCGAAATCGGATCTATCTTCTGTCGATATAAGGTCGATATCGACCACAGAGGTCGATATCGATGTCTGTGTTCCTGCTCGACTTGTCCAGCACCTGTCGATGTCTATGTTGAGGTCGATATCGAGGTAATATGTCGATATCGATGTCTTCTTGGTTGGTCTGTGTGGTCTATCTCGACACTCAGAAGGTGTGTCGACAACTATGGTCGATATCGATGTTTAAGGTCGATATCGACCTCTGCTCAGCTTCACTTGGCTTCTTCGTTTTGACTCCGATTTCGCTCGAATTCCTGCATGGTTAGCTCAAAACTTGTGCATACTCTATTTCTTTTATTTCAGCCCATTCTTACACAAGTTTATATTCTTTTGAACCTTTTCTTTGGAAATCGAATGAAATAAGAAGTCAAAAGATGCATTAAAAGGAGGTACAAATATGTACATCAAAACACCCCATACTTAGGCTTGCTTGTCCTCAAGCAATAACCAATACCTACAACACACCCTTCAAGTCTTCTCCCTTGTCAAAAGCAACATCATAAGTTGTAGCAAAGCAAAGCAAGTGAATTTAACGTTATAGCACATATATAGGCGATCCATAGGCATATGCAATTTTGATCCAACCTCACAGGGATAATGTGTTTGCACTCAACTCTCATGTGTTTAGGCTATGAAGATCAACTCTCAACTCAATTCCATACACAATTTCATAAACATTGCAATTTATAAACATCCACTTCGCAACCAATTATGAAAATGCAGTAAGAACTATCAGGTGGACTTTCGCTCAATGAAAGACTTCAAAGAAGACTCCATTCGGCGGGGTTGTAATGGGGCTTGGTAAGGAATTAAGGGTATGGAATTATTTGGCTATGTGGTGCTTATATAATTCGGGAATCAAGACTCCTAAATCTCAACATTTTCTATATCCAAACCATAACTCTTCAATGTTGCGTTTTCAAGCTCTATTCTAAATAATGCTCTTTCTCAATTCATCTTTCCATAATATGCTCTAAAGATGCACTAAAAATGTCAACCATAATATCAACCCTTCTTTCAAACTCTAATACGCCTCTCAAAAATATAACACTTGTATGAATAAAAGACTTAAGGATTTTGGCTCATGCACTATATATATACATCTCTTTTTTTCTTTTTTTTTCTTTTTTTTTTCTTTTTTTTTGACGAAAATAATAAATAAATACTAAAAATATGTGCATTTATATGGTGAGCCATAAATCCCTTTACAAAATATGACAAATTGTAAATATGCACCAACACATAATTTCCTTGCTCAAAACTGGACAATATGCACTTTTCTTTCCACAAGGCATTAGTCCAGCAAATCTAAGTCTCAATTCCCAAATGGGGGTCAGGCTCAATTTGGCTAGGGATAATTTTGTGAAGTTTGCAATATCAGGCTCAGGCTAACTTTCTGGCTTCAAGCAGGGATAATGCAGGGTAGGTAAACAGAGGATAAAAATGGCTTAAAAGATGCCTCCATCATTTAATTCTTATAAACATAAACATATATATTGGCTTTGAATAACTATCACAACATTTAGAGATGCATAGGAAGAGTAAATTCACTCAAGAAAGCGGAGGGATTTTTTATGTTCTCCCTATAGGCCAAAATTCTCACAAGGACAATTTTTGTTGGATTTGCTTTTTAGCCTAGGATCATATGTGCTCAATTTCATCAAAAGTTCACAATCTACATAAAAATTAAAGGACTTAGGCTAAAGCATCGAAATATGCCATAGGATTTACATGATCAATTCAGCTATTGAGTTTTCATCATAGGACATCTAAGTAGGGTTTAAAAACAAGCTTTAAAAATAAACATGCATTTTTTTTGTATTTTTGACATTTTTGTATTTTTTTTTTTGAATTTTTTTGACATTTTATAAAAGTAAAACTAAGAAAAAAATTTAAACATGAATGCAATGTGAAAAAGAAAACCAAGTTATGACCATAAGACATGTTTTCCCCCACCCCATACTTAAAATGTACAGTGTCCTCACTGTATTAAAAAGAAGAACAAGGGTAGAGAGAAACTCATAGCGCAACCTGCGGATTTAGGTCGATTTCAGGTTGGGTTGATGCCATAAGTCGATATCTATGTCAGTGGTAGATGTCGACTGCATATGTCGAAGTCAAGGAAGAAAGTGAAGACAAGGGCTGCTTGATTGGGGTCGATATCGATGATTATGGTCGATATCGACCTCTGCTTTCTGCTCTTGAGTCCTCGATGTCGACTCCATGGGATGGCTTGACCCTGGGGGGGTCGATTTCGACTGGCCTGGTCGATTTCGACTGCCTCTACAGTAGCTTCTTTTCTTCTTCGTCGTTTCTTTTGCTTAATAACCTGAAATATTGGTTAGATTTATAGATAAAGCCATGAATTATCTCAGTTTTAAAAGTTCAAAAAGCCCAAAGTCAAAATCCTAAAAACCATCTATGAAAGAAAATCAAGTTTTATGTACAAGCTCTAGAGTTTTGAGTCGCTAGGCCGACTTCTCCGTCAATTCTTCACGAGCCTTTTATGTAGGGACCCTTTGAGCTCGAGCATTCTCCTGGGTCATCTAGGTCCTTTTAGTAGTAGCTAAGTTCAGCGACCAAGGCTTTTTTGATGTTAGGTTCTTCTTGGGGCGCTTTCATTCTCTTTCTTGACCTAGCTTTAGCAATATAGGCAAACCATGGAGCTTTGACCCTCTCTTTAGTAGAATTATTAATAATTGGTTTAATTGTTTCATCAATAAGGGACAGAGGAGGGTTAGGAGTCATACCTGGGCTTAATTGTTTGGGCCCGAAACAGAAATCTTCGGACTGAGGGGTGATCGATGTTGACCAAGGTGGGTCGATTTTGAGTTCTGTGGTCGATACCGATATATGGGGGTCGATATCGACCTCTGTGACCCCATACTTAAGCTTTTGGCAACAATCTGGCATACTCGATTTCGACCAAGGGGGGTCAATTTCGATGTTTTTAGTCGATATCGACTGGTTCCAGTCGATGTCGACCCTGCTTGCTGTTTCCGTCCTCTCCAACAAAAATTTTCTGAGCTTCTCCTTAGCCGGCGAGAGGACTACTTGCTCCAGGTGCTTCATTTCGCTCATGGTTGGGTTGAAAGAGAATTCTATCACTTCGTTCCGTATAGTAAAGGTTAGTAATCCTCGACGTACATTGATATTGGCATCAACAGTAGCTAAGAAAGGCCTACCAAGTATAATAGGTACTACAGGATCTTCAGGCATCTCCAATACAATGAAATCAGTAGGCACAAAGAACTTACTTACCTTTACTTGAACATCATCAACTATATTTGTGGGCTTGACGAATGAGTTGTCAGCCATAAAGAGTTTCATATCCACAGGTTCAAGTGCGCCAATGTTCACCTTTTGCCAAGTAGAGAGAGGCATGAGACTTACGCTTGCCCCTAGGTCACATAGGGCTTTGTAGCGATGTTGGCCAAGTCCCACGGTGATTGCAAACTTCCCTGAAGCACTCTTCTTCTCAGGGAAGTCCATCTTTGAGCACTCCACTGCGATCTCTGTTATGGACCGCTTCTTGCTAAGGATGTCTTTTAGGAGTCGAACATAGGCGTGCATCTCGCTTAGGGCTTCTGTAAGAGGAATAGTAATGTTAAGTCCTTGGAGAATCTTTAAAAAGCACCTAAACTTACTTTTGGTGGGATCCTCCAATGCTTTGGATGAGAATGGCAACGTCTTCTTTGGTGGAGGGGCCTAAACGGTGGTCGGAGGGGCCCGTTGGACATCGACATCGACTGGGATGTGGTCGATATCGACCGGGATGGTCGATGTCGACCTCTGTTGTGGCTTTGATGGCTCTACAGTGGCCTCGACGTCGACCCGTGGGTCGATCTGGAGGTCGATATCGACCTCTTCCTCGACATCGACTGGTCTGTCGATGTCGACTAGATCTGCTGCTTTCTCCGATTCTGTTTGTGGCTTTTGTACTTTTTTGCCCCTACTTAATTGCATGGTTGTGACATGGCCCGTCCCGGATTGCCCCTTAGGATTTGTAGTTGGCTGCCCAGGGAATGTTCCGGACGGTCTAGGGATTTGTGCCACCAATTGACCCAGTTGGGTCTCTACGTTCTTTTTTCAAATATCCATCTCCCCAATCCTTGTGGTAAGGTGATTAATTTGAGAATGGATTGCATTGTTGGATTCATCATTTTTAGCCTGATTCCGCCTGATTTCGTCCAGCACAAGTTGAAGATCATCCTTGTTTTGGTCTCTCTCCGGGTGCCCAGGAGCTCTATAAGGCGGGGGGTCCCTAGGGTTAACCTAGTTCCTTTGTGGTTGATGGAACCTTTGGTCTCCCCAATATTGGTGATTGGGGCCCCTCATGTAGCGCGCCTCTTGGTGAGTCTCCGCTAGTTGTACTTGTTCGACATGGGGGCATTCGATGGTGGTGTGCCACTGCGATCCGCATTCTATGCAATCTTGGTTCACTGAAAGGAACCTCAGTTGCTTTTCGAGCTTTCGAAGTTGATCTCCATGGAATAGCTCCTTCACGTCCGGATCGATTACATTGGAGGGTTCATATAAGGGCATAGATGGGGCAGGCCTCGACGATGATAATGTGTCGGAAACCTCAGGAGTCCCATATGTGTTGTCGAACTCCACCAACCTCTCTATGGTTTCCCAAGCCTCTTGTGGAGCGAGTTCAAGGTAGCCATAGGCGGTGTAGGTGTTGATCCTCTCCTTGGTTGCAGCATTAAGAGCATTGTAGATAATCTCCTGAATTACGTAAGGTGGTTGGCCATGCGTCGGGCATGATCGTAGTAGGTCCTTAAACCTTTCCCAAATAGTCGCCATAGCCTCACCAGGATTTTGTTTGAAAGTCGTGATTTTCTGTCGGATCAACGCCGTCTTAGAAGGAGGGAAGAACTTGTTGAGGAATGCATCGTTGACTTCATTCCAGGTGCGGAGCGATCTTGGGGCTAAGCTCTCCAACCACTACAATGCTTTTACTGTAAGAGACCAAGGAAAGGCTTTTAGTTGGACATATTCAAGACTCCGTCCGTCAGCAATAGTATCACAGAGGTCTAAGAAGGTCGATATATGTGCTATAGGGCATTCATTAGGTTTTCCTTCATATTGATGCCTTCTTATTTCAGTTAGAAAATTTGGTTTGATTTCAAAATTTGAGGCAGGGATAAGAATCGGCGATTCATGCACTGTGAGCGCGGGGTGCATATATTGGTTGGCAATTCGAGGGAGGGCATTGATTTTGGCTTCTATTTTCCTCCGGCCTTCCTCCTCCCTATCCGCACACTCCTTAAGTGCCGCTTCTCTAGTAGTTAAGTCCTCAACCTGCTTCCTTAGTTGCTCAATTAATTCAGCCTGGTTTGCGTTGTCTGCCATGATTCTTTGAGCTTGGGCTCTTAGATAGAAGTAGCGCTCAGGGTTGTCTACTCCTTCAAATGCAGGTGGGCGATCAGCGCGTCGCATACACCTGCAAAACCAAACTAGGTAGAGACGTGAGATAGACTACTAGGGTGCGATTGATTGCCTCCCAGGCAACGGCGCCAATTTGTTGTTAGGAGGAGGAAGGTCGAGTATCTCAAATACAGATATAATGATGTATATGTAAACTGACTCCTAGCCTATGCAAATAATTACAAGACTTCCTCCCGTTGTAGTGGAAGGGTAGTCAGGATCGATCCACGAGGAGGCGTGTCAGCGGGATCCTAGTAGCATTGGAAATCTCACGTCTTACGTCGACCAGAAGCCTCGATTTCGACCTTGGTGCTCGATATCGACCTCGGCTGTCGATCCTTCCTACAACAGAAGACCTGCAGAGACAAAAACAAGCAGTCGATATCGACTAGGGAAGGTCGATATCGATGTTAGCAGACGGAATCAACTGGCTCAGAAGATTGCCAGTCGATATAGAGGGTCGATTTCGACGTTTGGGGTCGATATCGATGTCCAGTAAACTCCGCAGTGATGATCGTCGTCGACTCAGAAAACTGTCAACGAACTCAGTGGTCGATATCGACGTCTGTGGTCGATATCGATGTCTTCCTGCAGTGGGTTAGTTCTTCATCGGCAAAGAAAGGCCGGAGATTTAAGAATGGACGAGGATGCGACGAACAGAAATAAACAGAGGTTTTTATGAATATAAACTATGTAAAAACAACTCATAGGATTAGGGTTTACCAAAACGTTAACCAATGCATGCGATAAGATAAATAAGACGGACAATTGCGCTATTTCACCCGAGGGACAAGCTTTCGCTGTACACCAACTCTTAGGATTACTCTTGCAAATAAACCTAATTGTCTCTACCAATTTTATGTTTATAACTCAAGTTGTTAGCATGAATCCCTTTTCTTTCGATTAGGACTAAACATAGAATCGTAGGAGATGATATAGACACAACGATATCAACATCTAACACTTACCTCAAGCGCGCATGGCTAACGTCGGGCTCACCCCGACCCTATAAGCTTTGGGGGACTACTCGCTTCTCATCATGGAACTTATCTTTAATTGAAAGAAAGAAACTTGCATTTAACTATAAATTCCGAAGCTTTACAACTCAACGTCGGCTCTTGCAAACGCGAAACCCTAAAACTTCTCTCTAAGTCTATTGTATGTAATTGTGTGTGTTCATGGATTAAAAGATGTTTGAATGCTAGCCCCCTAGGGCTTTATTTATAGGCTACTAATCCTTGCTATCCAAGGATTGTAACTTCTATCTAAACTATGAACTCAATCCAAACAATTAGGATAGGTCTTTTATTTTGATAAACTTAAACTAATCTTGATAAACTTAAAGGTAAAGATAAAACTCAGCTGCTAACTATCTAGAAGAATAAGATAATCCGTGGTCTTGATGATAGAATTCATAATCTTAGTCTCGAAATCGGATCTATCTTTTGTCGAGATAAGGTCGATATCGACGGTCGATATCGATGTTTGTGTTCCTGCTCGACTTGTCCAGCTCCTGTCGATGTCTATGTTGAGGTTGATATCGAGGTAGCATGTCGATATCGATGTCTTCTTGGTTGGTCTGTGTTGTCTATCTCGACACTCAGAAGGTGTGTCGACAACTATGGTCGATATCGATGTTTAAGGTCGATATCGACCTCTGCTCAGCTTCACTTGGCTTCTTCGTTCTGACTCCGATTTCGCTCGAATTCTTGCATGGTTAGCTCAAAACTTGTGTAGACTCTATTTCTTGTATTTTAGCCCATTCTTACACAAGTTTATATTCTTTTGAACCTTCTCTTTGGAAATCGAATGAAATAAGAAGTCAAAAGATGCATTAAAAGGAGGTACAAATATGTACATCATCCCTCCATCCGCGTGCTACCCAGTGAGATCCGTAACTGCACCCTACAATATGGACAGGGAAATCTTTGACAACGCTAGTGGGCAATAAGATTTGATTGGGGACATCAGGTTGGAAATGTTGTGCAAACTCGTAGGGCAACATCATGCGTATGTTTTGTTCACTCCCTACTAAATAGATATAAAAAACGAAGGGATTGTTTGGATTTTGATCGCTAGTATCCGTTGCCATGATTCTTTTTAGAAAGATTTCTGATAAGAGAAAAGGTTGAACCCTTTGTGTTGTAGAGAAGAAAATCCTCTTATCGTGGTATTGATTTGTAAGTGAAATTTTGTAATAAATGACTATTTCTGGATTTTATGCATCTGGTCGGGTTTTGAGATGACTGCTGCCATGTGTAACACATGCAGATTAATTTCGTGAATTTTTACTTTTCAGATTCTCTGTCTGGTTCCGATATGCGTAATAAATGCTTCTACTGAATTTTCAAAGCATTTACAGTCTTCTTTTGGATAAAAAAAAGGTGTGGTGTTTGCAACATTTGTAGCCGTTTATTTATTTTATCTAACTATAATTATTTTGGTAGAAGATGGCGTTTCCTAACTCTGTGATGCGAGATTTTATCCGTTGTGTTGATGTAGAGGGGAGGATGCATCGCCTTGTAAGTTTTATACATTTGTTATTATCTATCTTTGAGCTTGAATTGTTTATGAAGTAATGCTTTTTTCGTTCTACAGCCTCTTCCTCATGCTTTTGAGAGGATGTATGGTCATGTTGTGTCTGACCAAGTATGTTTGGTCTTTGCGGCTGGTGAAAACTTTCGTGTTGAGGTTTCTAAAGATGGTTTGAATCGTTAGTGGCTGTCTGAAGGTTGGAATAGATTTGCGACTAACAATGACGTCGAGGTTGGAGCATCGATGGTATTTTTTCAATACATGGGAGGGCATCGCTTTAAAGTTCTTGCTCTTAAGGATGAGGATGAGTAGGGTATTATTGAATTTTAATGGTGGTAGTATGAGATGTTTGGTCTTTCGTTATGCTTTTGTGAACTTTATTCATTCGGTCCGTGTATGTGTAATCGCAAAGATTTAAGTAATCATTTCTCTATTTAATGTTTTAAATATTTGATTTGGTTCTCCCTACCTTATCTCTTTCTGACCTAGACGTGACCATTGCTGGCCTGACACTGGGGTGTCGTGCTGCAGAGGTGCACTATATGATTCTGCCACTTGCTTGGCATGCATTTCCTTCTGATAAACTGTTTTTGGATGGATATGAATTATTTACTTACGATGTGACAGTACTATACTTGCTTCTTTGTTAATAAATAGCAGATTTTTGGATAAAATCTGGGCCGTCATACTTATACTTTATTTTAGTTGTTCGCGAACCGAAGTGAGGAATAATGACTTCTCCCCATCCTCGTCGGCGTGATTTTTTTCGTTCCATCGATTCTGAGGAAAAAATGGAATATATGGTAGCTGTTTCTACACTTCTATTTGTGATTCTTTTGCTTATTTGATATCTAATTTTGTTTTATCGTAGCTTTTGCCTGAATCCTTCGACGCATAGTACGTTCGTGATGGATTGACTCATGTGTGCTTGGTGTCTCCCAGACATTGTTATGGCGAGAGTTTCAAGTGAGGTTGTTTCGAGATAGCCAAGATCATTACATCCTTACTAAAGGTTGGCGTGCTTTTGCCGTAGACAGTGGTTTACGTGTTGGGGAGTCTCTTATTATTTTCAAATATGAGGGGAGTAGCCGTTCTACCATAATTGTTCTAGAAGCTAATGTGTTAGTTCGCGTAGATGAGTTTGTGAGAATTAGCCTAGAACTTGTATTATGTGCTCGTTATTGCCCCCTTTGTGCGACTCCTGTTATGTTCAACCGTTTTCGTTATTTGAAATATTTGTAGGGGATGTATTGTGTTTATATCTTTTGGGGTTCCTCCTTGCACGCTGGTTTAGATATGTGGTTTGTCGAAATCTCTTAAAAATCTTTTGGAGGTTGAAAAATATTTTAAACAACCTTTTGATTAATATTTGGAGAAAACAGACAAACAACCCATATTGCAAACAAAGTGAAATAAAATATATCGTTTTTATTAAGCTTTCAAAGGTCAATGAAACATCCTCGTGCACCTGTGTTCGAAAGGTATACGGTATTTAGATTTGTTCTCCTTGGAGGCTTACTTGCATGCATATCTGTGTTTAAAGCACATGCATATTACAAGAGTTATTCGTAGCTCCTCCATTATATTAATAAAAAGAACCATAAGAAGAAAAAAAGAAAAGTCTAGCTCTTATGGGCACCACTTTAACTCGTGATCTGGCACATCCCTACTGACGTGGGGAGAATTGAATCGAAATATATAATAAAATATAAAGCAATACAACTCTTAGCCTCTTCAAATAAATTCAAGACTCCCCGCTATAGTAGTAGAGAATCAAGTTCGATCCACGAGGAAGCGAGTCAGCGGGATCCTAGTAGCGTTGAAGGTACGTCCTTAATGTTCGACCAGAAGCCTTGATCTCGAGCTTAGACCTCGATGTCGACCTTGGCTGTCGATGCTTTCTGCAACAGAAGACCTGCAGAAATAAAAACTGTAGTCGATATCGACTGGAGGGGGTCGATATCGATGTTAGTCCACAAAATCGACTGGCTCAGAAGTCTGCCAGTCGATACAGAGGGGTCGATTTCGACGTCGGGTGTCGATATCGATGCTTGTAGAAGTTACCCAAGAGTCTCGAGATCGACTCAGAAAACCGTCGATCTATCAGTGTGGTCGATATCGATGCTCAAGGTCGATATCGATGTCTTCCTGCAGTGGGTTAGTTGTTCCGTCGGCAATTAAAGGCCGAAGATTTAAGAATGGGAAGGAAGCAATGAACAGAATTAAACAAAGGTGTTGGGTTTTTCGATGACTCAACGAACGACGGGCAAATTTGAATGTAAACTTAAGAAAGGAAAAATCTTCGAAAGCCAAGGATTACCGCGACGACAACCATGATAGAATAAGTAAGAATCAACTAAAGATGCATGCTTTCATCATAAAGGAAAAGGCTTTCACCTAAACCGACAAATTGGAAAAGAGATTTTGCAATTACTTAACCTAATTTGTGTCTACCTTTGTCATAATTGAGTTTATAATCTTTCTAATAGAAACCCTAATTACTACCCTAGTTTTACAACATGAGTTCCTTAAATTCGCATTTAAAGATGAAGCACAAGGTAGAGGGAGATAAAAGATACATTCTTTAGCAACGTACTTACCTTACCACCATGGCTACCGTCGGGCTCACCCCAACCCTAGAAGAAAGGGTGACTACTCGCTCATGTTGATTGTGGACATGTCTTGAATTGAAATAACTTGCATAAATGGAAAATTTCAAATCTTTACAATCTCAACGCCAACTATCGTAAGGGCTTGAAACTTTAAAGCTCAAAACTCTAACTATCTATTGCCTATTGCTATTGTCTTACTTGCTTGGATGCTCTAAAAAACCAGCCCCTAGGGCTTTATTTATAGGCTACTAATCCTCGCTATCCGAGGATTGTAACTTCTATCTAAACTATGAACTCTATCCGAACAATTAGGATAGGTCTTTTATTTTGATAAAACTTTAAAGGAAAAGATAACAATCCATCTGCTAATACCTAGAAGAACGAGATAATTCGTGGCCTTGATGTTAGAATTCACAATCCGAGTCTCGAAATCGGATTTATCTTCTGTCGAGGTAAGGTCGATATCGACACCAGAGGTCGATATCGATGTCTGTGTTTCTGCTCAACTTGTCCAGCTCCAGTCGATGTCTATGTGGAGTTTGATATCGAGGTAGTATGTCGATATCGATGTCTTTTGGTTGGTCTGTGTGGTCCATCTCGATACTCAGAAGGCGTGTCGACAACTATGGTCGGTATCGATGTCTTCAGGTCGATATCGACCTCTGCTCCACTTCACTTGGCTTCTCCGTTTTGACTCCAATTTCATCGAATTCCTGCATGGTTAGCTCAAAACTTGTGCAGACTCTATTTCTTGTACTTTAGCCCATTCTTACATAAGTTTATATACTTTTGAAACTTTTCTTTGGAAATCGAATGAAATATGAAGTCAAACGATGCAATAAAAAGAGATACAAATATGTACATCAAAACACCCCATACTTAGACTTGCTTGTCCTCAAGAAATAACCAAGCAATAACCAACACCTACAACACATCCTTCAAGTCTTCGCCCTTGTCAAAAGCAACATCATAAGCGGTAGCAAAGAAAAGCAAGTGAATTTAACGTCATAGCACATATTTTGGCGATCCATAGGCATATGCAATTTTTTATCCAACCTCACGGGGATAATGTGTTTGCACTCAACTCTCATGTGTTTAGGCTATGAAGATCAACTCTCAACTCAATTCCATATACAATCTCATAAACATTGCAATTTATAACAATCCACTTCGCTACCAATTATGAAAATGCAATAAGAACTATCAGGAGGACTTTCGCTCAATGGAAGACTTCAAAGAAGACTCCATTCGGCGGGGTTTTAATGGGGCTTGGTATGAAATAAAAGGGTATGTAATTATTTGGCTATGTGGTTCTTATATAATTCGGGAATCAAGACTCCTAAATTTCAACACTTGCAATATCCAAACCATAACTTCTTCAATGTTGCACTTTCCAAGCTCAATCTCCTATAATGCTCTTTTTCAACTCATCTTTATATAATATGCTCTAAAGATGCACTTAAAAGATGTAAACCATACTATCAACCCTTCTTCCAAGCTCTAATATACCTCCAAAAAATATAACACTTGTATAAATAAAAGACTTAAGGATTTTGGCTCATGCACTATATATATATATATATATATATATATATATATATATATATATATATATATATATATATATATATATATATATATATATATCTATTTTTTCGAATTTTTTTTAATACGAAAATAATGAATAAAAACATGTGCATTTATATGGCGAGCCAAAAATCCTTTTACAAAATATGACAAAATGCAAATATGCACCAACCCATAATTTCCTTGCTCAAAACTGGACATTATGCTCTTTTCTTTCCACAAGGCATTAGTCCAGCCAATCTAAGTCTCAATTCCCAAATGGGGGTCAGGCTCAATTTGGCTAGGGATAATTTTGTGGAGTTTGTAATTTCAGGCTCAGGCTAATATTCTGGCTTCAAGCAGGAATAATGCATGGTAGGTAAAGAGAGGATAAAAATGGCTTAAAAGATGCCTCCATCATTTAATTCTCGTAAACATAGACATATATATGTATTGGTTTTGAATAACTATCACAACATTTAGAGATGCATAGGAAGAGTAAATACACTCAAGAAAGCGGAGGGATTTTTGATGTTCTCCCTATAGGCAAAAATTCTCACAAGGACAATTTTTGCTTTTTAGCCTAGGATCATATGTGCTCAATTTCATCACAAGTTCACAATCTACATAAAAATTTGAAGGACTTAGGCTAATCCATCCAAATATGCCATAGGATTTACATGATCAAGTCAGCTATTGAGTTTTCATCATAGGACATCTAAGTAGGGTTTAAAAACAAATTTAAAAATAAACATGCATTTTTTTTGTATTTTTGACATATTTTCTATTTTTTTTGGATTTTGACATTTTTATAGACTTAACAAACTAAAAGACTAAGGACTTAAACTTAAAAATGCATAAATGTTTAAATATGATGCAATGCATATAAATAGAGTAGAAAGCAAATAACATACAAGCCAAGTTTGCCAAGTTTTAAACATTACCACAACCAGATAAAGCAGTTTATAATGTCCAATTTGAATCCCCACCCCATACTTAAAGATTACAATGTCCTCACTGTTAGAAAAGTAAGGTATAGGGAAGGAATCACTCACGCTCACTTACGCAATACACATCACTGCTCAGGAAGCGGAGGAGGTAGCAATAGCAAGGGCCAGTCCTGTGTAGGAGCTGATCCTGAGTAGTAGGTCGGGGCACCCTGTGGGAATGTGGAAGTGCCAGCCTGCAGATCGAAAGAATATCCCATATAGGAGCCCAATCCCTCGAGCATCCTCCCATAGCGGCGCTGCTCCTCGCGGATCTCAGTGACGGATAACTCCAACCTAGTAAAGCAGGCAGTCATGTTGTCCTGCCAATCTATGGAATAGGCGGGCTGGAAGGGAGGAGGAGGTGGAGGCAAATAACTATGTTGGCTGTGGTGGTTGTGATGGTTGTGGTGGGACCCTTGCGAGCCCTCTCCACCTCCAGCTGCATCGTCTCTAGCGTCATCATCATCGTCGCCATCCATGCCACCCTGGTAGGCTGGGGGCTGCTGTGCTTCGTCTGAGTGGGGGTCAGCGTCCCAAGACATGGAGTCTATCGCCGGCTCATGGTTGTAAAGTGGGGGTCTCCTCCGAAGTGTAGGATAAGCAGACGGATCTATATCCGTACGATATGGTTGCCCAGTCCAAGACCGGTACCAATCTGGGATATGCAGGAGATCCATAAAATCCTGTCGTAGACGCATCCCTGTCTCGGGGTGTCTCCATCCCTGTGGGCCTGTCGCGATGACTCCACCCTGGCGCAATACTGAAGCATCAAGGTACGTGAGCTGGTAAGCTGTGTACCTCTCAGTGTGGACGCCTAGACCCTCGGCGAGGATAGCTACCATGTCACCGACCATGATATCAGTGGAGACCGTGCGTCTGCGGTCCAGGATATGCTCGAGCCAGGCGTGTAGGTTTGGCAGAGGCTCATCCTCAAAGAGCATCCTCCGTAGAGTCTCCGTCTCACGGTGTGTGGGGCGACGAAGCTCAGGTCTGGCCCAAAGGGTACTCGCCAGGACACGCAGGATGACCCTGAATAGGGGACTCACGACTCTGGAGGTGAAGGAGTCCGTGGGAGCGGGGTAGGGTATGCCTGATATGTAGCTCCAAATGATGTTGGGGTCCTGGACCCTGAAGGCGGCGGGAGTGTGGATGAACCCAAAAATGTTGCTCATCTCCTCGAGCGATAATCTGTGACGCCTGTTGCCGAGCTGGAAGATAACTCGGCGGCTGGTCGAGGTGCGCTCAGGGACCTCCAGTTTGGCCATAAACACCCCAGTCAGCACGGGGTAGTGCGCCTCCAGAGGCTCAATCATCCTGTGCAGGGAGACATTCTCAAATGCCTCCTGAACGCCGGTGTGAAATCCCAGCTGGATCATGTCGGGGAGATGGTACCATCGAGCCCTGTTGGCTCGGGCGATCAGATCCTCGGCTAGGGAACGCTGCTGATCGTCATCAATGCGAAGCGCGTCTTGAGGGATGTTCTTGGCTCTCACCATCGTCTGCAAAAGAAACCATTTCCATAGATAATTCCCCTTTGTATAAAATAGGGAGAACCCCATACATAGGTTCCATATTATCCTAAAAATTATGTAAAGATAAATTGACTAAGTTAGAGTGGTAAACACGATCTAATAAGAAGATAAGAAAGTACATAAGGATGACAATTTATATAAACATAATTTTCTTGAATTTTTAACAATAAGGAACCTAATGAATTATAGGATTTTGTCCCACATATATAAAAAATCAGATTTTAATCCCCTAAAAAAATAAGTATTTTAGCCCTTAAAAAAATCGGAATTTAAACTCCAAAATAAATCAACATTTAAACTCCAAAATAAATCAGAATTTCAGCCCTTGTAAAAAAAATCAGAATTTAAATTCCAAAAAAAATCAGAATTTCAGCCCCTAAAAAAAATTTCAAAATCAGCCCATAATGTATAAAAAATCAGATATTTATCACATACTTATGTAAAATTCAGATTCATGGCCAACATAAATAAGAAACTCAATTTAGCAGCCCATATATTTATAAAGTTCATATTCTTGCCCCATATGTATAAAACAATCAGATCTTAACCCATATATATATATATATATCAGATTTATTAGCCATTATATATAGAAAAATCAGAATCTTGCCCCACACAATATGTGATTACTCTTTCCCGCGCAAATATCGTTCAAACCTTAAACACTCAATATCCAATTTCCTCCCAAAATCAACTAAATAATCATGAAAATCAGTAAAAATAGATGAAGGATAAGAAATCATACCAGAAGAGTGTCGGAATTAAGGGAGAAAGAGGCAAGCAACCGCAAAAATCAAGAAAAACCCACTGTCGAACAGAAAATCGACGTCAGTATCAGGGCTTGGGGTCAAAATCGGTCGGATCTGGCGCACTGTCGGTTTGCTGGTGCTGCTGTGGGCTCTTCGGTGGCTTGTAGCGGCCGGACCTGGTGGTTCTTGGCCGGAATGGAGTAGATCTGGGCGAGGGGGCTTGAAAACGAGAGAGAGAGAGAGGGCAAGGGGGAGAAGAGAAAGAGAGAATGAGGGCTGTCGGGGTTGAGGAGTTCTGTCGGGGTTCGGATCTGGTGGGGGTGACAGATGGCTGTGGTGCGGCAATGAGAGTGAAGGGAGAGAGATGAGAGACGAAGGAGAGAGATGAAGAAGAGAGGGCAACAATGGCGGTTGGTAGGGTATCAAAAGAGGGGAGGGGTGTCGAAGTCGGGGATATATAAAGGGAATAAAGAAACCTAAAATTAAAACAGAAAAAGAAAATAAAATCTGACCTGGCACCTACCTCCAGTTGTAGTCGATATCGACCTTAGAGGTGGATATCGACCCCCTTCTAAATCTGTGTAACTCTGGTCATGCTCACTTCTATCGGCCTGTCGATATCGACCTCTCTTCTGGACTTGATTTCCTTGTTTACTTTAGATAGAATAGCCACGGATGATCTAAAAAAAATATAAAATAGACTAAAAACAAAAAGAGAAAGAAAAGGAAAAGAACGGGTTGCCTCCCGGAAGTGCTTGAGTTTAAGTCGCTAGCTCGACATATTTCCCTTTTTGCGCTAGTTCAACACCAAGGTGGCGCGAATCTCTTCTTCCGGGTCCTCCTTGTCATAATATTTCTTTACCCGGTGGCCATTTACCTTAAAGGTGGATCCATCGTCGCAAAGTAACTCCACCGCTCCATGAGGGAATATTTTATGAACCTTGAAAGGTCCGCTCCATCTCGTCCTTAGTTTCCCTGGAATTAAGCGAAGTCTAGAATTAAAAAAAAGGACTTTGTCACCTACCTCATATGTTTTCGGCACCAATTTGCTATCATGCCATTTCTTAGTGCGCTCCTTGTAGATTTCGGCATTCTCAAATGTCTTTAGGCGCAACTCCTCCAAGGCTTGTAAGTCAATGAACCTTCTTTTTCCAGCTTCGTCGAAATCCATGTTAAGCTCCTTAAGAGCCCACATTGCCTTATGCTCAAGTTCAACGAGCAAATGACATGACTTACCATATACCAAGTTATAGGGAGTTGTGCGAAGTGGTGTCTTGTAGGCCGTTCGGTTGGCCCAGAGCGCATCATCCAGTTTGGATGACCAATCTTTCCTCGAGCGGGAGACCGTCTTTTCCAAGATGGCTTTGATTTGGCGATTGGAGACTTCTACTTGGCCGCTGGTTTGAGGGTGATAGGGCGTTGCCACCCTATGGTTCACCCCATACTTGGCTAAAAGAGCTTCAAAGCCTCTCTCAATGAAATGCGTGCCACCATCTGAAATAAGAACTCTAGGAACACCAAAGCGAGGAAAGATGTTAGTTTTGATAAACATAGAGACTACCTTCGCATCGTTGGTCCTAGTTTCCATGGCCTCCACCCATTTAGAGACATCGTCCACCGCTACTAGAATGTATTTGTAGGGGCCCGAAGTAGGGAATGCTCCCATGAAGTCAATACCCCATACATCAAAGAGTTCTACATCTAGAATGCCTGTGAGTGGTGTCTCATTCCTCCATGTGATATTACCTGCACATTGACACTCATCACAAGAGGTTACATAGTTTTGCACATCCTTGAAAAGGTTAGGCCAATAAAAACCACATTGAAGAATTTTCGTCGCGGTCTTGAATCCTTTAGCATGGCCTCCTGTAGGGAGAGAATGACAATGGTGAATCACGCTCTCTACCTCTTCCTCCGGGATACAACGTCGGAAGATATGGTCTTTCCTTTGTTTGAATAAGTAGGGTTCATCCCAATAGTATTGTTTGACGTCGTGCAAAAACTTCTTCTTTTGTTGCGAAGTTAAGCTTGAAGAAATCTCGCCTCCTGCAATATAGTTAGCAAAATCCGCATACCAAGGTACCTTCGCCCTTCTTACAGCAAATAAATAATGAATAGGACTGTAAGGAGGTGTAAAAAAGAAATCCTCACCGGAGCTAACCTCTTCGTCACCTTCGTTGTGTTTTGAAGGTGGTCGATATCGACCTGTAGGGGTCGATATCGACTGGACGGCATCGACAGATTCAGTCGATATGGGCTGCTCGATATGGGTCCTCGATGTCAACGTTTGGAGGTTGATTTCGACCTCTACAGTGGAAAACCTGTGATCAAAATTGGTCGACATCGATGCAAGTTTTACCTTCGGGGCAGTCGATATCGACCTGTCGGGGTCGATATCGAGTAGATTTTCTGTCCGTTTTACCTCTTGCCTCATTAAGTGCTCATCAGGGCGGGAGTCATTGATTGGTATGTTGTTATGTGTCTCATCCAGAAGCCCTTTGTGTAGCCATGAAAGATGATCGGGTACGGAGTTCTCCGTTCCTTTCTTATCTTTAAGCTCAACGTCGAACTCTTGTAGTAGGAGCACCCATCGTAGGAGCCTAGGTTTAGCATCCTTCTTCGCCATCAAGTACCTAAAAGTTGCATGGTCAGTATGAACAATTACCTTAGAACCCACTAGGTATGAGCGAAACTTCTCAAAAGCGAAGACCACCGCCAAGAACTCCTTTTTCGTCGTGGTGTACTTCATTTGAACGGCATCAAGAGTCTTGCTTGCATAGTAGATGGCGGGAAGCTTTTTGTCTCTCCTTTGTCCTAGGACAGCACCTACGGCATAGTCACTTGCGTCGCACATGATGTCAAAGGGTTGCGACCAATAGGGCGATTGAATGATAGGGGCGGATATAAGGGCCTCCTTCAACCTATTGAAAGCTTCAAGACAATCACTAGAAAACGCAAATTTAACATCCTTCATTAGTAGGTTAGTTAAAGGTTTGGCAATCTTATAAAAATCCTGAATAAACCTCCTATAGAAACCTGTGTGACCAAGGAAGCTTCTTATGTCCTTAATTGATGAAGGTGGTGGCAATTTTTCAATAAGCTCTATTTTTGCCCTGTCCACCTCAATTCCCCTTTTCGAGACTTTGTGGCCTAGCACAATCCCTTCCCTTACCATAAAGTGGCACTTTTCCCAATTGAGAACTAAGTTTGTCTCTTCACATCGTGCAAGTACCCTGCAAAGGTTAGCAAGACAAACATCGAAAGTAGTGCCATAAATAGAGAAATCATCCATAAATACCTCCACGATGTCCTCTATCATGTCGGAGAAGATGGCCATCATACATCTTTGAAAGGTAGCTGGGGCATTGCAGAGCCCAAGTGAAAGTGGTCTTTTCCTGATCGTTAGGATGAATAGGGACCTGACAAAAGCTGGAATATCCATCCAGGTAACAAAAATAATCATGTTTGGCGAGTCTCTCTAATACCTGGTCAATGAATGGAAGGGGAAAGTGATCCTTTTTAGTGGCATTGTTGAGTTTCCTGTAATCAATACACAATAGCCAACTAGTTGTGATTCGCTTTGGCACAAGCTCACCCTTCTCATTCTCCTCAATGGTCATTTCACCCTTCTTAGGCACCACATGGACTGGGCTCACCCATTCGCTGTCGGAGATGGCATAGATGATTCCTACATCCAGCATGCGCATGATCTCCTTCTTCACTACCTCTCTCATGTTGGGGTTGAGCTTCCGTTGGTGTTCTATAGGTGCCTTATGGTCATCCTCAAGGAGGATTCTATGCATACAAGTAGCGGGTGAAATACCTTTAATGTCCTCAAGAGAATACCCAATAGCCTTACGATGAGCACGAAATACTTCCATAAGCTTATCTACTTCCTGTGTGGTTAGTGAAGCATTGATAATTACAGGAAAGGTAGAATTGGGACCGAGAAACTCATAGGTAAGCGTGTCGGGTAAAGGCTTAAGCACCGGAGAAGGGCCTTGTGGGATAAGGATTGGCTCTTCCTCCTCCATCTTCATAATCTCACCAAGGTAATCCGTCTCAATTCTCTTGATTGAACTTCCCAAATCAGCTATAGGGGTTTGCGTGGACCAAACATAGAGTGATGCCAACTTTGATTGGGACTCTTCAAAGTATTCCTGCAGAAAAGAAGTCGAGGGCGAATAGGAATAGTCAATATCGACTGAGAGTTCAGCACATACCTCGGCTTCGGAGCTGTTTGACGACAAGTGGTAAGGGTCGATTTCGACCTCTGATGTCGATATCGGCTGGTCGATTTCGACCTCTGCAGTCGACATGGGCTGGTCGATTTCGCCTGTAAGGGAAGAAGAGAGAACTTGACTTGCTGAGTGTGTCGATGTCGACTGAGGGCACTCGATATCGAGTGATATGGTCGATGTCGACCTCTCCTCGTATATATATATATATATATATACTCGAGCTCCATAGATAAAGCATCGTCGAATATTTCCTCATCACTCGTGCATGTAGCCAGGAACTCCTCAATGTCCTCGTCGGTAAGCTCCTCTGCAGCTAGGGCTAGGGCCTCCTCAGGAGTTAGGGCCCTTTTCATCGGTTCTTTGCAGTCCATGAAGCTAGTGTAGACCGACTTGATTTCCATACCATTAACTTCCTTCATTGTGAGGTTGAAGGAGAATTCAATTACTTTGTTCCCTATAGTAAAGGTTAGTAATCCTCTACGTACATTAATATTGGCATCAGCAGTAGCTAAGAAAGGCCTACCAAGGATGATAGGTACAATATGATCTTCGGGCATGTCCAATACAATGAAATCAGTAGGCACAAAGAACTTACCTACCTTTACTGGAACGTCATCAACTATACTTATGGGTCTGACGAATGAATTATCAGCCATATAAAGTTTCATATCCACAGGTTCAAGTGCTCCAATGTTCACCTTTTGCCAAATAGAGAGAGGCAAGAGACTTACACTTGCCCCTAGGTCACATAGGGCTTTGTAGCGATGTTGGCCAAGTCCCATGGTGATTTTCAAGCTTCCCTGGATCACTCATCTTCTCAGGGAAATCCATCTTTGAGCACTCCTCTGCGATCTCTGCCATGGACCGCTTCTTGCTAAGGATGTCTTTCAGGAATCGAACATAGGCGGGCATCTAGCTTAGGGCTTCTGTAAGAGGAATAGTAATGTTAAGTCCTTGGAGAATCTTTACAAAGCGCCTAAACTTACCTTGAGTGGGGTCCTTCAATGCTTTGGAAGGGAAATGCAACGTCTTCTTTGGCGGAAAAGCCAAAACGGTGGTCGGAGGGGCTTGCTGAACATCGATGTCGATTGGAGTTGGGTCGATATCGACTGGTAGGGTCGATTTCGACCTCTGTTGTGATTTCTCAAGCTCTGCAGTGTCATCGACGTCGACCAGGGGGTCGACATAGTGGTCGATATCGACCTCTGGGTCGACATCGACTGGTTTGTCGATGTCGACAGGGTCTATTGTTTCTTCCTCCATTGCCGTTCGTGGTTTATGAACTTTGGTGCCACTCCTTAGTTGCATGGCTGCTATGTGTCCTTACCCGGATTGCCCCTCAGGATTGGTAGTTGGTTGCCCAGGGAATGTTCTGGACGATCTAGGGATTTGTGCCGCCAATTGACGCAGTTGGGTCTCTACGTTTTTCTTCCAAATATCCATCTCCCCAATCCTTGTGGTAAGGTGATTGAGTTCGGAATTGATAGCATTGTTGGATTGATCATTCATAGCTTAGTTCCGTCTTATCTCATCTAGCACAAGTTGAAGATCATCCTTCTTTTGGTCTCTCTCCGGGTGCCTAGGGGCTCTATAGAGTGGGGGGTCCCTAGGGTTAACCTGGTTCCTTTGTGGTTGTTGGAACCTTTGGTCTCCCCAATATTGGCGATTGGGACCCCTCATGAAGTTGGCTTCCTCATGAGTCTCCGCTAGTTGCACTTGCTCAGCATGGGGGCACTCAATGGTAGTGTGTCGCTGCGATCCACATTCGATGCAATCCTGGTTTGCCGAAAGGAATCTTACTTATTTCTGGAGCTTTCTAAGTTGATCCCTAAGAAATTGTTCCTTTACATCTGAATCGATCACCTTAGAGGGTTCGTATAATGGCATAGATGGGGCAGGCCTCAACGATGATGGTGCGTCGGAAGCCTCAGGACTCCCATATGTATTGTCAAATTCCACCAACCTTTCTATGGTTTCCCAAGCCTCTTGTGGAGCGAGTTTAAGATAGCCATAGGCGGTGTAAGTGTTGATCCTCTCCTTGGTGGCAGCATCAAGAGCATTGTATATGATCTCCTTAATTACGTATGGTTGTTGGCCATGCGTCGTGCATGATCGTAGTAGGTCCTTAAACCTTTCCTAAAAAGTCGTCAGAGCCTCACCAGACTTTTGTTTGAAAGCCGTGATTTTCTGCCGGATCAACACCGTCTTAGAAGGAAGAAAGAACCTGTTAAGGAACGCGTCCTTGACTTCATTCCAGGTGCGGAGCGATCTTGGGGCTAAGCTCTCCAACCACTGCAATGCTTTTCCTGTAAGAGACGAGCGAAAGGCTTTTAGTTGGGCATACTCAAGACTTTGTCCATCAGCAATTGTATTACAGTGGTCTAAGAAGGTCGATATATGTGTCATAGGGCATTCGTTAGGTTTCCCTTCATATTGATGCCCTCTTATTTCAGTTAAAAAATTCGGTTTGATTTCAAAATTAGAAGTAGGGATTAGAATAGCCGATTCAGGCACTGTGAGCGATGGATGCAGGTATTGCTTTGGATTCCAGGGGAGGGCATTGAGTAGAGTCTCATATCGTCTCCTGGCTTCCTCCTCCCTGTCAGCGTGCTCCCTTAGTGCTGCTTCTCTGGTAGGGAAATCCTATACTTGCTTCCTTAAGCGTTCAATTTGTTGTGCCTGGATCTCGTTGTCCTCCATGATTCTTTGAACTCGAGCCCTTTGGTGGAGAAAGCGTTCTGGTTCGTCTATTCCTTCAAGTTCAGGTTGGTCACCAGTACGTCGCATACACCTATAAAATAGCACTAAAAAGGACCGTGAAAATAACCTACTAGGGCGCGATTGATAGCTTCCCCGGCAACGGCGCCAAAATTTGACGTGGGGAGAATTGAATCGAAATATAAAATAAAATATAAAGCAATACAACTCTTAGCCTCTTCAAATAAATTCAAGACTCCCCGCTATAGTAGTAGGGAATCAGGTTCGATCCACGAGGAAGCGAGTCAGCGGGATCCTAGTAGCGTTGAAGGTACGTCCTTAATGTTCGACCAGAAGCCTCGATCTCGAGCTCAGACCTCGATGTCGACCTTGGCTGTCGATGCATCCTGCAACAGAAGACCTGCAGAAATAAAAACTGTAGTCGATATCGACTGGAGGGGGTTGATATTGATGTTAGTCCACGAAATCGACTGGCTCAGAAGTCTGCCAGTCGATACAGAGGGGTCAATTTCGACGTCGGGTGTCGATATCGATGCTTGCAGAAGTTACCCAGGAGTCTCGAGATCGACTCAGAAAACTGTCGATCTATCAGTGTGGTCGATATCGACACTCAGGGTTGATATCGATGTCTTCCTGCAGTGGGTTAGTTGTTCCGTTGGCAAAGAAAGACCGAAGATTTAAGAATGGAAAGGAAGCAATGAACGGAATTAAACAAAGGTGTTGGGTTTTTCGATGACTCAACGAACGACGGGCAAATTTGAATGTAAACTTAAGGAAGGAAAAATCTTCCAAAGCCAAGGATTACCGCGACGACAACCATGATAGAATAAGTAAGAATCAACTAAAGATGCATGCTTTCATCATAAAGGAAAAGGCTTTCATCTAAACCGACAAATAGGAAAAGAGATTTTGCAATTACTTAACCTAATTTGTGTCTACCTTTGTCATAATTGAGTTTATAATCTTTCGAATAGAAACCCTAAATACTACCCTAGTTTTACAACACGAGTTCCTTAAAATCGCATTTAAAGATGAAGCACAAGGTAGAGGGAGATAAAAGATACATTCTTTAGCAACGTACTTACCTTACCACCATGGCTACCGTTGGGCTCACCCCGACCCTAGAAGAAAGGGCGACTACTCGCTCATGTTGATTGTAGACATGTCTTGAATTGAAATAACTTGCATAAATGGAAAATTTCGAATCTTTACAATCTCAACGCCAACTATCGTAAGCGCTTGAAACTTTAAAGCTCAAAAACTCTAACTATCTATTGCCTATTGCTATTGTCTTACTTGCTTGGATGCTCTAACAAACCAGCCCCTAGGGCTTTATTTCTAGGCTACTAATCCTCGCTATCCGAGGATTGTAACTTCTATCTAAACTATGAACTCTATCCGAACAATTAAGATAGGTCTTTTATTTTGATAAAACTTTAAAGGAAAAGATAACAATCCATCTGCTAATACCTAGAAGAACGAGATAATTCGTGGCCTTGATGATAGAATTCACAATCCGAGTCTCGAAATCGGATTTATCTTCTGTCGAGGTAAGGTCAATATCGATACCAGTGGTCGATATTGATGTCTGTGTT
Organism: Persicaria maculosa; assembly: GCA_963922045.1. Classification (NCBI taxonomy): domain Eukaryota; kingdom Viridiplantae; phylum Streptophyta; class Magnoliopsida; order Caryophyllales; family Polygonaceae; genus Persicaria; species Persicaria maculosa. The sequence continues at coordinate 23,756,104 of OY998271.1, forward strand.
TCTGCTCGACTTGTCCAGCTCCAGTCGATGTCTTTGAGGAGGTCGATATCGAGGTAGTATGTCAATATCGATCTCTTTTGGTTGGTCTGTGTTGTCCATCTCGATACTCAGAAGGCGTGTCGACAACTATGGTCGATATCGATGTCTTCAGGTCGATATCGACCTCTGCTCAGCTTCACTTGGCTTCTCCGTTTTGACTCCGATTTCATCGAATTCCTACATGGTTAGCTCAAAACTTGTGCAGACTCTATTTCTTGTACTTTAGCTCATTCTTACACAATTTTATATATATTTTGAAACTTTTCTTTGGAAATTGAATGAAATATGAAGTCAAACGATGCAATAAAAAGAGATACAAATATGTACATCACCTACTTATGTGTTCAATACAATATATCTGTAGTATATCTTGCACATATAAAATAAGAATACAAAAAGCTTGAGGGGTATATAACTCATTTTCCTCCGGTAGAAAATTTACTACGAGTGGTCCCATCTCTCGCGATCCGAGTGTCGTTCAACAAGACAGATAAAATTAACTATCACAAGATTTATTCGTAGCTCCTCCATTATTTTAATAAAATGAACCATAAGAAGAAAAACAGAAAAGTCTGGCTCTTATGGGTACCACTTGAACTCGCGATCTGGCACATTCCTACTTGTGTGTTCAATACAATATATCTGTAGTATGTCTTGCACATATAAAATAATAATACAAAAAGCTTGAGGGGTATATAACTCGTTTTCCTCCGGTAGAGAATTTACTACGAGTGGTCCCATCTCTCGCGATCCGAGTATCGTTCAACAAGACAGATAAAATCAACTATTACAAGAGTTATTCATAGGTCCTCAATTATTTTAATAAAAAGAACCATAAGAAGAAAAACAGAAAAGTCTGGCTCTTACGGGCACCACTTGAACTCGCGATCTGGCACATCCCTACTTGTGTGTTCCATACAATATATCTGTAGTATGTCTTGCACATATAAAATAAGAATACAAAAAGCTTGAGGGGTATATAACTTGTTTTCCTCCGGCAGAAAATTTACTACGAGTGGTCCCATCTCTCGCGATCCGAGTGTCGTTCAACAAGACAGATAAAATTAACTATTATAAGAGTTATTCGTAGGTCCTCCATTATTTTAATAAAAAGAACCATAAGAAGAAAAAAAAAAAAGTCTGGCTCTTATGGGCACCACTTGAATTCGCGATCTTGCACATCCCTACCTGTGTGTTCAATACAATATATATGTAGTATATCTTGCACATATAAAATAAGAATACAAAAAGCTTGAGGGGTATATAACTCGTTTTCCTCTGTAGAAAATTTACTACGAGTGGTCTCATCACTCGTGATCCGAGTGTCGTTCAACAAGACAGATAAAATTAACTATTACAAGAGTTATTCGTAGCTCCTCCATTATATTAATAAAAAGAACAGTAAGAAGAAAAACAGAAAAGTCTAGCTCTTATGGGCAACACTTGAACTCGCGATCTGGCACATCCCTACTTGTGTGTTCAATAAAATATATCTGTAGTATATGTTGCACATATAAAATAAGAATACAAAAAGCTTGAGGGGTATATAACTCGTTTTCCTCCCGTAGAAAATTTACTACGAGTGGTCCCATCTCTTGCGATCCGAGTGTCGTTCAACAAGAATGATAAAATTAACTATCACAAGAGTTATTCTTAGCTCCTCCATTATTTTAATAAAAAGAACCATAAGAAGAAAAACAGAAAAGTCTGGCTCTTATCAGCACCACTTGAACTCGCGATCTGGCACATTCCTACTTGTGTGTTCAATACAATATATCTGTAGTATATCTTGCACATATAAAATAAGAATACAAAAAGCTTGAGGGGTATATAACTCGTTTTCCTCTGGTAGAAAATTTACTACGAGTGGTCCCATCTATCGCGATTCGAATGTCGTTCGACAAGACAGATAAAATTAACTATCACAAGAGTTATTCGTAGCTCCTCCATTATTTTAATAAAAAGAACCATAAGAAGAAAAACAGAAAAGTCTGGCTCTTATGGGCACCACTTGAACTCGTGATCTGGCACATCCCTACTTGTGTGTTCAATACAATATATCTATAGTATATCTTGCACATATAAAATAAGAATACAAAAAGCTTGAGGGGTATATAACTCGTTTTCCTCCGGGAGAAAATTTACTACGAGTGGTCCCATCTCTCGCGATCCGAGTGTCGTTCAACAAGACAGATAAAATTAACTATTATAAGAGTTATTCGTAGCTCCTCCATTATTTTAATAAAAAGAACCATAAGAAGAAAAACAGAAAAGTCTGGCTCTTATGGGCACCACTTGAACTCGCGATCTGGCACATCCCTACTTGTGTGTTCAATACAATATATCTGTGGTATATCTTGCACATATAAAATATGAATACAAAAAGCTTGAGGGCTATATAACTCGTTTTCCTCCAATAGAAAATTTACTACGAGTGGTCCCATCTCTCGCGATCCGAGTGTCGTTCAACAAGACAGATAAAATTAAATATTACAAGAGTTATTCGTAGCTCCTCCATTATTTTAATAAAAAGAACCATAAGAAGAAAAACAGAAAAGGCTTGCTCTTATGGGCACTACTTGAACTCGCAATCTGGCACATCCATACTTGTGTGTTCAATACAATATATTTGTAGTATATCTTGCACATATAAAATAAGAATACAAAAAGCTTCTTGGTTTCTGAGAGTCGAACTTGGGATCTCTGAGGACTTGCCTGCGTGCTACCAGCTTGCACTCGCGTCCAACACAATTTATAGCTTGTATATATTTATATACTAAAAAATGAATATTAAAGTGCGTGAAATCATGGGATGGAATTTAGTAGAATACCTCTTGATGCGTGCTTGAGGGGTATATAACTTGTTTTCCTCCGGTAGAAAATTTACAACGAGTGGTCCCGTCTCTCGCGATCCGAGTGTCATTCAACAAGACAGATAAAATTAACTATTACAAGAGTTATTCGTAGCTCGTCCATTATTTTAATAAAAAGAACCATAAGAAGAAAAGCAGAAAAGTCTGGCTCTTATGGGCACCACTTGGACTCGCGATCTAGCACATCCCTACTTATGTGTTCAATACAATATATCTTTAGTATATCTTGCACATATAAAATAAGAATACAAAAAGCTTGAGGGGTATATAACTCGTTTTCCTCCGGTAGAAAATTTACTACGAGTGGTCCCATCTCTCACGATCCGAGTGTCGTTGAACAAGACAGATAAAATTAACTATTACAAGAGTTATTCGTAGCTCCTCCATTATTTTAATAAAAAGAACGATAAGAGGAAAAACAGAAAAGTCTAGCTCTTATGGGCACCACTTGAACTCGCGATCTGGCACATCCCTACTTGTGTGTTCAATACATTATATTTGTAGTATATCTTGCACATATAAAATAAGAATACAAAAAGCTTGAGGGGTATATAACTCGTTTTCCTCAAGTAGAAAATTTACTGCGAGTGGTCCCATCTCTCGCGATCCGATTTCGTTCAACAAGACAGATAAAATTAACTATTACAAGAGTTATTCGTAGCTCCTCCATTATTTTAATAAAAAGAACCATAAGAAGCAAAACAGAAAAGTCTGGCTCTTATGGGCTCCACTTGAACTCGCGATCTGACACATCCCTACTTGTGTGTTCAATACAATATATCTGTAGTATATCTTGCACATATAAAATAAGAATACAAAAAGCTTCTTGGTTTCTGAGAGTCGAACTTGGGATCTCTGAGGACTTGCCTGCGTGCTACCAGCTTGCACTCGCGTCCAACACAATTTATAGCTTGTATATATTTATATACTAAAAAATGAAAAAGAAAGTGTTGTTAAGAGGGACTCGAACCTGAGTCCATCGGTACTCCAGTCTTTCAATCCGTGGGCTCAATCACTGTGCTAGGCGAGTTTTTTGTTTTTTACTCTCGTTTTAATTAATTAGTCCTGTATCCAGATTTTATTCACTGGTGGCACCCTTCGGGAACTCGCTCTGTTTCCTTCACATCAGCCTTCTTTGCGATCTCGATTCATACTTGAAGCGATCATGGAATTTCCTCTGTACTTATTACCTCATTATGACGATGTTTCTTATAAAAAGATTAGTTCATTTGATTGGGCCTTAGTTGGGCCTAACGTGCGTCTTCGGCCCATTGGACGAAATGGTCCCACAGAGACCTATAAGTGAGGTTTTTCAGTTACTATCTTCTTATTCTTCATTTCTGAAACTCAAAAAGGAAAGAGAGAGTCCAAGGGTTTTCTGTGTTCTTCAGAGAGAAGATCAGAGCTTTGGTGGCGGTTTTTTCTTCAATTCTCCTAATGTTTACCGGCGTGTTTCGTCCTTATTTATCAAGTAAATTTATTCTTTGTCTCTCTTCTGATCTTTTCAATTTCTGGGTTTGCGTTCATTTCCTTTGGGGGTTTTTAGGGCAGTTGGAGATATCAGAACTAGTGGTAAAATTACCCCCTTTTTTGTGAAATTTCTGGTGGTTAAAGGGTGGGGAACGAAGGGTACTCCGGCGTTCCCTTTCCTGCCTCCTCCGTAATTCCACCATTTCTTCCCTTATTCTCTCTCTTATTTTCTTAGTGACAGTTGTTCCTTATAGGGGGGGGATAGTGTTATTTTCTGGTTTTTTCGTAGAAAAACCTATGGTGGTTTATCTGAACCTTTCTGAAAAAAACCTCCGACGGATTGGGTGGAAGAAACCTTTTCGTCTCCTCTTGATGCCTTCTCCAAAGGTGATTTCTCAAAAATCGAGAAATCTTTATGGACGAGACGAAAAGGCGTCTCTTAACCGTCATCCGGCGGGGGGGGGGGGGGGGGGGGAAGATGTCTTTTCAACGCCTCTTTGAGAGGCGTGTGAGGTGCCCATCTTGGGCCCACAAGTGGGCATTTTGGCGCCAATTTTTGTTTCATCGCGATGTTGAAAAGGTAGTTCCCCCATGCTGATTTTTCTTCTTGCTGTATTTTTCCATGGGACTTCCTTTTTGTTTTTACAATTTAAAATGTCACAAGAGAGTGATAGTCAGAATCGTAGTATGAGCTATGGGTACGAAGAGGTTAGTTCTTCGCGAACAAGATCCCGGGCTGATGTGGACTCGGATTTGTATGTAAGTCCAGCTCCTATTCTACCGAATAAAAGATCTCTCGATGAGAGAAAAGAGAAAGTGACAGCTAAGGCCGGTTGTATCGCAAAGAAAAGGAAGATGGCGGGGACCATAAAACGTCCTTTGAAGAAAGATAATCCCGAGTATTACCATTCCTCATAATCGATAAACGTATTGGGAAAAGGCGAATCGTCTCGCGTACGTAAAGAGGCAAAAAGGTCAGTACGAGTGGTCTCGGGTGATTTTGCCCTGCCTCCTTACAATCGGTCAGAGGTGGATGATTGCAGTTTTTGTGAAAGTTATACCTTTGCGGAGCCTCCTCCACTACCAGCGATATTTTCGGAACGCGTACCTCCCACTGTAGTTAAGACATTGGGTGAGGAGTCGATGTTGAATGCCAAGCATTTGGAAGAAGTGGCGAGACTTTATCCATGGCCGGATGGGGTAGAGTTAGGATTAGCTGCTGCGAATGGAGGATGTTTAAACGAATACAAAGACCACGTAGTTGTTCATTTGGGCAGTTTGCTACAAGGATTTCGCCTTCCTCTTCCCCCATTATACTCAGATTTTCTGGCCCACATAAATCAATGTCGAGCTCAGCTTGCTTTTAATGTATGGATGTACTTGGCGGTATACATCATGCGTTGTGCTACTCTTAACAAAACGCCATCGTTAGATCATCTTTTATTAGTTCTTTCTTTGAGACATAGCGAAGGATTGGTATCCGATTCTCTGGCTGGAAAGATTGTTGAGAGGTTGTCCAGCAGTCCAGGATAGAGAAGAAAATGGTTTTTGGTTCGAGATCCTTCAAAGTCTGTTCTGAATTTTGTAATTAAACCTGGCAAGTATATTGCACCCAGGATCAAATATGCTGAGGCGGAGAGATGGAGGGCCGCATTTGGGGAAGGGATTGTGTCGGTACGGGGTTATAGAACAGTTGTTACCCCGGTTCGTTTAGAGATGGCCGGACTTACTCTTCTACATCGATCGGGTCGGTGTCCAAGAGTTTCTCAAATCTCTTGGTGTTCTAATCGTAATTTTTCTTATCTTGACTTGTTTCAAACTTTTTCTGCAGATATGTTGGTCGACAAATCGAAGATTGCTGCACTCGCGAAGTAGAAAAGTGATGTCCGAGGGGGATCCAGACCTGCTCTATCCATTGCCCCACGATCGGGCGATGGTCGCCAAAATATTCCCTTCAGATCTCCTCCTGTGAATAGGAGTTCTAAAGAGAAAGAACTGGTTGATGATCGGGAAAACATATCATCAGATGAGCAGCTACTGGCTAAACGCGGGCAGAAACGACCAAGGGAAGGGGCTGGGGCCATCATGCTCTTAAGTTCTGAGCCAATCACCCAGGCGGGGATTTCCATGACAGCTTACCGTCTGCCTGGATTCGGCCCTCTTGATTTTCACAAATTAGAGATTCCCAAGAAGAGCTGTCCAGCTGAGCGAGATTATCTTCATCATCTGACGGACGAAGAACTAGTGGAGTAAGGGCAAAAGAGCAGGGGCTGGGTAATTTCCTTCGCGATATAAATTCTCTTTCTTCTTTTCTCTTCTTGTTTTTCTTATGTTTCGTTATCCTTTATGCATCGTTGTAGGATAATTTGCAATGGTCCGAAATGACTGGGCGTCTAAGGCAATATAATGACAAAGTGAGGGAATTAAGAGGGATAGTTACTACCTTGAAGGCGAAGGTGGAAAAGCTGAAGGACGTAGAGCTTCAGGAAGTAACTATCGAGAGTCTTAAAGAGGCATTGGCGAAATCCCAAAAGGATGCAGAGGCAGCGAAGGGCGAGCTGGACTTATCGCGAGTTGAAATAGTAAAGGCTGAAGAAGTAGGGGCCAAACACGAATCAGCGGCCTTGTCCTTGAAGAGTCAACTGGCGGATGCTGAGCGCGAGCTGGAAAGAATTCGCAAAGAGCTTAATGGTGCAAATAGTCAGTTGGAGCGCTTTACTTCTGGGGAAGATGTTGTTCTTTCCAAGAAGTCACTTTGCGAATTCATGCTCGGTGATGAAGGCCAGGGGTGGCTATCTGACTTTCTGGGAAACGTTGATCGAGAATGGCTAATCCATTACCTTGAGACGGATGGGGAGGATGTTCTGTATGACAGGGTTTCGGATGCGTTTATGGAAGGGGTTGAAGGTGGGATTGTCCAAAGTGTCAATCGCTTTGCTCACCTTGGTGACGACGTGAGAGTCTTTTCTCCTAGTTATGAAAACGAGGATCTGAGACAAAAAGACCCTAAACGCGGACAACCTTCCTCCCTTGATGTTTCAGCTGACCACGCCGCTGCCCTCGATCTTCCTTCTGCTGGTGAAAAGACCCCCGAGCCAGTTCGTGATGACAACCCTTGCCCTGATGCTTAATTAATCGACTCTTCATGTTTTATGAATATTTTGCGAAGCTTTAGTTTGTTTTCGGGAATTTATGAACATTTTTACCCGTGGTGAAAACCTCGTGTTTCGCCGTGGTTTGTGTATGCGGTAATTTTTAGATGTTTCAGACATTATAGCCCATGACAAGCGATGTCTTGTTGTGGTATGAATATTTTATGTTTGATATGCAACATATTTTTGCTTGTCTTTTGCTTGTTTTCCTTCAATAGTTTATTTTGCTGGATGGTTGAATTCGCGATACCATAGATGGTTGAATTCGCGATACCCTTACCTATCTCTTGTCATTGATCGTTTTATGAAATTAATCGTGAAATGACAAAAAGTAGGGTTCGCGGATTTATTTTATATTATACTGCTGATAATTAAAAGATAACGAATATTTAGTAACGACATATACTAAACATGGATTATGATTTTCCGTAGTTATATTTATTCGTAGCATAGGTAGTCGGGGAAAACATCTCCATTTTCTTGTGGGCCTGGTTGCTCTATTGCTACGTCAAAGTGGGATTCTCCTTGGTATTCGAATGTAAGATGACTCCCTATTCTGAGGTTGTTTATATTTGCAAATGATCTCCATCCTTCCGAGGGAGAGAACCAATCCCCTTCATCTTTCTCGACTAGCACTAGAAATTCTTGGTTTTAAGGAGAGCATAGAAAGATCTGTTCCAGAACTTCTTCCCCGAATTCTACAAAGATGTACGGTAGGGGAAGTCTATGTAATTGGCTTTCTTTAGGGATTGTCTTGGTGAATTTTGGATTTGGAAAAAACATCGTGTTCATTACAAAGATTGGTGCTGGGATTTGTGGTGGGGAATGGTTTCCTGAAGCCATGTCAAAGCTTGGCATTGTGTTGCGATTTGATTTTGATTGTTCTTTGCTTTATGTTTCCATTTTTATACTAGTTTTGTATACTGTGGATATGGATGTTGTTTTTGTGGAGTCATCTAAACTATCGTGAAGCAGGGTGGTGCGTGTTATTTCTACGTTTTTCGCGTACATCAATGTATGATATTTTCTTTGTAGTTTTCTTTACCGCTTTGCGAGAGGTTTAACGTTTATCTGATATTGGTTGTTGTGTTTGTTGATATATAATAACCTCGTGGTAGACCTGCGGTGTACTTTGTTGTTTCCCTTGTATAGATTGATATAAACCAGTAAGGAGATTAAAGGTTTATTGTTTCTATATTTTGCGGGAAATGATGGCTGCGATACCAGTGAATATTCCAGGTGTGGTATATCCTCGCCTTAGAGGTTTTTCTCGAGATATTGCTGTGGAGGGGCATTTATACAGGCTGGTATGTTATATCATGTAATTTTATTCCTTGATAAGTAGAGCGTTTGTGACATATTTGTTTTTGTTGTAGCCTCTACCCTCTATTTATCGCGATTATGGATATGATGCACTTGGTTTAGTCCATCTGTGGACGCGCGCAGAAGAGGAATTTGTGGTGAGGGTGGAACCATTAGGGCCTAATAACTATTGGTTTACCAGTGGGTAGCCCGCGTTTGTTGTTTCGAATGAGCTTCGAATTGGGACACGCTTGTTTTTTGAGTATGAAGGGAATTCTTGTTTTGATGTTGTTGTCATGAATCATGGTCCTGATGAAAATGGTGATGTAGATTTTGCAGTTTGGGTTTGATACTGTCGCGGTTGTATCTTTTTCGGGGTTATATCGTTTATCTGTTGTCGGATAGTTTAGTTTGGTGTATGATAAATAAACCAATATATTGGTGGAGTTTATCGTTTAAAAGTGAAACAATATATAAGTGTTTGATCGTGGATGATATATTCTTGATAGCTTGTACTATCCTTTTGAAGTAAAAGAATACCGAGAAATATTTTTTGTCATGGTATATTGTTGTTGAAAGTGTATCTCCATCATTTTTCGGATGTTTAAGGAGATTAATTTAATAACCATGTAATCTTCAGTGAATGGATCGCGATATAGAGAAGGGCATCTCCATCATATTTCGTATCTTAAAGAGATTAATTTAATAATCACGTAATCTCCAGCGAATGAATCGCGATATAGAGAAGTGCATCTCCATCATATTTCGGATGTTATGGAGATTAATTTAATAATCATGCAATCTCCAGCGAATGAATCGCGATATAGAGAAGTGCATCTCTATCATATTTCGGATGTTAAGGAGATTAATTTAATAACCACGTAATCTCCAGCGAATGAATCGCGATATAGAGAAGTGCATCTCTATCATATTTCGGATGTTATGGAGATTCATTTAATAATCATGCAATCTCCAGCGAATGAATCGCGATATAGAGAAGTACATCTCTATCATATTTCGGATGTTAAGGAGATTAATTTAATAACCACGTAATCTCCAGCAAATGAATCGCGATATAGAGAAGTGCATCTCTATCATATTTCGGATGTTAAGGAGATTAATTTAATAACCACGTAATCTCCAGCGAACGAATCGCGATATAGAGAAGTGCATCTTTATTATTCAATTTTTGTAGGGTAGCAATAGCATAAATCCTGGAAAGACCGATTTTTATTGATGATCTGAGTATCATTAAGAGAAGAAATACATTTAGAAAATTGCTTACCACCCCATTTTTAGGATCTAATGGAAACCATTTGATCTTGGACCGTTGTAATCGTCATTGTAATGTTCGTCGTCGAGGTAGTAACCTTCCTTGTCGAAAAACTGGACTTGAAACCTTTTTTCCCCTAGGTCAGTGAACTTTATTGATGTTTCCAACTCAAGTCCGTGTGTTTCGACAAAGTCCCTCCATCCGCGTGCTACCCAGTGATATCGATAACTGCCCCCCACAATGTGGACAGGGAAGTCTTTGACTACGCGAGTTGATAATAGGATTTGCTCGGGGACATGAGGTTGGAAATGCTCTGCGAACTCGTAGGGCAACATCATGCGTATGTTTTGCTCGCTCCCTACTAAATAGATATAAAAAACGAAGGGATTATTTGGATTTTGATCGCTAGCATCTGTCGCCGTGATTCTTTTTGGAAAGAATTCTGATTAGAGGAAAGTTTGAAAATTATGTTTTGTAGAGAGAAAAAGATCTTCTTATTGTGGTATTGATTTGTAGATGAGATCTTGTAATAAATGACTATTTCTGGATTTGAAATGTCTCTGCATTTGGTCGGGTTTTGAGATGACTGATGCCATGTGTAATACATGCACAGTGTGAATTTTCACTTTTCAGATTCTCTGTTTGGTTCCGACATATGTAATAAATGTCTCTACAGAATTGTCAAAGTATGTACAGTCTTACTTTGGATATAAAAGGGTATGGTGTTTGCAATATTTATTTACTTTATCCAACTGTAATTATCTTTGGTAGAAGATGGCGTTTCCTAACCCTATGATGCGAGATTTTATTCGTTGTGTTGATGTAGAGGGGAGGATGCATCGTCTTGTAAGTTTAACATATTGGTTATGATATGTGGATTCCTCCTTTTGCTCCTCAGCCTACGGGCTTTTTCAACTCTATCAAAATGGAATCTACTACGAAATATTTACTCATGGGTGCGAGTTTATGGCCGCTTCTCTATGGTACCAGTTGTTAATTGTCAGCAAAGTTGTTTTTTTTTCAAGTTTGAGCTTGATTTGTTTATGAAATAATGCTCTTTTGTTCTGCAGCCTCTTCGTGATGCTTTTGAGAGGATGTACAGTCATGTTGTGTCTGACCATGTATGTTTGGTCTCTACGGCTGGTGAAAACTTTCACGTAGAAGTTTCCAAAGATGGTTTGAATCGTTGGTGGCTGTCTGAAGGTTGGAATAGATTCGCGATTAATAACGACGTTGAGGTTGGAGCATCGATGGTATTTTTTCAATACATGAGAGGACATCGGTTTAAAGTTCTTGCTCTTAAGGACGAGGATGAATAGGGTATTTGAAATGTAATGGTGGTACTATAAGAAGTTTGGTCTTTCGTTTATGCTTTTGTGAACTTTTATCAATTTAGTTTGTTTTTGGGTAATCGCAAAGATTTAAATACTCCCCTCTGTAGCTTTGTTTTATAAAATTTGGTTTGGGTCTCCTTACCCTCTGTTTCTGTCTCTGATGTGACAATTGGTAGCCTGACACTGTGGTTTCGTGTTACAGAGGTGCACTCTGTGATTCTGTAACTTGCTTTGGCATGCATCTCCTTCTGTCAAACTGTTTCGAATGAATATGAATTATTTTGTTGTGATGCATCAGTACTACACTTGCTTCTTTGTTTAATAAATAGTAGCTCTTTGGATAAAATCTGGGTTGTCGTACTTGTATTTTGATTTACTTGTTCACGGAGCGAAGTGAGTAATAATGAATTCTCCTCATCCCCGTCGGCGTGATTTTTTCGTTCCATCGATTCTGAGGAAAAGATGAAATATATGGTAATCGTCTCTATACTTCTGTTTGTGATTCTCTTTTTTAACTGATATCTAATTTTAGTTTTTCGCAGCTTTTGCCTGAATCTTTTGCCGCACAGTATATCCGTGATGGATTAACTCATGTGTGCTTGGTGTCTCCAACTGGGCGAGAGTTTCAAGTAAGGTTGTTTCGAGACAGCCAAGATCATTATATCCTTACCGAAGGTTGGCGTGCTTTTGCCATAGACAGTGGTTTATGTGTTGAGGAGTCTCTTATCATTTTCAAATATGAGGGGAGTAGTCGGTTTACCATAATTGTGTTAGAAACGAATGAGTGAGTTCGTGTAGATCCGTTTGTAAGAATCAGCCTAGAACTTTGTATTATGTGTTCGTTATTGCCATCTTTGCGCAACTCCCGTTATGTTCAAATGTTTTTGTTATTTGAAATGTTTGTATGAGATATATTGTTTATATTTAGGCTTTCAGAAGTCAATGAAACATCTTCGTGAACCTATGCTCGAATGGAATACGAGAAGATTTACTTGCCTGCATATCCGTATTTAAAACATACGTGATAGCTAAATTTATTCTTCTTGGAGGCTTACTTGTATGCATATCCGTGTATAAAACACATGCGATAACTAAATTTATTCTCCTTGGATGCTTACTTGCATGCATATCCGTGTTTAAAACACACGCGATAGCTAAATTTATTCTCCTTGGAGGCTTACTTGCATGCATATCCGTGTTTAAAACACACGTGATAGCTAAATTTATTCTCCTTGGAGACTTACTTGCATGCACATCCGTGTTTAAAACACACGCGATAGCTAAATTGATTCTCCTTGGAGGCTTACTTGCATGCATATCCGTGTTTAAAACACACGCGATAGCTAAATTGATTCTCCTTCGAGGCTTACTTGCTTGCATATCCGTGTTTAAAACACACGCGATAGCTAAATTTATTCTCCTTGGTGGCTTACTTGCATGCATATCCGTGTTTAAAACACACACGATAGCTAAATTTATTCTCCTTGGAGGCTTACTTGCATTCATATCCGTGTTTAAAACACACGCGATAGCTAAATTTATTCTCCTTGGAGGCTTACTTGCATGCATATCCGTGTTTAAAACACACGAGATAACTAAATTTATTCTCCTTGGAGGCTTACTTGCATGCATATCCGTGTTTAAAAGACACGCGATAGCTAAATTTATTCTCCTTGGAGGCTTACTTGCGTGCATATCCGTGTTTATAACACACGCGATAGCTAAATTTATTCTCCTTGGAGGCTTACTTGCATGCATATCCGTGTTTAAAACACACGTGATAGCTAAATTTATTCTCCTTGGAGACTTACTTGCATGCACATCCGTGTTTAAAACACACGCGATAGCTAAATTGATTCTCCTTGGAGGCTTACTTGCATGCATATCCGTGTTTAAAACACACGCGATAGCTAAATTGATTCTCCTTCGAGGCTTACTTGCTTGCATATCCGTGTTTAAAACACACGCGATAGCTAAATTTATTCTCCTTGGTGGCTTACTTGCATGCATATCCGTGTTTAAAACACACACGATAGCTAAATTTATTCTCCTTGGAGGCTTACTTGCATTCATATCCGTGTTTAAAACACACGCGATAGCTAAATTTATTCTCCTTGGAGGCTTACTTGCATGCATATCCGTGTTTAAAACACACGAGATAACTAAATTTATTCTCCTTGGAGGCTTACTTGCATGCATATCCGTGTTTAAAAGACACGCGATAGCTAAATTTATTCTCCTTGGAGGCTTACTTGCGTGCATATCCGTGTTTATAACACACGCGATAGCTAAATTTATTCTCCTTGGAGGCTTACTTGCATGCATATCTGTGTTTAAAACACACGCGATAGCTAAATTTATTCTCCTTGGAGGCTTACTTGCATGCATATCCGTGTTTATAACACACGCGATAGCTGTTCGCTATCGGGGCGGGGAGTGTATGTAATAGGAGAATAAAATAAAGCACAACTAGACTATCTCCCTGTCCCTAACAAATAATACAAGAATCCCCTTCCCTTGTAGTAGTAGGGTAATTCAGGATCGAATCCAAGAGGAGGTATGTCAGCGCTTCCTTTGTTGTACTCACGATCAAGGCTTTCGACCTCAGCAGACACTCAATATCGCGTATACAGGTCGATATCGACCTCAGTTCTGGTCGATTTCCTAGCGCAGTTCCTGCAGAAGACAAAACAGCAAGTCGACGTCGAGCAGAGACCTCGATATCGATGTTAGACCTCGATATCGACCCCTATGGTCGATTTCGATGCTTGTCATAGAAACTGTTTTTGTAACCAATTTATCGGAAAAAGGATCCGAACAAAATAGAATGGAGAAGGAAGATGAACAGAAATAAAACTAAGACTTTTATGAAGAATTTAATTAATTAAAAGGCTTCCAAAGTCGGGGTTTCATGCCACAACGATAACAATGCAAGTTTCATGCTAAAGATATGAACTTTAATGTCTTTTCGTCAAATAACTTTCGTTATCAACACTTAGGTGATTAGAGGCTCTCGCATAATTTCTAAGAGTTACTATCCAATTCATGAGCAATTCAAGTTCGCAATATGTGTGGCTTTCGCTTCAATAATGCAAATAATGAATCTCCCTAACTTTCGCAAAGGATCATGCATGGGGTAGAAGACGGAATCGCATAAAAGTCATACCTTTGATGCACTTACCTCACATTGCTATCGTCGGGCTCACCCCGACCCTAGAATTGGGTTGACTACTCGCTCCTCATCATGCACATCATCATCATTGTTATTGAAAGAAAGCTACTTTGAATTAAAACTTCGAAAGAAAGTACAACCGAACAAGCCACTCCACTCTCGCTTTACAACTCTACTCGGCCTCCTCTCTCTCTCTCTATTCTCTATTGCAACTGAAATTCTCTGCGAAAATTTGATACGAAATTGATTATTCAAACTCAGCCCTATTGGCCTCTATTTATAGATGTCGATAAGGACTCGAAACCTTATCTTTATTCTCTAAGATAAATTTAAACAAAGTAAAAGCTAAAACTCAATGGTGAAATCAGCCTCCTCATGATAGATCTGGTGTTGATGATAGGAAATCTCGACCTTTGGATAGATATTGCAAGCATTGGATTAATTCTATCAAAATCGAAGTCGAATTCCTCTCCTGGCATTGTCGATATCGACCCTTGGACATCGATATCGACCCCTCCAAAATCTTATCTCGAGCTTCTCCTTCTCCTACTCGAACTGGCACTCGACTTTTATCAATTTGGTCGATCTGGTAGCATCGATATCGACCCCCAGACGTCGATATCGACCTCTTCTGTGTCGATATGCTCTGTTTCCTTTTCTGCTCGATTACTATGTCTCTGATGTACTCGATGTCGAGGTCTTCAGTCGATTTCGACCTCTTCAGAAGACTTCGAGTTCTTTTTCCGCTCTTCCGAATTCATCCATTTTCATCCTGTTTTCTGCGAAATCACATGGAAACTCGCGCAAACCCATATATTTGACATTTTAAGCATAAACTACACTATTCCCATTTTTTCCATTAATGTGCATGCAAAAGAAAATAAAATGGATTCATATGTGCATAGAAAATATGGCAATTTGCGCGCACATCAAACACCCCATACTTAAGCTTGCTTGTCCCCAAGCAATACTTTTAATGGTCATTCAGGGGATGAAAGTAAACCCTCAACATCATAGATTCATTTTTCATATGTCCGTACAATCAATTGCCATCCTCGAGAAGTTACTTATGTCAACCAAGTCCATGCTTGTGCATAAAAGCAATTTCATACTCAAAAAGGAGGTAATATGCAAAAACTATTTTAGCGACATTGCATTAATAATCAAGAGGACTTTTTTTCAAGCTTGTGAGAAGTGGATTGGTAAAAGGCTAAAGGTGGGCTAATATTTGGCCATGTGGTGTTAAATCCGGGGAAACATACTTTCTTTCCAAAATATTCCACATTCCTTCTTCATAATGTCTCACCTTTCACTCATCGTTCAATGCTTTTTTCAATATAATGCTTTTACCTCTCTAACCGTAGCACTGCCTTCTCGCGAGTCGCAAACATGGGTGTCATGAATGGCCCCGGATACTTAGTACTTCGGACTCCTCACCTTTGTGTCCCATCTCGCCAAACTATTGTCTCAGCGAGCAGGGTCGACCCACCTTTATCTCCTGAGGTGATCGGATTTTTTCTCGCTCATTTAATTTTCCATATTGTATCATTCCTGCCAACAACTTTATAAATGCACAACTCCATATAACTCCAAAGATGACATCCATTCAAAAAACTTTGTCCCCGGATAGGGTATAAGGTAAAAAATGGGCAATATGTGTATATGTGGAGCAATAATGATCATGATAAGTCTCATATATGGCTTTGTGAATATGCATAGGTAAGGCTAGGATATGAACTTTGCTTGTATGGAATTTTTATAAAAAGTCCTCCATCATCTTATCATGCACATGTCAAAAGCAACTTCAAATTTTCATCTCCTTTATGGTTTTCTCTAAAAATTTGCAGTTCATTGGGACTTCCCTTAACTAGGCAATCTCATGTTATATCTCTAATGAATCTAATTTTGCATCATAGAGCTCTTTTTTATACTTCCATGACTCTTTCTTTTCCAAAATTTTTGATGGGGGTCATTTTTCTCATTCATTCATTTTTTTATGCATTAAAATAAATATGCAACTCTAAACTAAGTATGAATATGCAAGTAAGCCTTTCCCCCACCCTATACTTAAAATTTACAGTGTCCTCACTGTATTAGAACTAGGGTTAAGAAGAAAACTTACTAAACTGTCACAAATTTCAAGAGTCGAAGAAGACAACAGGGAAGGTCGATATCGACCCTTTACATCGATATCGATGTCTCTCTTGATTTCTGCTCAGGCTTCAGGGTGATTCGGCCTCGATCACAAACCCTATCCATGTCGACCTTTGTTATTGCAGGAGGCTTGATATGTCATGTAATTACAAATATAAAGATATAAATAAATGTAAACCGACTCCTGGCCTAAGCAAATAATTACAAGACTTCCTCCCGTTGTAGTGGAAGGGTAGTAAGGATCGATCCACGAGGAGGCGTGTCAGCGGAATCCTAGTAGCTTTGGAAATCTCACGTCTACGTCGATCAGAAGCCTCGATTTCGACCTTGGTGCTCGATGTCGTCCTCGGCTGTCGATGTTCTCTGCAACAGAAGACCTGCAGAGACAAAAATAAGTGGTCGATATCGACTGAAAGGGGTCGATATCGATGTCAGTCACGAAATCGACTGGCTCAGAAGTCTGCCAGTCGATACAGAAGGGTCGATTTCGATATTAGGGTTCGATATCGATGTCAAGCAAACTCTGTAGAGATGTTCGTCGTCGACTCAGAAAACTGTCGACGAACTCAATGGTCGATATCGACGTCTGGGGTCGATATCGATGTCTCCCTGCAGTGAGTTAGTTCTTTGTCGGGAAAGGAGGGCCGAAGACTTTAAGATGGAGAGAGAAGTAATGAACAGAAATAACAGTGGGTTTTGATGTATAAAATATGTAAGAGCAACTCCTAGGATTAGGGTTTACCACAACGTTAACCAATGCATGCGATAAGATAAATAAGACGGACAATTGCGCTATTCCACCCGAGGGACAAGCTTTCGCCGTACACCAACTCTTAGGATTACTCTTGCAAATAAACCTAATTGTCTCTACCAATTTTATGTTTATAACTCAAGTTGTTAGCATGAATCCCTTTTCTTTCGATTAGGACTAAACATAGAATCGTAGGAGGAGAGATAGACACAACGATATCAACATCAAATACTTACCTCAAGCGCGCATGGCTAACGTCGGGCTCACCCCGACCCTAAGAGCTTTGGGGAACTACTCGCTTCTCATCATGGAACTCATCATTGTTTGAAAGGAAGAAACTTGCATTAAAATAAACTCCGAAGCTTTACAACTCAACGTCAACTTTCGCAAATGTCAAACCCTAAAACTTCTCTCTAACTCTAACTCTATTGTCTTGCTTGCTTGTTCTTGCCTTGGATGATTGGATATTGGATTCTGGATTGAAAGATGGATCCTCTAACAAATCAGCCCCTAGGGCTTTATTTATAGGCTACTAATCCTCGCCATCCAAGGATTGTAACTCCTATCTAAACTAATAACTCTATCCGAACAATTAGGATAGGTCTTTTATTTTGATAAAAACTTAAATAACTTAAAGGTAAAAAATAGATAAAACTTCAGCTGCCATCTATCTTGAAAGTATGAGATAATTCCGTGCCTCCTTGAAGATATAGTTCCAATCCGCATTCGAAATCGAGTCTATCTTCTGTCGAGATAAGGGGTCGATATCGACACCAGAGGTCGATATCGAGGTCTCTGTTCCTGCTCGACTTGTTCAGCTGTGGTCGATTTCTATGTTGAGGTCGATATGGGGTCGATATCGACACTGGGGGTCGATATCTGGGTCTAAGGTCGATATCTACACCAGAGGTCGATATCTATGTCAGGGGTCGATATCTACCTCTGCTCAGCTTCACTTGGCTTCTTCGTTTTGACTCCGATTTCGCTCGAATTCCTACACGGTTAGCTCAAAACTTGTGCACACCCTTATTTCTTGCATTTTAGCCCATTCTTACACAAGTTTATATTCTTTTGAACCTTTTCTTTGGAAATCGAATGAAATAAGGAGTCGAAAGATGCAATGAAAGGAGATATAAATATGTACATCAAAACACCCCATACTTAAACTTGCTTGTCCTCAAGCAATAACCAAGCAATAACCAACACCTACAAAACACCCTTCAAGTCTTCGCCCTTGTCAAAAGCAACATCATAAGCGGTAGCAAAGCAAAGCAAGTGAATTTAACGTCATAGCACATATTTTGGCGATCCATAGGCATATGCAATTTTGATCCAACCTCACAGGGATAATGTGTTTACACTCAACTCTCATGTGTTTAGGTTATGAAGATCAACTCTCAACTCAATTCCATATACAATCTCATAAACATTGCAATTTATAAAAATCCACTTCGCAACCAATTATGAAAATGCAATAAGAATCATCAGGAGGACTTTCGCTCAATGGAAGACTTCAAAGAAGATTCCATTCGGCGGGGTTGTAATGGGGCTTGGTATGAAATAAAAGGTATGGAATTATTTGGCTATGTGGTGCTTTTAAAATTCGGGAATCAAGACTCCTAAATCTCAACACTTGCAATACCCAAACCATAACTCTTCAATGTAAGCTAAATCTCTATAATGCTCTTTCCCAACTCATCTTTATATAATATGCTCTCAAAAATATAACATTTGTATGAATAAAAGACTTAAGGATTTTGGTTCATGCACTATATATATATATATATATATATATATATATATCTTTATTTATTTTTTTTCGGATTTTTTTCTTCTTCTTCTTCTTTTTTTCGAAAATAATAAGCAAATATGTGCATTTATATGGTGAGCCATAAATCCTTTTACAAAATATGACAAAATGTAAATATGCACCATCCTATAATTTCCTTGCTCAAAACTGGACATTATGCTCTTTTCTTTCCACAAGGCATTAGTTCAACCAATCTAAGTGTTAATTCCCAAATGGGGGTCAGGCTCAATTTGGCTAGGGATAATTTTGTCGAGTTTGCAGTTTCAGGCTCAGGCTAATGTTCTGCTTCAAGCAGGTATAATGCAGGGTAGGTAAAGAGAGGATAAAAATGGCTTAAAAGATGCCTCCATGATTTAATTCTCGTAAACATAATCATATATATGCATTGGTTTTGAATAACTATCACAACATTTAGAGATGCATAGGAAGAGTAAATTCACTCAAGAAAGCGGAGGGATTTTTGATGTTCTCCCTATAGGTCAAAATTCTCACAAGGACAATTTTTGTTGGATTTGCTTTTTAGCCAAGGATCATATGTGCTCAATTTCATCACAAGTTCACAATCTACATAAACATTTTAAAGACTTAGGCTAAACCATCCAAATATGCCATAGGGTTTGCATGATCAAGTCAACTATTGAGTTTTCATCATAGGACATCTAAGTAGGGTTAGAAAATAAACTCAAAGAAATAAACATGCATTTTTTTTTTGTATTTTTGACATTTTTTCTATATTTTTTTTTGGATTTTGACATTTTATAAAAGTAAAACTAAAAACAAAAATTTAAACATGAATGCAATGCGAAGAAGAAAACCAAGTTATAACCATAAGACATGTTTTTCCCCCACCCCATACTTAAAATATATAGTGTCCTCACTGTATTAAAAAGAAGAACAAGGGTAGAGAGAAACTCACAGCGCAAACCTACGGATTCAGTCGATTTCAGATGAAGTCGATGCCAGAAGTCGATATCTAGGTGAGTGGTCGATGTCGACTGCATCTGTCGAAGTCGAGGAAGAAAATGAAGACAAGGGCTGCCTGATGGGGGTCGATATCGAGTATTAGGGTCAATATCGACCTCTCTTTTTCGCTCATGAGTCCTCGATGTCAACTCCAGGAGATGGCTTGACCCTGGGGGGGTCTATTTCGACTGGCCTGGTCGATTTCGACTGCCTCTGCAGAAGGTTCTTTTCTTCTTCGTCGTTCCTTTTGCTTGATAATCTGAAATTTTTGGTTAGGAATATAGATAAAGCAACGAATTATCTCTGTTTTAAAAGTTTTAAACAGCCAAAAAATTAAATCCTAAAAACCATCTATGCGAAATTTAAAAGTTTTATGTACATGCTCTAGATTTTTGAGTCGCTAGGCCGACTTCTCCGTCAATTCTTCACGAGCCTTTTATGTAGGGACCCTTCGAGCTCGAGCGTTCTCCTGGATCATCTAGGTCCTTTTGGTAGTACCTAAGTTCGGCGACCAAGGCTTCTTCATCGTTAGGTTCTTCTTTGGGCGCTTTTCTTCTCTTTCTTGACCTAACTTTAGCAATATAGGCAAACCATGGAGCTTTGACCCTCTCTTTAGTAGAATTATCAATAACTAGCTTATTTGATTTATCAATAATGGACGGAGGAGGGTTAGGAGTCGTACCTGGGCTTACCTGTTTGGGCCTGAAACAGAAATCTTCGTGCTGAGGGGTGGTCGATTTCGACCAACGTGGGTCAATTTCGAGTTCTTTGGCCGATATCGATATGTGGGGGTCGATATCGACCTCTGTGACCCCATACATAAGCTCCTGGCAGCGATCTGGCATACTCGATTTCGACCGGGGGGGTCGATTTCGATGTTTTTAGTCGATATCGACTGGTTCCGGTCGATGTCGACCCTGCTTGCTGTTTCCGTCCTCGCCAACAAAAATTTTCTAAGCTTCTCCTTAGCCGGCGAGAGGACTACTTGCTCCAGGTGCTTTGTTTCGCTCATGGTAGGGTTCAAAGAGAATTCTATTACTTCGTTCCCTATAGTAAAGGTTAGTAATCCTCGACGTACATTGATATTGGTATCTGCAGTAGCTAAGAAAGGCCTACCATGTATAATAGGCACTACCGGATCTTCAGGCATCTCCAATACAATGAAATCAGTAGGCACAAATAACTTACCTACCTTTACCGGAACGTCATCAACTATACCTGTGGGTCTGACGAATGAGTTGTCAGCCATATAAAGCTTCATGTCCACAGGTTCAAGGGCACCAATGTTCACCTTCTGCCAAATAGAGAGAGGCATGAGACTTACACTTGCCCCTAGGTCACATAAGGCTTTATAGCGATGTTGGCCAAGTCCCACGGTGATTGCAAACTTCCCTCGATCACTCTTTTTCTCAGGGAAATCCATCTTTGAGCACTCCTCTGCCATCTCTGCCATGGATCTCTTCTTGCTCAGGATGTCTTTGAGGAATCGCACATAGGCAGGCATCTCGCTTAGGGCTTCTGTAAGAGGGATAGTAATGTTAAGTCCTTGAAGTATTTTTACAAAGCGCCTAAACTTGCCTTTGGTGGGATCCTCCAATGCTTTGGAAGGGAATGGCAATGTCTTCTTTGGTGGAGGGGCCAAAACGGAGGTCGGAGGGGCCTGCTGAACATCGATGTCGACTGGAGTTGGGTCGATATCGACTGGTATGGTCGATTTCGACCTCTGCTGTGATTTCTCAGGTTCTGCAGTGCAATCGACATCGACCAGGGGGTCGACATGGTGGTCGATATCGACCTCTGGGTCGATATCGACTGGTCTGTCGATGTCGACTTGGTCTGTTTTCTCCTCCATTTCCGTCCGTGGCTTGTGTACTTTGGTGTCACTCCTCAATTACATGGCTGCGACATGGCCCGTCCCGGATTGTCCCTTAGGATTTGTAGTGGGTTGCCCAGGGAGTATTCCGGACGGCCTAGGGATTTGTGCCGCCAATTGACCCAGTTGGGTCTCTACGTTCTTTTTCCATATGTCCATCTCCCCAATCCTTGTGGTAAGTGATTGAGTTGAGAATGGATGGCATTGTTGGATTTATCATTCTTAGCCTGATTCCGGCTGATTTCATCCAGTACTAGTTGAAGATCATCCTTCTTTTGGTCTCTCTCCGGGTGCCCAGGAGCTCTATAAGGCGGAGGGTCCCTAGGGTTAACCGGGTTCCTTTGTGGATGATGGAACCTTTGGTCTCCCCAATATTGGTGATTGGGACCCCTCATGTAGTGCGCCTCTTGGTGAGTCTCCGCTAGGTGTACTTGTTTAGCATGGGGGCACTCGATGGTGGTGTGCCGCTGCGATCCGCAATCAATCCAATCTTGGTTCGCTGAAAGGAACCTTACTTGCTTTTGGAGCTTTCGAAGTTGATCCCTATGAAATTGCTCCTTCACATCCGGATCGATTACATTGGAGGGTTCATATAAGGGCATAGATGGGGCAGGCCTCAACGATGATGGTGTGTCGGAAGCCTCAGGAGTCCCATATGTGTTGTCGAATTCCACCAACCTCTCTATGGTCTCCCAAGCCTCTTGTGGAGCGAGTTCAAGGTAGCCATAGGAGGTGTAGGTGTTGATCCTCACCTTAGTTGCAGCGTCATGAGCATTGTAAATGATCTCCTGAATTACATATGGTGGTTGGCCATGCGTCGGCCATGATCGTAGAAGGTCCTTGAACCTTTCACAAACAGTCACAAGAGCCTCACAGGGCTTTTGTTTGAAAGCTGTGATTTTTTGTCGGATCAACGCCGTCTTAGAAGGAGGAAAGAACTTGTTGAGGAACGCGTCCTTGACTTCATTCCAGGTGTGGAGCGATCTTGGGGCTAAGCTCTCCAACCACTGCAATGCTTTTCCTGTAAGAGACCAACGAAAGGCTTTTAGTTGAACATACTCATGACTTCGTCCATTAGCAATAGTATCACAAAGGTCTAAGAAGGTTGAAATATGTGCCATAGGACATTCATTAGGTTTCCCTTCATATTGATGCCTTCTTATTTCAGTTAAAAAGTTTGGTTTAATTTCAAAATTAGAGGTAGGGATAAGAATTGCCGATTCATGCACTGTGAGAGCGGGGTGCATATATTGCTTGGCATTCCTAGGGAGGGCATTGATTTGGGCTTCTATTTGCCTTTGGCCTTCCTCCTCCCTATCCGCACGTTCTTTAAGTGCCGCCTCTCTAGTCGTTAGGTCCTCAACCTGCCTCCTTAGTTGCTCAATAAGTTCAGCCTGGTTTGCGTTGTCCGCCATGATTCTTTGAGCTTGGGCCCTTAGATGGAAATAACGCTCAGGGTTGTCTACTCCTTCGAATTCAGGTGGGCGATCAGCACGTCGCATACACCTATAAAACCAAACTAGAAAAAGACGAGAGATAGACTACTAGGGCGCGATTGATTGCCTCCCCGGCAACGGCGCCAATTTGTTGTTGCAGGAGGCTTGATATGTCATGTAATTAAAAATATAAAGATGTAAATAAATGTAAACCGACTCATGGCCTAAGCAAATAATTACAAGACTTCCTCCCGTTGTAGTGGAAGGGTATTCAGGATCGATCCACGAGGAGGCGTGTCAGCGGGATCCTAGTAGCTTTGGAAATCTCACGTCTGCGTCGACCAGAAGCCTCGATTTCGACCTTGGTGCTCGATGTCGTCCTCGGTTGTCGATGTTCTCTGCAACAGAAGACCTGCAGAGACAAAAATAAGTGGTCGATATCGACGGGAAGGGGTCGATATCGATGTCAGTCACGAAATCGACTGGCTCAGAAGTCTGCCAGTCGATACAGAAGGGTCGATTTCGACACTAGGGGTCGATATCGATGTCAAGCAAACTCTGCAGAGATGTTCGTCGTGGACTCAGAAAACTGTCGACGAACTCAGTGGTCGATATCGACGTCTGGGGTCGATATCGATGTCTCCCTGCAGTGAGTTAGTTCTTTGTCGGGAAAGGAGGGCCGAAGACTTTAAGATCGAGAGAGAAGCAATGAACAGAAATAACAGTGGGTTTTGATGTATAAAATATGTAAGAGCAACTCCTAGGATTAGGTTTTACCACAACGTTAACCAATGCATGCGATAAGATAAATAAGACGGACAATTGCGCTATTCCACCCGAGGGACAAGCTTTTGCCGTACACCAACTCTTAGGATTACTCTTGCAAATAAACCTAATTGTCTCTACCAATTTTATGTTTATAACTCAAGTTGTTAGCACGAATCCCTTTTCTTTCGATTAGAACTAAACATAGAATCGTAGGAGGAGAGATAGACACAACGATATCAACATCAAATACTTACCTCAAGCGCGCATGGCTAACGTCGGGCTCACCCCGACCCTAAGAGCTTTGGGGAACTACTCGCTTTTCATCATGGAACTCATCATTGTTTGAGAGGAAGAAACTTGCATTAAAATAAACTCCGAAGCTTTATAACTCAACGTCAACTTTCGCAAACGTCAAACCCTAAAACTTCTCTCTAACTCTAACTCTATTGTCTTGCTTGCTTGTTCTTGCCTTGGATGATTGGATATTGGATTCTGGATTGAAAGATGGATCATCTAACAAATCAGCCCCTAGGGCTTTATTTATAGGCTACTAATCCTCGCTATCCAAGGATTGTAACTCCTATCTAAACTAATAACTCTATCCGAACAATTAGGATAGGTCTTTTATTTTGATAAAAACTTAAATAACTTAAAGGTAAAAAGTAGATAAAACTTCAGCTGCCATCTATCTTGAAAGTATGAGATAATTCCGTGCCTCCTTGAAGATATAGTTCCAATCCGCATTCGAAATCGAGTCTATCTTCTGTCGAGATAAGGGGTCGATATCGACACCAGAGGTCGATATCGAGGTCTCTGTTCCTGCTCGACTTGTTCAGCACTGGTCGATTTCTATGTTGAGGTCGATATGGGGTCGATATCGACACTGGGGGTCGATATCTGGGTCTAAGGTCGATATCTACACCAGAGGTCGATATCTATGTCAGGGGTCGATATCTACCTCTGCTCAGCTTCACTTGGCTTCTTCATTTTGACTCCGATTTCGCTCGAATTCCTGCACGGTTAGCTCAAAACTTGTGCAGACCCTTATTTCTTGCATTTTAGCCCATTCTTACACACGTTTATATTCTTTTGAAACTTTTCTTTGGAAATCGAATGAAATAAGGAGTCGAAAGATGCAATAAAAGTAGATATAAGTATGTACATCAACCTTAAGGTCGATTTCGATGTCTGACATCGATTTCGATGCCTTTCTCTGTGCTTTTCTCTCTCCTGCAATTTGAAAACTAAACACAAAATATGCAAAACAATAAAGTGTCTAAAACCAAAACAAAAGCTGTCTAAAACCAAAACTAAGTCTTTGTTACAAGCTCTAGATTTTTAAGTCGCTAGGCCGACTTCTTCCTTTGCGCTTCTCAAGGTGGCATCTGCAGAGCCCATGTGGCTTGGGCATCAAATATCACTCCTTTCTTGTCCCGCAGCTGCATTCCGCCGGGATTGATTTGATTCGCCATGAATGGACCTAAGTTCTTATCCTTGAATCTTGTAGGGAACCAATGGTCCTTAGACTTGGCAACATAGACCTTGTCTCCTATCTCATATTGGCTTGTATCATCATCGGATACCCTACATAAGCGCACATGCCAAGGCACACCTCTTCCAAATAATGATAAGTCCTTAATTGTAATTGAACAAGAGGAATCCGTACCTTGACTTACCTTCTTCTCAGTCTGTGGCTCAGGTCGATGTCGATGTTCGGAGGTCGATATCGACCCCTGTTGTACACTTGGAGGATCAGTCGATTTGGAGGGTTTTGTCTCGATATGAGCAGGTCGATTTCGACCCTCACAGGTCGATATCGAGGTCTCCTTGCCTCCCTTCTCAGCGCTGATGGTGGTCGATTTCGATAGGGCATGGTCGATATCGACCCTTGACCCCGATTTCGATGCTTCCTCTTTTCCTCCGTCGACCCCATACTTATGACCTGTCATAGAATCTTGAACATTAGTGGTCGATATCAACTTACCTGGGTCTATTATGATGTTCTGTTGAGCTCCTTTGTTCAAGATTGTTTCAACTTCCTCTACTTGGCCTTCTTGTTGAAGGAATACTCTATTACTTCATCACTAATTGTGAGTGAGAGCAATCCTTTCTTCACGCTAATGTTAGCATCGACGGTTGCTAGGAATGGCCTACCTAAAATAATTGGACAAGCAGGGTCCTCCGCTATGTCAACAACTAGGAAATCAGTAGGGATAAAGAATTTACCTACTTGTACTGGCACATCCGTCACTATCCCAGTTGGAATCACTACCGTATTGTTAGCCATGTACAATCTTGCATCCACGGGCTCCAGAGGACCTATCTTTACCTTGTGCCAAATGGTTAGTGGCATCATGCTAACGCTAGCGCCCAAGTCAACTAAAGCATTAAATTTGAATTCACCTAGACCTATAGCGATAGAAAACTTACCTGGGTCCGCCTGCTTTTGTGGTAGCTCCAACCTGTTGCATTCCTCTGCGATCTCAGAGAGCGATCGCTTCTTACCCAAGATGTCCTTAAGGAACCTTACATAAGATGGCATCTCGTGAAGTGCCTCTGTGAATGGTATAGAGACATTAAGCCCTTAGAGCATCTTCATGAACCGTTGGAACTTCTTTTCCGCTGGGTCCTTAGTCACCTTTCTAGTTGGGAATGGCAACACCTTCTTCCTTCCTGCGGCTGCAGTGAGGTCGATATCGGCATCAGTAGGGTCGATATCGACTGGAGGTGTCGATTTCTGTGGTGACGCAGAATTAGGGTCGACATCGACAGGAGGGTCGACATCGATGTCACCTTGGTCGATATCGACAGGGGGGGTCGATATCGACGTCTGTTCTGGCTCCTTCTCCTCCGCTTTTTGCTCGGGCGTTTGTAATTGACGCCCACTCCTTAGGTTTACTGCCGCAATGTGACCTGTGGTTTTGCCCTTTTGGTTGGGCACAGTGGATCCAGGGAGTGATCCGGATGCTTTGGGCATTGCTTCCGCCAATTGACTCATTTGAGTCTCCATGTTGCGCTTCCAAACGTCGATCTCCCCAAGTCTAGAATTAATGCCCTGCAGCTGAGTATGGACGGAGTTATTGGCTTGTTTGAGCTCAGCGTGGTTCCTCCGCATCTCATCAAGGATGATTTGCAGGTCATCTTTCTTAGTCTCCCGCTCAGGGTGCCCTGGTGCCCTATATGTTGGGGGATCCCTTTGATAGAACCTTTGATCACCCCAATTTTGTTGATTGCCCCCTCCATAGGGGACTCTCGTCCATTTGACCTCCTCATGTTCTTCTACCATGGATACTTGCTCAGTATGTGGACAGGCACTGGTGTTATGCCTTATTAAACCACACTCCTGACAAGGTTGATTGTTGCTCAGGAACCTTACTTGCTTTTGAAGGCGGCGTGTTTGATCGTTATGGAATTGTTGCCGTACTTCAGGATCTATCTCCCTTGGAGGCTCATATAGTGGCATAGATGGGGCAGGCCTTGTATCATAGGCCGCAGGAGCCCCATAGGTGTTGTGAAAGTTCACAAGCCTCTCAATGGTCTCCCATGCCTCCGTTGGTGTAAGCTCAATGTACCGATAAGAGGTATATGAATTGATCCTCTCCTTATTCGGCGCATCAAGGGCGTTATAAAAGATCTCTTGGATGACATATGGAAGTTTCCCATACGTCGGGCATGATCTCAGCAAGTCCTTAAAGCGCTCCCACGCCTGTGCTAGGGTTTCACCTGGCTTTTGTTTGAAAGTCGTGATCCTTTGTCGTAGCATCGCCGTTTTAGAAGGTGGGAAGAATTTGTTCAAGAATGCATCTTTCACCTCCGCCCATGTCCTTAGCGATCGTGGAGCCAAAATTTCAAGCCATTGTAATGCCTTTCCTGCCAAAGACCATCGAAAAGATTTTAGTCGCACATACTCTAAGTTTACTCCATCAGCAACTGTTTCACATAAGTCCATAAAAGTAGAGATGTGTTGCAGGGGGCATTCATTATGTCTTCCTTCAAAAGTATTTCTTTTAATCTCAGATAGGAAGTTAATTTTCAATTCATAATTGGAGTGAGGAATTATAATGGCAGATTCAGGAACATGAAGCGGCGGATGCATGTATTGCATCGCCATCTGTGGATACTGATTTAGCCGCTCTTGGGCTTGTCTGCGCGCATCCTCCTCCCTATCAGCACGGGCTCGCTCAGCGGTAGCAGCGGCCCTTTCAGCAGCGATTGTAGCATTGTGGTCCTCGATCTCCTTTCTCAACTGCTCTATGATCTCAGCCTGTGTCTCGTTGTCAGCCATGATGCGAATTGCTTTGTTGCGAAGATGGTAGAAATGTTCAGGCTCGTCAATTGGTTCCAGGATAGGTCCGCGATCAGAACGTCGCATAAACCTGCAGAATAAGCTTAGAAAAAGATCGTGATTAACTTAGGTGGCGATTGATTGCCTCCCCGGCAACGGCGCCAATTTGTTCGCTATCGGGGCAGGGAGTGTATATAATAGGAGAATAAAATAAAGCACAACTAGACTATCTCCCTGTCCCTAACAAATAATACAAGAATCCCCTCCCTTGTAGTAGTAGGGTAATTCAGGATCGAATCCACGAGGAGGTATGTCAGCGCTTCCTTTGTTGTACTCACGATCAAGGCTTTCGACCTCAGTAGACACTCGATATCGAGTATACAGGTCGATATCGACCTCTGTTCTAGTCGATTTCCTAGCGCAGTTCCTGCAGAAGACAAAACAACAAGTCGACGTCGAGCAGAGACCTCGATATCGATGTTAGACCTCGATATCGACTCTTATGGTCGATTTCGATGCTTGTCACAGAAACTGTTTTTGTAACCAATTTATCGGAAAAAGGATCCGAAGAAAATAGAATGGAGAAGGAAGATGAATAGAAACAAAACTAAGACTTTTATGAAGAATTTAATTAATTAAAAGGCTTCCAAAGTCGGGGTTTCATGCCACAACGATAACAATGCAAGTTTCATGCTAAAGATATGAACTTTAATGTCTTTCCGTCAAATAACTTTCGTTATCAACACTTAGGTGATTAGAGGCTCTCGCATAATTCCTAAGAGTTACTATCCAATTCATGAGCAATTCAAGTTCGCAATATGAGTGGCTTTCGCTTCAATAATGCAAATAATGAATCTCCCTAACTTTCGCAAAGGATCATGCATGGGGTAGAAGACGGAATCGCATAAAAGTCATACCTTTGATGCACTTACCTCACATTGCTATCGTCGGGCTCACCCCGACCCTAGAAGTGGGTTGACTACTCGCTCCTCATCATGCACATCATCATCATTGTTATTGAAAGAAAGCTACTTTGAATTAAAACTCCGAAAGAAAGTACAACCGAACAAGCCACTCCACTCTCGCTTTACAACTCTACTCGGCCTCCTCTCTCCCTCTCTATTCTCTATTGCAACTGAAATTCTCTGCGAAAATTTGATATGAAATTGATTATTCAAACTCAGCCCTATTGGCCTCTATTTATAGATGTCGATAAGGACTCGAAACCTTATCTTTATTCTCTAAGATAAATTAAAACAAAGTAAAAGCTAAAACTCAATGGTGAAATCAGCCTCCTCATGATAGATCTGGTGTTGATGATAGGAAATCTCGACCTTTGGATAGATATTGCAAGCATTGGATTAATTCTATCAAAATCGAAGTCGAATTCCTCTGCTGGCATTGTCGATATCGACCCTTGGACATCGATATCGACCCCTCTAAAATCTTATCTCGAGCTTCTCCTTCTCCTACTCGAACTGGCACTCGACTTCTATCAATTTGGTCGATCTGGTAGCATCGATATCGACCCCCAGACGTCGATATCGACCTCTTCTGTGTCGATATGCTCTGTTTCCTTTTCTGCTCGATTCCTATGTCTCTGATGTACTCGATGTCGAGGTCTTCAGTCGATTTCGACCTCTTCAGAAGACTTCGAGTTCTTTTTCCGCTCTTCCGAATTCATCCTTTTTCATCCTGTTTTCTGCAAAATCACATGGAAACTCGCGCAAACCCATATATTTAACATTTTAAGCATAAACTACACTATTCCCATGTTTTCCCATTAATGTGCATGCAAAAGAAATTAAAATGGATTCATATGTGCATAGAAAATATGGCAATTTGCGCGCACATCAATAGCTAAATTTATTCTCCTTGGAGGCTTACTTGCGTGCATATCCGTGTTTATAACACACGCGATAGCTAAATTTATTCACCTTGGAGGCTTACTTGTGTGCATATCCGTGTTTATAACACACGTGATAGCTAAATTTATTCTCCTTGGAGGCTTACTTGTGTGCATATCCGTGTTTAAAACACACGCGATAGCTAAATTTATTCTCCTTGGAGGCTTACTTGCCTGCATATCCGTGTTTAAAACACACACGATAGCTAAATTTATTCTCCTTGGAGGCTTACTTGCATGCATATCCGTGTTTAAAACACACGCGATAGCTAAATTTATTCTCCTTCGGGGCTTACTTGCATGCATATCCGTGTTTAAAACACACGCGATAGCTAAATTTATTCTCCTTGGAGGCTTACTTGCATGCATATCCGTGTTTAAAACACACGCGATAGCTAAATTTATTCTCCTTAGAGGCTTACTTGCATGCATATCCGTGTTTAAAACACTCGCGATAACTAAATTTATTCTCCTTGGAGGCTTGCTTGCATGCATATCCGTGTTTAAAACACACGCGATAGCTAAATTTATTCTCCTTGGAGGCTTACTTGCGTGCATATCCGTGTTTATAACACACGCGATAGCTAAATTTATTCTCCTTGTAGGCTTACTTGCGTGCATATCCGTGTTTAAAACACACGCGATAGCTAAATTTATTCTCCTTGGAGGCAATCGATGACGTTGGGTTTGGAACATTCATTTATTATATATGAAGTGGTGTACCCAATCGGGAACCCTGATGACCCCTATACATGGAAAATCTAAATCATCAAGTTTCTTTCTATGTCTTTGCAAGGGTGGCACCTTCTGAGTTTGGAAGCTTGAAAGAACCTTGGCCTACTTCTTTATGGATGACGTAGGGTCCTTCCCATTTAGGTTCAAGTTTTCCCCCCAGTTGTGGCTTGTTGGAGGACCATGTCACCTTTTTGTAGTGGGCGTACGAAAATGCGCTTGTTGTATCCCTCAGCCAATCGGCGCTGATATTCAATTGCTTTATGAGAAGTTGTGTCTCTTCTTTCTTCGCGCAAGTGGAGTTCCAACTCGAGGGCTTCATCATTGGTATCTTTGCTGAAATCAACGATTCTAGCCGATGAAATGAGTAACTCGACAGGGATGATCGCATCAATACCAAAAGTCATTGCGAAGGGTGTTTCTCCTGTTGGACTTTTTGCCGAAGTCCTATATGACCATAGTACCAAAGGTAAGATCTCGGCCCATTCTCCTTTTGTTGTTCCCAGTCTCTTTCTAAGGGCATTCAGAATTTGTCGATTCGTGGTCTCAGCCAGTCCATTGGATTGTGGGTATGCTACTGATGAAAAACAGAAATCGATATGGAGACCGGCACAGAAATCACGAATTGCTTCGCAGTCAAATTGGGGGCCGTGACCAGTGATGATTGCCTGGGGGACTCCGAATCGGTAGATCATGTTTTTCCAAAGGAATTTGCGTACTTTTTCTGCCGTGATGGTTGCCATAGCTTCGGCCTCAACCAACTTTGTGAAGTAGTCGACGATTACGATGATAAAACGCAGCTGGCCTGGCGCTTTTGGGAATGGTCCCAAAATGTCCATTCCCCACATGGCGAACGGAAAAGGTGCGGACATACACTTTAATGGATGAGGAGGGCGATGATTGAGCGATGCGTGTCGCTGGCAAGGATCACATATATGAATAACCTTTTCAGCATCCGCTCTGAGAGAAGGCCAGTAGTAGCCTAAACATGGGATTTTGGATGCAACAGCTCTCCATCCTTGGTGATTGCCACAGAGACCCGCGTGTAACTCTCGAACGAGGTCAAGGCCCTCTTGGTCTGATACACAGAGGAGATCTGGAAGGTTGAATCCTCTTTTGTACAGTCGGTCGTCTCTTACTTGAAAGCGGGCTGCTCTTTTTCTGATGCTCTGGCCTTCATGTGAGTCACTAGATAAAACTCCTTCGGATATGTACTCTAGGATAGGTTTTCGCCAGTCTCCGAGGTTGGATATTCTGAATACCCCTTGATGGATTCCTCGGGCATGTTTCTATTCGATCACTATGCGACCGCTTAATCCGACAGGTAAAGTAGCCCCCATTCGGGCCAAAGTATCGGCGCGTTCATTCTGATCGCGAGGGATGGATGAAATGGAGCATTTTTCGAAAGCGACAGTGAGTGTTTGCACTCGCGCTAGATATTCAGGTAACATTCCCGTTTTTGCTTCATATTCACCTTTAACCTGCCATGCCACTACCTATGAATCTGTGAAAATCCGGACTTGCCTAGCCCCGTTGACCAGTGCTTTCTCTATACTCGTGATCAAAGCTTCACATTCTGTCTCATTGTTGGTGGCCTCAAATAGTAGCTGAAAAGAAAGATCGGTTATCTCCCCAATGGGGCTTGTGATGGTAACCCCTGCTCCACAGCCTCCTGCCGATACTGATCCATCAACATTTATAACCCAATCTTCTCCGTCGCGATCTTGAGAATCAGTGAAAACGGCTTCTACTACAAAATCGGCAAGGGCTTGAGCCAGGCGGGCCTTTCTGGGCTTGAAATGGATGTCAAATTCAGAAAGCTCTACTGCCCATTTGACCATTCTTCCAGAGAGTGATGGTGAGTGTAGGAACTGATGGAGCGGTAGATCTAAAAGCACCTCAATGGTGTGAGCTTGAAAATAAGGCCTCAATCTTCGTGCACCAAAAACCACGGAAAGAGCCATCTTTTCTATTGGGGTATATCTGGATTTGGCGGGTTGCAAGACTCGACTAGCAATGTAAATAGGAAGCTAGGATTCCCTAGTAAGCACTGTGCTAATGGTCGTGGAGCCGACAGCGAGGTATAATTTTAGTGTTTCATACTCGCATGGAAAATGAAGGGTGGGCAAAGTAGCCAAATATTCTTTCATACTTTTGAAGGCTTCATCCAAAATGACAGTCCATTCGACCGGACCCTTCTTTTTAAGTTGCTCGAAGAATGGTAGTGCATGATCAGCTAATCGCGAACAGAACCTGCTTAAGTAATTGACTGATCCATTTAACTTTTGAATGTCGTTCAGCGTCCTTGGTGGGGCCATGTCGATGATGGTTTGCACCTTGTCCGGATTTACATCTATTCCTCGATGGCTTATCATGAAGCCTAGGAACTTTCCTGAATCCACTCCAAAAACACACTTTTCTGGATTCAAGCATACACGATTTTTCCTAAGTGTATCGATGGTTTCTTGTAAATCTTTGCAATGATCCTCTTTGTTGAAGCTCTTGATTACGATATCATCGACATAGACCGCCACGTTTCTCCATAAGTGAGTAGAAAATACCTTTTCTGTCATCCGCTGGAAGGTTGCACCCGCGTTCTTTAGCCCAAACGACATTACTTTATAGCAAAAAGTTCCCTGGTTCGTGATGAAGGCAGTGCTTTTTTCATCGTGAGGACTCATTTTGATTTGATTGTAACCGGAATAAGCATCCAGAAAGCTTAGAGTGGCATGCCGTGCTGTTGTGTCGACCAGTTCATCGATGGATGGCAAAGGATAGCTATCTTTTGGGCAGGCTTTGTTTAGATCCTTGAAATCGATGCACATTCTCCATTTGCCGCTACTCTTTTTTACTAACACCACATTTGATAACCAAGTTGAATCATTAATCTCGCGAATAAATCCAGCTTGAAGAAGCTTATGTACCTCTTGTTTTGCTGCCTCTGATTTTTCGGCGGCCATTTTCCTCTTTCTTTGGCATACAGGCTTTGCATCGTGATTTAATCTCAACGAATGCTCTGCGATTTCTCGGGGGAGTCCCTTCAGATCTTGTGGTGACCAGGAAAAAACATCTCGTGACCTCTTTAACATGTCTTTGAGATGCTCCAAGGTAGGGTCAGTCAGACTGTGACCATGGTATAAGGCCTCGGCCTTGTTTGGGAAAGGGAAGAAAGCAATCTTTTCCTCCACAATTTTGTCAGTTATTTTTTTGGGTCGAACTTCTAAATCTGCGTGTTGTTGTTCGGATGTTGCCTCTTGTTTGCTTTCATCAATTGCTTCTTCTTTTAATGATCCTTGAGCGTTTGTTTCAATCGCGAGAATCCGATTGTGGCCTTTTCTTAGCAAGGACAGGTAGCAGATTCTGCTTTCCGCTTGTTCTCCTCGTGCTTCGCTCACCTTTCCGTTGGTACATGGAAATTTAACGCTGAAATGATATATGGAGCAGGCTATTTGGAATTTGAATAGACTTACACGCCCCATGATTGCGTTGTAGATGGCGGGCAATCGAACTATAGTGAATTCGATCATGTGTGTTCTCCTGTTTGGCTCGGTCCCTAACGTCAGGGCTAGTTCAATGGTTCCAGCTACTTCAACTTTGTCTCCAGAGAAAGAAACCAATTTTCCTGAGTACCGGCGTAAAGCGCTTTCTGCGATACCGAGTTGTTCAAAAGCGTCCCAATAAAGGACGCCTACAGATGAACCTGTATCGATCATGACACGTTTAACAGTTTTGGTTCCTATTTGTACGTGAATGACCATGGGGTCTGAGTGTGGCATTCTTAGATCGCGAGCATCACGAGTATCTAAAATAGAAAAACTAAGTATCGCATGTGCAGTGGATGCTTGCTTGATACTGGCTTCAAATGGAGGAGGCTCTCTTGATTGCTGGCACCAGACGTTACAGGGCCCCCCCGCGATAGTATTAATGCACCCATCGGGTGAGGGAGGCTTTCGATGATCTTGGTTAGAGCGATCGTGTCGATTGGATGAGGATCTGGCTTCCTGGGCATTCTTCATGTCCCTCGGAGGGGGTCAATATCCTCCTCCTCTGTTTTCATTCCTCTCTCCCCTATTCCGGGGGTATGTTCCCCTACCCCTTCCCCTGGCGGCATACTGAGGATTATAAGGCCTTGGCGGAGCATTTGGTGGTTTATATTGCTGGGAAGGGACCACAGGGGGTAAGCATTGTGGTGGCGTTGCGATGGGATGATTGAGATTCGTTGATGGCGCACAAATCTGAAGGGGTACTTCTTTCGGAGGGAGGGCTGGGGGGATCTCGTACACATGAGGTGCTATGTAGTTAGGATGAGCCATCATCGCATTTACCGGGGCGCCAAGAGGTCTTGGAATCGACCTGTGATTGTATTGGACTTCGTGGATCTGAGGTCGCGGGGGAATGATCGGGTACTGCCAGGGAGGACTGCGGTGATGTTGATCCCCAAAATTCTCTCTCCCCTGACGTTTGTTAGGTGCTCGATGGTAAGCTGGCGGCCTTGATTCAAAGGGTCTCGAGCTAGAGCTTGCCGCCTCCATGGCGTGGATCTGCTTGGTTATGAGCTCTCTCAGGACATCGTAGTTTTCTGGCTCCTTTCGAAATAGGAAGACCTTGAAATCGCCCTCAATCAAATTGCCCATTAGTATTGTGCTTGCAGACTCTTGATTGAATCTTGGGATTTGAACCACCATGTTGCTGAATCAACTGAAGAAGTTCCCTAGTGATTCATTCGCACCTTGTTTGATGGAATTGAGGTCCAGCACGAATGTGCCTGTTAGTTGTGTGAAGTTGTTGATGGAAGATTGAGCCAAATTGGTGAACCACATCAATGCTACACCGCTTAGTGTGGATGGAAATGAGCGACAATACATGGCGTCGTTGTCCTCGTTCATGCCCATTGCTGTGGTGAACTGGTTGAGGTGGTCATTGGGATCAGTATCTCCTTTGTATTTGGCAATGGAGATATCCCTCCATCTCTTGGGGACTGGTGCTTCACGTATCTCTCTGCAGAAAGCCTACGGGAAAGTGGGTTCATTTTTGTGTGTTTGCTTGGGTGCTCCAGGGGAGTTTGAGCGCGATGTCACATCCCTGGGGTTGAGGACATGGGTGATTTTATTAGTGTTTTCGTCGAGTTCTGGGCCAGCGTTGAGAGGGTCACCATTAGGGTTAGGGAAATGGTTGACCGTTACAGGTATGGGACCCTGTTGTTGATAGTAACCACGAGGGTCATGCTGGATCGGTACTCCGCCTGCCTGATGGTTCAAACAGGCGTTCTGTGGATAGTTCCCTGCGAAGACTTGGTATAGGGGGTAGCCACCCCACATACCATAGGGTGCGAACGAGGTTAGTTGAGTAGTGTCCCAGGGAGGTAGTTGGGGAATGTCTTCGTTAATATCATGTTGAGCCACGTCATTGGGAGGTATGTTGAGGTTGATGAGGTTAGCTTCTTCGGCATCGTGATGTTGATTCCCAAATTCTTCCCCGAACAGCGTGAAATTCATGATTTCCTGCAATATTTGTCTCATTAAAAAACGAGGGAAGTGAACAATGTTCATTTATTTACTTTAGATAGGATTAATATATAGGATAAATAAAGCTAGTAAATAACTGAATGAAGAAAAAATGTTGGAAATGTATTTAAAAGGAATGAAATGTGAAGGTGCGTATTGCTACGCGGAACCTCTCGTCGTGAAAGGTCCCCACGGACGGCGCCAATGAAGCGATTGTGGAATTTCATATGTACTTATTACCTCATTATGACGATAGAATGACCTAAAAATACCTGCAAGCCTTGATTGAGAAGGTTTATGAACAGATTATATGTTTATTGATTCAAGCGGTGGGGTGCTGTGTTCGGCTCGCGAGGGTTTGAACTGTTCTATCATGAATTGGGATAGAATTCAGATGATGTTCTTATTCCAGGAACCTTCTTCTCCGATCGCAGATCTCAAGGACTCAACTCCAGGGGTTTTAGATCCAGAGATTTACAAGAGCTCCTCTCTTTTTATCTTTTAATCAGATCCTTTATTTGTGTTTGGAATGGGGTATTTATAGGAAGACTAAGCGAGCAGCTGGCTGGTGACCTCGTGGTTCTATTTAGGACACGTGTAAGGCATGCCTTCGTGCTTAGGGGGGTAGATAATACACGTGGCGTCGTTTAGAGGTGAGGTGCTAGAAACAGCGAGCTGCTTTACTTAGGGTTCCTGAGACCCACGAGGTACTTAAGGGGCCCTCCTTGGCCGTTACGCGGTCAGAGCTAAGTATTTAAGTCGCGAGTAGGGTTTGGTTGTGAGAACGAACGAGTATTTTACACGCGATGGGTCCTATGGTGGGCCGGATGTCTTCTTGCGTTGGGGTGACCTACTTATGACGCTATATTTGTGTTAATTGATTGGTTTATTTTCTATGGCATCGTCAAACAATATTTTAACTTTAAGGCTATATATAACTATGGGTTCAAGATTTAAAAATCTTAACTTGAATCTACTTTAAATGGAGACAATACATCATAATAAAAACTTGAACCTACTTAATAAGCCGACATGAAATGTAAGACAACAATATGTCCCTTTAGGACTATATATAACTATGGGTTCAAGATTTAAAAATGTTGAACTTACTTTAAATGGAGGCAATCCATCATAATAAAAGCTTGAACCTACTTAATAAACTGACACGAAACGTAAGACAACAATATGTCACTTTAACACTATATATAACTATGGGTTCAAGATTTAAATATCTTAACTTGAATCTACTTCCAATGGAGACAATACATCATAATAAAAACATGAACCTACTTAATAAACCGACATGAAATGTAAGGCAACAATATTTAACTTTAGGACTATATATAATTATGGGTTCAAGATTTAAAAATCTTGGACTCAAAATTATATATAGAATTGAAAGTTTTATTAAGTACGTTCAAAATTTTAAAATCTTAAACCAATACTTTAAATGAAAGTGATAAATCATAACAAAAATGAAGATAGTAGTAATTAATATTACCAGATGTCAATTTAAGCCTAAATATAACTATGGGTTCAAGATTTTTAATATCTTGAACCTGCTTTAAATGGATACAATATATCATAAAAAAGACTTGAACCTACTTAACAAACAAACATGAAATATAAGCTAGCAAGATAAGAATTTAGGGTAGATATAACTGTAGGTTCAGCATTTGAACCTACTTAAATGTAGGCAATACATCATGAAAAAAAAAACTTGAACCTACTTAATAAATCCACATGAAATTAAGGCAACAATGTTTATCAAACACTTTAAATGGAGGCAATAAATTAAGAAATGTAGGCAATACATCATGAACAAAAAAATTGAAGATAAGAGTAACATTAAAACACTTGGATTTACGGTAGATATAACTATGGGTTCAAGATTTAAAAATCTTGAACCTATTTTAAATGGAGGCAATATATCAATTGTAAAGACCGGGAATTTTCAAATTTATTATTTTATTAAAATATGATTTATGATTGACTTTAATTTCCAAGATTCGGGAAAAAAAATTTTAAAAAGAAAAACTTCCATCCTCGTGCAATTAATTCTCTACTCGAAGCAAGTTCCATTATCATTTTAAATTGGAATTCCGAACAAATTTTATTTCCGCTTTTATATTCCAAAGTTTTGAAATATTATTTAAACTTCATTATTTTATTTTCGGAATTTATTATTATTATTGGGTTTCGTTATTCAATTCGGATTCGAATGATTATTTTAAAAGTATCGAGTTAAGATCGAAAAGCGGGATTCGGGATTTATTTTCGAGTATTAATTTTAACATTTTTACCCAATTATATACTCAAATCACCATTCCTCCCTCACCCCTACAACCCCTCCCCATTCCCATAAATTCAATCACACACCATCACCCGACTGTCCTACTCCCTCTCGGTCACATTCATCACCACCACCATTTCTCAGCTCACATTCATCACCACCATCACCCTACTGGCTTCTGTCCTACTCCCTCTCGTTCTCCTTCAGCACCACCATCTCATCCCTCCTCTTCACCCCAGCAGTAACCTCCATCTTCATTCTCCTCCCTTATCCTCCATGTGAAGCGAACGAGCTCATGCTCCATGTTTCATGTTCGAGAGCGAGACCAAGCCGCACACATCCTTGTCCCCTTTCCTTCTTTGACGAGAGCAGCACCATCAATAACCCTCATCACCTCTGTTTTCAAGCCAAGGAGTCGAGCCAAGCAGCAGCCCCTCCGACGCCCGAGACAAAGCCAAGCCACCCAGCTCCTCTCCTCTGTTTTCCGAGCACCTTGGTAAGCGTTTCCCCTCTTTTTTGATCAAGCCACGCCATAAAATATCACCTTTATAACTCCTACCTTCGATCCAGGTCCGAGGAGAGCTTCTCGAGTCATCGGCGAGCCCAATCGAACTCTGACGAGCCCATCGAAATTCCGACGAATTCCCGACGAACATCAATTCCCTCGGTGAGCGTTCGAATCCCCCTTCCTTTCCCGTGGTTCCTTTTGATTCCCTTTTTGGTCCTTGGGTGGTCGGGAGACAGACAAGAGGGGTCGGAGAGGGACGAATGACCTCGAGCTCCAGCGAGCTAGAGATCACGAGAGGCGAGCGTGGGTGAGAGAGAGAGAGTTCGAGTCGAATGAGTAAGGGCGCTGGCGGAGTGCGAGATGGTGAGGACAAGTGGGTGCGAGCGAGGGCGGAGCGAGGGTGAGAGGGAGAGCTGTTCGAGCGTGAGGGCGGGCGCGAACAGGGGAGGCCAGGTCGGGGATGAAGACGGGTTCATACGGCCGGTTCACCCTTTTATTTTCTTTTTCCCTTGAACCGGTTCTTTTTGTTTTAAAATCTAATTTGGGTTTGGGATTTATTGGATTCGAAATAGTGGGCTGAGGTTGGGTTTGAGATTTATTATTATTATTATTATTATTATTATTATTATTATTATTATTTCGTATTATGAATAAATTATATTTCAGTAAAGTATTTATATTTTTTGGTCAGATCAGTAAAGTATATATATATATATATATATATATATATATATATATATATATATATATATATATATATATATATATATATATATATATGTATATGTATACATATTATAAGTTGTTTTGAAAAGTAAATCTATTTGGGATATATGATACTATAATATGATGATTTTAATATGTGCTTTTAGAAGTACTTAAAGTGATTTATTATTGTAAATTCATAAACGTGGTTTGTTCAAAATGGAATGATTTAGTGTTTTATTGTAGTTTGAATATTGTTGAATAAATTGTTTAAGAGGTTTAAGATTTCTCAAAATGTTTTAAAGGATGTTGAGATCATAGTTAATATTTTCGATAGTGATCTTTGACTTGTATTTTGAGAAATGTTTTCTCAAATGGATTTATTGTTTTAAAACAAATATGCCGGGATTATTTTAATAATATAGTTTTGTGAAGTTGCTTAAAGACATAATTGTTTAGTTAAATGTTTAAAGGTTTACTTAGTTGTTTAAATGTTAAATATATGAGTATTGATTATATGATTATATGTTCATGTGATGTTGGTGATATTTAAAATGTTGAGACTTTTAGAAGGTATTATTGTGCTATTTGGACTTGAGAATTATGTGATATATGTGATGATATGAATATATTGCAAGCATGATTGATATTCGAAATGTTAAGTTATTTATGAGCATGATAATGAGATGAGACGATACGAGATTATCAGTTGTGATAAATGATGATGATGATGATATTATGACCGAATTGAGAAAGATGTTGGATTATGAGATATGATGAGACGATTGAGAATGATGTTGGATTATGAGATAAGATGAGACGAGATGAGAAATGGAGACGAGATGATAATGTTCATAATGATGAAATAGTTGAGTTATATTATTTATGCGTATCTTATGTGTCTTAGTTGAAGATTTCCGGCTATCGTACGGTCCGCCTGATGTGCATGTGTTTAGTTGTATTTTCCCATATATTTTGATGTCAATTTGAGTCATTTTCATAGGGTTTTGCATTGGGTTTAATGTCTTTTGCATGTGATTTCATATTTTATGAGAAATAGATGTCTTCACTAGCTTTTGTGTGTTTTACATAATTTTGGGAGCTGTGTTTGAAGAAACTTTTAACTATGACAAGAAGAGGAAGAGAATAAGGAGCGCATAGGAAAAAGAACGGAAGCAATCGGAGTTCAAACGAAGGAGATATAGGCATTTTTCCGAGCCGTACCGACCTGGGTCGGTACCGAGGCCTGATCTGGACAAGCAAGACGAGATGAGCAACATTGGCCATACCGACCCTAGGGGGGGTCGGTACCGAGGTCCTCCGCGTCGGTATAGGTCCCAGCGGAACTTATTTACCCGGATTTAACTATTTTTACCTATTTTCCTTAGATAGACTTTAGATAAAATTCATATATTTGTTATTTCCTAATTAGGTTTATGGGCTATTAAGTATAAATAGGATTTTTAGGGTTTGGAAAACTCTCTCTCTTCTTCATACCAATTTTCAGCCTACGTTAGTTTTCTCAGCACTCGTTTAGGAGCGTTTGTGAGCGGATTTGAGAGCTTTTTGAAGCGATTTCTTCGGCGAAGGTTGAGGAACGTTTTGTAAGGCTTTTGGGACGCATTATTTACATTATTCTCAGGTTTTTAGTCAATTTAAATTTCTGATTTTTAGTTATTTCATGAATTTTGAATTATTCACCATGAATAAGCGTGAGTAGTCGCCTTTTCTAGGGTTGGGGTGATCCCAACGATAGTTATGTTTGCAATTTTGCTATGAATTGATGAATTAATTGGTTTTATCTATTTTGTGTGCTTAAGTACCTAATGAAAGTTGGGGAAAATTCCTTTTTGCAATTAAATTGAAAGATTGAATTGTAAATTGGATAGTAATTAGGGTCTTGAACGCAAGTTTGATAACCTAATTAAGATTGATAGTAAAGTTTATTAATTTGTGAAAA
Source organism: Persicaria maculosa (assembly GCA_963922045.1). Taxonomy (NCBI): domain Eukaryota; kingdom Viridiplantae; phylum Streptophyta; class Magnoliopsida; order Caryophyllales; family Polygonaceae; genus Persicaria; species Persicaria maculosa. Next base: position 23,798,367 of record OY998271.1, read on the forward strand.
TAAATTGATTGCTTTGCTAGGGTTGATGCAAGTTGACCTCTTTAATAGATAACCATGATTTTTATATGATCCATTGCAATGCTAGTACGATTATCGTTGTGGTGATCTCTATGCCCTAGACTTTTATTATTATTGATTTTTCCTAAAAATTCCAGCAGCCCACAAACCCCCAAAATTCTATAATTTTCCATCTTTTCTTGCTATTTTTTGCTCTTTGGTAACTAGAATTGAGTCAATGACTTTCTCCCTGTGGACGAACTTGACCCTACTATACTATAGCGGGGTTTCGATCTTATAAATTTATTTGATTGAAATAAACCCTTCATCAAATTGGCGTCGTTGCCGGGGAGATTTCAATTGTGCCAAGGTTTTAGTTACTATTAGGGTTTGGAAATAGCCCATCCCCCTTTGCTTTTGATTGTGGTGTCTTTGTTTTTGTTTTTGTTTTCAGTTTATGCGATCAGGGCGACGCAGGCTTGATTTCGATTTTGTTATCGATCCCGAACCAGTACGCTCTTTTCATCGCAGACGACGAGAAGCTAGGACAATGAGCAACACAGACAACAATGGCAACAATGGCAACAATGTTGACGTTGTTGCGCAGATGGCTGACCTCCATCGTCAGATGGAGCAATTTCGGCTCACTGCAGAAAGAGAAAGGGAGGCTGCAGCGAGAGAAAGGGAAGCGACTGCTCGTCTGCAACAGCAATTGGATGCTATCCCAAGGAATGCAAATCAATACATGCACCCAGAACTGAGGGTGCCCGAATCTGCAATCGTCCTCCCCGAGATTGAGCGAAATTTTGAGATTAAATCCCACTTTATTTCTTTAATTAAAAGATCTCAATTTGAGGGCAAAGCTCATGAATTCCCTATGCTTCATATTAAGAACTTTATTGATTTATGCGATACAATTGCTGCTGATGATGTATCGTTGGAATATGTGCAACTAAAGGCATTTAAATGGTCTCTTTCAGGAAAGGCTCTGAATTGGTTGGAGAGTTTTGCGCCTAGGTCCATCACTACATGGAAGGCTTTGTATGACTTGTTCATGACAAAGTTCGTTCCACCGGCAAAGACAACGGAGCTTAGGAAGAAAATCACCTCCTTTCACCAATTGCCAGGAGAGACATTTTTGGAGACTTGGGAGAGATTCAAGGAGTTGCAGAGACAATGCCCTACCCACGGGCAACCTGAGTATGTCCTCCAAGAAATCTTCTTCCAAGGCATCAATGCGGAGACTAAGACTCGATTGAACCTACACACCGATTGTGGGTTCCTCGAGATGAATCCAACTGATGCATGGGCTCTATTAGACAAGCTAACGGAGTACGACGCTATGTATGGAACCCCAGTGGCGAGACCGTCAGGTAAGAAACTTTATGAGCCTGCTAATGAAATTGACCCAGATGTGCGTAGGCAATTCCATGAGGATGAGACCCGACGCCTCAAGAAACAAGTAAGTTTTCTATCTAGAAATCAACCTTGTTTAGAATGCGGTTCTCTAGCTCATAATACTATAGATTGCAATAATATTAGCCAGGTACAAAGGGCAGAACACTACGAAGAGGTGAGTTATATGAGGGCTCCTTATAGGAACCCCAATAATAATAATAATTATGCGGGGAATCAAAATAACAATTATCCAGGGAGGAACAACAATTACCCTAATTGGGGTAACTATGGACAAGGACAAGGGAGTCAACCTCCTCCGCAACAAGATCAAAGGGTTCCCCCATATAGGCCCCCTGGGTATCAAGAACCACCATCATGGGTACAAAGGCTTAAGGAAGGATTCAATGGGCTTCGTGCCGATGTGAATTCCCAATTTAAGGGAGTTCATGCACAACTAGGAGAGTTAGAAACATGGAAGAAGGGAGTGGAGTCCCAACTAGGTAATCTCGCGGCACAAATCCCACGGCCTCAAGGGAAGCTCCCAGGCCGCACCGATGAGAACCCTAGGGGCAAATAGCTGCAATACACCTAAGAAGTGGAAAGGAGGTGCCTGGTCGAGAAAGCACGCCAAACGAGGAAGAAAACGGGGACAACATTGTCCATACCGAGGCCGTACCGACCCCCACAACCTCGGTACCGACCCCCACAGCCTCGGTACCGACCCCCCCAGCAGGTACGATCTCTTCTTCTCCCGTTTCTCCTAATTCCAGTAGCCATACCGAGGCTGTAACGACCCCCTCAGGGTCGGTACCGACCCCCCCAGCAGCGACGGATTCTTCTGCAGGGCCTATTTCAGCCCCGAATCCGATGAAAGTGCTCCCATATCCTCCGAAAAAGGTAAAGGACACAGCGGAAGGTAAGTTTCAAAAGTTTGTGAAGATGCTTCAGAGTATGAATATATCTATTCCTTTCACTGACGCTTTGAGTGAGATGCCAGCTTACACTACGTTTTTGAAAGACATCTTAGCTAAGAAGAGATCCATGTCTGAGCTTGCTGACGAGGTCCGTTCAGTGAAGCTCCCTGAGAAACTTGGAGATCCAGGTAAGTTTGCCATTACTATTGGTGTAGGATCTTAACGTTTCAAGGCTTTGTGTGATTTAGGTGCAAGTGTAAGCCTTCTCCCCCTTTCAATATGGTCTAAGACAAGCTTGGGAGCCCTAGAGCCGGTCAACATGAGAGTATCCATGGCAAATGGAGCGGTTGTATCACCAACTGGGGTGATTGATGATGTGCCTGTCCGTGTAGGTAAGTTTTTCGTCCCCACTAATTTTATTGTTATGGATATGCCAGAGGATCCAGTGGTGCCTATCATTCTTGGAAGGCCCTTCTTAGCCACCGCTGGAGCAATAATTGATGTTAGGAAGGGACTCCTAACATTTGAGATTGGGGAGGACATCATTGAGTTTCGCTTCAATCCAACGATGAAGGAAACCACGGACATGGTAGAGGTAAGCTATTTTGATTGTCTTGAGTCTGCAGGCCCAGTCCCAGGTCTTCTGGCAGGTCAGGAGGAAGTGTATTCTTTGGAGGTTCTGGAAGCGATATTGAAGACGGAGGAGGAAGAGCCCAATCTTATTCCAATTGAGTCTTCTCTAGAGCTTAAGCCGCTTCCAGAAGGTTTGAGGTATGTTTTCTTGGGACCCAATTCCACTCTTCTTGTGATCATTAATGCGAAATTGAATGAGGAAGAAGTTGATAAATTACTTGATGTGCTTAGGACCCATAGAAAAGCTATTGGTTATTCTTTGGATGATATCACTGGAATTTCACCCTCTTTATGCATGCATCGAATATTCATGGAGGATGATCATAAGCCAACCATAGAACATCAGCGTAGGTTTAACCCAAATATGAAGGAAGTAGTAAAATCTGAAATCTTGAAAATGTTGGATGCTGGAATTATTTATGCTATTTCTGATAGTAAATGGGTGAGTCCTGTTCATGTTGTCCCTAAGAAAGGTGGAATGACTGTGATTGACAATGAGAAAGGTGAGTTGGTACCTACTAGGACCACTACTAAATGGCGCATGTGCATTGATTATAGGAAGTTGAATAGTGCTACTAGGAAAGATCATTTTCCTCTTCCTTTTATTGATCAAGTTCTTGAGCGTCTAGCCCTGCACGATTATTTTTGCTATTTGGATGGCTATAGTGGTTTTTGGCAGATTCCTATTCATCCGGATGATCAAGAGAAGACCACTTTTACTTGTCCTTATGGAACTTTTGCTTACAGAAGGATGCCATTTGGGCTCTGCAATGCCCCTGCAACTTTTCAAAGGTGTATGATGGCTATTTTTTCTGACATGATTGAGGATATAGTAGAAGTGTTTATGGATGATTTTTCTGTTTATGGTTCTTCTTTTGATTCATGTCTTGCCAACTTGAGTAGGGTGCTATAAAGATGTGAAGAAACTAATTTAGTGCTTAATTGGGAAAAATGTCACTTCATGGTTCAAGAGGGAATTGTTCTTGGGCATTTGGTTTCAAAAAGGGGGAATTGAGGTAGATCGTGCTAAAATTGAATTGATTGAAAAATTACCTCCTCCCACTAATGTTAAGGATATTAGGAGCTTTCTAGGACATGCAGGCTTTTATAGGAGATTCATTCAAGACTTCTCAAAAATTGCTAAACTTTTAACTAACTTGCTTATGAAGGATGTAGCTTTTGAGTTTTCTACTGAGTGTCTTGAAGCGTTCAACAAATTGAGAGAAGCCCTTGTCTCCGCTCCTATTATGCAATTGCCCGATTGGAACCTACCCTTTGAGATCATGTGTGATGCTAGTGACTATGCCGTAGGTGCTGTGCTTGGGCAAAGGAAGGACAAGAAGCTTCATGCCATCTACTATGCAAGTAAGACACTTGACGAAGCGCAGAGTAAGTACACCACGACGGAGAAGGAATTCCTCGCCGTGGTATTTGCCTTTGAAAAGTTTCGTACTTATTTAGTAGGTTCTAAAGTCATTGTCTATACGGATCATGTTGCGGTAAGATATTTGATGACTAAGAAGGATGCCAAGCCTAGGCTCCTTCGTTGGATGCTTTTGTTGCAGGAATTCGATTGTGACATTAGGGACAAGAAAGGAGCAGAGAACTTGGTGGCTGACCATCTGTCTAGGTTGCCCTTGGACCACCTCATGGAGTCCGAAAATCAAGTTCCAATCAATGACTCCAGGCCGGACGAAAACCTCATGAGAAACGATTCGGTAAGTTCCGGTGAGGACTCCTTTTATACCCCTCCTTCTTCTCCTAGTTCTCATCATATTTGTGTTATTAGAGGGTCGAGGAACCCTTGGTTTGCGGATTTTGCTAATTATATTGTAGGGGGAGAAATCCCTAAGGATTTGACTTCGCAAGCCAAGAAGAAGTTCCTCCACGACGTCAAGCAATACTATTGGGATGATCCCTACTTATTCAAGCAGGGGAGCGACCACATCTTTAGACGTTGTATACCGGATGAAGAGATTGAGAGCACAATCAAGCACTGTCACACCCTTCCAACGGGCGGCCACACAAAGAGTTTCAAGACCACGGCGAAGATTCTTCAAAGTGGCTTCTATTGGCCTACTTTGTTCAAAGATGTGCATGCTTACATTGAAAGTTGCGATGAGTGCCAAAGAGCGGGGAACATCACTTGGAGGCATGAGAACCCTCTTACCGGTATCCTAGAGGTTGAACTTTTTGACGTTTGGGGTATTGATTTTATGGGGCCCTTCCCTTCATCAGGGCCCTATAAATACATTTTGGTAGCGGTAGATTATGTTTCTAAATGGGTTGAAGCTATAGCCACTCGTACTAATGATTCTAAAGTTGTAGCTAGATTTATGAAGACTAATAAAAAAAAATTTTAATTAATTCTTTTTTATTTTACCTTTTTCTTTTATTCCTTTTTCGTTCTTTTCTTTTTCTTTCCTTTTTCTTTTCTTTCTTTCTTTTTTTTTCTCTTCTCTCCTCTTTCTTTCTCTCCTGCCCTCGTTACCTCAGCCTCCCTCGGTTCCGAAGCTGCCCAAGCCTCCACTGAGCCACCTCTGGCCACGCCCACCCAGCCGGTCGGACCACCAGCCCCAGCCGCACCCAGCGAGCCCTCACCCACCCCGCCTCGAGCCCTGCAGCCCCCACAGCGGCCCTTGGTTCCGAAGCCACCCAGCCCAGCCCGACTTCTCCCCTCGCCCACCCACCACGAGCCCGAGCCACCTCTGGCCACGCCACCACCACAGCTGGAACCCCCACTCTAGTGCGCACCCCCTGACCCCTGAACCACCCCGGTTCGAGCCCCGCTGACCCACCACCGAACCCACTTGTCCTGTTTCACTGTTTTGGTCGTTTTGGCTCGTTACATCTTCGAAATCCCGGTTTTTCTTCTTCATTCAACTCAATTTTGGTATGATTTCTTACCCTAAACTTGTCTATTTCAATTATTTTGATTGATTTGATGATTTAGGTTGAGATTGAGACCTAGGGCTTGATTTAGGAGCGGAATTTGGGGCTTTTTGCCGAAAGCCAAATTGGTTGAAATTGATGACATGGTTGTGTTGTTGGGTTGATTTAGAGTTACTTTCATGTTCATGGCAATGTCAAATTCTTTATGGATTGTGCGCTAATTGAATTATAGAATTTCATTGCGATCCGTTTCAGGCTTTGATTTTGGATTTGATTTTTATGCCTTTTGGTTGATTAGCGTCTTCTATTCTAGCATAAAATCTATTCCCTTGCATGATTTGACATTGCAAACAAGTTATATGTCTATTGTATATTTATTTGACTTGTTTTGAACTTAAGTATGGGGTTGTCATGGTTGGTTTTTGCATATTGAGTTTTGCATTACTTATGTTACCTTCATGAGTATATGGTTTTATGATTAGGTGTTGCAATATAGTGACCTTACATGATGACTATATTGTCTATATTGTTTTCCCTATTCATATAGTCTATGTAGAGCTTATGGTTACATATATGGGTAATGCATTCTATTCTGCATGATGGTGATTTTATATGCATCGGAGCTTATTTTATATTGTTTATATGCAATTATTTCTTTAGGTGGTATCTCTTGCGCTTGGCTATTTATATGCACTCGGGCTTTATGTGTTTATATGTTTTTCTAGTGCATATTATCATTCTTAATTTGCATGGTTAGATGTTAGCTTCTTTTGAGTTTAGCTGATTTGGTTTGGTTTCACTGTTTTAGAAAGGATTTTAGTTTTCAATTGGTTTGTCTTGTCTAGGAAAATGTTCAGTCATCAACGTAGCAAGAGGGCTAGGGAGTCATCCGCTACAGTTCCGTTGGATAGTGTCATCATCTCCGACTCCCGTTTGAAGAAGGATTACAAGGAGTTCCACAAGAAGGGCAATCTGAAGGCCCGATGGTATAGCCCTGATGATGAAGAGCGCCTTGGGGTACATGATGACTTATTGGAGGCCTTCTCTTACTTAGGCGCCACTAGTCTTCTGGATCATGTCCACCACCACTACCCCGCTCTTACTGCAGAGTTCACGGCTACATTGGCAAGCGATATGGCTAGCCCAGATTTTGTGGGCCCTATTACATTCCAGCTGGGGAATGTTCAACACTCCTTCACTTTGCAGCAATTTAATGCATTGTTAGGATTTCCTAACCCACTGGCATCATACAATCATCTCAGCTGCAATGCCCTTCAGACTTGGACTCTAATTACGGGCAATCCCTATTGGCCTTCTCGAGGAGCACTTCAGGGTAAGGACATTGCGAACCCTCTTTTCCGTATTATTTTAAGAATTTTTGGTAGCACTATATAAGCCAAGAAGGAATTATCTAGACCCACTAGAACTGAGGTGGCTTGTTTGAGAGGGGTACTATTTGAGATGCAGACACCCCTGAACTTGGGGTTTGAGTTCATTATGCATGTCTTGGCCTATAGAGCACGCACGGAAGAAATCTGGTATGGAGGCCTGGTGGCGCTGTTGGCCAAGCGCCTTGAGGTTGACTTCACCAGATACAAGGCTGTGCCCACTCTGATGATTGACACTGCGTACTTGATTGGTGCTAATGTGATCAAGCGCAACGGAGACAAGCTTCTGTCAGTTTTTTATGATCACGAGATGGAGATTACTAAGCCGAATATTGACTTGTTGTATGTCCCTAACTAGATTATCACTTGGGCTTCTCAACCTTCACCGACTCCAGAGGATATTCTGAATGATCCTTTGAGACGACAGAGACCATCGAGATACCCCCGCCCGGACAGCACTTTTGCCTTGGTGGTGCCTCCACCTAGTTTATTTGACGGTTTTGGATCCTTTGGGCAAGGATCCTACCATGAGCATAGGCAGCAAGAGCACGACACTGACTATATGGATCATGACACTAGGCCTAGTAGCCGCCCCTTTTCTGACGGGGCTGGCCCGAGCAGATCTGCGCCTCAGTATTCTCCTAGCCTTACTGACGTCATGGATGAACTTAGATATCTGAGACTGGGCCAGGAAGCCCTACAGAATGGGCAGGGTGCTCTTATGGAGGAGTTTACACGCTTGAACAAGAGGATGGACAAGCATGAAACGCACCAGTATTCCTTCATGGCTTGGGCATCTTCTTTCTTTCAACATCATCGATTACCACCACCACCTTCTCCGTAGAGTTTATGAATGTCTTCAGCAGCTTCTGAATTCCTTTGTGAGTTTCTGAGTCTTTTCCCTTTTACTTTGATTTTTCTTTTGACAGTGGGGACACTGTCTATTTTTAAGTATGGGGTGGGGGATTCAGAAACTATGTTTAGGTGTTTTGTACTATATTTATGTTTATGTGTTACATTTTACCTTAGTTGGATTATGTTATGCATTCATGTTTAAGTTTTTTTATGCATTTGAGCCTTTTGTCATATTTTAGTCACTTGAGTCTTGCTTTTAGTTTCAAAAAAAAAGTGTCGAAAAAGAAAGAAAAAATGCATGGTTATTTTTGTTTTGTTTTAGTGTGTTTATACCCTAACTTAGATGTCCTATGATGATACATAATGATTGACTTGATCATATAAATCCTATGGCATGTTTGGAAGGTTTAGCCTAAGTCCTTGAAAATATTTTTTTATGTGGATTGTGAACTTGTGATGAAATTAAGCACATATGATCCTAGGCTAAAGGTTGAAATCCAACAAAATTTGTCCTAGTGAGAATTTTGGCCTTATAGGGAGAACATTAAAAATCCCTCTGTGTTTTTTGAGTGTATTTACTCTTCCTATGCATCTCTAAATATTGTGATAGTTATTCAAAGCCAATGCATTTATATGTTTATGTGAATGATAATTAAATGATGGAGGCACCATTTAAGCCAATTTTATCCTCTCTTTACCTACCCTGTATTATCTCTGCTTGAAGCCGGAACATTAGCCTGAGACCTTTATTTATACGCTCCACAAAATTATCCTTAGCCAAATTGAGCCTGACCCCCATTTGGGAATTAAGTCTTAGAGTTGGTTGGAATGATGGTTTATGGAAGGAATGAGCTTGTGTTTGATTTCAAGTGAGAAGGATTTTCGAGTTTATTGAGTTATGGGTTGGTTTGATATTTTTATCTTGCTATGCATATTATGTAAAAGGATTTTTGGCTCACCCTATAAATGCACTATTATTTTTATTATGTTATTGTCTTTTTCAAGAAAAGAAAAAAAAAAGAGAAAAAAGAAGAAGAAGAAGAGAACAAGTATAGTTTGTGTTTATATGTTTGTGAATAAAGTGCATGAGCCAAATTTACCTTATTTCCTTTACTTTTGCAAGCTTCATATTGTTGAGAGGTTATTTGAGTTTGAGAGGTTGTGTTCTTCATTAAGATGAGTTGGAGAGTTTGGTTGATTCATATGATTGAGAGTTATGGTTTGGTTGAGTTGTGTTGGAAATTTAGGAGTCTTGATTCCCGGATTTTATTAAGCACCACGTAGCCAAATAATTCCATGCCCTTTTATTTCTTACCAAGCCACATTACAACCCCGTCGAATGGAGTCTTCTTTGATGTCTTTCATTGAGCGAAGTCCTCCTGATGGTTCTTGTTTGCATTTACATAATTGGTTGTGAAGTGGATCTACATTTAAATTGCAATGTTTATGAGCGTGTATGTGGAATTGAGTTGAGAGTTGATCTTCATAGCCTAAACACATTGAGAGTTGAGTGTAAACACATTACCCTTGTGAGGTTGGATTTATAATGCCTATGCCTATGGATCGCTCATATATGTGTGATGACGTTAAATTCACTTGCTTTGCTACAACTTTATGATGTTACTTTTGACAAGGGCGAAGACTTGAATGATGTGTTGTAGGTATTGGTTATTGCTTGGTTATTGCTTGAGGACAAGCAAGTTTAAGTATGGGGTATTTTGATGTGCATGTGTTTAGTTGTATTTTCCCATATGTTTTGATGTCAATTTGAGTCATTTTCATAGGGTTTTGCATTGGGTTTAATGTCTTTTGCATGTGTTTTCATATTTTATGAGAAATAGATGTCTTCACTAGCTTTTGTGTGTTTTACAGAATTTTGGGAGCTGTTTTTGAAGAAACTTTTAACTATGAAAAGAAGCGGAAGAGAATAAGGAGCGCATAGGAAAAAGAATAGAAGCAATCGGAGTTCAAACGAAGGAGATATAGGCATTTTTCCGAGCCGTACCGACCCTGTACCGATCCCACCTGGGTCGGTACCGAGGCCTGATCTGGACAAGCAAGACGAGATGAGCAACAGTGGCCATACCGACCCTAGGGGGGGTCGGTACCGAGGTCCTCCGCTTCGGTATAGGTCCCAGCGGAACTTATTTACCCGGATTTAACTATTTTTACCTATTTTCCTTAGATAGACTTTAGATAAAATTCATATATTTGTTATTTCCTAATTAGGTTTATGGGCTATTAAGTATAAATAGGATTTTTAGGGTTTGGAAGACTCTCTCTTCTTCATACCAATTTTCAGCCTACGTTAGTTTTCTCAGCACTCGTTTAGGAGCGTTTGTGAGCGGATTTGAGAGCTTTTTGAAGCGATTTCTTCGGCGAAGGTTGAGGAACGTTTTGTAAGGCTTTTGGGACGCATTGTTGACATTATTCTCAGGTTTTTAGTCAATTTAAATTTCTGATTTTTAGTTATTTCATGAATTTTGAATTATTCACCATGAATAAGCGTGAGTAGTCGCCTTTTCTAGGGTTGGGGTGATCCCAACGATAGTTATGCTTGCAATTTTGCTATGAATTGATGAATTAATTGGTTTTATCTATTTTATGTGCTTAAGTACCTAATGAAAGTTGGGGAAAATTCCTTTTTACAATTAAATTGAAAGATTGAATTGTAAATTGGATAGTAATTAGGGTCTTGAACGCAAGTTTGATAACCTAATTAAGATTGATAGTAAAGTTTATTAATTTGTGAAAATAAATTGATTGCTTTGCTAGGGTTGATGCAAGTTGACCTCTTTAATAGATAAAACCATGATTTTTATATGATCCATTGCAATGCTAGTACGATTATTTTTTTTTTTTTTTTTGATTTGGAAAAAATCCGGGTGGGCAGGCCCTACCCGGCAGCATCCTTGCGGATGAGGTCGATAAGACCTGGGTTATTTGTAATATCACCACCTCGGGCAGAGTGGCTAAGGTGTGCAACCTTATCCGCCACTATATTGCCCATACGAGGTACGTGAAAGTAAACTACTTCTTTTACAGTTGATAGCATGCCTTGAGCATCAGATAGAATCAATTCAATTTCCCAAGGGCATTTAGATGTCCTATTTAGATGGTCTATGATTATCTTACAGTCTCCTTCAATTTGTATTCTGTCAATGTTAAGTTGTAATGCTTTCTGGATCCCCATTTTGAGAGCGAGTGCCTCAGCTGTAATGGCCTGTTGGCTTCCTAGTTGTTTGTGTTGAATGGCAATGGACCTACCATTCCAATCTCTAATAATGATTCCAGCTGAACTGTCGCCGTTGGGTAACGAAGAGCCATCAAAATTTAGTTTGAACCAGCCCACAGGTGGTTTGCGCCAACGAATTGTTCTTTGGTTATTGGTCTTCCTTTGGTAGTTTTTTGGTAATGTTCTCATATCTTTGTCACAATCTTCCTCAACCGCGGATGTCTTTTTCCAGTTTTCCACGTGTGATCTAATCTGATGAATGACAGAGTGGTGATGTGGGATTGTTGCTTGCTGAAACAGGTGTTGGTTTCTGGTGTACCAAATAGTCCACCAACTGAAAGCAAGGTCAGCTATAGCGGCATTGGTTAGGCTGTTGCCCAGAGTGGAAAGAATGGGTCTAAAATCCAGGGATTGGCTGATCAAGCGTGCAGTTTCAGTTTGTTCTCACCTCGGAAGTTGGAATATTTTCCGTGTGAAGGAACATTCCAGAAACAAATGAACTTTGTCTTCAGAGGCCATATTACACAGGGAACACGTAGCAGGGACAGCCGACCCCCTACATGATAGGCGCACGGCTGTGGGCAGCCCTTTTTGTGCAATCTTCCATAGAAAATTCTTCACCTTTGGTGGTGCGTCAATCTTCCAAATCCAAGCATTCCTATCGGGCGTAGCTGTGGCTTGTGCTGTTATCAGTTTGTAGGCGCTTGCTGTAGTGAACCACCCTTCTCTATCCGGCCACCAGTATAGACGGTCTTGTAGATTTGATGCCGGGAGGGGGATGTCTAAAATCTCTCTGACGATGTTGTTTGGTAGGGCCATTTGCAGCTTTTCGATCCACCATTTACCCCCTATGATATAGTCACTAACGGTCTCATTTTGATCGAATCCCAGGCGACTGCTGACCCGAGATTCAAGGGAGGAGGTAGTGATCCAATTATCTGTCCAGAATTTTATAGTGCGTCCGTTTCCTACCGACCAAATAAGACCCGATTTGAAAGTGTCAATTAAATTAGAGAGTTTAGACCACTGCCACGAGCTAGTTCCCGATCGTTTGTAGTCGAAAATGCTAGTAGAACGCAGATATTTATGTCTGATAAGCGTGACCCAAATGTTATCGGGCTCAGCTAAAATCTTCCACAGCAGTTTTAACTGAAGAGCGACATTTATGTCACCGGATTTGCGAATCCCTAGTCCTCCGAACTGCTTTGGTTTGCATATCCTTTCCCAACTAATTAACGGTCGATACTGTAAATCCTTGTTCCAGAAGAACGAGCGATTTATTTGGTCTAGTTCTTTATGTATTGCTGCAGGGAGCATGAAATTCTGCATTACATGAAGCGGCTTAGCCGAAAGGTTGGAGTTTATCAGGGTTGCACGACCTTGTTGCGAAATCGCATTGGCCCTCCACTTCGACAGTTGTTGTTTGGATTTGCAGATGATGTCTTCAAATGTGCTGCTGGTGACCCGACCATTAATAATAGGGCAGCCCAGATACTTTTCTATTGATTTTTCATTTGTGATACTGAGGCAGTTACATAATTCAAGGATCCTGTGGTTTGGAATTCCTGACGTGGCCTGAAAACTAGATTTGTGGTAATTGACCTTTTGGCCCGACACTCTGCAATATGAGTCAATTATCGATTTGACTTTGCATCCCGCTTCCACACTCCCTTTGGAGAAGATGATAATGTCGTCCGCAAAGGAGAGGAATGGAACGCGGGGACCGTTTTCTCCTATTGAAAAACCAATGTTGGATCTGTCTATGTTGGCTTCAGCGGCGAGTTTCCGTGCCAGAATCTCAGCCCCTAGAATAAAGAGGAAAGGAGAGAGAGGGTCCCCTTGACGGATACCACGTGATGGAAAGAACAGTTCTGTAGGACCGTTGTTGACTAGTACAGAGAACGAGACAGATGTTATACACTCCATAATCCAAGAAGTAAACGTAGTGTGAAAACCAAATCTGAGGAGTACACTTTTAATGAAGTGCCAATCTACCCTATCGTATGCTTTTTCCATGTCTAGCTTAATTGCCAGCCATCCTTCACGTCCCCTACGATTTTTGTAGGAGTGGAAAATTTCATGGGCTATGAGAACATTGTCCTGTATCGCTCTGTCGGAAACAAACGCACCCTGCAGAGGATGTATGAGTTTCCAGATTACCTTTTTTAATCTTTTAGTCAAGATTTTGGAAATTATTTTATAAATATTTGAACATAAACTGATGGGCCTGTAGTGACAGGTGGATGTAGGATCGTCCTTTTTTGGTAGCAGGGAGATAAAAGTATGGTTTATTTGGCGTAGCATCCTCCCCGAGTGAAAGAATCCTTTAACCGCACAAATCACTGATTTCCCGACAATATCCCAGTATTTGGTGTAAAATTCAGCTGTAAAACCATCTGGGCCTGGGGACTTGTTTCTACCCAGACTGAACACCACTGTTTTGATCTCTAAGTTTGATGGAAGTGCAATAAGGAAACTGTTTTCTTCTGTCGAGATAGAAGGTTGAATCAGGTTCAGAACTTCAGCCAGAAGCTCTTCCTCAATCGGCTCTTTCTTAAACCTATTTTCAAATTCCTTTTTTATCTCAATCCTGACGTTCTCCTCACCCACAATCAGTGTGCCACTGGAAGAGGTGATATTTCGAATTTGTTTCCTGTGTCGTCGTCCTGAAGCCACCCGGTGAAAGTAGGCTGTGTTGGAGTCTGAAAATTTGAGGTGTTTAGTTTTTGCCCTTTGGCTCCAATATGATTTCTGAAAAAGAAGGAGCTTTTCTCGTTTCATAATCAGCCGGTTTTCCTTTGTTTGATATGGTTGGGAAGTTGTCGTTGAGCCCGAGGACTGGATAGTCAGAAGCTCAGAATCAACCTCTTTTAGTTGCCGAAAGATATTACCGAAGCTTTTTTTGTTCCATTCTTTTGCCCTTCTTTTTAGTATTTTATGTTTAAACATTAGTTGAAACATAGCTGAGCCCGGGCAAGATGCACGCCAAGATTGCTTCACAATATTTCTAAAGTCTTTCCGCAGAAGCCATACATTCTCAAATTTAAAAGGCGGGGCTTTGAAGGTAGAGTCGTCGGTAATTGAGATAGAAATTGGGCAGTGATCCGAGGAAGAGAAGGCACCGTTATGGGTTATCATATTGGGGAATGCTGTAATGATTTGTTGATGAACTAGTACGCGATCTAGTTTTTCACGGATGTTGTAGTCATTGTCCGGATTCTTTCTCCATGTGAACGGGTTCCCGAAGGTAGGTATGTCAAATAAATTGCATTCGTCTTTGAAGGAAATTAGTCGTGTAAACCTAGATGCTCGAGTAGCGGCTCCGCCTAATTTGTCAGTGCTACACAGAATTTCGTTAAAGTCTCCTAAAACCATGCAAGGAATAGAAGACCCGTTTATAATTGTTGTTAGTGTTTTCCAGAAGGTATCTTTATCATTCAGAGTTGGTGGTGCATAGACAAATAGAGCCAGAATCGGGAAACCATTCTGTAGACTTTCAAGTCTGAGTCCAATAATACGGGGAGTGTGCACGGAGACGGAAATAGATACGTTTGGCAGTTGGTGCGACTTCCAAAGGACCCCAATACCTCCTGAACGCCCAATTGAAGGAGACCAAACCCCCTCATCAAACCCAATAGTCTTCCACATCCTGTCGTCGGGACCAGTTTCAGATTTTGTTTCCGCCAGCGATATGACTTGAATGTGCTCGATTTTACACATTGCATCTATTTCCGTCCAGAAGGTTCGCTTTCCAATTCCAAGAACAATTCCAGAAGCATATCTTCATAAAACATCAATGAGGATGAAAATGCTAGTACGATTATCGTTGTGGTGATCTCTATGCCCTAGACTTTTATTATTATTGATTTTTCCTAAAAATTCCAGCAGCCCACAAATCCCCAAAATTCTATAATTTTCCATCTTTTCTTGCTATTTCTTGCTCTTTGGTAACTAGAATTGAGTCACTGACTTTCTCCCTGTGGACGAACTTGACTCTACTATACTATAGCGGGGTTTCGATCTTATAAATTTATTTGATTGAAATAAACCCTTCATCACCGCCCTCGATTGCTTACCGGCTCTTCAAGGTTCGGTGTACGTAGTTCGGTATAAATCCCGCTCTGAGAAAGACCAAAAAACTTGATCGGGACCAGCCTAAGCCGATCCCAACACTTCGAACCGATCCTTTAAATGTTTTCCTTGAACCTCTATTTATAAGGGAAGCCTCCTCCTTGCTTACCTTATTTACTATCAATGTGGGAATGCAAATGTGAATGTCATTACCCTTTGCCTTTGGTTTGTCATGCTTGCATTCTTTTCTGCAAATCCCAACACATGAGCCAGCTCGTGGCTTTCTTTTGCCTTCATGGAGGTATTTGCCGAGTGCCGATATATAAATATACATGTACATATATTATATACATTATTACACATTTGTCTTTTGCCGATATATATGTGTATATACATACACACACATTATTACACATTTTGCTTTCTTTTGCACACACACATTATTACACATTTTGCTTTCTTTTGCTTTGGTGCAGTTATTTTGAGTCGAGCTCTACCGTGCTGAACGAGCCACGCGAGCTATTTCGTGTTCTAACGTTGCAAACGGGACAGCGAGCTATTTCGTGTTCTAATGTGCCAAACGGGACACATGAACTAAATTGATTCAAACTTTAGTGTGCTCAGATGAGCCACGCGAGTTATTTAGAATCAAGCTCTAGCGTGCTGAACGAGCCACGCAAGCTATTTCGTGTTCTAACTGTCAAACGGGACACGTGAACTAAATTGATTCAAACTCCGGCGTGTTCAGATGAGCCATGCGAGTTATTTAGAATCGAGCTCTGGGCGAGCTATTTCGTTCTGAAATGTATGATGAATGTATGCATGTCTGTGTATGATGTCTTAAGTGTCGATTTCGACTTCTTAAGTCTTTCGAGGTTGATTCCAAATTGCTTGAATGCAGCTTCGTGTCCAATCGGTTACGCGAATGCTAAATTTATTCTCCGTAGAGGCTTGCATGCAACTCCATTCTCGAAAGGCAGGCGAATGCTAAATTTATTCTCCGTAGAGGCTTGTATGCAACTCCGTGCTCGAAAGGCACGCGAATGCTAAACAGGGTCGATTCCGACTTCTTTACATTACACAAACTGGATTTCGAGAGTCGAGTCTGACTTTTCGAGGGTATTGATGGTGTCGGTTCCGACTACCGCAATACGCTCCAGATTCCAAGTGTCAAATCCGACTTCTTGGATACGCGATTAAAGATAGAGTGTCGAATACGACTACTAAATTGAGCGTTTGAAATATCAAGTGTCGAACCCAACTACTTGAATACGCGATTTTTAAGTTTAAATGCTGATTCCGACAGCCCATGTTTTAGACGTTATAAATATTAAAGAGCGTGAAATCATGAGATGGAATTTAGTAGAATAACTTTCGACGCGTGTTTGCGAGATGTAAACCCCTAAAATAAATAGGGGTTTGAGATGTAAATCCCTTTTGCGAGTCACTTTTGTGGACAATCGATGTCTTTCCTCCAGATAGGGATATATAATTTTAACTATTACAAGAGCTCTGCGTAGCTCCTCCTTAATTTTAATAAAAAAGAATGATAAAAAGAAAAGGGGAAAGTTGGCTTTCCCTTTGCAAAATATAACGAGGGAAAAAGGCGTTTCCCAAGACTCAAACTTGAGACCTATTGTTGCCCCTCCGCGTGCTTAACCAGTCAACAAGGCAGATTTAAGATTGAGATTAAGTTTGAGATCGAGTTTCGATATTGAGATTTGTCATTGATATTTGAAATCAAGTTTAAGATCAAGATCGACATTTGATATTGAGATTTTATATCTTAGAATTGAGAGTGAGAATTGATATTTGAGATTGAGATTAAGTTTGAGATCAAGATTTGAGATGGAGATTGCGATTTGAGATTTGAAATCAAGATTAAGATCAAGATCGACTTTTGATATTGAGATTTTATATTTTAGAATTGAGAGTGAGAGTTGATATTTGAGATTGAGATTAAGGTTGAGATCGAGATTTGAGATGGAGATTGCGATTTGAGATTTGAAATCAAGATTAAGATTAAGATCGACTTTTGATATTGAGATTTTATATTTTAGAATTGAGAGTGAGAGTTGATATTTGAGATTGAGATTAAGTTTGAGATCGAGATTTGAGATAGAGATTGCGATTTGAGATTTGAAATCAAGATTAAGATCAATATCGACTTTTGATATTGAGATTTTATATTTTAGAATTGAGAGTGAGAGTTGATATTTGAGATTGAGATTAAGTTTGAGATCGAGAATTGAGATTGAGATCGCGATTTGAGATTTGTCATTGAGATTTGAAATCAAGATTAAGATCAAGATCGATATATGAAATTGAGATTTTATATTTGAGAATTGAGAGTGAGATTTGATATTTGAGATTGAGATTAAGTTTGAGATCGAGATTTGATATTGAGATTTGTCATTGATATTTGGAATCAAGTTTAAGATCAAGATCGACATTTGATATTGAGATTTTATATCTTAGAATTGATAGTGAGAATTGATATTTGAGATTGAGATTAAGTTTGAGATCAAGATTTGAGATGGAGATTGCGATTGAGATTTGAAATCAAGATTGAGATTTGTCATTGAGATTTGAAATCAAGGTTGATATTTGAGATCGAGATTTGATATTGAGATTTGTCATTGAGATTTAAAATCAAGATTAAGATCAAGATCGACATTTGATATTGAGATTTTATATTTGAGAATTGAGAGGGAGAGTTGATATTTGAGGTTGAGATTGAAATCGAGATTTGAGATCATGATCTATATTTGAGATTTGTGTTTGAGATCAAAGTCAAGTTAAGATTGAGGGGTGGGACTGAGATCAACATTGAGATTGAGGTTTGAGATTGAGATCAAAATCAAGTTAAGATCGAGGTTTGGGATTGAGATCGAAATTAAGATCAAGATCGATTTAACAAAATATCAGATATATTGGTTCTAATTTTGTAGATAATCGATTTAACAAAATATTTTCTTTATAGAAAAAAATAGATCAACCTTCATTTAACCAATAATTTAAAGAACTAAATACATTATTAATTAGCTTCAAGCCTTCTATTTAGATTAACCATTTTAAAATTAATAATATAAATCATAATATATCCTATAAATTTAAACATTATAATTTTTTTTTAAAAAAAATAAAAATTGTATTGCACTATACAAACTTATAAGAACAGTTGAATAAAAAAAAACAAAAACCAAAGTTACAAAAAAAATGCAAAATTAAACTACCGAAAAATCAAATTGGGAGATGGAGGTTGTGAGGCGGGCATGGTGTAAAGACCGGAAATTTTAAAATAATATTTTATGAATATCGATTTGAATCTAATGAGACAAGTATGACAATTCTTATGACATTCTAAATTAAACAGAATTTGTTGGGATAAATCTTGTTATTTATTGTGATAGAATTTTGCAAAACAAAAAAATAGCGGGTTGATTTTTATAATTTTTCTTAATATAAGGCTAACCCTAATTTCTCCATTTATAAATAACCCCTTACTGCCCCATCCCCTGTCCAATATCACTCAGCCGCCCCATCCCCTTGTTCCTTCCCCATTAATTTCAGATCTGAGCTCTCCAATTTCAGATCTGAGCTCCTCCCTTGAACCTCCCTTCTCTTCAATCTGAACACAGCCCCTCGTCTCTACTCTCCTTCTTCGTCGACCTCCCATGGCTGCTCCCTCCTCGCCTCTTCAACCTCCTCCTCTCGATCTGCTCTCTCCCTCTCTTTCTGGATACGAACGACGGCCATTGAAGAAGCCGCAACCGAGCTTTCGAAGCTCTTCTTGTCTGTTATCTGGCTCCCTCCTTATTCTCCGCTCCCCTCTCTCGCCCTTTCTCACAGCCGCAGTGCACTAAGCCAGTTCAGCCGCCATCCCGCACTCATCCCTCCCTCTCGCGCGCTTGAAGGGTCGAGGGCTGCCCTGCTTGAATCGGCGTCGAGCAGCCCACATCTGCTCTCATGGGTGCCGACAGCACCACCTGAAGACCGAGATCCGACGTTGGTGTGTGGCTGCTCTCACACCTCTTAGACCTTATTCCCCGCAGCTGCTCGCCTCGACTCGCTTTCTCGACGTTTCTCCGAGTCCAGGTCGACCTCCCTCCCACACATTGGACCCTCCTTGTGACTGGTGTTCCCTCTCGCTGCCATCACCTTCATAACCGATGCCTAACTGCGAGCCTCGACCACCCCCGTCCCGACGAGTAGCCTCCTATCTTGGGGTATGAATTTTGGGGCTTTGGCCCTTTTACTTTGGTCTTGACTAAATTTTGGCCATCTTTTGGACATGTTTTATGGCCTTGTATACATTTTGGTGTTTAATGGTATTGAATGTGTAGTTAAAATTGTGTTTGTGAAATGCTTGAATGGTATTTGATTGTGTACATGTACATTTGTGTTTTTAGTATGGTAAAAAACAGGGGCACAACCACTTATGGTTTATATATTTTTGGATGGTCATTAACACAGGAGACGAACATAGACTAATCTCGTTATCTTAATTTTATAAAAAAACTTGAAATATAATTAAGCGACGAACATACTACGAGATCTCCTCACATGAGTACTCTGGCAACCAACATATGCACTCCATATTCGTCACTTGATGCATCAGGTGACGAATTTCATAATTCAATCCACCCTGATTACAGTCTCAAGTGACGAACATTTACGTCACTTGATTTGGTAAGCGACGACATAGTTGGTCACTTGAATGCCCTCTTTGACAACGTTTGCTATCTTTTAGGTGACGAAAACTTGGTCGCCTGAACCGTCCGGGCCGGGCTTTTGTCGGGCTTTGACTTAAATGTGCCGAATCACTTCCAGCGACCAACTTTGATAGAATCGTCACCTAAAATCTTTGGGCACGACGGTCATGCGATCACCATTCAGGTGACGACTATTCATCACCTGAAGTCTGAGGTGACCCAATTCGACTTCAGGTGACCATTTATGTACGTCGCTTAACTTGCAATTTGGCGTAGTGAGACCTCTTTAAGGACTTGCAGGCGTGCTTCATCATTAGGCTATGGCGAGGCTTTTGTCTCCCATTCGCGTTGATTACAGTACATGTCCTATTTCATGTATACATATATCTATAATAAAAAAGGATAGCCCTCAGAAAAAATTGGACCTGCAGGTTTTTGTGGGGCTTGAGAAGTTGCGATCGAGTGATCGGGCAACTTCATCCTTTTTTAGTATAGCGAGCGATCAAGCCAACACAATCTGTCATTACATGATTGAAAACTTATTGAACATAGCTTCTTGTGGATACGCAGCACTTAGCGGTCGAGTAACCTCATCCTCTCTGAGTATTGCGAGCGATCGCGATGCAGACTCAAGCTTGGAGAAATGTCCATTTGTTTCCAACAAGCCCAAGAACACGAGATAACAATGATGAGACCACCTGCAAAAGAAATACTCACGAGTCTGTCACTGGGTACTTTGCAAAGCTCGAACTTATGACCCTTTGCATATCTACCCGTGTGTTTCTTCATTGAGACAAGATGGCTTTTTTTTATTCAAGGCAATATTTTGAGTGAAGGCCAACCGCGATTGTACCACCACCCAATAGCATTCTTTCAGACGAGATCGTCGATCGTAGCACTAGATCTCCAACCTAAGAAGTTCGCCTCAAGACCGAGATGGGGAACGTGGTCAGCCACCCGGTTGCCTTCCCTGCAAATGTCGGAGAAGGAGATGGTGTCAAAAGCACGGCTGAAGGCGAGGATGTCAGAAATGATCGTCTCGATCTACCAAGGACATGTTTGACACCCCTTCAGGACATTAATCGCCGACAGACAGTCACCTTCCACCACAAGGCGTGTGTAGCCTTCCTTAAGATCTTCCAAAAGCCCGTGGAGAAGGCCACGAGTCTCCGCTTGCAACGCCAAAACCTGACCACAACCCTAAGCACCACACGTCGACGGCCTTCCAAGAGAATCACGAATCACAAAGTCGCAAGCCGCTTGACCCGAGGGAAGTTTTGCACCATCAAAGTTTAGTTTCACAAAGTCTTCTTTCGGTTTTTCCCATTTTATCTTTTTTTTGTTTATGTTGGGTAATCAGATTACTGTGGAGTCTTTTAGTTGGGTTTTTGTCTTCCAGTGCCTCTGGTTGCGCCTTTCTCCAGATTGTTCTTTGTTGTTTTATGTATTGTACCCATTCAACCACTTCCTGGAGGACGTGGTCGTTAAAGAGAACTTTGTTCCTCATAGTCCAAATACCCCAAAGGGATAGGGCGAG
The DNA here is from genome assembly GCA_963922045.1 of Persicaria maculosa. NCBI lineage: Eukaryota > Viridiplantae > Streptophyta > Magnoliopsida > Caryophyllales > Polygonaceae > Persicaria > Persicaria maculosa. The sequence goes on from OY998271.1 coordinate 23,820,002, forward strand.
AGTAACTTTCTGGTCTGAGTTAAGCTGTGAGAATATGTCAAAAGCGATTTTCTTATATGTTCTATTAGTCTTATTGGTATTTCGTATTGCACTTTGTATTCTTTGATCCATTTTCTCTATGATCGTAAGGGTTTTTTGACACTCGGTAAATATATGTGTTGAGTCTTCGTCGGCGTGATTGCATAAGATACATCTGAGGGGTACATCTATTCCTTTATTCCCTATTCTCATTTTTGTGGGAGTACCGTCAAAGCGGCTTTTCCAAAGGAAAGTTTTGACTTTGGGTGGGCAATCTAGTTTCCAAATCCAATCATATGCATTTGTATTGTTTCTGCATGCTTTCGTAATATACTCAAGGGCACTGGCCATTGAGAACCATCCATTTCTACTTGGCTTCCAATACAATCTATCCTCAATTCATTCATTGGAATGTGGATGTCAAGGATCTGCTCGACGACTTCCTTAGGAAGTGTATCATTTAATTTCTCCACATTCTAGGTTTTATTTTGTTTAATATATTGGTCAATTGTTTCTTGTTCATCTACTTGGTCATGCAATCTTTTTTCGATGAGATTTAAGTCATCGTTCAACCATCTATCTTTCCAAAATCTAATTGTTTTTCCATTCCCTATTTGCCAAGTTAGTCCTGCACATAATTCGTCTTTTATTTCCATGAGTTTCGCCCATTGCCAAGAGGTATTCTGTTTTCATTTATAATCCCATATTTTGAGTTCTTTCAACTATTTTTCTCTGACTATTTTCACCCATTCATTTTGTGGTTCCGCTAAGATCTTCCATAGCAGTTTCATCTGTAGTGCCTTGTTCTTGTCTTTTGTTTTATTTAGACCTAGTCCTCTGTTATTTTTATGTCTACATATTTTGTCCCACCCAATAAGTGGTTTATGACTTTGTTCTTTGTTTCAGAAAAAACATATGTTCACTCGATCAAGTTCTTTGTGAATTTCATCTGGGAGCATAAAGTTATACATCATATAGTTCGGTTTAGCGGCTAGGTTTGCCTTGATCAGAATTGTTCTTCCCTGTTGAGATAGAGAGTTAGCTTTCCATTTTGTTAGTTGATTTTTTGTCTCTCCAAGAACCTCATCAAATGTATTCTTGTTGACTCTTCCATTTATAATAGTTTAATAGGGCATCCGAGGTATTTTTCTAAACTTGTTTGACTCGTGATTTGTAGTGTGGTTTGGATTCTTTGTTTCTGGCTAGTTGATACTCCTTTTGTAACTTGGAATGCTGATTTTTGAAAATTAACTTTTTGTCTTGAGATTGCACAATACTCATTAAGAGTTATTTTCACCAAAGAGCATGCTTCTTGGGTGGCTTTAGCGAGAATCATGATGTCATCCACGAAGAATAAAAAGGGATTTGTGTTCATGTTCTCGTCATTTTGTAACCCAATGTGTTCCTCTGTTGGTCATTCAGTTGTTGAAGTTTTCTGGCTAGAATCTCAACCCTTAGGATAAAGAGGTAGGGTAAAATAGGATCGCCTTGTCGTAAGCCCCTTTGGGGTCGGAAGGTTTGGGTCTGCTCATCATTGACTAAGATCGATTATGATACTGTTTGGAGACATTCTTTGATCCACTCACAGAATTTATGGCATAAACCAAAATTTTCCATGACTGTCATTAGAAAGTCCCAGTCTACACGATCATATGCTTTTTCCATATCAAGTTTTATTGCAATCCATCCATCTTTTCCTTTTCTGTTTCTAAATGAGTGAAAGATTTAATGTGCAATGAGTACATTGTCTTGTATTGCTCTGTCCGCAATAAAAGCACCTTGTAGTGGGTGGATGATTTTTTTAGGAGATGTTTAATTCTACCTGCAAGTATTTTCGTAATAGCCTTATACAAAGTCGAGTAGAGGCTGATGGGTCTGTAGTTGTTTATTATTCTTGGGTTTTCACATTTTGGGATTAAAGTTATGAAAGTTTGGTTTATCTGGTTTATCTTCTTGAGGCGGCGCATACACAAAGCAAACACAATACGTCGCTCCAATGTTATTGTCTTTTGTTTTCATTGTGATAAATTGTTCCTCTTTTGTCATTATCTCAACGTTTCCATTTGCTATTTGGTAATTTTTCCATAGTAGACAAATGCCACCAGCCCTGCCCAACGCTGGAGCCCAGCATATGGAATCAAATCCCGCCGTTTTCCAAAGAGCCTCAAGGAGTTGGTTTTCAGTTTTAGTTTCCATGAGGGCCATGACTTGAATATTTGCAATCTTGCATAAGATTTCAATTTTTGTCCATAGGTTTTTTTCCCAATCCCACAACAATTCCACCTGCAGATCTTCATTGTGGATGATTTTCATCCGTATATGGTAGCTTGTCAACTTCGTGTTTCTTAATTCCTAAGCTTTTTAGGATACTCCGTGATCTTTGGATAATAAGTCTAGTTCTGAAGTCTCTATAGTACCCCCTAACTTGAACATTACCAGAGGAGTCTGAAGACAACATTTATTTTGGCTGATTCGAATATTCATCAATGTGGTCGTTGTAATCGTTTTATTTCTATTGTATCTCGCTTAGTCAAAATGTGTTCTAGTGTGTACAATAGCCGTCAGCTTCGTCGTTTCATTGATTATTGCTCGGCAACTATCGCTGTTTGACATGTCCTTGTTCTCTTGCTTCTTCCTTACACTCATCAATTGGTGAATAAGAAGGCACAAAGGGACACAAATCTTGTTACTTCCTTCTTGTTGCTTCTTTTGATTCATTAGTTCTTTATAAGGTTTTCTTAGTAAGTAGAGTGTTAACTCCACCTTGATGATAAGACTTGGTTGATGAAAGCCAAAAGTTCTGGTTTCCAGAACTTGGTAAGATCTTACCAAGAGACTACAAAATGCTTTGCTTTGGTGTTACTGAATTCGGAAATTGGGTCTTTGATTCCATATTGGGCCTGCTTTCTAAATGGGCTTATTTCATTAGATTCAATATGTTATTGATCTATGTAAGCTGATTAAGATTGGGCCAAATGTTTGTTGGGCCTGAGCAACTTCGGAAGTGTGATTAAAGGATGGATTTGTTTAAATCTTATCCCTATATATCTGGTTGTTATTTTGTTAACATTTTCCAGGAAGTTGTGCTCCTTCAGAAGCTCCTCCATACGGCTGCATAAGATCTCAACAACATCCGAAAGTCTTGACTTTTGAATTGTGTTGATACGTTACCTATAATCTGGATATGACGTTGCATTCAAACGTTCCTCCGGGCTTATCAAAGATGAAGGTTCTAGATTGCCGGATCCTTCAAATGAAGATATCTCCTTTAAGATTTGATATAACGGCTCTCATCCAACCTAGAGAATTTTAAGGTTGTTGCTTTTAAATTCAAATTGGATGTACGGCTTATATATAGAAGAAGGAAGCATCTGTAGAAGCACATCATTCACTGTGCTCAAACATCTTCGGCAGACTCGTCTTCTTCAAGCTTTCTAACTCACATTGCTCTTTACTCTTTAAGTGTTGTATTTACTTTGAGTGTGTGAGGTTTTCTTTTGAGCTTCATAGTACAATTCATTTTGAGTTATACACAATGTTCTTTACCCAATCATAGAGGGTACTTCGGTATCCTTAGTAGCTTTATTTCACTAGAGCGTTTGGGTTGCTAGATAGGAAGTTAGTCTAGAAGAGGGAAGGTCTTCTAGAGGTTGTATCTAGGACTCATAAGATAAAGTGAAATAAAGTTGTTGAATCCTACGGGTTGGATAACCCTAGGCGGGGACGTAGGCGGTTGTGCCGAACCTCGTTAACAAGTCTCGTGTTCCTTTCTTTCTGTCCTTTACTTTATTGCTTATCTTCTTGCTTGATCTCTATCCTTGTCTCGGCATAACTTGTTGCTGTTTTGTAGATAAGGTCTTACAGTCTGCAGTAAGGTCTTACAGTTGTGTTTTGCGAAAAGTTGCCATACTCCATTCAACCCCCCTTCTGGAGTATATTCGTGCTTTATATCTACCTATTCCGCACTTCAATTGGTATCAGAGCAATACTCACGTATCTTAGATGTTAATCTCTGTGAGTCTAACCATGGCAGGGGAAGGGCAAGGTGGTTTCGGCCAAGGAAGATCTATCTCTCGTCCACCTCTCTTTGTTGGGAATAACTTCATGCATTGAAAATCTCTAATGCAGATGTTTGTTATTGATCAAGATTTGGAACTCTGGCATATCATTATGCGATGACCAAATATCCCCAAGAAAGAAGGTCCCAATGGAACGAGGGTGGACAAATCAGAGGATGAATACACCCAGACTGATTTAGAAAGTGTGGCTAAGAATTTCAAAGCCATAAATCTGATGTACTGTGGATTGAGTACGGATGAGTTCAACCGTATCTCTTCGTGCAGAACAGCAAAAGAAATCTGGGATAAATTGGTGGTTACTTATGAAGGAACCAGCCAGGTCAAAGAGACCAAAATTAGTATCTTTCTTAGACAATATGAATTGTTTAAGATGAACCCTGATGAGTTAGTTAAAACTATGTTTACCCGTTTTACGGAAATCATAAATAACCTTGACTCATTAGGTAAGACCTTCTTAAATGAAGAAAAGGTTAGAAAGATACTAAGGTGCTTACCTAAAGCTAAATGGGGTCCTAAAGTGACGGCCATAGAGGAAGCTCAAGATCTTAGCACATTGGCTCTTGATGATCTGCTAGGAAAGTTAATAACCCATGAAATGATCCTCAACGAGGATGATGGGGAACTTCCTACCAATCTTAAAAACCTTGCTCTTAAGGTCAAGAAAGAAGAACCATCGGAAGATTCCGATAATGACGATGATGAAGATCCTTTTTTCTCTAATCACTCGTGGATTAGCACGCATATTGAAAATGAAAAAGCAATTTGCAAAAGGTAAGCCTTCTAACTCTTCTAAGAAGAGTCGAGTTCTTACTTGTTATGAATGTGGTGAAACAAATCATCTCATCAAAGAATGTCCTATAAAGAAGAAGAACAAAGCAAAGAAGAAGGAGTCCAACAAGAAAGTGATGGCTGCTTGGAGTGACTCGGATTGTTCAAGTGACTCTGACGCTGAAGAGGAACATGCAAACTTGTGCTTTATGGCAAAATCCGATGAAACCAAGGATCAGCACTTAGATGGAGTTGTAAGGAATCTTCTCTCTAGCCCTATCAATGTTTTATCTGAATTCTTGAAAAATATGATTTCAAATGAGGAAACTTACAACAAAGAAATCAGCTGCTTGAAAGAGAAAGTGCAGGATCAAGAAACATGCATAAGGAAGCTGTCGTAAAAATTACAAGATCTTGACAGCCAGGATTCTGAAGCTATCACAGAGAGTAAGACCTTACGATCAGAAATTTCTGAACTTAAGGCAAACGTCTCTTCTCTTAAGAATCAGAATAATGATCTTAAGAATGAAAATGTGAAGCTGTCTAAGAAATGTCAAGATCAACAAACAGCCCTTGTGCAATTCACTCGATCCAAAGCAACCCTTGACAAGATGCTTGGAGAACAACAACTCTCCTTAAATCGAAGTGGTATAGGATACAACAGCAACTTTCCTGCAAAGCCTACTACCAAGTTCGTTAAGGCTAAAGAAAGTTGGCAATCTCCAACTTGCTTCTTTTGTTGTAAGAAAGGTCATGTAAAGGAAACGTGTCCTTATAGGAGAACGGATCCTTACATTATTAGAAATACTTTTCCTGTTCGGTTAAATGAGCGGATAAGACAGATTTGGGTTCCAAAAGGGACAAGGTTACCAAATATGGTTTACCCCCACAATGGATCCAAATCAGTTTATTGATCTAGCCGAAAAGGTTGATTTTGTGTTTTGCAGGATATCACCAAGACCAAGGATCAAAAGTGGATAATGGATAGTGGTTGCTCAAGATATATGAGTGGAAAAGAATCTCTTTTTCACAATCTAAAGAAGCTATCCGGTGGAACTATTACTCTTGGTGATAAAGCAAAATGCAACATCGTCGGTATTGGTAACATTGGTGTTGATTCAAATAATTCTATCAATGATGTATATCTTGTTGATGGCTTAAAATATAATCTTCTTAGTGTTTTGCAGCTTTGTGATAAGGGAAATCTTGTTAGCTTTAACAAGAAGAAGTGTGTCGTACAAGATGAAGAGACAGGAGATATTGTTCTTACTGCATACAGGGACTCTAACATTTATGCTCTTAATACTAATCGTATTGCAGGCTCCAATCTGAAATGTCTCAAGGCCTTATCGGAAGATCCAAGGGTTTGGCATATAAGTATGCATACCCTCAGCAAACTCCTTTCCAAGGACCTTGTTCGAGGCCTTCCTGATTTAAACTTCAAAGTGGATGATCTGTGCAAAGCCTGCTCAAAAGGTAAACATACCCGTAGTCCATTCAAAAAGAAGCTGGTCGTTAGTACTACTAGACCTTTAGAGCTTCTACACATGGATCTCTGCGGACCTATGCGTGTCAAATCTCCCAAAGGTAAACAATACATACTTGTTATTGTTGATGATTATTCTCGATTTACTTGGGTTTTCTTTCTCAAAGATAAATCAGAAACTCTGTTTTATTTTTCTAAACTTTGTAAGGAGTTACAAACTTTGAAAAACCTACCTATCGTTTCTATTAGAAGTGATCATGGTAGAGAATTTGATCAATTAAACTTTGATTTATTTTGTGCGAAATATGGTATTTCTCACAATTTTTCTGCTCCTAGGACACCTCAACAGAATGGTGTTGTGGAACGAAAGAACTGCACCCTAGAGGAAATGTCCAGGACTATGCTATTGGAAAATAATCTGCCAAAGTCATACTGGGCAGAAGCTGTGAATACAGCAAATTATATTCTCAATAGATGTTTAATTAGATCAATTTTAAAGAAAACTCCTTATGAACTTTTTAAAGGAAGAAAACCAAGCATATCATATTTTAAACCATTTGGATGTACGTGTTACGTACATAACAATGGTAAGGATAATCTTGGGAAATTTGATGCACGTAGCGACGAAGGTATATTTCTTGGATACTCGACTCAAAGCAAGGCTTATCGAGTATTCAATAAACGTACCAAAATCGTCGAAGAAAGCATCCATGTCTTATTTGATGAAAGTGATAACGGTATCTTGAGTGAAGGATTTGCATATTTGAAGTTAAATACTCATGAGGGAGATGAATCAGATGGAGAAGGCAATCATCCTGAGAAGAGCATATCCAGAAATATGCAGGAACCATTTCAAGATCTTACTGATCTGTCACAAGGTCTTGGAACTATGTCTCAAGGCCTTACAAAGGAAGCCAGTCTTGAAGATAGGCCTCCTCCGGAACCTCAAGGACCTTATCCTACGAATCCTCCTGAACCTCAGGAGCCATATCCTTACACTTCCAGTGACCCTACTCCTAGCCAAGGATCTGCATGAAGAAGATTCAAACATGCCTCATCTCACTCTACTTCGGATATCATTTCTGACCCTTCATCTGGTGTACAAACACGTTCTAAAGTTAGAAATTTATGTGCTTTTCACGCATTTGTTTCTCTTGTAGAACCCAAGAAGTATACCGAAGCTCTTCAAGAACCTGATTGGATTATAGCCATGCAGAATGAGCTTAATGAGTTCGAGCGAAATAAAGTATGGACCCTTACGGCAAAGTCAAAGGGTAAATCTATTATTGGAACTCGTTGGGTATTTCGAAACAAGCTTGATGAAGGAGGAAACATCATTCGAAACAAGGCTCGTCTTGTTGCTCAAGGATACAATCAAGAGGAAGGCATTGACTACGAGGAGACGTTTGCTCCCGTAGCCAGACTAGAAGCTATTCGTATGCTACTAGCCTTTGCTTCTTTCATGAGCATCAAACTCTTTCAAATGGACGTTAAATGCGCCTTTTTGAATGGTTTCCTAGATGAAGAGATTTATGTCACTCAACCTCCTGGTTTTGAAAACGATGAATTTCCAGATCATGTTTATAAGCTCAACAAAGCTCTTTATGGCTTGAAGCAAGCCCCAAGAGCTTGGTATGAGCGACTTTCAAAATATCTTTTGGAAAATAATTTCAAAAGGGGGTTAATTGACAAAACTCTATTCTTCAAAACTCAAGGTAATGATATCCTTGTTGTACAAATCTATGTGGATGATATATTGTTTGGAGCTACTAACGAATCTTTGTGCAAGGAGTTTTCAAATATGATGTGCAAGGAATACGAGATGAGTATGATGGGGGAGCTAAATTTCTTTCTTGGTCTTCATGTTCATCAAAGTTATAAAGGTATATTCCTTAATCAAGGAAAATACACTCGAGAACTTCTTAAGAAATACAAGATGATCGAATCCAAAGTTGCAAAAACTCCTATGAGCTCTACTCTTTCTTTGGATCAAGACCTTACCGGAAAACAGGTAAATCAGAAAGAATATCGAGGTATGATCGGATCTCTCCTTTATCTTACTGCTAGTAGACCTGACATCATGTTCAGTGTTTGTATGTGTGCCAGATTCCAAGCTAACCCAAAAGAATCACATCTTATAGCGGTAAAGAGGATTTTGAGATATCTAAATGGTACAAAGGATCTCGGATTATGGTATCCTAATCAATCTAGTTTCAATCTTGTCGGATACTCCGATGCTGATTTTGTAGGATATAAAGTGGATAGGAAAAGCACCTCCGGATGTTGTCAATTTCTTGGGTCATCCCTTATAAGTTGGCATTCCAAGAAGCAAAATTCAGTGGCTCTTTCAACGGCCGAAGCTGAATATATTGCTGTCGGAGCTTGCTGTGCTCAAGTCTTATGGATTGCACAACAACTCCAAGATCTTGGAATTAACTATAAAGGCATCCTAATAAAATGTGACAACACAAGTGCTATCTCTATCTCCAAAAATCTCGTACAGCATTCAAGAACAAAACATATTGATGTGAGACACCACTTCATTCGAGATCATGTAGAAAAAGGAGACGTGTCTTTGACATTCATCTCTACTGAGCTACAATTAGCAGATATCTTTACAAAACCCTTACCCGAAGAGAGATTCAATTTCATCAGGCTAGAACTTGGAATGCTTAACAAGGAAGCATCGATGTAGGGGGAGCAATCGTATCTTATGATATTCGTATTATTCCCTACATCAAAATCTTGAAAGAGGTTTTAATGCTTACTAATTCATAGTATAACATTAAAATCAAATTTCAAAAAGGATATATTATGGATCAAATATTTTCGGTTTTATCTCTTTGGATATTTATCGAAAAAGAATATTTTTTTTTTATCCTTGTTTTTTATCCGGAGTTTCTTCCTAGATTTTCACCCTTTTACGGTTAAGATTTGCTTAAATCCGGATTTACCTCTTATTAATTCACTGTATTTATCCATTTTTTAAAAATTTGAAAAGTGGTTGTAATCTTTAAAAGATTTGGCCGGATTTATGGGTTTTGAATTCTAAAGTCTTTGGAAGTTCTAAAGACTCCCTCCCCTATTTATACCTCTCACTCATCCGGTCACATCACACACACACTATTCTTCTCTTTCTCTCCCTCTCTGAGTTCGTCTCTTTCCAAGGCCACTCGAGCACTCCCCTCCCGCCATGGATCCAAAGAAAAACACTTCCTCTCCCTCTACCCGGTCTACTTCCAAAAGGCTCCGTACCTCAGATCACAAGGGCAAGGGCTTAGCAATCGATGATGATTACAAAGGAAAGGCGGTGCTCCGGCAATTAGAAACTTCCTCGGAGAGTGAAGGCGAGAGAACTCGTGATCGCCGGAAGATCATCAAGCGAGAGCCCTGTTATCCGCGCAATCATCCGTGCCAGGAGAACCCTCGTGCTCCTAAGAAGGCTCCGCTTCAACATCACCTCCAGGCTCCAATGGATCTAGAGGTATTTTCCGACACCCCTCTCTCCTGGTTCGGAAGTCACACAAAATCTGGAATGTGGAAAGATGGGTATGCAAATCGACCTATAAACTTTTGTGAGTATGTAGATTTAGATTTTCTAGAATCTACAAAACTCCCTTGTGTCATTTTGTTGAAGAATTCGCATATCTGGTCCCTGTTGAACCCCGACACCATAGCCTTTCCACGACTCACCAGGTTGTTCTTCGTGAATCTTACTGCTCATAGAGAAAAGGGGGTTCTTACCCTCTCGTCTCTTGTGAAACAGCGCAAGATCACTCTCTCCCACTCCTCTTTATCTCTTATCCTTGGCCTACCCGAATCTGTGAACACCCAAGATCATCCATCCAAAGATTTCTGTATTCACAAAGCCCAAAAAGAGTTCTTTGTTCGTCCAATTTCTTCTACTGAGCCTTCTAAACCGAAACCCAAACACACTAACAACATTCTGTCACTTGAAGCTAAAATGGTTTTCACTATTCTGGCTCGTTGTGTCATGCCTATAAAGAATTCTCGCTAGCTTGTCACCGACAACTTGCTTCACATCCTCTACTTGATCATGGCTGGTCACGAGGTGGATGTTCCCGACCTCATCCTTACATACATGCTCCACTCAATCAATACTCCTTTGATCGCACCTCTCCCTTATGCCAATCTTCTTCCCAAGATTTTCGAGTTCTTCGACATTGACACACAAGGGGAGGAATATGTGACTCACACTGGTCGAATTGATAAGGACTGCTGGAAACGCCTAGGGGTTGAACAGACTCTGGCCGGTGGCTGGATTCTGAAGACCCCCTCCCAGGCTCAGGGTTCCTCGATCATACTTGAGCAGAGGGTTGAGGAGCTAGAGGCACAGGTTGATGCTCTTCGGAAGGACCTAAATGCGGCCAGAGCTGACATCGTGGATAGGCAAGATGACACTCACCAGAGATTGCTGATTGTCGATGAAAAGCTGAACCAGCTCTTGTTGCTCAATGGCATGAATTACCGAGCTACTACCTCCATCATGCTGCTGGATGAAGACGCCGTCAAGCACGTCGAGGAGGTTGCCAAGAATGTCCTTCTTAACTGTGAGCGTAAGGTTCTCAAGCGATTCATCCTACGCCCACTCTTTCCGGAGCCGTCTATCCTCACCTTGGAGGAGTATGGCATCATAAAGAAGTGGAGGGATGAGGAGGCTAAGAGACAAGCTGAAATGTGGAAGGTTCATACGGTGACGAATGCAAAGAATAGGTGGCGTGAGAAGATCTTCCAAGGGCGCCGAGCTCCGAAGGATGTTCATCCCAAGTATGGTCAGTGGTACGAAGAAGAGGTGGTTGTGTTGTCTGATGACGAGTGATGTCTGGAGCTGTGCCGTGTGCTGGTCTTGAAAACTGTTTTGATTCTATGCTTTTATTTTATCTCTCTGCTGGTATTTTGAAAACTTGGTATCTGTTTGCTTTTATCCCTTCTTGTTGAAAGACAAAAAGGGGGAGAACTCTTGTAAGGCCTTACCTATTTTGCAGACTTTTGACGGCCTTACTGTTTTTAGGTTTTAAAAAACATTGACCTAACATTATTATCAGTTGATGCACTATATATATGCTATTTTTATCTCTGGAAACAGGTACTACATTACAAGTTTTGTCTTTCATCAAGGGGGAGATTGTTAACTCCACCTTGATGATAAGACTTGGTTGATGAAAGCCAAAAGTTCTGGTTTCCAGAACTTGGTAAGATCTTACCAAGAGACTACAAAATGCTTTGCTTTGGTGTTACTGAATTCGGAAATTGGGTCTTTGATCTATGTAAGCTGATTAAGATTGGGCCAAATGTTTGTTGGGCCTGAGCAACTTCGGAAGTGTGATTAAAGGATGGATTTGTTTAAATCTTATCCCTATATATCTGGTTGTTATTTTGTTAACATTTTCCAGGAAGTTGTGCTCCTTCAGAAGCTCCTCCATACGGCTGCATAAGATCTCAACAACATCTGAAAGTCTTGACTTTTGAATTGTGTTGATACGTTGCCTACAATCCAGATATGACATTGCATTCAAACGTTCCTCCTGGCTTATCAAAGATGAAGGTTCTGGATTGCCGGATCCTTCAACCGAAGATATCTCCTTTAAGATTTGATATAACGGCTCTCATCCAACCTAGAGAATTTCAAGGTTGTTGCTTTTAAATTCAAATTGGATGTACGGCTTATATATAGAAGAAGGAAGCGTCTGCAGAAGAACATCATTCACTGCGCTCAAACATCTTCGCAGACTCGTCTTCTTCAAGCTTTATATCTCACATTGCTCTCTACTCTTTAAGGGTTGTATTTACTTTGAGTGTGTGAGGTTTTCTTTTGAGCTTCATAGTACAATTCATTTTGAGTTATACACAGGGTTCTTTACCCAATCATAGAGGGTATTTCGGTATCCTTAGTAGCTTTATTTCACTAGAGTGTTTGGGTTGCTAGATAGGAAGTTAGTCTAGAAGAGGGAAGGTCTTCTAGATGTTGTATCTAGGACTCATAAGATAAAGTGAAATAAAGTTGTTGAATCCTACGGGTTGGATAACCCTAGGCGGGGACGTAGGCGGTTGTGCCGAACCTCGTTAACAAGTCTTGTGTTCCTTTCTTTCTGTCCTTTACTTTATTGCTTATCTTCTTGCTTGATCTCTATCCTTGTCTCGGCATAACTTGTTTTTGTTTTGCAAATAAGGTCTTACTGTCTGCAGTAAGGTCTTACAGTTGTGTTTTGCGAAAAGTTGCCATACTCCATTCAACCCCCCTTCTGGAGTATATTCGTGCTTTATATCTGTCTATTCCGCACTTCATAGAGAATTTGCTTCATTGGTTCCTTAGCTCTCTCCGCAAGGATAGAAGGATCATTGGGTTCGTAGTAGGATAGGTTCAAAGACTTGTTGGTGTTGCTTTTGTGCTCGACAACACAAGTGGGTTCGCTACTTCATTCGAGGATACAAGCAACCATTCACGAAGAAAAGGAGAATGAGGACATAAAGACATACATGTAGAATGACAAGGGTAGTGCACCCATGGGTTCGAAGGGGACATTGTTCCATGAGTCTATCTTCATTTTCACTTTGTCAAAAATCGTTCTTGTTGTACTTTTTCCTCTAAGCAATTAGTTTGCTCATGTGAATTGTTGTCTCTTTCCTTGTCAATACAAATTTGATCAACGGATATTGGACTTTGCATAGGTTCAATTTCTGTTTGTTTCCTTCTTATAGCTCTTTTCCAGATGCATTTGTCCCTCTCCATCGTTAGTAGCCTGCAGTAACACCAATAGCAACGAGAAAAGAAGAATAATAACAAATGCAGGGGAAGGGGAGTGCCAAGAACAATCATTGATTTCTTTTGGTTCATGAGTTTTTTATGGTTCAGCAATTGTCTTGGATCAATGAGAGTTTGCTTCATTGGTTCTTTATCATAAATATTTTCAATCAAGGTCGTCCTCGAAATCGACAGAACAGTTTTTGTTAACATAGAGCTACTAATCACATTTAACAAATCTAGGGCCAAATTTCCAGTTTTGCTAAACCTAATCACTGTTGGGAGAAGGGTTTCTTCCATCCTGAAAAGTAAATCGCAAACTTCACAATTATGAAGAAGTTGAACTGGGAAACAACAAGTCAAACCAGGAAGGGCATCAAAGATCTTAATTACAAACAAGGTGGAGACAAGATGGCTTCTTTTATTTGTTTCCAGCATAATATAACCTGTAATATATGCATATATTTGTATATAAAATGAAAAAGACAAGTGTTTGTCAAGGGGACTTGAACCTGAGACCCTTGGCTCTTCTTGTACGCGTGCTTAATGGCAATACTGGACAGGAGCCCAATGATGGGAAAGCCCAAGCAATGTCCAGCCTAATGAAGCCCAATATACAAACCCACATTTTCACCAGAACAAGACAAACGTAGGAATTATCTAGAATTTGTTCCTAAGGGTTAAGATTACAGCTGTATAGCACTATTGACATCTTCCCCAAGAAACATTCTTGTATATATGTATTGCCCTACAAACGGAAGAAACATAGAGCTACTACTTAATTCGCGATGAATGTAATCAACCCTTCTCTGGGTTTTGCAATCGATTCATGGGTTCCATTGGGCAATTCATTTCACTCCTGAGCCCTCTTTGTAGAATATCGTGAGCAGCTCTACTCCGAGACAGATCGCTATGTTCTGCAGCGGAGTTCGCGAGTGTCGATATCCGTAGGTCCTCTTTTCTGCTAGTTGCAGCAATGGATGCTCCGACCGGAACGCGAGGTGTTTGTCAATCGACATTCCTTTATATCCCGGAGTCTTGCGAGTCTGCAGGAGAAAGTGTTGGTGTCCGCCTCTGGATCGCGAAGTAATGAGGAATGAGGATGCTCCAGAGATTACATATGCTAAAAATCGTTCCTGAGCAGTCTACAAATAAACCTCACGACAGCATATATTTGATTCCCCGCGATCTCAATTCCGGCGAGCTCGTGAGAATCTTCATTCACTGTGTGTCGCGAGCGCCCGAGAATTTTCATCTCTAATTTTAACTCGCGATTGGCTTCAGTCGTGCCCTTTTGCGATCAATTGGTTGAAGAATTTCATACCCTTGCTTTTAATGGTGTTTGCGATTGGGGGCGTTTGCTCGTCACCCTTCCTGTTGGTGATGAGACTGTAAATGCCGTCCATCACGATCGGACTTTGTTCTGCTCGTCGAATGGGATTTGGTAAACGAACAGATGCTCGCGTTCGTCCATTACATATGTCCTTTGTGAGCAGATTTTCATCTGATTGGGGAGCCCCTTGCAATCGTAGAGATCGATTCGCGATCTCTAATTAATCCTCAGTTCATTTGTAAAGAAAACATCCATAACCTGCTCTTATTTTATATCGATTATGATCATGAGAAGCTTGGACCTGCGATGAAATAGATTAGATGCAAAGAACACAAGTATTCTCCAGATCTTACGATCGGCTACCAGAGACCTCATCATTGGCGCTGATTTTGTCGGGATAATTTTTTCGAGTTATTCGTGACTTATAAACAGGGCTGGTATGGGCTTGTCATCTTCGCGATCGGCTACCAGAGACCTCATCATTGGCGCTGATTTTGTCGGGATAATGTTAAAAGTGTAGTATTATAAGTCTTTTTAATCTAAATCATATTTAATCTAGGAGTTTAGGATGGTAGATGGACTAATATCGGTTCTAAGAAGTAGGCAAATATTTAAACTAACAAGTATATATTATACACATTTATTATATGCTTATACTATATGTTAGAAGTGTAGTATTATATACTATGCTCACATATATGATAAGCATATAGTATAAATAGTATAATGTGTACATATGTTGCTAAGCCTTTATTCGTTGGGCCAATTTCTTGAGCCCACTCGGATAAGGCCAGTGACCTGCCTTCATGGAAGCCCGGATGCTTGTGAATCTTTCAGCTTCTAGGTCATTTCTTCAACGCAGCGTTTTGGTTAATATAGCTCCACCTATAAAGCTGAAGCGCTGCTAGGGTTTCCAACAACCAAAGCTCAGTTCACCAAAAAGCAGAGAGAGAAAGAAGAGAGAGAAGCTTTGGAGAGCTAGGGTTTCCTGGAGGCTCCGCGGCGGCGATTGTGAAGGAAGACGGCGGTCTAGGGCGTATCTCCAAGCGAGACTCTAGATTCCGTCCACAGCAAGGAAGAACAAGGCATCAGTCCCTCCATCGGCGAAGATCTTCTTCTCCGACGAACTCCTTCGCACAGATCTGACCTGTACTTCAGATTTGGGGAGTGTTCTACCTATTCTTGCTTTCCACCTTCATTTTTCTCTTATATCTTGTCTATTATTTGCTTGCCTTGATTGATTTGGTTCATCGGCAACCTTACTCTGTAATACTGTTCGTACTTGGTGGATTTGACTCGGTGCCTCCCTGCTGAGGCCCCGTGGAGTAGATCTTAGGATCGAACCACGTAAATCTGCTGTGTCGCTCCTCTTACAGTTTTATTTGGTTGTTTCGCTCAAGAACCCTAATCTCTTACCTCCGATTTGAGAGGTAGGAGGTTCCTTTCGAATCTACAGTGGTATCAGAGCTCAGATAGCACTCAGATCCGATCCTAGGGTTTACTTCAAGATTCTTCTTGAAACATCTAAATCTTGCTTCCGCTTGTGTAGATCTGGTACTTACTGTTCGTTTTTGCTCTCAGGTACCTTAAAATGGACAGTGCATTTCGCATAAAACCCTTCGATGGCATCATTGATTTCTCCATGTGGAAAATCAAGATGAAGGCCGTACTGATCAAGGAGGGGTGCTGGAAGGCCGTAAAGGCAACCGCACCTGCGGCAACTCCGACCCCGGGAGTCAAGATCGATGATTCCACAGAAAGCACATCCTTTGAGGTCCCAAAAGACGGGGATTCCAAACTCAAGGGGATCGATGGCGTTTCGACAGGAACACCAGTGATTGACCCGGAGCTCGATGAGAAGGCCCACGCCGAGATTATGTTACGGCTAACAGACGGCATAGCCCGTCAGGTGGTAAAATACTCTTCCATTTCCTCTCTATGGCATGCTCTAGAGGAGATTTTTCTATCTAAGTCCTTGCCCTCCAGAATCTCTTTGCTCTGTCGTTTGTTTACGTTTAAAATGAACATTGCACTTACTTTGGATGATAATCTTGATAAATTTCTGAAAATGACTCAAGAACTTGAAAGATGTAAGGACGAGATCAAAGACTCTCATCAGGCAATCTTGCTTCTTAATTCTTTGCCATCCCAATTTGACAACTTTAAAGATGTTATCCAGTTCAGTCGAGATGAGCTTACAAAAGATAAACTAATTGAATCCATCATTGAAAAAAAATGAGATCATGAATGTTTTTAAAGTAAAAGGTCTGAAATCTGATAAAGTTGAAAAACCTGAGGTTCTGTTTTCTAAAACTAATGAAAATAACCAAAAGGGATTAAAGGCAAAGAATAAGAAGAATAAGAATAATAAGTCCAAGCATGAGAAGTCCGAGAAATCTGATCCTAATGCTAAGTGCAATTACTGTGGCAATTTAGGACACTGGGTTAAGGAATGTAGAAAGAAAAAGAGAGCTGAAGAACTTGCTGAAAAGAATCACACTGATCTGTCTGCTGCTGTGCTTGAAAGCATGAATGATTGTCCATCTGAGTTGTTCATGTGTGCTGATGTGTCTTTACAATTTGACCCTGATGTGTGGATACTTGATTCTGGTGCTACCATACATGCTACCCCCAACCAATATTTGTTTAAGCATTTAAATAAATCTGATGGTGGTGATGTTATGCTTGGTGATTATACTACTCTACATGTTGCTGGTACTGGTGATATCTCTATGTGCATGCATGATAATGTGATTAGAACCTTCACCAATGTCAAATTTGTTCCCAGTCTTAGGAGAAATCTGATTTCATAATCTTCTTTGGAAGAACTTGGATGTACCATAGCTTCATCCAATGGGACCAGGACAGTAACCTTTAACAACAAGGTTATCCTGAGAGCCCACAGGATAAAGAAACTCTACTACATCCAATCTTCTAAAGTAGAACTGAATTCAGTTTCCTCCAAGGACTTTATGTCCCTTGATGAGACTCTTGATTTGCATAACAAACTTGGTCACATAGGAAACAAAGGCCTAATAAAATTGCATGAAACTGGGCTAATACCTATGAAACCTATGAGTATTGATTTATGTGAAAACTGTGTTCTAGGAAAAGCTTCTAAGCTTAGTTTTCCTACTTCATCTTATGCTGCTAAACTCCCTCTTGAATATGTGCATTCTGATTTATGGGGACCTTCACCTGTCCCTACTATTGGTGGCATGAGGTATTTTATCAGTTTCATTGATCATTACTTTAGAAAGGTTTGGATTAGCTTACTAAAAACCAAAGATCAAGCTTTTGAGGCATTTAAAACTTGGAAGGTGATGGTAGAAAGCCAATCCTCTCACAAGCTTAAACGCCTTAAAACTGACAATGGTTTGGAGTTCTGCAATCTTATTGTTGACAACTTTTGCAAATCTAATGGGATAAAAAGACACCTAACTGTACCTGGTACACCACAGCAAAATGGCACAGCTGAACGTATGAATAGAACCCTGTTAGAAAAAGTTAGATGTTTACTTGTTAGTTCTGGATTGAAACCTTCTCTTTGGGGTGAACTTGTTCATACAGCAGCCCACCTTATTGACAGATCTCCTTCCAGTGTTATCAACTTTGTCACCCCTCAACAAAAATGGACAGGAAAGCCTCCAAATTTATCCTATCTAAAGCCTTTTGGCTGTGCAGCTTATCCTTATGTGAATGAGGGTAAGCTCCAGCCAAGAGCTTTAAAGGGTATTTTTCTAGGGTATCCTGAAGGGGTGAAAGTGTTCAGGGTGTTACTTTTACAACCTGGAGCTTACAAAGTTATAACTACTAGAAGTTGCAGATTTAATGAGAAGGAATTCCCATTAAAAGGTTCACTAACTTCTTTCTCCGAGTTAACAGGTACCAAACAACAGATAGAAGAAATCAGCAGCTCCTCTCCACATGATGATGATGACTTCATAGATGAGTATGACATTGGAAGACTCTACAGAGTGCCAGCTTCAACAAAGCAAGGGAGGAACACACAAGAAAAACAAGATGGAGATGAAGAGGAACGTGCCAAAGAAATAGCAGCAACAAACACCAGCTCAGAAGAAGACACCTCCGAAGGTGCTTCCAATCGCACAACACCAGCAGCTACTGCTGAAAACTCCCCCTCTCCCATTTTAAGTTCTTCTGTTTCTCCTTCCTCTGGTGATGTAACCGGCCTGTCTAATGACTCCTTAACGGAGTCCTCTGTTTTCTCCTCAACCCCTCTTCTGATATGCATGCTACTGACCATGTTCTGTCTAACATGCCTAATTTGCATGACTACCAGCTTGTTAGGGATAGAGAACCCAGAGTTAGCATACCCAATAGGAAGTATACCAGTTATATTGTTGAACATGCTTTGTTAACTGCTGACACCCTTAGGAACCCTTCTACTTCAAACTCTTACTCTGAAGCTATTAGAGATCAAAATGCCATACACTGGAAAACTGCCATGAAAGAAGAGATGGACTCAATGAAGGTCAATCAGACCTGGATATTGATTCCAAGACCTCCGAGAACCCGTCTTATAGATTCCAAGTGGATCTATAAGATTAAAGAAGCTCAAAACCCTAGAGATCCTCCTAGGTATAAAGCCCGTTTGGTAGCTAAAGGGTTCTCTCAGAAAGAAGGTATAGACTACAATGATATCTTTGCTCCCGTAGTTAAGTATAAAACCTTACGTGTAATGCTTGCTATGTGTGCTGTCTTTGACTGGGAATTAGAACAAATGGATGTTAAAACTGCTTTTCTGCATGGGTCTCTGGATGAAACAATCCATATGAGACAGCCTAAAGGGTTTGAACACCCTAAATATCGTGATCATGTTTGCTTACTTAAGAGATCCATCTATGGACTAAAACAGCCCCCCAAGGCAATGGAATCTTAAGTTTGATGCTGTGATTCATAAATTAGGCTTTACTAGAAGTAGTTATGATACCTGTCTTTATTTTCAAAGCATTTCTCCATCTTCTATGCTTTATGTGCTCTTATATGTTGATGATATCCTGATTATCTGTGATAGCATGCCTCCTATTAGCACTACTAAAAGCAATTTGAAGAAATACTTTGAGATGAAAGATTTAGGGAGAGCTAAGAAGATTCTTGGCATTAATATCATTAGAAACCGACATAGAAAATCTATATGGTTATCTCAAGATGACTATATCCAAAAGGTCCTTGACCGTTTTCATATGTCCTCATCCAAGCCTTCCACCATTCCCTTAGGAGGGCATCTACAACTCACCAAAAAGAGTTGTCCCTCTAAACCCGAAAGTGTCAAAGAAATGAGTAAGGTGCCCTACGACGCAGCTGTAGGCTCTGTGATGTATGCTATGCTTTGTACAAGGCCCGACCTTGCTTTTGCCATCAGTGTTTTAAGTCGGTTTATGTCTAATCCCGGTTTAGATCACTGGAATGCTATGAAATACTTACTTCGATATATTATTGGAACTAAAAATCCCTGTCTGCATTATAGTTTACATGAATCTGCTACTAAGCTACAGGGCTATGTAGACTCAGACTACGCTAGCAACATAGACAATCGAAAGTCTACTTCAGCATTTTACTTCACATGGGCAGGCAACTGCATCTCGTGGAAATCTCAGCAACAATCGATTGTTGCATTATCATCCACAGAAGCAGAATACATTGTCGCCACAGAAGCAGCAAAAGAGGCGATATGGCTCAAAGGAATTCTACAAGAGATACTTATAAAGCCGTTCAAGCCAGTTATAAATATGGAAATCCAGAGCGCACTGTATCTGTGCAAAGACCCGATGTACCACGAAAAAACCAAACATATCGACGTTCGGTATCACTTCATTCGAAAAAAGGTATCAAGGGGCGAGCTCGATGTGCGGAAGATCAAAGGCGACGTTAACCCAGCAGACTTCGGAACGAAGATCGTCCCAGCAAACAAATTCATCTTCTGCCGGGACTTTCTCCAACTCGGAGATCTACCTTAGGCGCACAGGTACTGGGCCAGTGATGAAACAGGATGTGGTACTGACTCAAATCCACTAGAGTTCTAACAGTTTTTAATAGGTTAAATATGGTCCAGATTAGGAGGGCAAATTGTTAAGTCTTCTTAATCTAAATCATATTTAATCTAGGAGTTTAGGATGGTAGATGGACTAATATCGGTTCTAAGAAGTAGGCAAATATTTAAACTAACAAGTATATATTATACACATATATTATATGCTTATACTATATGTTAGAAGTGTAGTATTATATACTATGCTCACATATATGATAAGCATATAGTATAAATAGTATAATGTGTACATATGTTGCTAAGCCTTTATTCGTTGGGCCAATTTCTTGAGCCCACTCGGATAAGGCCCAGTGACCTGCCTTCTTGGAAGGCCGGATGCTTGTGACTCTTTCAGCTTCTAGGTCATTCCTTCAACGCAGCGTTTTGGTTAATATAGCTCCACCTATAAAGATGAAGCGCTGCTAGGGTTTCCAATAACCGAAGCTCAGTTCACCAAAAAACAGAGAGAGAAAGAAGAGAGAGAGGCTCTGGAGAGCTAGGGTTTCCTGGAGGCTCCGCGGCGGCGATTGTGAAGGAAGACGGCAGTCTAGGGCGTATCTCCAAGCGAGACTCTAGATTCCGTCCACAGCAAGGAAGAACAAGGCATCAGTCCCTCCATCGGCGAAGATCTTCTTCTCCGACGAACTCCTTCGCACAGATCTGACCTGTACTTCAGATTTGGGGAGTGTTCTACCTATTCTTGCTTTCCACCTTCATTTTTCTCTTATATCTTGTCTATTATTTGCTTGCCTTGACTGATTTGGTTCATCGGCAACCTTACTCTGTAATATTGTTCGTACTTAGTGGATTTGACTCGGTGCCTAGATCTTCGGATCGAACCACGTAAATCTGCTGTATCGCTCCTCTTACAGTTTTATTTGGTTGTTTCGCTCAAGAACCCTAATCTCTTACCTCCGATCTGAGAGGTAGGAGGTTCCTTTCGAATCTACATATAATTTTTTCGAGTTATTCGTGACTTATAAACAGGGCTGGTATGGGCTTGTCATCTTCGCGATTTATGCATCACTTTTTGAGAGAGTTAGTGATCTTGCGAGGCCAGCATAGAAAGGCTATTGGTCATGCTTATCTGAAAAGATTGGGTCTCCTGATTGGGAATCGGAAAGCGAATTCGACCTCCGCGATGTGTTGTATAACTCAGACTTTCTTTATATCCCAGAGAAGAAATTACAATGGCTGCCTGGAGCTTGCCGAAGTCCGCCTGTGCAACACCATTTCTAATGGCCGGTGTATTACATTTACAGTCGATATGAGGAAGGAGAAGATGAAATTACAAAATTTCACCAATATTTCCCTTTCTTCCCAAACACGCCCTTATCTCAATTTACTAAAGGAAGAATAGCAAAAAATACCCAAAATCCATAAGGCCTTTGCAAATATGCCTTGTTTTTTATTTTTTTTGCAAAAATGCCTAATTTTATTGCAAATCTACCTACTTAAATTGCAAAACTACCCAAAAGGAAAAAATAACGTGAAATAATGAAACAAAAAAAAAAAAGAAAAACGGAAAAAATAAGAGAAAAAAAAAGAAAAACAGAAAAAAAAAGAAAAAAAAAGAAAAACAGAAAAAAAAGAAAAACAGAAAAAATAAGAAAAAAAACTGAAAATGGAAGATAAAAAAAAAAAGAAAAACGGAAAAATAAGAAAAAAAAAACTAAAAATGGAAGATAAAGTAAAACACATAAAAAGGAAATACAAAGGAATAAAAAAAGAAAAAAAGATCAGAAAAAAAAAATCATGTTTTATGATTTTTTCCTACTCCCATCCCTACATCACAAAAATATTTAACATTTATTTAATCTTAAAAAAAATTAAAAAAATTATATTCATATTCCTAATATCTATTTTTATATATTTATAAAATTTTATTTAGAAAAATCATGTTTTATGATTTTTCAAAATTAAAAAGGCAATATTTTACAAAATATAATTATTAAAAAATTTAAAACATGATTTTTCAAAATACAATTTTATAAATATATAAAAATAGACGTTAGGAGTATAAATATAATTTTTATAATTTTTTTAAGATTAAATAAATGTTAAAAAAAAAATTGTGGAGTAGGGAGGTTTGTAGGGAGGGTTGTAGAAGATCTCATTTGCACCAGACCGATCGAAAGGCAACCAAAAATCCGACCCTTTGCAAGCTCTCCTCCGCCGGCGTTAAAGCTCTCCTCTCAGACCGATCGACACGCCTCCTCCGCCAGTGGTTTCTCACCATCTTTGGCTCTTCGGTCTCGCCATCAGCCCTCTTCCAATCGGGCATCCGGCCTCCCCTCATCTTCCTCATCTGCTCTTGTCGACAATGTAGCCCCAAATCGTCGAACACCACCATTCTGCCGCCACCACCGTCTCAGCCAGCAAATCGCTGGTGAGGAGATCATAACGGTCGTCGTCGATCATCATCAGGTCTAGTGTCGTCCATCGAAGCCCTCTGTCATCGAATTCAAGTAAACCCTAGGTTTGTTACTTGATTCCTCCGTGCTCATGTGTTTATCGACTGCAGTGATTAGAGCCTAGTGCTTACGAAATCCGAACCCTACATGAAACCAAACCCAATTCGCAATTTGTCGAATGCCTCGTTGAGGTTACGATGGGGTTCAAAGGGCATGTAGTGACCCCGATCATGGTAGATACCCCTAATGTTTGAATTCATGCCTTCTCAACTCAAAATTAGGAAATTACTTTTAGATTGAACTAAAATCAGGAATTGCGATGTTATTGAAATCCTTTGAATGTTGTATGGAGCTGAAAATTTTTTGTTTGCTTCATTTGGGAATTCAGAAGGAATTGTGATGTTCTTGAAATGTTTCACCTACTAGATTCGATGTTTTCCAGGCTTAACATGTTTGCAACAAGATAGGATTTAATCTAGTTGCTTGTGCTTAATATATGTGTTGTGATTTTAGTATTTTACTTTGATTGATATGTGATTATGACTATGGACGATGTAAAAATACAATTGATTCTTGCCTACTGATAGGGAGAAGACTTTTGATATTGAAGAGGGTAGTCTTAATCGCAAGTTCAAGGACCGGAAAAAGAAGCTAAATCCTGATTTATTTCATTCTAATCCTGAGGTATGTCTCATAGGCTTTGGATATTGAATAATTAAGTCGATTTAGTTCGTTCTAAACATGAGGTCATAGGTCTTGACATGATAGCGCTATCAACATGTCAGGATATAAACCAAAAATATGTCAAAGCCAAAGGTTAAACGTCGAAAGATTGTTGCAAATAATGGATCGAAAAACACTAAACATCTGTAGTTCATAGTGTGGACTGTTGGATGCTCGACGATGTCATACAAGTGTAAGAGACGTGGGTTATCATTGAGCTCAATTCTCACATTTGACAAGAAAACACATATAACATGATAGAAAATTCAATAGATCTTAACAAGATAGGGGTATTAACATGTCACGATACAAACCAAAAAGGTGTCAAAGCGCGTTGGGGGTTAAACGTCCAAAAGATTATTGCAAATAATGGATCAGAAAACACTAACCATCTGTAGTTGATAGTGTGCGATGCTTGACCACGTTGTATAAGTATAAGAGGTGTAGGTCATCATTGAGCTATGTTTTCACAATTGACGGGAATACACTTGTATGCTGACAGGATATGGTTATGCACATGTCAGGATAAAAAAAAAAAATGTAGCCACCTTAAATGAAGAAATGTCGTAGCCATCTTTCACCCCAGAATCCCAATCTTTTTTTCGGTCGAGACATCATTCACCTGCATTTTGACATTTGACAAGAACATACCTATATTCTGACAAGATAAGAATACAAATGTTGATAGGAAGACACTTGCATACTGAAAGGATATGGTTACACTCATATCAGGATAAAAAACTAAACGTAGCCACCTAATGAAATGAAGAAATGTCGTAGCCAACTTTCACCCCGGAATCTTGGTCATTTGTTTGGTCGAGACATCATTCACCTACGTTTTGACACTAGACAGGAATATACCTATAGTCTGACATGATTAAAACAAGACCTTAGCAAGATATTCTTATCAAACATGACGGGATAGGAATACAAATCTTGATAGGATAGCACTTCCATATTGACAGGATATGGTTATATACATATCAAGATAAAAAACAAAACGTAACCACCTCAAACATTTTCTCATAATTGACATCAATTTTTTTTTGATTGGGAAAGATTTCGGGGAGGGGATCCCTACCCGATATGAAGTCAATTGTATAAGAAGAAGATGATAATGGTAAACAACTCTCGTTTGGTAGGTTAAACAGTTACACAATCATATCTTTCAAATATTATTTCCTTTTTTTAGATTACAGTGTTGATTTGCAAGGAAATTTAATTATAAAAATTAAAGTTTATTTTCAGATTTTATCTAAAAAAATCTTCCTTTTAAAATCTATCTTCTTCATATCTGGATTTTTTTTAATTTTCGAAAATTTTTTTTTTAATTTCCAAAAATTATTTTTTTTCCATTTCCCATGAATCTGTTTTTTTATTTTTATTTTTTAAACTTCCGAAAACCCAATTTTTTCCAAATTCCAAAAATCTGTTTTTTTAATTTCCAAAAATCCTATTTTCCCATTTTCTGAAATTCTAGTTTTTTCGGAAAATAATTTTTAAAATTTTCAAAAATTCTGTTTTTTCAATTTCCATAATTTTTTTTATTTTTTGAGAATCCTATTTTTTTCAATTTCTCAAAATCTGTTTTTATTTAATTTTCCAAAAATCCTATTTTTATATTTTTATATTAATTAAAAAAATATATAACTTCCCAATACTTTTATTGCAAATATGCCGAAATAGGCATCCTTTGCAATTTGGTAGAAATTGGGGTATTTTTCTAATACTTTTTTTTGGGTAGGGTATATCCGCAAATCCGCCTTTAATAAATTACATAATTATTCCTTAGTTTATAAACGCACAACATAATATTAAGCTTGCACAACTTAAAGTTATATTTGCACAACGTAATATACGAAGTGTTGTTTCCATATATATATATATATTACAATTAATCATTGGTGACATTGACATATGCTCCTCCTTTTTTATAAGTATTTTATTATATATGTACTCCATCCGTTTTATAATAAGTGTCTTTTATCTTTTAGTGCACGTTTTTTAAGGAGATAAAAACTCTATAAAATATTTTTTAATCAATTTTTTTAATAATTTCATACTTATTAGTAATAAGTATAACAATATCAAAAAAATTCATTAAAAATAATATTTTATAGAGTTGTCTTATCCTTAAAATACGTGCCAAAAAGTATAAAGACACTTATTATGAAATGGAGGGATTAAAAACTATATAAAATATTATTTTTTTTATTTTTAAAATTTCATACTTATTACTAATAAGTATCAAATTATAAAAAATTAATAAATTAATATTTTATATAATTTTATCATTAATTAAAAAAACATCTATAAAGAATAAAAAAACTTATAAAAGGGAACATAGGGCATGCTTTAGTTTAAAATGTATATTATTCAATTAAAAATTTGATACACGGAATGTTTTTGGTAAAAAAAAGCCCATCGTATGTCTCATTCATGCACTTCATGATCTTATTTTTGCAATTTATCATTTTATTTATGCACTTTATAATCTTAATTGTGCACTTCATATTATTATTCATACACGTCGTCATTTTATTCTTGCACTTTATGATTTTATTTATGCACTTTAATTTGAAATTGTGTTACGAAAAAAATCGTTTGAAATCTATCAGCCTAAATTATGCGAAATGTGAATCCAAACTCTCAAAAGTAAAAAAACAAAATTAAAACATCGATTTTAAAAGTTTATCTTGTGTCTCATTCATGCACGTTATGATCTTATTTTTGAACTATATAATTTTATATTTGCACTTTTCAAACTAAAATTGCACATTTAATTTCTAAAAATCTACACTCAAACTAAAATTTTATTTTTCCAGTTTATAATCTTAATTGTGCACTTCATAATCTTATATTTCAATTATAAAAATTCTAAATTTTTATAATTGAAATAGACCCATTCACCTATTTACCCATAAGAAATTATTATATTTACACAACATAAAGTTATATTTGCACAACATAATGTTATATGTGCACAACCTGAAATTATATTTGCACAACAAAAAGTGCTGTCACGAAAAAAAGTGACTCGCGAAGGGGGGCACAATGGGGGGCACAGGGGCAAGGGGGCCCATTTACTTGTAAATTAGGCTCATTTACTCATTACCCATAAAAATTAGGCCCATTTACTTATGATTAGACCCATTTAGAGAATTTTACACCTTAAGGATATTTTACATTTGAACCATTACTTATATGTGTGCGTGTGTCTATATATATATATATATATATATATATATATATATATATATATATATACATATATATATATTAAACCCATAATCCTACTACCATATGTCGCCTCCTTATGCAAAGATATTTTTGATCATTTTTTTGTATTCATTATATACTCCATTTTCTCACCAGTGGCCCAATGCAAAACATTGAATTAATATTAATATTAATGTTAATATATAATTTTAATAAAAAGTAAGTTTGAAGAGGTAACATCATCACATTAATTATAGTTTTTTTCCTTAATATATTCTATATTTTCTAACCAAGGGGTTTAATTCAAAATATTGAATTAATAAATAATCGATACCTGTATGTAATTCTTTATATACTATATTAAATTAGAAGCACAAGAATATATCTTATAAATTCTCTCTTTCATCTAAGAGATTTTCGTAAAATTATCTTTATTTAAATCTTTTATATAATATTATAGTGATAGTAATTTTTTTTGTTTCTAATAAGATTATTTTAAAATATCTATATCTATACACTTCTTTAAGTGAGAATCATTTTTAATGAGGTGTTATCATTACATTTAATTGTAGTTTTTTTTAATTTACATGGGTATCCGGGGCTACTAGAACCTGGCTGATCCCATGGGCCCTGAAGTGAACAACTAAGTAAACCCCCCAGTGGCCACCTAGGGCGAGATTCGAACCGGGGACCTTTGGGTACTTCTCACAGGTCCTTTGCAGCTGAACCAACCCGAAATGTTTGACATTAATTGTAGTTTTTTCAACCAATAAAATAATCCATTTTTAATTTTATACTAGCTTTTATAAAAGTTTACAATATTAATTTTTCATATTATTATGATTTAAAAAATAAACTATTGCGCGAGAACTATACTAGTAACACTATAAGCGAAAGCATATGCGTATTATTTTCCTTATGAAATTACAGAACGTGAGGCCGCGTGGCTTAAAAAAAAGTGGACGCGCATAAGTAACAAGGTAGGCGCGTGTATTGTGTTTGTTAGGTCAACCAATCAAATCAGTCCTCATGGTTTTTACCATAATTTTGGTTTTCACCGGAGCGCACCCATATATATATATATATACATACATATATATATATATTTATTAAAATTCTAGTTAATTAATTAAGAAGAATAACAACACATTTAATTTAAATACATTTTATTTTTCCTAAAAATATATTTTTCTAAAACGTTATAATATATAGTTTTTGGAAGTTAAAATAACTCATAATTATAAATCTACTTCTATTGTGAAAAAAATATACAACTTTGCCTTAAAATAATGTAATTTAAAAGCTAATTTATTTATAAGAAGTTAAACTAAAATATCTCAAAATAATATATGTAATTCAAAAACTCTTTCTCCTAAACTCGAGATATGAGAACTTTTATTAGAAAAAAATATTTACTTAAAACGAAATACCCAAAGATAATTTGGGGTATTTCAGTTAGATGGTTTAGAGAGAAGAAAGAACCCCACACAGGTACATTGCCGCCGTTCCAGTCTGTGTTTATGGTAGGTGCATCGTGAGATGCTAGTCTTCTTTTTTTTTTTTTTGTAAATATCTTTACATACATACATACATACATACATACATACATACATACATACATACATACATACATACATACATACATATATATATATATATATATATATATATATATATATATATATATTAGGCTGAATTGCATAGATATACCAAAAATATATGAACTTTGCAAAAATGACATGACATTTGAGAAATTGCAAAGAGGGGGCAAAATGCCATTTTTGCAAAAAAAAAAAGGGCACTTGCTAAGCCGGTTGCAGGTGAAACAGGATGAGGTGAGGCCTGGCGCACTACAACAGAGAGAGATGGTAGGAACAACTGTCTACACGTGAGAGGGTGGGAGTTATGGTTGCCAAAAATAAATAAAAAATTAAAGAGGAAAAAGGAGGGATTTGCAGAGTTTATGGATAGGGAGAGAGGGGTAACAAAGCTGCATTTAATGCCAAGACAGCTCCATAAATGCTACATTCCCACCCAGGCCGAAATTGGAGGGAGTTCTGGTGGGGAAAAGGGCGGGTTGCACACACATTAATGGTGAAGTTCGAAAAAGAAAACCCAGCATTTTAGTTACAAGCCAGCCAAAAGTGATTCCCGGTCATCAACAGAATATTTGTTGCCGTACACAAGGATACATGTGGCAATTGCAGACAATATATATCAACGATCATGGGTAAGTATGGTTCTCGTATTCGTTTTACAGATATGGATTCTCCCCATCCTCTCCTAACCCCTACACGATACTAATATGACCATCTTATTCTCTTACTTTCGTATGGGAGAAAGGTGTGGTCTTACTTACTCTCGTGTACGATGGTCGGTGGGAACGGCGAGGAAGGGGATGGGTGTTTGAAGGTCGAAATTCCCACAAGGGGTGGAGATGGACCATGGCCCTTTCCCTTGTTGCTACGAGTTGGAGTTGAAATACCAACCCGACACGAAGGAGGGATGCCATCTGATTTAATTGGATGATGAAAGTGATTGGAATGCTTTCAAGTACTGAAACTCAAGGGGTGGAGATGGACCATGGCCCTTTCCCTTGTACGCTTCGGTCAAATAAATTGGAAGCCAAATTGGTAGTCGCTCGGCGGTGGTGAATTTGTCCCCACAGACCACATCACTCAGAGGATACATCGCGGCTGACGTGGTGGAAGAGGGGGTTGGGTTGATATGAGTGTCGATGCGTCTACATCGCATCTTGATCTAAATTTCGAGTATGACATGGAAAATAATTTGGAAGGCACAAAAAACAATTCATCTGGCAAAGAGAATTACACAACCGGCAAGACAAACCAGGAAACCTGAACAAAATCGACAACCAATGCTCCGAAGATGATATGTAAAGTGGTTGAGGTGGACCATGGGAAACAGATAATATGTCTGAGTAGTGATGTGGAGGATACTATGTATGGAGGTGGCCATAAGGAGAGGGTTGTTTCTGTCCACTTAGGGAGCTCGTCGGACGATGTTTTGGCTACTTATTACTTGCTACTAAATATATCTATATTGCTAATGACTCTGTGCCAGTATCAATGTTTGTAATGATAGTTAAATGTCTCCCTGAATAAAGTAATGGAAAAAAGATCCAATGTACGAAGTATTTTGTGAGTCCCTGAATAAAGTAATGGCAAAACCTACTTCAAATAGAAAGAAAACACTAAGTCAAATACAAGTCAAAAGTTGGTTACGTGCCAGCTATTATGTTTACTATGCTAATAAAGGCATACATTGTGCCAGTTAGGGATAAGCCGAAGCCAATCCATATAAAACACGGTCAAGTACTACCTGAAGCGTTCATGGAATTTCACCTCTACTTATTACCTCATTATGACGACAGAATGACTTAGAAATACCTGCAAGCCTTGATTGAAAAGGGTTATGATTAGATTATAGGTTTATTGATCCAAGCGATTGGGTGTTATGTTATGCTCGCGAGGATTTGAGTCGTTTTATCACGGACTTGGATGGAAGTCAGATGATGTTCTTATTCCAGGAACGTTCTTCTCCGATCACAGATGATGTACACATTTGCACCTTCTTTTATTGCATCTTTTGACTTCGTATTTCGTTCGATTTCCAAAGAAAAGGTTCAAAAGAATATAAACTTGTGTAAGAATAGGGCTAAAATGCAAGAAATAGAGTTTGCACATGTTTTGAGCTAACCATGTAGGAATTTGAGCGAAAACGGAGTCAAAACGGAGAAGCCAAGTGAAGCTGAGCAGAGGTAGATATCGACCCCAGACCTAGATATCGACCTCTGAGGTAGATATCGACCTTCAACATAGATATCGACCTCAACGAGTAAAGCTGAGAAGAGGTAGATATCGACCTTAGACCCAGATATCGACCCCCAGTGTCGATATCGACCCCCATATCGACCTCCACATAGAAATCGACCAGAGCTGAACAAGTCGAGCAGGAACAGAGACCTCGATATCAACCTCTGGTGTCGATATCGACCCCTTATCTCGACAGAAGATAGACTCGATTTCGAATGCGGATTGGAACTATATCTTCAATGAGGCACGAAATTATCTCATACTTTCAAGATAGATGGCAGCTGAAGTTTATTTATCTTTTACCTTTAAGTTCCTTTAAGTTTTATCAAAATAAAAGACCTATCCTAATTGTTCGGATAGAGTTATTAGTTAGATAGGAGTTACAATCCTTGGATAGCGAGGATTAGTAGCCTATAAATAAAGCCCTAGGGCTGATTTGTTAGATAATCCAAGAATCCAATCATAGAACAAGACATAGACAATAGAGTTAGAGAGAAGTTTTAGGGTTTGACGTTTGCGAAAGTTGACATTGATTTGTAAAGCTTCGAAGTTTAGTTTAATGCAAGTTTCTTCCTTTCAATTGATGATGAATCCCATGATGAGAAGCGAGTAGTTCCCCAAAGCTCTTAGGGTCGGGGTGAGCCCGACGTTAGCCATGCGCGCTTGAGGTAAGTATTTGATGTTGATATCGTTGTGTCTATCTCTCCTCCTACGATTCTATGTTTAGTCCTAATCGAAAGAAAAGGGATTCATGCTAACAACTTGAGTTATAAACATAAAATTGGTAGAGACAATTAGGTTTATTTGAAAGAGTAATCCTAAGAGTTGGTGTACGGGGAAAGCTTGTCCCTCGGGTAAAATAGCGCAATTGTCCGTCTTATTTATCTCATCGCATGCATTGGTTAACGTTGTGGTAAACCCTAATCCTAGGAGTTGCTTTTACATATTTTATATTCACCAAAACCCCTGCTTTATTTCTATTCATTGCTTCTCTCTCCACTCTAAAATCTTCGGCCTTTCTTTGCTGACGAACCACTAACCCACTGCAGGAAAGACATCGATATCGACAGCAGAGGTCGATATCGACCAAACTGATAGATCGACGGTTTTCTGAGTCGATCTCGAGACTCCTGGGAACTTCTGCAAGCATCGATATCGACCACTTTGTGTCGAAATCGACCCCCCTGTATCGACTGGCAGACTTCTGAGCCAGTCGATTTCGTGAACTAACCTCGATATCGACCCCCTCCAGTCGATATCGACTACCGTTTTTGTTTCTGCAGGTTTTCTGTTGCAGACGACATCGACAGCCAAGGTCGACATAGAGGTCTGACATCGAGATCGAGGCTTCTGGTCGAGTAGAAAGGACGTGTCTTCAACGCTACTAGGATCCCGCTGACTCGCTTCCTCGTGGATCGATCCTGATTCCCTACTACTATAGCGGGGAGTCTTGAATTTATTTGAAGAGGCTAAGAGTTGTATTGGTTTATATTTTCTTATATATTTCGATTCAATTCTCCCTACGTCAAATTTTGGCGCCGTTGCCGGGGAAGCTATCAATCGCGCCCTAGTAGTTTATTTTCACGGTTCTTTTTAGTGTTGTTTTATAGGTGTATGCGACGTACTGGTAACCAACCTGAATTTGAAGGACTAGACGAACCAGAACGCTTTCTTCACCTAAGATCTCGAGTCCAAAGAATCATGGCGGACAACGAGACCCAGGCACAACAAATTGAACGCTTAAGGAAGCAAGTAGAGGATTACGCTACCAGAGAAGCAGCACTAAGAGAGCGTGCTGACAGGGAAGAGGAGGCCAGGAGACGATATGAGATTCAAATCAACGCCCTCCCCCGGAATGCTAAGCAATACTTGCACCCATCGCTCACAGTGCCTGAATCGGCTATTCTAATCCCTACTTCTAATTTTGAAATTAAGCCAAACTTTTTAACTGAAATAAGAAGGCATCAATATGAAGGGAAACCTAACGAATGCCCTATGGCACATATATCAACCTTCTTAGACCTCTGTGATACAATTGCTGATGGACAAAGTCTTGAGTATGTTCAACTGAAAGCATTTCGCTGGTCTCTTACAGGAAAAGCATTGCAGTGGTTGGAAAGCTTAGCCCCAAGATCGCTCCGCACCTGGAATGAAGTCAAGGACGTGTTTCTCAACAAGTTCTTTCCTCCTTCTAAGACGGCGCTGATCCGACAGAAAA
This sequence comes from Persicaria maculosa, assembly GCA_963922045.1. Taxonomy (NCBI): domain Eukaryota; kingdom Viridiplantae; phylum Streptophyta; class Magnoliopsida; order Caryophyllales; family Polygonaceae; genus Persicaria; species Persicaria maculosa. Next base: position 23,852,911 of record OY998271.1, read on the forward strand.
TCACGGCTTTCAAACAAAAGCCTGGTGAGGCTCTGGCAACTGTTTGGGAGAGGTATACAGACCTCCTACGATCATGCCCAACGCATGGCCAACCACCGTACGTCATCCAGGAGATCATATACAATGCTCTTGACGCTGCAACCAAGGAGAGGATCAACACCTACACCTCCTATGGCTACCTTGAACTCGCCCCACAAGAGGCTTGGGAGACCATAGAGAGGTTGGTGGAGTTCGACAACACATATGGGACTCCTGAGGCTTCCGACACATCATCATCGTCGAGGCCTGCCCCATCTATGCCCTTATATGAACCCTCCAATGTAATCGATCCAGATGTGAAGGAGCAATTCCATAGAGATCAACTTAGAAAGCTCCAAAAACAAGTGAGATTCCTATCGGCAAACCAGGATTGCATCGAATGTGGATCACAGCGACATACTACCATCGAGTGCCCACATGCCGAACAAGTACACCTAGCGGAGACTCACCAAGAGGCACGCTACATGAGGGGTCCCAATCACCAATATTAGGGAGACCAAAGGTTCCATCAACCACAAAGGAACCAGGTCAACCCTAGGGACCCTCCGCCTTATAGAGCTCCTGGGCACCCGGAGAGAGACCAAAAGAAGGATGATCTTCAACTAGTACTGGATGAAATCAGGCGGAACCAAGCTAAGAACGATCAATCCAACAATGCTATCCACTCTCAACTCAATCACCTTACCACAAGGATTGGGGAGATGGATATATGGAAGAAGAACGTAGAGACCCAACTGGGTCAATTGGCGGCACAAATCCCTAGGCCATCCGGAACACTCCCTGGGCAGCCCACCACAAATCCTAAGGGACAATCCGGGACGGGCCATGTCGCAGCCATACAATTAAGGAGTGGCACCAAAATACAAAAGCCACGGACGGAAACGGAGGAGAAAGCAACAGATCCAGTCGACATCGACAGACCAGTCGACCCAGAGGTCGAAATCGACCCCCATGTCGACCCCCTGGTCGATGTCGATGACACTGCAGAGCCATCAGTGCCACAACAGAGGTCGAAATCGACCATTCCAGTCGATATCGACCACATTCCAGTCGATGTCGATGTCCAACAGGCCCCTCCGACCATCGTTTTGGCCCCTCCACCAAAGAAGACGTTGCCATTCCCTTCCAAAGCATTGGAGGATCCCACCAAAGGCAAGTTTAGGCGCTTCATAAAGATACTTCAAGGACTCAACGTTACTATCCCTCTTACTGAAGCCCTAAGCGAGATGCCCGCCTATGTGCGATTCCTCAAAGACATCCTGAGCAAGAAGAGGTCCATGGCAGAGATCGCAGAGGAGTGCTCAAAGATGGACTTCCCAGAGAAGAAGAGTGATCCAGGGAAGTTCGCAATCACCGTGGGACTTGGCCAACATCGCTATAAAGCCCTATGTGACCTAGGGGCAAGTGTAAGTCTCATGCCTCTCTCTATTTGGCAAAAGGTGAACATTGGTGCCCTTGAACCTGTGGACATGAAGCTTTATATGGCTGACAACTCATTCGTCAGACCCACAGGTATAGTTGACGACGTTCCGGTAAAGGTAGGTAAGTTCTTTGTGCCTACTGATTTCATTGTATTGGAGATGCCTGAAGATCCTGTAGTGCCTATTATACTTGGTAGGCCATTCTTAGCTACTGCAGATGCCAATATCAATGTACGTCGAGGATTACTAACCTTTACTATAGGGAACGAAGTGATTGAATTCTCTTTCAACCCAACCATGAGCGAAACAAAGCACCTGGAGCAAGTAGTCCTCTCGCCGGCCAAAGAAAAGCTTAGAAAATTCTTGTTGGCGAGGACGGAAACAGCAAGCAGGGTCGACATCGACTGGAACCAGTCGATATCGACTAAAAGCATCGAAATCGACCCCCCTTGGTCGAAATCGAGAATGCCAGATCGCTGCCAGGAGCTTAAGTATGGGGTCACGGAGGTCGATATCGACCCCCACATGTCGGTATCGACCATAGCACTCGAAATCGACCCTCCTTGGTCGAAATCGACCACCCCTCAGCCCGAAGATTTCTGTTTTGGGCCCTAACAGGTAAGCCCAGGTATGAATCTTAACCCTCCTCCGTCCATTATTGATAAATCAATTAAGCCGATTATTGATAGTTCTACTAAAGAGAGGGTCAAAGCTCCATGGTTTGCCTATATTGCTAAAGTTATGTCAAGAAAGAGAAGAAAAGCGCCCAAAGAAGAACCTAACATCAAAGAAGCCTTGGTCGCCGAACTTAGATGCTATCAAAAGGACCTAGATGATCCAGGAGAAGGCTCAAGCTCAAAGGTTCCTTACAAAAAAGGGTCATGAAGCATTGACGGAGAAGTCGGCCTAGCGACTCAAAAATCTAGAGCATGTACATAAAACATTTAAATATCGCATAGATGGTTTTTAGGATTTAAATTTTTGGCTGTTTTGAACTTTTAAAACTGAGATAATTCGTGCTTTATCTATATTTCTAACAAGATTTCAGGTTATCAAGCAAAAGGAACGACGAAGAGGAAAAGAAGCTTCTGTAGAGGCAGTCGAAATCGACCAGGCCAGTCGAAATCGACCCCTCAGGGTCAAGCCACCTCCTGGAGTCGACATCGAGGACTCAGGAGCGAAAAAGAGAGGTCGATATCGACCATTATACTCGATATCGACCCCAATCAGGCAGCCCTTGTCTTCATCTTCTCCCTCGACTTCGACAGATGCAGTCGACATCGACCTCTGACCTAGATATCGACTTCTGGCATCGACCTCACCTGAAATCGACCTGAATCCGCAGGTTGCGCTGTGAGTTTCTCTCTACCCTTGTTCTTCTTTTTAATACAGTGAGGACACTGTATATTTTAAGTATGGGGTGGGGGAAAGACATGTCTTATGGTCATAACTTGGTTTCTTCTTCGCATTGCATACATGTTTAAATTTTTGTTCTTAGTTTTACTTTTATAAAATGTCAAAAATCAAAAAAAAAATAGAAAAATGTCAAAAATCCAAAAAATGCATGTTTATTTAAAGTTTATTTTTCTTTAATCCCTACTTAGATGTCCTATGATGAAAACTCAATAGCTGACTTGATCATGTAAACCCTATGGCATATTTGGATGGTTTTGCCTAAGTCTTTAAATTTTTATGTAGATTGTGAACTTGTGATGAAATTGAGCACATATGATCCTAGGCTAAAAAGAAAATCCAACAAAAATTGTCCTTGTGAGAATTTTGACCTATAGGGAGAACATCAAAAATCCCTCCGCTTTCTTGAGTGAATTTACTCTTCCTATGCATCTCTAAATATTGTGATAGTTATTCAAAACCAATGCATATATATGTTTATGTTTACGAGAATTAAATGATGGAGGCATCTTTTAAGCCAATTTTATCCTCTCTTTACCTACCCTGCATTATCCCTGCTTGAAGCCAGAACATTAGCCTGAGCCTGAATTGCAAACTCCACAAAATTATCCCTAGCCGAATTGAGCCTGACCCCCATTTGGGAATTGAGACTTAGATTGGTTGGACTAAGGCCTTGTGGAAAGAATAGAGCATAATGTCTAGTTGTAAGCAAGGAAATTATAGGATGGAACATATTTACATTTTGTCATATCTTGTAAAAGGATGTTTTGGCTCACTGTATAAATGCACATAGTTTTAGTATTATGTTCGAAAAAAAAAAAATCCGAAAAAAAAAAATCCGAAAAAAATATATGTATATATATATAGTGCATGAGCCAAAATCCTTAAGTTTTATTCATACGAATGTTATAATTTTGAGAGGTGTATTAGAACTTGGAAGAAGGGTTGATGGAATGCATCTTTAAGGGCATTATATTGAAGAGTTATGGTTTGGGTAATGCAAGTGTTGAGATTTAGGAGTCTTGATTCCCGAATTTGAAAAGCACCACATAGCCAAATAATTCCATACCCTTTATTTCATACCAAGCCCCATTACAACCCCGCCGAATGGAGTCTTCTATGAAGTCTTCCATTGAGCGAAAGTCCTCCTGATGATTCTTATTGCATTTTCATAATTGGTTGCGAAGTGGATTTTTATAAATTACAATGTTTATGAGATTGTATATGGAATTGAGTTGAGAGTTGATCTTCATAGCCTAAACACATGAGAGTTGAGTGCAAACACATTATCCCTGTGAGGTTGGATCAAAATTGCATATGCCTATGGATCGCCAAAATATGTGCTATGATGTTAAATTCACTTGCTTTACTTTGCTACGGCTTATGATGTTGCTTTTGACAAAGGCGAAGACTTGAAGGGTGTGTTGTAGGTGTTGGTTATTGCTTGGTTATTGCTTGAGGACAAGCAAGTCTAAGTATGGGGTGTTTTGATGTACACATTTGCACCTTCTTTTATTGCATCTTTTGACTTCGTATTTCGTTCGATTTCCAAAGAAAAGGTTCAAAAGAATATAAACTTGTGTAAGAATAGGGCTAAAATGCAAGAAATAGAGTTTGCACATGTTTTGAGCTAACCATGTAGGAATTTGAGCGAAAACGGAGTCAAAACGGAGAAGCCAAGTGAAGCTGAGCAGAGGTAGATATCGACCCCAGACCCAGATATCGACCTCTGAGGTAGATATCGACCTTCAACATAGATATCGACCTCAACGAGTAAAGCTGAGAAGAGGTAGATATCGACCTTAGACCCAGATATCGACCCCCAGTGTCGATATCGACCCCCATATCGACCTCCACATAGAAATCGACCAGAGCTGAACAAGTCGAGCAGGAACAGAGACCTCGATATCGACCTCTGGTGTCGATATCGACCCCTTATCTCGACAGAAGATAGACTCGATTTCGAATGCGGATTGGAACTATATCTTCAATGAGGCACGGAATTATCTCATACTTTCAAGATAGATGGCAGCTGAAGTTTATTTATCTTTTACCTTTAAGTTCCTTTAAGTTTTATCAAAATAAAAGACCTATCCTAATTGTTCGGATAGAGTTATTAGTTAGATAGGAGTTACAATCCTTGGATAGCGAGGATTAGTAGCCTATAAATAAAGCCCTAGGGCTGATTTGTTAGATAATCCAAGAATCCAATCATAGAACAAGACATAGACAATAGAGTTAGAGAGAAGTTTTAGGGTTTGACGTTTGCGAAAGTTGACATTGATTTGTAAAGCTTCGAACTTTAGTTTAATGCAAGTTTCTTCCTTTCAATTGATGATGAATCCCATGATGAGAAGCGAGTAGTTCCCCAAAGCTCTTAGGGTCGGGGTGAGCCCGACGTTAGCCATGCGCACTTGAGGTAAGTATTTGATGTTGATATCGTTGTGTCTATCTCTCCTCCTACGATTCTATGTTTAGTCCTAATCGAAAGAAAAGGGATTCATGCTAACAACTTGAGTTATAAACATAAAATTGGTAGAGACAATTAGGTTTATTTGAAAGAGTAATCCTAAGAGTTGGTGTACGGCGAAAGCTTGTCCCTCGGGTAAAATAGCGCAATTGTCCGTCTTATTTATCTCATCGCATGCATTGGTTAACGTTGTGGTAAACCCTAATCCTAGGAGTTGCTTTTACATATTTTATATTCACCAAAACCCCTGCTTTATTTCTATTCATTGCTTCTCTCTCCACTCTAAAATCTTCGGCCTTTCTTTGCCGACGAACCACTAACCCACTGCAGGAAAGACATCGATATCGACAGCAGAGGTCGATATCGACCAAACTGATAGATCGACGGTTTTTTGAGTCGATCTCGAGACTCCTGGGAACTTCTGCAAGCATCGATATCGACCACTTTGTGTCGAAATCGACCCCCCTGTATCGACTGGCAGACTTCTGAGCCAGTCGATTTCGTGAACTAACCTCGATATCGACCCCCTCCAGTCGATATCGACTACCGTTTTTGTTTCTGCAGGTTTTCTGTTGCAGACGACATCGACAGCCAAGGTCGACATAGAGGTCTGACATCGAGATCGAGGCTTCTGGTCGAGTAGAAAGGACGTGTCTTCAACGCTACTAGGATCCCGCTGACTCGCTTCCTCGTGGATCGATCCTGATTCCCTACTACTATAGCGGGGAGTCTTGAATTTATTTGAAGAGGCTAAGAGTTGTATTGGTTTATATTTTCTTATATATTTCGATTCAATTCTCCCTACGTCAAATTTTGGCGCCGTTGCCGGGGAAGCTATCAATCGCGCCCTAGTAGTTTATTTTCACGGTTCTTTTTAGTGTTGTTTTATAGGTGTATGCGACGTACTGGTAACCAACCTGAATTTGAAGGACTAGACGAACCAGAACGCTTTCTTCACCTAAGATCTCGAGTCCAAAGAATCATGGCGGACAACGAGACCCAGGCACAACAAATTGAACGCTTAAGGAAGCAAGTAGAGGATTACGCTACCAGAGAAGCAGCACTAAGAGAGCGTGCTGACAGGGAAGAGGAGGCCAGGAGACGATATGAGATTCAAATCAACGCCCTCCCCCGGAATGCTAAGCAATACTTGCACCCATCGCTCACAGTGCCTGAATCGGCTATTCTAATCCCTACTTCTAATTTTGAAATTAAGCCAAACTTTTTAACTGAAATAAGAAGGCATCAATATGAAGGGAAACCTAACGAATGCCCTATGGCACATATATCAACCTTCTTAGACCTCTGTGATACAATTGCTGATGGACAAAGTCTTGAGTATGTTCAACTGAAAGCATTTCGCTGGTCTCTTACAGGAAAAGCATTGCAGTGGTTGGAAAGCTTAGCCCCAAGATCGCTCCGCACCTGGAATGAAGTCAAGGATGCGTTTCTCAACAAGTTCTTTCCTCCTTCTAAGACGGCGCTGATCCGACAGAAAATCACGGCTTTCAAACAAAAGCCTGGTGAGGCTCTGGCAACTGTTTGGGAGAGGTATAAAGACCTCCTACGATCATGCCCAACGCATGGCCAACCACCGTACGTCATCCAGGAGATCATATACAATGCTCTTGACGCTGCAACCAAGGAGAGGATCAACACCTACACCTCCTATGGCTACCTTGAACTCGCCCCACAAGAGGCTTGGGAGACCATAGAGAGGTTGGTGGAGTTCGACAACACATATGGGACTCCTGAGGCTTCCGACACATCATCATCGTCGAGGCCTGCCCCATCTATGCCCTTATATGAACCCTCCAATGTAATCGATCCAGATGTGAAGGAGAAATTCCATAGAGATCAACTTAGAAAGCTCCAAAAACAAGTGAGATTCCTATCGGCAAACCAGGATTGCATCGAATGTGGATCACAGCGACATACTACCATCGAGTGCCCACATGCCGAACAAGTACACCTAGCGGAGACTCACCAAGAGGCGCGCTACATGAGGGGTCCCAATCACCAATATTGAGGAGACCAAAGGTTCCATCAACCACAAAGGAACCAGGTCAACCCTAGGGACCCTCCGCCTTATAGAGCTCCTGGGCACCCGGAGAGAGACCAAAAGAAGGATGATCTTCAACTAGTACTGGATGAAATCAGGCGGAACCAAGCTAAGAACGATCAATCCAACAATGCTATCCACTCTCAACTCAATCACCTTACCACAAGGATTGGGGAGATGGATATATGGAAGAAGAACGTAGAGACCCAACTGGGTCAATTGGCGGCACAAATCCCTAGGCCATCCGGAACACTCCCTGGGCAGCCCACCACAAATCCTAAGGGACAATCCGGGACGGGCCATGTCGCAGCCATACAATTAAGGAGTGGCACCAAAATACAAAAGCCACGGACGGAAACGGAGGAGAAAGCAACAGATCCAGTCGACATCGACAGACCAGTCGACCCAGAGGTCGAAATCGACCCCCATGTCGACCCCCTGGTCGATGTCGATGACACTACAGAGCCATCAGTGCCTCAACAGAGGTCGAAATCGACCATTCCAGTCGATATCGACCACATTCCAGTCGATGTCGATGTCCAACAGGCCCCTCCGACCATCGTTTTGGCCCCTCCACCAAAGAAGACGTTGCCATTCCCTTCCAAAGCATTGGAGGATCCCACCAAAGGCATGTTTAGGCGCTTCATAAAGATACTTCAAGGACTCAACGTTACTATCCCTCTTACTGAAGCCCTAAGCGAGATGCCCGCCTATGTGCGATTCCTCAAAGACATCCTGAGCAAGAAGAGGTCCATGGCAGAGATCGCAGAGGAGTGCTCAAAGATGGACTTCCCAGAGAAGAAGAGTGATCCAGGGAAGTTCGCAATCACCGTGGGACTTGGCCAACATCGCTATAAAGCCCTATGTGACCTAGGGGCAAGTGTAAGTCTCATGCCTCTCTCTATTTGGCAAAAGGTGAACATTGGTGCCCTTGAACCTGTGGACATGAAGCTTTATATGGCTGACAACTCATTCGTCAGACCCACAGGTATAGTTGACGACGTTCCGGTAAAGGTAGGTAAGTTCTTTGTGCCTACTGATTTCATTGTATTGGAGATGCCTGAAGATCCTGTAGTGCCTATTATACTTGGTAGGCCATTCTTAGCTACTGCAGATGCCAATATCAATGTACGTCGAGGATTACTAACCTTTACTATAGGGAACGAAGTGATAGAATTCTCTTTCAACCCAACCATGAGCGAAACAAAGCACCTGGAGCAAGTAGTCCTCTCGCCGGCCAAAGAAAAGCTTAGAAAATTCTTGTTGGCGAGGACGGAAACAGCAAGCAGGGTCGACATCGACTGGAACCAGTCGATATCGACTAAAAGCATCGAAATCGACCCCCCTTGGTCGAAATCGAGAATGCCAGATCGCTGCCAGGAGCTTAAGTATGGGGTCACGGAGGTCGATATCGACCCCCACATGTCGGTATCGACCATAGCACTCGAAATCGACCCTCCTTGGTCGAAATCGACCACCCCTCAGCCCGAAGATTTCTGTTTTGGGCCCTAACAGGTAAGCCCAGGTATGAATCTTAACCCTCCTCCGTCCATTATTGATAAATCAATTAAGCCGATTATTGATAGTTCTACTAAAGAGAGGGTCAAAGCTCCATGGTTTGCCTATATTGCTAAAGTTATGTCAAGAAAGAGAAGAAAAGCGCCCAAAGAAGAACCTAACATCAAAGAAGCCTTGGTCGCCGAACTTAGATGCTATCAAAAGGACCTAGATGATCCAGGAGAAGGCTCAAGCTCAAAGGTTCCTTACAAAAAAGGGTCATGAAGCATTGACGGAGAAGTCGGCCTAGCGACTCAAAAATCTAGAGCATGTACATAAAACATTTAAATATCGCATAGATGGTTTTTAGGATTTAAATTTTTGGTTGTTTTGAACTTTTAAAACTGAGATAATTCGTGCTTTATCTATATTTCTAACAAGATTTCAGGTTATCAAGCAAAAGGAACGACGAAGAGGAAAAGAAGCTTCTGCAGAGGCAGTCGAAATCGACCAGGCCAGCCGAAATCGACCCCTTAGGGTCAAGCCACCTCCTGGAGTCGACATCGAGGACTCAGGAGCGAAAAAGAGAGGTCGATATCGACCATTATACTCGATATCGACCCCAATCAGGCAGCCCTTGTCTTCATCTTCTCCCTCGACTTCGACAGATGCAGTCGACATCGACCTCTGACCTAGATATTGACTTCTGGCATCGACCTCACCTGAAATCGACCTGAATCCGCAGGTTGCGCTGTGAGTTTCTCTCTACCCTTGTTCTTCTTTTTAATACAGTGAGGACACTGTATATTTTAAGTATGGGGTGGGGGAAAGACATGTCTTATGGTCATAACTTGGTTTCTTCTTCGCATTGCATACATGTTTAAATTTTTGTTCTTAGTTTTACTTTTATAAAATGTCAAAAATCAAAAAAAAATAGAAAAATGTCAAAAATCAAAAAAATGCATGTTTATTTAAAGTTTATTTTTCTTTAATCCCTACTTAGATGTCCTATGATGAAAACTCAATAGCTGACTTGATCATGTAAACCCTATGGCATATTTGGATGGTTTTGCCTAAGTCTTTAAATTTTTATGTAGATTGTGAACTTGTGATGAAATTGAGCACATATGATCCTAGGCTAAAAAGCAAATCCAACAAAAATTGTCCTTGTGAGAATTTTGACCTATAGGGAGAACATCAAAAATCCCTCCGCTTTCTTGAGTGAATTTACTCTTCCTATGCATCTCTAAATATTGTGATAGTTATTCAAAACCATTGCATATATATGTTTATGTTTACGAGAATTAAATGATGGAGGCATCTTTTAAGCCAATTTTATCCTCTCTTTACCTACCCTGCATTATCCCTGCTTGAAGCCAGAACATTAGCCTGAGCCTGAATTGCAAACTCCACAAAATTATCCCTAGCCGAATTGAGCCTGACCCCCATTTGGGAATTGAGACTTAGATTGGTTGGACTAAGGCCTTGTGGAAAGAATAGAGCATAATGTCTAGTTGTAAGCAAGGAAATTATAGGATGGTACATATTTACATTTTGTCATATCTTGTAAAAGGATGTTTTGGCTCACTGTATAAATGCACATAGTTTTAGTATTATGTTCGAAAAAAAAAAAATCCGAAAAAAAAAAAAATCCGAAAAAAATATATGTATATATATATAGTGCATGAGCCAAAATCCTTAAGTTTTATTCATACGAATGTTATAATTTTGAGAGGTGTATTAGAACTTGGAAGAAGGGTTGATGGAATGCATCTTTAAGGGCATTATATTGAAGAGTTATGGTTTGGGTAATGCAAGTGTTGAGATTTAGGAGTCTTGATTCCCGAATTTGAAAAGCACCACATAGCCAAATAATTCCATACCCTTTATTTCATACCAAGCCCCATTACAACCCCGCCGAATGGAGTCTTCTATGAAGTCTTCCATTGAGCGAAAGTCCTCCTGATGATTCTTATTGCATTTTCATAATTGGTTGCGAAGTGGATTTTTATAAATTACAATGTTTATGAGATTGTATATGGAATTGAGTTGAGAGTTGATCTTCATAGCCTAAACACATGAGAGTTGAGTGCAAACACATTATCCCTGTGAGGTTGGATCAAAATTGCATATGCCTATGGATCGCCAAAATATGTGCTATGACGTTAAATTCACTTGCTTTACTTTGCTACCGCTTATGATGTTGCTTTTGACAAAGGCGAAGACTTGAAGGGTGTGTTGTAGGTGTTGGTTATTGCTTGGTTATTGCTTGAGGACAAGCAAGTCTAAGTATGGGGTGTTTTGATGTACACATTTGCACCTTCTTTTATTGCATCTTTTGACTTCGTATTTCGTTCGATTTCCAAAGAAAAGGTTCAAAAGAATATAAACTTGTGTAAGAATAGGGCTAAAATGCAAGAAATAGAGTTTGCACATGTTTTGAGCTAACCATGTAGGAATTTGAGCGAAAACGGAGTCAAAACGGAGAAGCCAAGTGAAGCTGAGCAGAGGTAGATATCGACCCCAGACCCAGATATCGACCTCTGAGGTAGATATCGACCTTCAACATAGATATCGACCTCAACGAGTAAAGCTGAGAAGAGGTAGATATCGACCTTAGACCCAGATATCGACCCCCAGTGTCGATATCGACCCCCATATCGACCTCCACATAGAAATCGACCAGAGCTGAACAAGTCGAGCAGGAACAGAGACCTCGATATCGACCTCTGGTGTCGATATCGACCCCTTATCTCGACAGAAGATAGACTCGATTTCGAATGCGGATTGGAACTATATCTTCAATGAGGCACGGAATTATCTCATACTTTCAAGATAGATGGCAGCTGAAGTTTATTTATCTTTTACCTTTAAGTTCCTTTAAGTTTTATCAAAATAAAAGACCTATCCTAATTGTTCGGATAGAGTTATTAGTTAGATAGGAGTTACAATCCTTGGATAGCGAGGATTAGTAGCCTATAAATAAAGCCCTAGGGCTGATTTGTTAGATAATCCAAGAATCCAATCATAGAACAAGACATAGACAATAGAGTTAGAGAGAAGTTTTAGGGTTTGACGTTTGCGAAAGTTGACATTGATTTGTAAAGCTTCGAACTTTAGTTTAATGCAAGTTTCTTCCTTTCAATTGATGATGAATCCCATGATGAGAAGCGAGTAGTTCCCCAAAGCTCTTAGGGTCGGGGTGAGCCCGACGTTAGCCATGCGCGCTTGAGGTAAGTATTTGATGTTGATATCGCTGTGTCTATCTCTCCTCCTACGATTCTATGTTTAGTCCTAATCGAAAGAAAAGGGATTCATGCTAACAACTTGAGTTATAAACATAAAATTGGTAGAGACAATTAGGTTTATTTGAAAGAGTAATCCTAAGAGTTGGTGTAAGGCGAAAGCTTGTCCCTCGGGTAAAATAGCGCAATTGTCCGTCTTATTTATCTCATCGCATGCATTGGTTAACGTTGTGGTAAACCCTAATCCTAGGAGTTGCTTTTACATATTTTATATTCACCAAAACCCCTGCTTTATTTCTATTCATTGCTTCTCTCTCCACTCTAAAATCTTCGGCCTTTCTTTGCTGACGAACCACTAACCCACTGCAGGAAAGACATCGATATCGACAGCAGAGGTCGATATCGACCAAACTGATAGATCGACGGTTTTCTGAGTCGATCTCGAGACTCCTCGGAACTTCTGCAAGCATCGATATCGACCACTTTGTGTCGAAATCGACCCCCCTGTATCGACTGGCAGACTTCTGAGCCAGTCGATTTCGTGAACTAACCTCGATATCGACCCCCTCCAGTCGATATCGACTACCGTTTTTGTTTCTGCAGGTTTTCTGTTGCAGACGACATCGACAGCCAAGGTCGACATAGAGGTCTGACATCGAGATCGAGGCTTCTGGTCGAGTAGAAAGGACGTGTCTTCAACGCTACTAGGATCCCGCTGACTCGCTTCCTCGTGGATCGATCCTGATTCCCTACTACTATAGCGGGGAGTCTTGAATTTATTTGAAGAGGCTAAGAGTTGTATTGGTTTATATTTTCTTATATATTTCGATTCAATTCTCCCTACGTCAACAGATCTCAAGAACTCAACTCCGAGGGTTTTAGGTCGAAGGGATTATTAGAGCTCTTATTTCATATCTTTTTAATCGGATCTCGCATTTGTGATTGGAAGGGGGTATTTATAGGAAGGCTAAGCGAGCAGCTGGCTGGCGACCTCGTGGTTCTATCTAGGACACGTGTAAGGCATGCCCTCGTGTTTAGGGGTGTAGGTAATATACGTGGTGCTGTTTAGAGGTGAGGTGCTGGAACCAGCGAGCTGCTTGCTAGGGTTCTGGAGAACCACGAGGTACTTGGAGGATCCTTCCTGGTTGTTACGTGGGCACAAACTAATATTTAGGTCGCGAGGAGGGTTGGTTGAGATCCGAACGAGTACTTTACTCACGATGGATCCTATAGTGGGGCCAGATGTCTTCTTGCATTGGGTGACCTATTTATGACGTTATACTTGTGTTATTTGATAGGTCTATTTTCTATGGCATCGTCATATCTCCTCGTAACCGGATCGCGAGGGATACGTCGTTCGCGATTAGGTTTTGACAAATACGATGCTTCCTGTTAAAAGACCAGTTTATTTGGGTGGGCTTTAGTTGGGCATAAAGTGTATTTCGGCCCATTGGGCAAAGTGGTCCCACAGAGACCTATAAGTGGGGTTTTTTTACTCAACATTTTCTTATTCCACATTTCTGAGAACACAAAGAGGAGAGAGAGAGACCAAGGGTTTTTTGTGTCTTCAGAGACGAGATCGGAGCTTGGTGGCGGTTCGTTCTTCAGTTTTCTGAGTTTTACCGGCGTGTTTCATCCATATTTCTCAAGTGAGTCTTTCTTGGCCTTTCTTCTGATCTTTTCAATTTCAGGGTTTGTGTTTTCCTTTTGGGGTTTTTAGGGCAGTCGGAGACACCAAACTTAGTGGTGGAATTACCCTCTCTAGGTGAAGTGTTTGGCGGTTATGGGGTGGGAACCGGGGTGTGTTCCGGTGCCTCATTCCCCGCCTCCTCCGCTGCTCCACCGTTTCATCCCCTACCTCCTCCTTTGTTCTCTTAGTCATAACTGCTTTTTATGGAAGGGTAAAGGGACATTTAGTAACAATGGGGTGGTGTTGGGACGGGGTAGTGTTTGCTTTTTGGGTTTTTTCTGGAAAACCTCCGGCGGTCTATTTGGATTTTTCCGAAAAACCTCCGATGACTTAGGGGCGGAAGAAACCTTTTCGTCTCCCCTTTTTTCCTTTTCCAAAGGTGATTTCTCAAAAATAGAGAAATCTTTATGGAGGAGACGAAAAGGCGTCTCTTAACCGTCATCCGGCGGGGGGGGGGGAATGTCTTTTCAACGTCCCTTTGGGGGGCGCGTGAGGTGCCAACTTGGGCCCACAATAGGGCTTTTTGGCACCAATTTTTGCTTCATCGCGATGTTGAAAAGGTAGTTCCCCCTTGCTGATTTTTCTTCTTGCTGCATCTTTTCCAGGGGGTCTTCTTGTTTTTAGAATTAATATGTCGCAAGCGAGTGATATCCAGAACCGTAGCGCGAGCTATAGGTATGAAGAGGTTAGTTCTTCGCGAACCAGATCCCGGGAAGATGTTGACTCGGATTCTTCAGTGAGTCCAGCTCCTCTCCCACCGAGTAAAAATCCAGATTACTGCCATACCTCGGAGTCCATAAAGTCAAGCATGTTGAGGCGGAGAGATGGAGAGCCGCGTTCGGGGAAGGGGTTGTATCGGTGCGGGGTTATAGGAAAGTTGTGACTCCGGTTCATCTGGAGATGGCCGGACTTAGTCTCCCACATCGACCGGGTCGGTGTCCAAGAGTTTTCTTTCAAGTCTCTTGGTATTTTAATCGCGATTTTCTTCTATTTTGACTTGTTTTAACCTTTTTTCTGCAGATATGTTAGTTGATAAGTTGAAGATTGTCACGCTCGCGAAGAAGAAAAGTGCTGCCCAAGGCGGATCCAGACCTGCCCTTGCTGTTGCCCCGCGATCAGGTGATGGTCGTCAAAACATTCCCCGCAGATCTCCTCCTACAAACAGAGCTCTAAAGGGAAGGAGCCGGTTGACGATCGGGAAGGCATATCGTCGGATGAGCAGCCATTGGCTCATCGCGGGCGGAAACGACCCAGGGAAGGGACATGGGCCACTATGCTCTTAAGCTCTGAGCCGATTACCCAGGCGGGGATTTCAATGACGGCTTACCGGCTGCATGGGTTTGACCCTATTGATTTTAAGAAACTAGAGATCCCTAAGAAGAGCTGTCCAGCTGAACGAGATTATCTTCATCATCTGACGGATGAAGAATTAGTGGAGCAAGGTCAAAAAAGGCGAGGCTTGGTAATTTCCTTCACGATCTATGCTTTGCTTCTTTCTTTCTTTCCCTGTTTTACATATGTTTTGTTACTCTTCGTGCGTTGTTGTAGGATAATCTGCAATGGTCCGAAATGACTGGACGTTTGAGACATTACATTGATAAAGTGAGGGAGTTAAGAGCGATGGTTACTACTCTGAAGGCGAAAGTGGAAAAGCCGAAGGACGCTGAGCTTCAGGAAGTAACTATAGAGAGTCTTAAAGAAGCTTTGACGAAATCCCAGAAGGATGCGGAAGCGGCGAGGAGCAAGCTGGACCTGTCGCGAGTCGAACTTGCGAACGCCCAAGAGGTAGGGGCTAAACATGAATCAGAGGCCTCGTGCTTGAGGGGTCAGCTTGTGGATGTCGAGCGTGAGTTAGGAATAGTTCGCGAAGAGCTTTCTGGCGTGAATAGTCAGTTGGAGCGCTTTACTTCCGGGGAAGATGCTGTTCTCTCCAGGAAGTCACTTCGCGAGTTTATGCTCGGTGATGATAGCCAGGGGTGGCTATTTGATTTTCTAGGGGACGCTGATCGAGACTGGTAAGATCATTACCTTGAGATGGACGGGCAAGATGTCATTTACGACAAGGTTTCTGATGCGTACATGGAGGGGGTCGAAGGTGGGATTGTTCAAAGTGTCAATCGCTTCGCTCATCTTGGTGACGACGTAAGGGTCTTTCCTCCTAGTTATGAAAATGAGTACATGAAACTTAAAGACCCAAACGTGGACCGCCTCCCTCTGTTGATGCTTCAATTGATGATGACGCTGCCCTCGATCCTCCCTTTATTGCTGAGAAGACCCCTGAGCCAACTTGTGATGACAAGCCTTGCCCTGATGTTTAATTTACTACCTCTCCCCGCCTTATGAACACTTATGAAGTTTTATTTTGTGTTTGGGAATTTGCAAACATTTTTACCCATGGTGAGAGCCTCGTGCTCCGCCGTGGTCTATGCATACGTTTATTTTGGATGTTTAGACAATGTGGTCCATGACAAGCGATGTCTTGTTATGGTGCTTTGTGAATATTTTATGTTTAATATGCGACGTATTTCTGCTTGTCTTTTGCTTGTTTTTCTTAACGGTTTCTCCTGTTGGACAGGTGAATTGGCGATACCCTACCCATCTCCTGTCATTGATCGTTTTATGAAATGAATCGTGAGATGACAAAAAGTAGGATTCGCGGATGTATTAGATATTATACGGATGAAAAGCAAAGCTCTAAATTATTACCGATGAAATATAGTAGAGATGGATTTGTATCTTTCGTAATTATATTTCTTCGTAGCACAGGTAGTCGGGAAAAACATCTCCGTTTTCTTCTGGGCCTGGTTGCTCTACTGCTACATCGAAGTGGGATTCTCCTTGGTATTCGAATGTAAGCCGACTCCATATTCTGAGGTTGTTAATATTCGCGAATGATCTCCATCCTTCTGGAAGAGAGAACCAATCGTCTTTATCTTTTTCGACTAGCACTAGGAATTCTTGGTTTGAGGGAGAGCATAGAAAGATTTAGTCTAGAACTTCGTCCCCGAATTCTACAAAGATATATATGGTAGGGGGAGTCTATGTAATTGGCTTTCCCTAAGGATTGTCTTGGTGAATTTTGGATTTGGAAAAAACATCGTGTTCATAACGAAAGTTGGTGGCGGTATTTGTGGTGGAGAGAGCTCTCCTGAAGCCATGTCAAAGCTTGGCATTGTGCTCCGAGTGATTTCATTTGTCCCTGCCTGCTATTTTCATTTTATACTAGTTTTGTATATGGAGGATCTGGACATTGTTCTGCGGAGTCATCTGAATTTCAATGAAGCAGGGTGGTGCGTGTTATGAGTAGGTTGTTCGTGCAGATCGGTGTATGAGGTTTGATTGTAATTTTCCTCGCTGCTTGGCGAGAGGTTGTACTTATCGGACATTGTTTGTTGTGTTGTTTGATATTTGTTGACCTCGTGGTAGACCTGCGGTGTACTTTGTTTCTTCCTTTACATAGACCGATTTAAAAAAGTAAGAAGAGTAAACCTTTCTTGTAGTTTTTCTTGCGGAAAATGATGGCTGCAACACCAGTTGATATTCCAAGTGTAGTATTTCCTCGCTTTAGAGGTTTTTCTCGGGATATTGCTGTCGAGGGGCATTTATATAGGCTGGTAAGCTATGTCGTGCAATTTTATTCCTTGATAAGTAAAGCGTTTGTGATAAATTTGTTTTTGTTGCAGCCCTTGCCATCCATATATCGTGATTATGGGTATGATGCACTTGGCTTTGTCCATTTATGGACACGGGCTGAAGAGGAATTTGTGGTGAGGATGGAACCCTTAGGGCCCAATAACTATTGGTTTACCACTGGGTGGGCTGCGTTCGCTGTTTCGAATGAACTTCGAATTGGGACACGCTTGTTCTTTGAGTATGAAGGACACTCTTGTTTGCTGTCGTTGCTGTGAATCATGGTCCTGATAAAAATGGTGACTTAGATTTCACAGATTGGTGTTGAATGTTCCGCTGTCGTAACTTTTCCTACGGTTATATCGTTTACCTGTTGTTGGATAGTTTTGCATGGTATATAATACTAAACCAATATCTTGCTAATGTGCTGATTGTTGGAGGTTGTTGCGAATAGCGGTTATATAGTTCTTTAGATATTGGTTTTTATATGAACCAATCTTCACATTGTTTATCGCGGAGGTGATATATTCTTACTAAATTCTAACATCCTTTGACGTAGGAGAAACTGAGTAACATGTTTATCCGTGATCGACAGACCTACCTAGCAATCTCTAGTGCCTTTGGGCGCCGGGGAGGTTATTAAAAAAGTTGAGTAGTCTTAGGCGTTGTATTTGTGATAGAGGGACGTCCTTCTCCATCATTTTTGGAAGCTAAGGAGATTAAATTAAAGATGAAACAATCTTTAGCTAATTGGTTGTGATATAGGGACGTCGATCTCCAGCGTTATTGTACGTTGAGGAGATTAAATTAAGGATCAAACAATCTCCAGCTAATAGATCGTGTTATAGAATCGTCTATCTCCAGTGTTTTTGGATGTCGAGGAGATTAATTTAATGGTCAAGTAATCTCCAGCGAATGAATCACGATATAGGATTGTCTATCTCTATCGTTTTTGGATGTCGAGGAGATTAATTCAATAATCAAGTTCTCTCCAGCGAATGGATCGCGATATGAAATCGTCTATCTCCATCGTTTTTGGATGTCGAGGAGATTAAATTAAATATCAAACAAACTCGAATGAATCGATTGTGATATAGATATGTTTATCTCCAGCGTTTTTGGACGCAGGAATTTACTGGTCGAATTTTTAGATAGAGAGTAACGATAATATAAATCCAAGGCAAACGGGTTTTTACTGATAATCCGAGTTTCAATTAAAAAGAGAAAAACATTTAGAACATTGCTTACCACACTGTTCCTGGGATCTAATGGAAACCATTTGATGTTGGACCGTTGTTGTCGCTATTGTAGAGTTCCTCGTCGAGGTAGTAACCTTCCTTGTCGAAAAATGGACTTGAAACCTTGTTTCCCCTAGGTGGGTGAACTTTATTGATGTTTCCAACTCGAGTCCGTGCATTTCGACAAAGTCCCTCTATCTGGGTGCTACCCAGTGAGATCCGTAACTGCCCCCTCCTATGTGGACAGGGAAATCTTTAACTATGCGAGTGGACAATAAGATTTGATCGAGAACATGAGGTTGGAAATATTGGGCGAACTCGTAGGGCAACATCATGCGTATCTATTGTTCGCTTCCTACCAAATAGATATAAAAAACAAAGGGGTTGTTTGGATTTTGATCGCTAGTATCCGTTGCCACGATTCTTTTTGGAAAGATTTCTGATGAGAAAAAGGTTGTGCCCTTTTGTGCCGTAGAGAAGAAATCCTTTCATTGTGGTATCAATTTGTAGGCAAAATTTTGTAATAAATGACTGTTTTTGGATTTGAAATGTCTGTGTATCTGGTCGGGTTTTGAGATGACTGATGCCATGTGTAATACATGCAGAGTATCTCGTGAAATTTTAATTTCAGATTCTCTGTCTGGTTCCGATGCATGTAATAAATGCCTTTGCTGAATTTTTTAAAGCGTGTACAGTCCTTTTTTGGATATAAGAAGGTGTGGTGTTTGTGACAATTGCAGTCATCCATTTGTTTTGTTAACTACTATTATTCTGGTAGAAAGATGGCGTCTCCTAACCCTGTGATGTGAGATTTCTTTCGTTGTGTCGACGTAGAGGGGAGGATGCATCACCTTGTAAGTTGTATACATTGGTTATGCTTTGTATCTTTGAGCTTGAATTGTTTATGAAGTAATGCTTTTTTGTTTTGCAGGCTCTTCCTGATGCTTTTGAGAGGATGTATGGTCATGCTGTATCTGACCATGTATGTTTGGTCTCTGCGGCTGGTGAAAACTTTCATGTTGATGTTTCCAAGGATGGTTTGAATCGTTGGTGGCTGTCTGAAGGTTGGAACAGATTTGCGACCAACAATGACGTTATGGTTGGAGCACCGATGGTATTTTTTCAATAGATGGGATGGCATCGCTTCAAAGTTCTCGTCCTTGAGGATGAGGATGAGTAGGGTTTGATTGAATTGTAATGGCGGTGTTATAAGATGTCCGGTCTTCCATCGTACTTTTGTTAACTTTATTTACGCGGTTTGTTATGTGTAATCGTGAAGATTTATGTAATCACATATCTATTTAATGTTTTATGTTTTTGGTTTCGGTCTCCCTACTGTATCTCTTTTTGTCCCAGATGTGACTACTCTTGGCCTGACACTGGGGTTCTGTGTTGCATAGACGCACTCTGTGATTCTGCCACTTGCTTGGCATGCAGTTCCTTCTGAGAAAACTGTTTTGGATGAATTTGAATTACTTTCTTGTGATGTGATAATACTACACTTGCTTTATTTGTTTAATAAATAGCAGATGTTCGGATAAAATCTGTGCCGTCGTACTTGTATTTTGTTTTAGTTGTCCGTGAACTGAAGTGAGGAATTATGACTTCTCCCCATCCTCGTCGGCGTGATTTTTTCCGTTCCATCGATTCTGAGGAAACGATGGAATATATGGTAGTTGTTTCTACTCTCTTCTTTGTGATTTTTGTGTTTTTTGATATCTGATTTTGGTTTCTTGCAGCTTTTGCCTGAATCTTTTGTCGCTCAGTATGTTCGCGAGGGTCTGACTCATGTGTGCTTGGTGTCTCCCACTGGGCGAGAGTTTCAAGTAAGGTTGTTCTGAGATAGCCAAGATCATTATATCCTTACTAAAGGTTGGCGTGCTTTTGATATAGACAGTGGTTTACGCGTTGGGGAGTCTCTTATTATTTTCAAATATGAGGGGAGTAGCCGTTTTACCATAATTGTTCTAGAGGCGAATGAGTGAGTTCGCGTGGTGAGCTCACGAGGATTAGCTCAGAACTTGTATTAACCTGCTCGTTATTGCAGCTTTTGTGCAACTCCTGTTATGTTTAATCGTTTTTTGTTTTTAGAAATGTTTCTAGGGGACGTATTGCGTTTATATCTCTTGGGGTTCTCTTTGCATGCTGGTTTGGATATGTGCTTTGTCGAAATCTCTTTAAAATATATTAAGGTTGGAAAAATAGTTTACACAACTTACCTCAGTGGTTTATTTTAACAAACTTTTGATTAAGACTTGAAGAAAATAACCGAACAAACCCACGTTGTAAACAAAGTAGAATAAAATATATCCTTTTATTAAATTTTCAGAGATCAATGAAACATCCTTGTGAACCTGTGTTCGAAAGGTATACGATATTTAGATTTATTCTCCTTTGAGGCTTACTTGTATGCATATCCGTGTTTAAAGCACACGCGATAGGTAAATTTATTCTCCTTGGAGGCTTACTTGGATGCATATCCGTGTTTAAAACACACGCGATAGCTAAATTTATTCTCCTTGGAGGCTTATGTGCATGCATATCCGTGTTTAAAACACACGCGATAGCTAAATTTATTCTCCTTGGAGGCTTACTTGCATGCATATCCGTGTTTAAAACACACGCGATAGCTAAATTTATTCTCCTTTGAGGCTTACTTGCATGCATATCCGTGTTTAAAACACACGCGATAGCTAAATTTATTCTCCTTGGAGGCTTATGTGCATGTATATCCGTGTTTAAAACACACGCGATAGGTAAATTTATTCTCCTTGGAGGCTTATGTGCATGCATATTCGTGTTTAAAACACACGCGATAGCTAAATTTATTCTTCTTGGAGGCTTACTTGCATGCATATCCGTGATTAAAACACACGCGATAGCTAAATTTATTCTCCTTAGAGGCTTACGTGCATGCATATCCGTATTTAAAACACACACGAAAGCTATATTTATTCTCCTTTGAGGCTTATGCGCATGCATATCCGTGTTTAAAACACACGCGATAGCTAAATTTATTCTCCTTGGAGGCTTATGTTCATGCATATTCGTGTTTAAAACATACACGATAGCTAAATTTATTCTCCTTGGAGGCTTACTTGCATGCATATCCGTGTTTAAAACACACGCGATAGCTAAATTTTTTGCGTGTTTACAATCTATGAGGTTGGGTTTGGAACTTTCATTTATGATATATGAAGTGGTGTACCCAATCGGGAACCCAGATGACCCCTATACATAGAAAATCTAAATCATCAGGCTTCTTTCTATGCCTAAACTATTATGAAAATAAGCCTTGAGATTCTTGGTATTCCATGCCTTTGCGATTGTGGCGCCTTCAGAGTTTTGAAGTTTGAAAGAACCCTGGCCTACTTCTTTATGGATGACGTAGGGTCCTTCCCACTTAGGTTCAAGTTTTCCCCCAGTTGTTGCTTGTCGGAGGACCATGTCACCTTTTTGTAGCGGGCGTACGAAGACGCGCTTGTTGTATCTTTCAGCTAACCGGCGCTGATATTCATTTGCTTTGAGACAAGTTGTGTCTCTTCTTTCTTCGCGCAGGTGGAGTTCTAACTCAAGGGCTTCATCATTGGTATCTTTACTGAAATCAACAATTCTAGCCGATGGGATGAGCAACTCGACAGGGATGATCGCATCGACACCAAAGGCCATTGTGAAGGGTGTTTCTCCAGTTGGACTCTTTGCTGAAGTCCTATATGACCATAGTACCAAAGGTAAGATCTCGACCCATTCTCCTTTTGCTGTCCCTAGTCTCTTTTTTAGGGCATTCAGAATTTGTCAATTCGTGGTCTCAGCCTGTCCATTGGATTGTGGGTATGCTACCGATGAGAAACGGAAATCGATGTGGAGGCCGGCACAAAAATCACGAATTGCCTCACAGTCGAACTGGGGACCATGATCAGTGATGATTGCTTGGGTGTCTTCGAATCGGCAGATCATGTTTTTCCAGAGGGATTTGCGTACCTTTTCTGCCATGATGGTCGCCATAGCTTCAGCCTCAACCCACTTTGTGAAGTAATTGACAATTACGATGATGAAGCACAGCTGGCCTGGTGCTGTTGGGAACGGTCCCAAAATGTCCATTCCCCACATTGCGAACGGACAAGGTGCAGATATACACTTTAAAGGATGAGGAGGGCGATGATTGAGCGATGCGTGTCGCTGGCAAGGATCACATATGTGAATAATCATTTCGGCATCCGCTCTGAGAGAGGGCCAATAGTAGCCTAGACGTGTGATTTTGGACGCAACGGCTCTCCACCCCTAGTGGTTGCCACAGAGTCCCGCGTGTAGCTCTCGGACGAGGTCAAGGCCCTCTTGGTCTGACACACAGAGGAGATCCGGAAGGTTGAATCCTCTTTTGTACAGTCGGCCATCTCTTACTCGGAAACGGTCCGCTCTTCTTCTGATGCTCTGGCCTTCATGTGATTCACTTGACAAAACCCCTTCGGTTATGTATTCTAGGATAGGTTTTCGCCAGTCTCCGAGGTTGGATATTCTGAATACCCCTTGGTGGATTCTTCGAGCATGCTTTTGTTCGATCACTATGCGATCGCTTAATCCCAAAGGTAAGGTAGCCCCCATTCTGGCCAAGGTATTGGCGCGCTCATTCTGATTGCGAGGAATAGGTGGAATGGAACACTTTCCGAAGGCGGCAATGAGTGTCTGCACTCGTGCCAGATATTCAGGTAACATTCCCGTCTTTGCCTCATATTCACCTTTAACCTGCCGTGCAACTACCTCTGAATCTGTGAAAATCTGGACTTGCCGAGCCCCATTGATCAATGCTTTCTCTATACCTGCGATCAAAGCTTCATACTCTGCTTCATTGTTGGTAGCCTCAAACAGTAGCTGGAAAGAAAGATCGGTTATCTTCCCACTAGGGCTTGTGATGGTAACCCCGGCTCCACAGCCTCCTATCGATACTGATCCATCAACATTTATGACCCAATCTTCTCCATCGCGATCCTGAGAATCGGTGAAGACAGCTTCTACTACAAAATCGTCCAGGGCTTGAGCCAGACGGGCCTTCCTGGGCCTGAAATGGATGTCAAATTTAGAAAGCTCTATCGCCCATTTGACCATTCTTCCAGAGAGTGATGGTGAGTGTAGGATCGGAAGGAGGGGTAGATCCGAAAGCACCTCAATGGTGTGAGCCTAAAAATAAGGCCTCAACCTTCGCGCATCGAAAACAACAGATATAGCCATTTTTTCTATTGGGGTATATCTGGATTCAGCATGTTGCAAGACTCGGCTAGCGAAGTAAATAGGAAGCTTAGACTCCCTAGTAAGTACCGTGCTAATAGTTGTAGAGCCGACGACGAGGTATAACTGTAGTGTTTCATGCTCGTGCGGAAAATGAAGGGTGGGCAAAGTGGCTAAGTATTCTTTCATACTTTTGAAGGCTTCATCCAAAATGACGGTCCACTCGACCGGGCCCTTCTTTTTAAGCTGCTCGAAGAACGACAGGGAATGATCAGCCAATCGCGAACAGAACCTGCTTAAGTAGTTGACCGATCCGTTTAATTTTTGAATGTCGTTCAACGTCTTTGGTGGGGCCATGTCGATGATGGTCTGTACTTTTGAAGGATTCACATCTATTCCTCGATGGCTTATCATGAAACCTAGGAATTTTCCTGAATCCACTCAAAAAACACATTTTTCTGGATTCAGGTAGACGCGATTTTTTCTTAGTGTGTCGATGGTTTCTTGTAAGTCTTTGAATTGGTCCTCTTTGGTGAAGCTCTTGATTACGATATCATTGACATAGACCACCATGTTCCTTCCTATTTGAGCAGCAAACACTTTTTCTATCATTCGCTGGAAGGTTGCACCCGCGTTCTTTAGCCCAAACGGCATTACTTTATAGCAAAAAGTTCCCTGGTTGGCGATGAAGGCGGTGCTTTTTTCATCACGAGGACTCATTCTGATCTGATTGTAGCCGGAATAAGCATCCAGAAAGCTTAGAGTGGCATGCTCTGCCGTTGTGTCGACTAGCTCATCGATGGATGGCAAAGGGTAGCTATCTTTTGGGCAGGCTTTGTTCAGATCTTTGAAATCTACGCACATTCTCCATTTGCCACTACTCTTTCTGACTAACACCGCATTTCATAACCAAGTCGAATCGCTAATCTCGTGAATAAATCCAGCTTGTAGAAGGTTATGTACCTCTTGTTTTGCTGCCTCCGACTTTTCGGCAACCATTTTCCTCTTTCTTTGGCATACAGGCTTTGCGTCGCGATTTAATCTTAACGAATGTTCTGCAATTTCTCAGGGGAGTCCCTTCAAATCTTTTGGCGACCATGCAAAAACATCACGTGATCTCTTTAACATATCTTTGAGACGCTCTAGGGCGGGGCCAGTCAAACTGTGAGCGTGGTACAGGGCCTCGACCTTGTTTGGGAAAGGAAAGAAGGCGATTTTTTCCTCCAAAATTTTGTCAGCTATTTTTTCGGGTCCACTTCTAAGTCCGCATGCAGTTGTTCGGATGTTGCCTCTTGCTTGCATTCATCGATTGCTTCTTCCTTCAGTGACCTTGGGCGTCTGTCTCAATCGCGAATATTCGGTTGTGGCCTTTTTTTAGCGAGGACAAGTAGCAAACTCTGCTTTCTGCTTGTTCTCCCCGTGCTTCACCCACCTTTCCGTTGGTACATGGAAATTTAACGCTAAAATGATATATGGAGCAGGCTATTTGGAATTTGAATAGACTTACGCACCACATGATAGCGTTGTAGATGGATGGTAGTCGAACCACTGTGAATTCGACCATGTGTGTTCTCCTATTCGGCTCGGTCCCTAACGTCAGGGCCAATTCGATGGTTCCAGCTACCTCAACTTCGTCTCCAGAGAAGGAGACCAGTTTTCCTGCGTACCAGCGCAAGGCGCTTTCAGCGATCCCGAGTTGTTCAAAAGCGTCCCAGTATAGGATCTGAGTGTGGCATTCTTAGGTCGCGAGCATCACGGGTATCTAAAACTGAAAAACTGAGTATCGCGTGCGCGGTGGATGCTTGTTTGATACTGGCCTCAGACGGAGGGTATCTAGCTTCTCTTTCATAATTTTTCCTCTCCTGATTACTGGCACCAGATGTCGCAGGCCCCCCCGCGATGGTATTAATGCACCCATCAGGTGAGGGAGGCTTTCGATGATCCTGGTTAGGGTGATCATGTCGGTTGGATGAGGACCTGGCTTCTTGGACATTCCTTATGTCCCTTGGAGGAGGTCGGTAGCCTCCGCCTCTGTTTTCATTTCT
Organism: Persicaria maculosa; assembly: GCA_963922045.1. Classification (NCBI taxonomy): domain Eukaryota; kingdom Viridiplantae; phylum Streptophyta; class Magnoliopsida; order Caryophyllales; family Polygonaceae; genus Persicaria; species Persicaria maculosa. The sequence goes on from OY998271.1 coordinate 23,878,884, forward strand.
CTCTCCCCTGTTCTGGAGGTAGGTTCCCCTGCCCCTTCCTCTGGTGGCATATTGAGGATTATATGGGCTTGGTGGATTATTCGGTGGTTTATATTGCTGGGGAGGAACCACAGGGGGTAGGCGTTGTTGTGGCATTGCAATGGGATGACTGGGATTCGTTGGTGGTGCACAAATCTGAAGGGGTACTTCTTTTTGAGGGAGGGTTGGAGGGACCCCATATATAGGAGGTTCTATGTAGTCAGGATGAGCCATCATCGCATTTGTCGGGGCACCGAGAGGTCCTGGAACCAACCTGTGGTTGTATTGGATTTCTTGGACCTGAGGTCGCGGGGGAATGACCGGGTATTGCCAGGGAAGATTGCAGTGATGCTGATCCCCGAAATTCTCTCTTCCTTGACGTTTGTTAGGCGCTCGGTGGTAAGTTGGCGGCCTAGATTCGATGGATCGCGAGCTAGAGCTTGCTGCTTCCATGGCGTGGATCTGCTTGGTTACGAGCTCTCAGAACATCCTAGTTTTTCAGCTCCTTTCGAAATAGGCAGATCTTAAAATCGCCCTCGACCTAGTTGCCCATTAGTATCGTGCTCGCGGACTCTTGATTGAATCTCGGGATTTGAACCACTATGTTGGTGAATCTGCTGAAGAAGTTTCCTAGTGATTCAATCGCACCTTGTTTGAAGGAATTGAGGTCCAGCATAGTTCTTTTCCTTGTGCGAGCACTGCCGAAGTGGGCGACGAATGTACCTGCTAGCTGCGCGAAGTTGTTGATGGAGGATTGAGCCAAATTGGTGAACCATGTCAATGTTACCCCGCTCAGTGTGGATGGAAACGAGCGACAATACATGGCGTCATTGTCCTCGTTCATACCCATTGTCGTGGTGAATTGGTTGAGGTGATCATTGGGATCAGTATCTCTTTTGTACTTGGCAATGGAGATATCCACCTCTTTGGGACCGGTGCTTCGCGTATTTCCCTGCAGAAAGCGGATGGGAAAGTTGGTTCATATTTACGTGTTTGTCTGGGTGCTCCAGGGGAGTTTGAACGCGAAGATACATCCCTGGGGTTGAAGACACGGGCGATCTTGTTAGTGTTTTCATCGAGTTCTGGGTCGACGTTGAGAGGGTCACCAATAGGGTTAGGGAAGTGGTTGACCGTCACAGGTATAGGACCCTGTTGTTGGTAGTAGCCACGAGGGTCGTGCTGGATAGGTACCCCGCCTGCCCGCTGGTTCAAATATGCGTTCTGCGGATAATTCCCTGTGAAGACTTGGTACGGGGGGTAACCACCCCACATTCCATAGGGTGCGAACGGGGGTAGTTGAGCGGTGTCCCAGAGAGGTTGTTGGGGAATGCCCTCGTTAGTGTCATGTTGAGCTACCTCATTGGGAGGTATGTTGAGGTTGAGGAGGTTGGTCTCTTCGGCATCATGATGTTGATTCCCAAACTCTTCCCCGAATAGCGTAAAATTTATGATTTCCTGCAAATTTTGTTGGTATTAAAAAAGGGAAGTGAACAATGTTTATTTATTACTTTAGATAGGATTAATGTAGCACGAAAAAAGGGAGAAAATAGCTGAATGAAAAAAGGATATGTTGAAATGAATTAAGGGAAATGAGATGTGAAAAAGCGTATTGCTACGCGGAACCTCTCGTCGTGAAAGGTTCCCACAGACGGCGCCAATGAATCGTTCGCGGAATTTCACCTCTACTTATTACCTCATTATGACGACATAATGACTTAGAAATACCTGCAAGCCTTGATTGAAAAGGTTTATGATTAGATTATACGTTTATTGATCCAAGCGATGGGGTGTTATGTTCGGCTCGCAAGGATTTGACTCGTTTTATCGCGGACATGGATGGAAGTCAGATGATGTTCTTATTCCAGGAACGTTCTTCTTTGATCACAGATCTCAAGAACTCCACTCCGGGGGTTTTAGGTCCAGGGGATTATTAGAGCTTTTCTTTCTTATCTTTTTAATCGGATCTCGCATTTGTGATTGGAAGGGGGTATTAATAGGAAGGCTAAGCGAGCAGCTGGCTGGCGACCTCGTGGTTCTATCTAGGACATGTGTAAGGCATGCCCTCGTGTTTAGGGGTTTAGGTAATATACGTGGCCCTGTTTAGAGGTGAAGTGTTGGAACCAGCGAGCTGCTTGCTAGGGTTCTGGAGAACCACGAGGTACTTGGAGGATCCTTCCTGGTTGTTACGTGGGCACAGACTAATATTTAGGTCTCAAGGAGGGTTGGTTGAGATCCGAACGAGTACTTTACTCGCGATGGATCCTATAGTGGGGCCAGATGTCTTCTTGCATTGGGGTGACCTATTTATGACGTTATACTTGTGTTATTTAATAGGTCTATTTTCTATGGCATCGTCACTACCAATGTCCCCTAAATCCATTAGAAGCGAGCAAAAGGTACCAGTCCTACAATAATCAAAAGAAGCAGTCCAACAACAACCAAAACATGCAGTCCTAACATAGAAATCAAAAGATGCTTGTTTAATAAGAAAAATAAAATCCAACACTTTGTCACAATCACGAGGAGTCAACTGGGGGTGGAGGTGCTAACGAATTTGACGAGCAGTGGCTGAAGATCTTCGCAGCAATCATTTATCAGTAGGATTTGATGAAGTCGTCGTCCACATTGGGGAACTTCATGGCGCCTGACGATGTCATAGAAAATAGACCAATCAAATAACACAATATAGCGTCATAAGTAGGTCACCCCAACGCAAGAAGACATCTGGCCCCACTATAGGATCCATCGCGTGTAAGGTACTCATTCGTTTTCTCAACCAAACCCTCCTCGTGACCTAAATATTAACTATAACCGCATAACAACCAGGGAGGGTCCCTTAAGTACCTCGTGGGTCTCCAGAACCCTAAGCAAGCAGCTCACTGGTTCTAGCACCTCGCCTCTAAACAACGCCACATGTATTACCTACACTCCTAAGCACGAGGGCATGCCTTACACGTGTCCTAGATAGAACCACGAGGTCGCCAGCCAGCTGCTCACTTAGCCTTCCTATAAATACCCCCTTCCAAACACAAATGAGGGGATCCGATTCGAAAGATAAGAAAGGAGAACTCTAATAAACCCCTGGATCTAAAACCCCCGGAGTTGAGTTCTTAAGATCTGTGATCGGAGAAGAACGTTCCTGGAATAAGAATATCGTCTGACTTCCATCCAAGTTCGCGATAGAATAAATCAAATCCTCACGAGCCGAATACAGCACCACATCGCTTGAATCAATAAACATATAATCTATTCATAAACCTTCTCGATCAAGGCTTGCAGGTATTTTTAGGTCATTCTGTCGTCACAATAAGGTAATAAGTAGAGATGAAATTCCACGAACACTTCATTTGCGCCGTCTGTGGGAACCTTTCACGACGAGAGGTTTCGCGTAGCAATACGCACCTTCACATCTCATTTCCTTTAATACATTTTAACATTTTTTTCTTCATTAAGTTATTTACTACCTTTATTCGTCATACATTAATCCTATCTAAAGTAATAGATGAACATTGTTCACTTCCTCCTTTTTAATGCTAACAAAATGATAGAGCATTATTAGTATTGCATAATAGATTCCATTTAGCATAGTTTGGGTGTAAATATTGCATACTTTAGTTGAATTTACATGATTACTTGTTGAGTTGGAAGATGCGGAATCTACACAATGTTATGGTTTATTTCAGGAATCGTAGATTCAAGGTAGAAGGAAGTTGAGGAAAGTTAAAAGAAGTAAAGAGGTTGCATTATCAGCTACAACTAATCACGTGGAGAGAAGCGGAAGAAATCGCTGGCCACCCCGCGGCCCGAAGACTCTCGAAGGATTTCGCTGATCGCCAGGCCGCCCCGTCGCCTGAGCCAGCCGCCCCGCGGCCTGTCCAGAAACGCCGAATCAGTTATTCACTTTAATTAGGGTTTTTAGTATTACTTTTGGCCGATCCTTTGTAGGCCTTTAAAAAGACTTTTCTAGGTTATTCTATTTTTCACCTTATGCACTTTAGAGAATTATTGGGAGAACGCTTGAACATGAGCAACTAAACTCTCGAAGGTTTCGCCTACAGTTTGGATCTTGATTGTTGAATTGTGAGTTTCTTAATCCAGTTCTTATTCCTATTTGAATGTTTTGACTTCTTTGCGCTTAATTCCTTGAATGTGTTTTATTCTCTCTGGCCTGATCAATTAGTTAGAGTAGATTCATTCAATTGCTAGGGTTTTGTAGATTCCTCGTAGCGAACCTTAACCCAAGTAGCAATCATATCCCTTTAGGACTCGTAGGACTAATTGGATGTGTAGGAAGTTGAATATATGTTAAATATCGACTTGTAGCTTGATATTGCATATACCTTGGTTAATTCATAGTCTGAATGCTATCTCTAGGTTAAATCTTAACCGTGTTAGGGTTATTTAGAGATAAGAATTGCTAGGACTCGTAGGACTAGTAATTTACCTAAGATCTGGACAAGGACATTGATAGGAAAAGAAAAGAACTAGAGGCTGAAACAAGGATCAAATTCATCAATTAAAGTGACAAATTGTAGGTGAACCTAATTCTCTCCATTGCATCTTACAACCCACTTCAGTTTGTTTGTTTCTTTCCGCTTTGACAAAAGGCGGATATTTCCATCACCAAATTCTCTTTTTCTGTTAATTGCGATTAAATTGATACTTGAAGTTAATAGATTTCCCTGTGGATCGAGCTCTTTCTTACCAACTATACTAGTTGTGAGTTTGAGTATTCTTTGGCAGGAACAACGACAGGTTTTCCTCCTGTCAAATTTGGCATCGTTGCCGGGGATTTCTTTTTAATTTCTTGTGTTGTTTAATCGCTACCCTTGGTGTGGACCACGTTTATGGTCCGTACCCATGCTACTAATCCATCTTTACTTCCTTTTGATTCAGAGATCGAGAGGACTCTCTCCAACCTAAGGCAGGAGGTTCGCAACAACTCTAGCGAATTACCTTTTGATCAAGAAGCCGAAGGGACTGCAGAGATGGGTGACAATGCGTTAGATAACGCGAACCAAACCTTAAGGCAACTCACCGCACCGAATCTGCAAACACAACCATTGGCGGTGCAGTTTCCAGCGCTTGTTGATGGGACCAAGTTCGAGTTTAAGGCTCAATGGATCCACTTTCTGCCTAAGTTCCACGGGTTGAGTGGCGAGGATCCCAACAAACATTTGGCGGAGTTTCATGCTATCATTGAGAGCATGAGACCCGCAAATGTCACAGAGGACCAAATCAAGCTGCGAGCTTTTCCTTTCACATTAAAAGATTCAGCTAATGATTGGTTTTATTATTTGCATGCAGGGAGCATTACTACCTGGACAGAGATGAAAAGTTTGTTCTTAGAGAAGTACTTCCCTGCTACAAAGCTGAACTTTCTCAAAAAGGCCATCAGCAACATCGAGCAATTAGCAACTGAGACCCTGTATGAGTATGTGGAGCGATTCAAAAAGCTCTGCTCAAGTTGCCCCTACCATGGTTACTCACAACAGGATTTGGTACTTTATTTGCATGGAGGTTTGCTTTATGATGAGCGTCGAATGGTGAATGCCGCTAGTGGGGGTAACATTCTCAACAAGACCCCTAATGATGCTATGGAGTTGTTCTCAGAGCTTGCTGAGGGGTCTAGACAATATAGCAAGAGGGCAAACCCCCGTGGAGTACTGGCTGTAGATTCTTCAAGCTCCAATTTGCAAGCTGATATGATGGAGATGAAGGAGATGATGAGAAGGATGATGCTCAAGGGGACCCCTCAGGAACTCAAAGCATGTGGGCTATGTGCTGATCCTTTACATCCAAACGATATGTGCCCGCTACTTCAGGATCCTAATGTTGAGCTCAACACCATGGGAAACTTTGTCCCGCAGAAGCCCAAGTATGGTAACTATGGTAACCCTAATCTATTCAATAACAATTATAATGCAGGTTACCAGGGGTATGGCTATGGTAATAACCAGGCCCCTTACAATCCACAAGGGGGACACCAACAGAGGCCTCAACAACGATTCGAATCTAGGCAGAGAGCACCCCCCACAGGAGATCAATCAACTGAGGACCCTATCAAAACCCTCACTAGGATACTCATGAGCCAGGTTGAGCACTCAAAGAATCTTGAGAAACAGGTAGGCCAATTGGCGCAATCGCTAAGTGAATTGCAGGCTAAGGACTCAGGAAAGCTACCATCTCAAACGGTGGTGAATCCTAACGAGAACGTCTACGCAATAACACTAAGAAGTGGTAAGGAACTGATTACTACTCACCAGGATGACGAAAACTACGGAGAACCTGAGCTGCATAAAGACAAAGGAGAAGAAGAGCTGTGGAATCGCGAGCCGCCCCGTCGCCCCCATGAGCCGCCCCGCGGCCAAGGCGATTCTGCAGATGCAGATTTCGACGAGCCGCCCCATCGCCACCTTGAGCCACCCCGCGGCCAAGGCGATTCTGTAGGTGCAGATTTCGGGGAGCCGCCCCGTCGCCTCCCTGAGCCACCCCGCGGCCTTGCCCCTGATGAACCTTCCGACTCTTATGTAAGGCCTGAATTTCCTCCTTTAAATTCTTACAAACCTGTTCCTCCTTTTCCTGAAGCTCTTAGAGATACAAGGAGGCCTGAGAATGACAAAGAGATCTTTGAGACATTTAGTAAGTGCGAGGTACACATTCCCTTACTCAAATTGATTAAAAGTATTCCTCGTTATGCTAAATTTCTTAAGGAGCTTTGCACCATAAAGAGGAATCAGTAGTTGAAAGGGAAGCAGAAGATTAAGGTAAGCGAACATGTGTCTGCTGTGTTTCAAAAGCGTATGCCTAAGAAATGTAGCGACCCTGGCATGTTTACAATTCCATGTGTGATAGGTGAGACTAAGTTTGATAAAGCTTTGTTAGACTTAGGTGCATCTATTAATGTCTTACCTTATTCTCTATATGAATCATAAGGCTTAGGACCTTTGCATGAGACTAGAGTGGTGATCCAACTAGCGGACCGCTCAAATGCTTATCCTAGGGGCATAGTAGAGGATGTTTTGGTCATGGTTGACAACTTGATCTTTCCTACTGACTTTTTTGTCTTAGACATGGAGCATGGTAAGCAAGAGGCCCCTATTCTCTTAGGAAGGCCCTTTTTAAAGACTCCTAAGACAAAAATTGATGTGTATTCTCGCTCATTGACTATGGAAATCGATGGTGAGAAGGTTGAATATAATATTTATGATGCAATGAAATTCCCTTCTGACGATCCTTCCTTATGCTTTGTAGATGTCATTGATACTTGTATGCAGGATATTTTTTATATGAGTTGTGTAGATGACCTGCAGGTAGCTTTAGAAGCTCCTATTGAGGAGTTGTTATTGAATTATGCTTTGTCTACTAACCTGCAGGAGAGCATAAGAGACTTGTCCACCCTCCCAACTCATTTGTAGGTAGGTACCCCTATGGAACTAACCGGTTCAAGCGAGAAGCTCTTACCTTCTGTTGTAAAAGCACCCGTTGTTGAGCTCAAGCCACTTCCTGAGCATTTGAAGTATGCATTCGTGGGTGATACATTTGAAGTATGCATTCGTGGGGGGCATAACAGTGGTTGAGAACAAAGAAGGTGAGTTGGTCCCTACCAGAGTCCAATCAGGCTGGAGAGTTTGTATCGATTATCGCAAGCTGAATGCTGTAACTCGAAAAGATCACATTCCCTTACCTTTTATTGATCAGATGCTTGAACGGCTCGCTGGTCGTCCATATTATTGCTTTTTAGATGGATATTCAGGTTACTTTCAGATAGCCATCGCACCGGAGGATCAAGAAAAGACGACATTCACTTGTCCGTTTGGCACTTTTTCATATCGCAGGATGCCTTTTAGCTTGTGCAACGCTCCTGGGCCATTCCAAAGGTGTATGGTAAGCATTTTTTCTGAATATATAGAGCAATTCATTGAGGTTTTTATGGATGACTTTATTGTACATGGTGATAGTTTTGATGCTTGCTTAAACCATTTGGCACTTGTGCTTAGAAGGTATGTTGACACTAACTTAGTGCTCAATTTAGAGAAGTGTCACTTTATGGTTGAGGAGGGCATCGTTTTAGGTCACATTGTCTCACATAAAGGGATTGAGGTTGATAAGGCGAAGATAGACATCATTCAATCATTGCCTTATCCTACTAATGTGCGTGAAGTGCGTTCCTTTTTAGGCCATGCAGCATTCTACCGCATGTTCATTAAGGATTTCTCAAAGATCACCTCACCCTTGTGCGAGCTACTGAAGAAGGAGGTCACTTTTGCTTTTGATGAGAAGTGCAGGATGGCGTTTGATGAGTTGAAGACTTGTCTTACTAGTGCACCAATTATACAAGCGCCAAATTGGTCCCAACCCTTCGAATTGATGTGTGACGCTAGTGACTACACCGTGGGAGCCGTGCTTGGACAAAAAGAGGGGAAGAGCTCTCATGTGATCTAATATGCATCTCTGACGTTGAATGGCGCCCAAAGGAACTACTCAACTACAGAGAAGGAACTTCTTGCTATTGTTTTTGCCCTTGAGAAATTTAGATCTTATTTGCTTGGTACAAAAGTTATTGTGTATATTGACCATGCAGCGCTTCGTTACCTTTTGACGAAGAAAGAGGCCAAGCCAAGATTGATTAGATGGATCTTGCTTTTAAGCGAGTTTGACATCGAAATCAGGGACAAAAAGGGTGCGGAGAACCTTGTTGCAGATCATTTAAGTCGTATATTACAGGGAAAAAATGGGTAGGACGAGCAATCACCTATCTTGGGGAGTTTTCCTGACGAAGAGTTGCTTGAGGTATTCAGCGTCTCCAGCCGCCCCATCGCCGGACTGGCCGCCCCGCGGCCACCTGTCGCCGGCCGCCCCGCGGCTGACCCTGGCCGCCCCGCGGCCTCTGCAGAATCTGAAATTGAACTTATTTTGAAGGTAAGTTCTATTCCCCGCCCTTGGATTGCTAATTTGGTGAACTTTTTAGTTTCGCAGGAGTTTCCACCCAACTTTTCCAAGGCTCAAAAGGACAAGATACACCATGATGCTCGCTTCTACGTTTGGGATGATCTATACCTATGGAAGCATTGCGCTGATCAAGTAATACGTCGGTGTCTTCCCGACGATGAGGTATAATCTGTCCTTAATTTCTATCACTCACATGAATGTGGTGGGCACATTGGACCACAAAAGACAGCAAGAAAGGTACTTGAGGCAGGGTTCTTTTGGCCACATATATTTCGTGATTCATATGCTTTTTGCAAATCCTGTGACCGCTGTTAGAGAGTTGGGAATCTTTCTAAGAGGAATGAGATGCCGCAAACTCGCATGATATTTTGTGAGATTTTTTATGTTTGGGGCATTGACTTCATGGGACCATTCCCTAGCTCATTTGGGAACTTGTATATTTTGCTTGCGGTGGACTACGTCTCCAAGTGGGTGGAAGCGAAGGCCACCAGGACTGATGATTCAAAAGTTGTTGCAGGTTTCCTCAAAGAGCTATTCTCTAGATTTGGAGTGCCGAAAGCATTAATCAGTGATAAAGGGACTCACTTCTACAATAAGACGGTAAGTGCTTTATTAAAGAAATATCACGTTAAATAGAGAGTGTCTACTGCATACCACCCCCAGACTAATGGGCAAGCTGAGGTGTCTAATCGCGAGATTAAGACGATCTTGGAGAAGACTATTGCCCCAAACAGGAAGGATTGGAGTGTAAGACTTGATGATGCTCTGTGGGCTTATCGAACGGCTTACAAGACTCCCATTGGGATGTCTCCGTTTCGATTAGTTTATGGAAAGGCGTTCCATCTTCCTGTCGAGCTCGAACATAAGGCATACTGGGCGGCGAAACAATGCAATATGCAAATGGATGAAGTTGGGGAGTTCAGGAAACTTCAGCTGCAGGAGCTGGAAGAGTTGAGACTGGATGCCTATGACAACTCCGTCACTTATAAGGAGAAGACTAAGGCATGGCACAACAAGCATATTTTGCGAAAGGACCTCAAAGTTGGGGACAAGGTCCTCCTATTCCAATCGCGCCTTCAACTCTTCCCAGGTAAGCTTCGCTCTAGATGGGCAGGGCCATATGTGATTACTAATGTCTTTTCTCATGGTGCAATAGAGCTACTCAATGAGAGGAATGTAGACATTTTCAAAGTAAATGGTCATCGCGTGAAGCCATATTATGAGAACTTTGTCAAAGAGGATGGTGATGAGTTGGTTCTTCGTGAACCAAGCACTGAGGATCACTAGGGAGTAATGACGTCGAGCCAACGACGTTAACTAAAGGCGCTGCTTGGGAGGCAACCCAAGGTAAGTAGTTTAGATGTTATTTTCTAATTGCATTTAGTTACTTTCTTTTAGTTTAGTTTTGGTGTTTCGGCATACTAACCCCGCAGGGTAAAAAGAAGAGGAGATGAGCAGAAAAGGGGCAGGCCGCCCCGTCGCCAGCCTGGCCGCCCCGCGGCCGCGACAGCGAGCGAAATCTCTTCGCAATCGCCGGCCGCCCCGTCGCCTACCCTTGCCGCCCCGCAGCCCCCGACGGAGGATAAAAAAAATATTTGGGACCCGTGTGGGCCCCACCTGCTACACCCCTTTAACCCTATCCACCCCTTTACCTTTCCCATATGACCTAGCCGCCCCCACGCCCTCTCTCTTTACCTATCTCCTCTATCTTCATCTTCAACCTTCAAAACCCCACACCCACAACTCAAAATCTCCATTAAAGCTCTCCCTCAAGCTTCAATATTCACAAAATTCACCCCTTTCTCCAATATCTTCTATTATCCACCTATAGCTTTCACCAAACCACCCACAATCTCCTCATTCTTCCTAGATCTAAACCAAAAACACCCGATTCGAAGGATCTTCAAGGTTTTCTGAGAAATCCACCAACGGAGGGAGGAATTTGAGACGTCGGAGCGCAAATCGGACGTCGGAGGTTTGGATCCGGCGGTTTTCTGAGGCCGCCCCATCGCCAGACCAGCCGCCCCGTCGCCATCCGTCGCCGGCCGCCCCGTCGCCAGCCTTGCCGCCCAGCGGCCACCTATCGCCGGCCGCCCCGTCGCCTACCCTCGCCGCCCCGCGGCCACTGCAGAAACCTCCATCTTCGTGAGTTTTTACTTCAAACTTTTTCTTGGGTTAATTTCCTAGCTTTAAGCAAACATGTCTAGACCCCATGGGATGATTAGGAGTCAGAAGGAGAGATGGAATGCGTTGAATATTAGGAATTTCTTTGAAACCAAGTTTTTTCACGAACCTACCCTTCGGATGTTAGAGATGGATGTATGTACTAGGCAGTTGTTAGAACATGGAGGCCTAGGGGATTTCTTAGATAAGAATGCTCCGACCTATTCAGGTTTAGTTAAGGAGTTCCTGGCTATGTTGAGTGTGCGGTCTACATCTATCGAGTTTAGGATATTGGGGCGGGAGTTCACGAGGACAAAGGAGAGAGTGGGACAGTTTTTGGAGTGACAGCTGCACCTACCGCAGGTTGGTTTGATGTGTCGAAGGGAGAGGGGCCTATTGCATTTTGGCTTGTGGCGACTAGGGTGCCTTTTGAGGCCAAGACGGGCCAATACAACTCGAGTATTAGGCACCCTGCACTACGGCTGATCCATAAGGTTTTAGCCAACACTTTCTTTGCCCAGGCTGAGGTCAACAAGATCTCACTTAGGGATATGTCCTATTTGTGGTGTCTGATGCCAGAGAGCCTAGTAGTTCCAGGTTGGGTGGATTTGTTCCTTTTCAACTGTAGGGACATCATAGACAAGCGTAAGACGACGACGATTAACTTTGGAGGTCTCATCACCCTAATAGCACGAGATTTTATTGATTTGAGCGCTGTCCCTGATGTCCTACATGGTTCATTTCTGTATGATGAGGCCTAGCTGAGGAAAGCTGGCCATTTGGAGGGGAGAGCGCCGATGTGGGTCTGGAGGACAGGCCATCTTGGGGTGATTCAGCTTAGATTACCCCGGCCACTTCCTTTTGGTCCTACGGCAGAGGATTTCTTCATGGGCGATGAGGACGAGGATGATGAGCATGAGGATGATGGAGATAACATGGCTCAGGATGATGAAGGTGGTATTCTTGAGATGCAGACGGATGTAGGAGGTGGGGATGCTGAACCTTCTGGCACAACTGGAGTAGGTGCTAGTCCAGGGTATTATGAGCTTGAGCAGAGGATGACGGCGATGTCTCTACGACAGGATACTATGTGGGAGCAGCAGCAGCAGTTGGCTGTCCTCCAGGACACCATGTGGCAGCATCAACAGATGATTTCCCGTCGTCAGGATGATATGTGAGATCATCAGCAGCAGCTCTATGTTGACATCGGAGACATCCGTCGCGATGTTCGTGGACTGACGACTAGCATGGCGGATATGGTTGAGAGTCGGGCAGAGATGCGGTGCTTACAGGAGCAGGTGCTCCAACGACATCAGGCCGCATGGGAGGCTCAGGAGCTGCAGAGACAGAGACAGGAGGAGTTCTTCCGATTTGCCTATCCTCAGTTCCCACCTTATCCACCACCACCTCCACAGTGATCATGTTAGTTTTTCTTTTTCTTTTCTTTTCCCTTTCAGTTTATTTTGATGTTTTCGCCATTGAGGACAATGTCATAATTAAGTGTGGGGGGAAGACTTGCATAACATGTTAGAGTTGTACTTTATCTTTATGTTGCATTTTGACTTTAGATTGCATGTTGGAATATTTTAGTTGATGTTAGTCCATGTTATTCGCAAAAAAAAAAAATCCAAAAATTATATTATTTATGTTATTATATTTATGCATTAGCTAGGATTAGGTCTTATTTTCCCACATGGATGCCACTTGTCCTCTAATTTGTTTATTGAGACTTATGCCCCATGATGTGCTTGGATTGTTGAAAACCTTTGATATCTGATTTCCACACTATTTGGTGAGCATAATTGGTTAATGATTGAGCACATAAGATATTTGATTTTGGGTGATCTTGAAGTTCTAGACATGACCTGGTGAGCTATTTTGGCCTATATTTGGACAAAATATATTATGTCCTCTTGCTTGTTGAGTGTACTCTCTTTAATTGCTTCGTCTTTGGCTTGCATTTAGATATCTTATTCAAGGCTGCATATTATGATTTTTGCACATGACTTAAAGATGATTGAGGCACCTTTATTAGCCCTATTTGACTCTATTCCCACCTTGCATATTATCCTCTGCTTGAAGCCAATATTAAGCCTAATTGCCTATTCTTTTGAGCTCCACAAGATTTTTCCATAGCCAATTATAGCCTGACCCATCCGGGAATTAGGAATAGTTGGTGAATATTCATATTGTGGATGATGGTTTGAGTGATGGATTGTATGTCTGGAGTACTTTTATGTGATGTTTTGATTCTTGCTAGTAGTTTACACATTACTTGGGATCTAAGGAGGATAAAATTCACTTAGGGGTAAAAGTCAAGGAAAATCATTTGATATAGCATGAAGAAGAGCATATGAAAAAAAAAAGAAAAAAAAAGAAAAAAAAATGCAAAAGAAAAAAAAAAGAAAAAGAAAAAAAATAAGAGAATGAGTTGAGTATGGTTTGTGAAGTTTGATGCTTGAGATTCGAGTTGTATACATTGTAGAGTTATGGTATGATCTTGTGAGTGGTATTGTAATTTGGTTGCATCCTTAGTCCCCGGATTATGAGCACCATGTTGTTGCAGGAGGCTTGATATGTCAAGTAATTACAAATAATAAAGATGTAATAAATGTAATCCAACTCCTGGCCTAAGCAAATAATTACAAGACTTCCTCCCGTTGTAGTGGAAGGGTAGTCAGGATCGATCCACGAGGAGGCGTGTCAGCGGGATCCTAGTAGCGTGTGAAATTTCACGTCTGCGTCGACCAGAAGCTTCGATTTCGACCTTGGACCTCGATGTCGACCTCGGCTATCGATGTTCTCTGCAACAGAAGACCTGCAGAGACAAAAACAAGTGGTCGATATCGACTGGAAGGGGTCGATATCGATGTCAGTTCACGAAATCGACTGGCTCAAAAGACTGCCAGTCGATACAGAAGGGTCGATAACTATGCTAGGGGTCGATATCGATATCCAGTAACTCCGCAGCGATGTTCGTCGTCGACTCAGAAAACTATCGACGAACTCAGTGGTCGATATCGATGTCTGGGGTCGATATCGATGTCTTCCTGCAGTGAGTTAGTTCTTCGTCGGCAAATAAAGGCCGAAGAATTGAGAATGGAGAGAGAAGGAATGAACAGAAATAGAACAGAGGGTTTTGGGTGTATAAAATATGTAAAAAGCAACTCCTAGGATTAGGGTTTACCACAACGTTAACCAATGCATGCGATAACATAAATAAGACGGACAATTGCGCTATTTCACCCGAGGGACAAGCTTTCGCCGTACAACAACTCTTAGGATTACTCTTGCAAATAAACCTAATTGTCTCTACCAATTTTATGTTTATAACTCAAGTTGTTAGCATGAATCCCTTTTCTTTCGATTAGGACTAAACATAGAATCATAGGAGGAGAGATAGACACAACGATATCAACATCAAATACTTACCTCAAGCGTGCATGGCTAACGTCGGGCTCACCCCGACCCTAAGAGCTTTGGGGAACTACTCGCTTCTCATCATGGAACTTATTGTTATTTGAAAGGAAGAAACTTGCATTAAAAAATAAACTCCGAAGCTTTACAACTCAACATCAACTTTCGCAAACGTCAAACCCTAAAACATCTCTCTAACTCTATTGTATGTAATTGAACTCTAAAATTGGATTCGTTCTTGGATTGGATTAATGGATGATCTAACAAATCAGCCCCTAGGGCTTTATTTATAGGCTACTAATCCTCACTATCCGAGGATTGTAACTCCTATCTAAACTTTGAACTCTATCCGAACAATTAGGATAGGTCTTTTATTTTGATAAAAACTTAAAGGAAAAGTTAATAAACAGCTGCTAATATCTAAAAGAACGAGATAACTCATGGCTTTGATGATAGATTTCACAATCCGAGTCTCAAAATCGGATTTATCTTCTGTCGAGGTAGGGTCGATATCGATGCTTATGTTTATGCTCGACTTGTCCAGCTCCAGTCGATGTCTATGACGATGGTCGATATCGATGCATGTATGTCGATATCGAGGCTTTCTTGTCTGGTCTGTGTGGCCTATCTCGACGCTCAGAAGTCGCGTCGAAATCTAGGGTCGATATCGATGTCTCCAGTCGATATCGACCTCTTCTCAGCTTCACTTGGCTTGTTCGTTTTGACTCCGATTTCATCGAATTCCTGCATGGTTAGCTCAAAACTCGTGCAGACTCTATTTCTTATACTTTAGCTCATTCTTACACAAGTTTATATACTTTTGAAACTTTTCTTTGGAAATCGAATGAAATATGAAGTCAAAAGATGCAATAAACAAAGGTACAAATATGTACATCAAAACACCCCATACTTAGACTTGCTTGTCCTCAAGCAATAACCAAGCAATAACCAACACCTACAACACACCCTTCAAGTCTTCGCCTTTGTCAAAAGCAACATCATAAGCGATAGCAAAGCAAAGCAAGTGAATTTAACATCATAGCACATATTTTGGCGATCCATAGGCACATGCAATTTTGATCCAACCTCACAGGGATAATGTGTTTGCACTCAACTCTCATGTGTTTAGGCTATGAAGATCAACTCTCAACTCAATTCCATATACAATCTCATAAACATTGCAATTTATAAAAATCCACTTCGCAACCAATTATGAAAATGCAATAAGAATCATCAGGAGGACTTTCGCTCAATGGAAGACTTCAAAGAAGACTCCATTCGGCGGGGTTGTAATGGGGCTTGGTATGAAATAAAAGGGTATGGATTTATTTGACTATGTGGTGCTTTTATAATTCGGGAATCAAGACTCCTAAATTTCAACACTTGTAATACCCAAACCATAACTCCTCACAATATGCTCTAAAGATGCATTCTATCAACCCTTCTTCCAATTTCTAATATACCTCTCAAAAATATAACACTTGTATGAATAAAAGACTTAAAGGATTTTGGCTCATGCACTATATATAGATATCTTTATTTTTTTTTTGGATTTTTTTTCGATAATAATAAGTAAATATGTGCATTTATATGTTGAGCCATAAATCCTTTTACCAAATATGACAAAATGTAAATATGCACCATCCTATAATTTCCTTGCTCAAAACTGGACATTATGCTCTTTTATTTCCACAAGGCATTAGTCCAGCCAATCTAAGTCTCAATTCCCAAATGGGGGTTAGGCTCAATTCGGCTAGGGATAATTTTGTGGAGTTTGCAATTTCAGGCTCAGGCTAATGTTCTGGCTTCAAGCAGGGATAATGCAGGGTAGGTAAAAAGAGGATAAAAATTGCTTAAAAGATGCCTCCATCATTTAATTCTCGTAAATAAACATATATATGCATTAGCTTTGAATAACTATCACAACATTTAGAGATGCATAGGAAGAGTAAATTCACTCAAGAAAGCGGAGGCATTTTTGATGTTCTCCCTATAGGTCAAAATTCTCACAAGGACAAATTTTGTTGGATTTGCCTTTTAGCCTAGGATCATATGCGCTCAATTTCATCACAAGTTCACAATCTACATAAAAATTTTAAGACTTAGGCTAAACCATCCAAATATGCCATAGGATTTACATGATCAAGTCAGCTATTGAGTTTTCATCATAGGACATCTAAGTAGGGTTGGAAAATAAACTTAAAAATAAACATGCATTTTTTTTATTTTTGACATTTTTCTATTTTTTTGGATTTTCTGACATTTTATAAACGTAAAACTAAAAACAAAAATTTTAAACATGAATGCAATGCGAAGAAGAAAACCAAGTTATGACCATAAGACATGTTTTTCCCCCACCCCATACTTAAAATATACAGTGTCCTCACTGTATTAAAAAGAAGAACAAGGGTCGAGAGAAACTCACAGCACAACCTGCGGATTCAGGTCGATGCCAGAAGTCGATATCTAGATCAGAGTTCGATGTCGAATGCATCTGTCGAATTCGAGGAAGAAGATGAAGACAAGGGCTGCAAGGTTGGGGTCGATATCGAGTATTAGGGTCGATATCGACCTCTCTTTTTTTGCTCCTGAGACCTCGATGTCGACTCCAGGAGATGGCTTGACCCTAGGGGGGTCGATTTCGACTGCCTCTGCAGAAGCTTCTTGTCTTCTTCGTCATTCCTTTTGCTTGATAACCTGAAACCTTGGTTAGGAATATAGATAAAGCACGAATTATCTCAGTTTTAAAAGTTCAAAAACCCAAAAATTAAATCCTAAAAAACCATCTATGAAAAATTTAAAAGTTTTATGTACAAGCTCTAGAGTTTTGAGTCGCTAGGCCGACATCTCCGTCAATGCTTTATGACCCTTTTATGTAGGGACCCTTTGAGCTTGAGCCTTCTCCTGGATCATCTAGGTCCTTTTGGTAGTAGCTAAGTTCGGCGACCAAGTGACAGCACACATTTAGGTAGGCATATTAGGTTGCATTTAGCATGATTTAGATGTTTATAATGCATAGTTTAGACTAGATTTGCATTTATACTCGTTTTGTTGGTAGAGTCGGAATCTACACGCGTTTATGGATTATTTCAGGTATATGTGGATTCGACGAGGAATGAGGAAGCTCATGGATGAAGGAAGAGTGAAGAGGAGGAGGAAAAGTGAAGAGCACGGGAGCGGAGTCGAATTTCGAGAGCCTAAGTGAAAAACAAGTCAGTAGAAGTTGTCGCCAGACATGCTGAACTTGTAATGCACTTTCTGGAGGCCTCGGTGGTCCGATTGACTATTATAAGCATGCGTTGGAAAGCTCTTTCCGAGATCTACAACTTTGGTGATGACATCGAGACCAAATTCGAAGAGGAAAAATCCTGTGAACAGTAAAAGCCGCCCCGCGGCCAAGCTAGCCGCCCCGCGGCCCGAAGCTCTGACGAAGGATTTCGCAATCGCCTGGCCGCCCCGCGGCCTGGGTTGGCTGCCCCGCGGCCTCTGCAGAAACGCCGAATCTGCTGAGTGGACTTTTTATCCAATTAATTAGGTTTTTAGAATTATTATTTGGCCGACTCTTTTGAGGCTTTTTAAGGACGTTTTAGGGTTTTATTTTAGAGATCTAATTCCTTAGTTTATACACTTTGAGATCATCAATTGAGAGAACCCTAGAAGGGAGCCTCCATGGCCATGGAGTGCTAAACTCTTCCGTTTCATCTATGTGGACATTCGTAATTCACGTGGTTATCAAGACAGCATCCGAGATATGATTATTTGCATAATTGACGGGATGACTGCTGAGACACGAGCGCTTGCTGAGTACATGAGTAACGGAGGCCTAGCACGATTAGGTTTGTCGGGGTTGTGGGATTTTTTCTGTTACATGGGTTACCATGTTGAACAGGAAGAGTTGTTCACCACGTCTTATCCACCAATGGAGGACTCTGTCACACACTTGGATGATGAAATCCAAGCCCTTACTCAAGCGGTGCAGGAGAATGGTGAGAGACTAAAAAACCTAGGGGAACAATTGAGCCAACTTACTAAAACATGTGGTGAGATAATAGCAGATCAGATGGTCAGCCCTCAAGTTGATAAAGAAAGGCAACCCATCCCGCCATTCCTTGAGACATTGAAGGATGCAAGAATAGAAGGTCCTGTCGAAGTCATTGTGCTTAATTCATTCTCTCCTAATTGGTTTCAACATGATAATGATGTTCAGAACGAGGAGGAATTGTTCGCAGATAACGATAGTTTCTTTGACGATGGAGAAGATGGTCTAGTGCTTCCTGACATGGAATCTCATGAGTCGACGCATGAGGTTTCATGTGTTGTGTCTCCTACTCCATCCGATGCATTCATTCTCATCTCCCACGTTGATGAACCATGTCTAGAGCCACCTGCTGAGGCTCAAAAGGTAATAAAGGTAAACTTTTGCAATTTGGAAGGTAATAGTGATTATGTTGATCCTTTTAATTGCTATTTTGAGAAGCCACCAGTGGAACTGAACTGGTGGTATCATATTCTTCCATCAGAGAGTCATGCTCAACTCTTTGATAAATTGAAAAGGTTTTTAAGTGTTATATTATATAGTTTCAATTTATTATTGTGCTATGATGTCTTTTGTAAGATGTGTGCACAGGAATATGATAGGCTATTGAGGGCCTTGACAATGTCTGATAGGTAAGGAATTGAGATTGAGAATAAGTCATGCCAATAACATAAAAGAAAGGCGCTGCTTGGGAGGCAACCCAAGATAGGTAATAATCTTTTTCATATTGAGTTTATTTATTGTTTAGCATTTTTATTTAGTTCTAGGTTAGTTTGTGTTTGGCGTTTTCGGTATGGGCACCTAACAATGCAGATCGAGATGAAGCCACGAGCTACGGATGTTGCTAGTTACTCTTTGTTCATCCATGAAGGTTCATAAATCCACCTTTCCGCCACATTGTGAGTGTTCCATTTATCTCTTCCTCTGTGTTTTTATAATTTTGTTGTCTTTAATTTTCATTGAGGACAATGAAAGATTTAAGTGTGGGGGAGGGATTGCATTACATATAGATAGATTTTGCATATCATGTTTATTTATGTTTTCATGTTTATTTTTTTTCTCATAGATTGCATTTGTTTAAAAAAAAAGAAAATCAAAAAAATATCATACATTTCATATACTTTAGGTCTTATTTTCCCATCTAGGCTACTTGTCCTCTATATCTATATTTATCTTATCCTGGGCCCCATGACTTGCTTGAAGTGTTTGAAGCTTTGAATTGTTTTTGTATACTTTTTGGGAATATGATTGATGAGATAATTGAGTATGTATAGTCTTTGGAATTTAAGTGGTATTGAAGTTCTAACAATTTGACCTTGTGAGTTATTTTGGCTTTATTGGGACTACACATTCATAAGTCCTCTAGTTTCTTTGTGTGTGAATACTCTCCTTGATTACTTCCTCTTTAAATTGCGTTTAGATATCTTTATTGAGGCTGCATTTATATGATTTTTGCATGTAACCTTAAAGTGATTGGGGCATGATTTTCTTTTAGGCATATTATACTCTACCCACCCATACACATTATCCTTTTCTTGAAGCCAATTTGAGCCTTATAAGCCTATTTTGTTAGCTCCACAAAATCTTCCTAGCCGATCATTAGCCTGACCCATCCGGGAATTAGGAGAAGAGTTGGTGAATATCTTGATGTGTTGATGGAGTTGCTTTGAGTGGAGAAATTATGTTGGGTGATTCATTTGTACTTCATAGAGATGGTTTTTATGTGCTTATTAGTTGGGACCTAAGGAGGATAAAATTCACTTAGGGGTAAAAGTCAAGAAAATAAAAAAAAAAGAAAAAGAAAAATCATAATAAAAAGAAAAAAAAATGAATGAGTTTTTGTGGATATTTGAAAATTGTGTGCGAATTTGTATTGTGAAGGAGTATATGTTATTGGAATGGTATTTGAAGTGTTTGGTGTTGGTGTTTTTCTGGTTGTTACTAACCCTTTTTCCCGGATTTTTAGCACCACATAGCCTAAATATTTTCCATACCCTGTGTTCCTACCATGGCCCCATTACAACCTATTCAAAAGACCTCATGATTTTGGTTGCATGTCAAGTCACTAGCGGTGGAGATTTAGACCACTGACGCAATTTTGTTGTAGCTAGGTTTTCAGGAGTTGAGTTTGAGCGTGAATGATTAGCCTAAACACATGAGCGAGAGTGAAAACACATTTTCTTGGTGAGGTTGGATAGATGTACTTGCTTTATTCCTTAGATTGCACCTTTACATATTATGACGTTATTTGTCAATCTTCGTTTCCCTATTTTGAACTTTTAAGTGTTTTACCAAAGTTACTACATGGATTGCTTGTCTGTGGGGTGTTGATTTGATTTTGATTTTCATTGCTTGAGGACAAGCAAAAGCTCAAGTGTGGGGGAATTTGATAGCACACATTTAGGTAGGCATATTAGGTTGCATTTAGCATGATTTAGATGTTTATAATGCATAGTTTAGACTAGATTTGCATTTATACTCGTTTTGTTGGTAGAGTCGGAATCTACACGCGTTTATGGATTATTTCAGGTATATGTGGATTCGACGAGGAATGAGGAAGCTCATGGATGAAGGAAGAGTGAAGAGGAGGAGGAAAAGTGAAGAGCACGGGAGCGGAGTCAAATTTCGAGAGCCTAAGTGAAAAACAAGTCAGTAGAAGTTGTCGCCAGACATGCTGAACTTGTAATGCACTTTCTGGAGGCCTCAGTGGTCCGATTGACTATTATAAGCATGCGTTGGAAAGCTCTTTCCGAGATCTACAACTTTCGTGTTGACATCGAGACCAAATTCGAAGAGGAAAAATCGCTGTGAACAGTAAACGCCGCCCCGCCGCCAAGCTAGCCGCCCCGCGGCCCGAAGCTCTGACGAAGGATTTCGCAATCGCCTGGCCGCCCCGCGGCCTGGGTTGGCTGCCCCGCGGCCTCTGCAGAAACGCCGAACCTGCTGAGTGGACTTTTTATCCACTTAATTAGGTTTTTAGAATTATTATTTGGCCGACTCTTTTGAGGCTTTTTAAGGACGTTTTAGGGTTTTATTTTAGGGATCTAATTCCTTAGTTTATACACTTTGAGATCATCAATTGAGAGAACCCTAGAAGGGAGCCTCCATGGCCATGGAGTGCTAAACTCTTCCGTTTCATCTATGGATTGAAGCTTTGGTTTGATAAAGTTGTGAGATTTCTATTCTTGTTCTATTCCTATTGATTCGTATTGATTCTTTTGCGAATATTGTTGATATCTTCTAGTCCGTACAACTAGTTGAGATTATTGCTAGGATTTTGTAGATTCCTCGTAGCGAACCTTAATCCATATTAGCAATCATGCCTTTTTAGGACTCGTAGGACTAAATTGGTGTGTGGAGAATCAATTATATGTTAAATGCTGACTCGTAGCTTGGTGTTGCATGTATCCTGGTTAATCCTTAATCTTAATGCTACTATTAGGTTAAATCTTGACCGTGTTAGGGTTATCTAATTAGTAAGGGTTGCTAGGACTCGTAGGACTAGTAATTTACACAAGATCAGGACAGGAACAATAATAGGATAAAAAGAGAACTTGAAGAAGAATCGATGATCAACTAATCAAACTAAAGTGGATATTTGTAGATGAAACTATTTTCTCATTGTTATCTCTACTAACTTGTCTATAGTTTCTTTTCTTATATTCAATCACCAAAACCCCTCTTTTCTACTAATTGGTAAATATACATTGCTTAGAAATACTTGATTCTCTGTGGGATCGACCTCTTACTTGCTTACTATACTAGTTTGTAGGTTTGAGTTATACTTTGATAGGAACAACGACAGTTTCCTCCTGTCAAATTTTGGCGCCGTTGCCGGGAAATCAAAGTTGATTTCTTTGTTTTGTGTGTTTGCTAATTATTGTATATAATTAACTTGTTGTGAACCTATCTTACGGTTCATAACACCCTTGCTACTAACTTTTAGGATGTTGAGGTTATTGCAGTTTGAAGGTGAGAACTTTCACCAATATCTTACCAGATTGCAGAGGTATGTGGACATTCGTAATTCACGTGGTTATCAAGACAGCATCCGAGATATGATTATTTGCATAATTGACGGGATGACTGCTGAGACACGAGCGCATGCTGAGTACATGAGTAACGGAGGCCTAGCACGATTAGGTTTGTCGGGGTTGTGGGATTTTTTCTGTTACATGGGTTACCATGTTGAACAGGAAGAGTTGCTCACCACGTCTTATCCACCAATGGAGGACTCTATCACACACTTGGATGATGAAATCCAAGCCCTTACTCAAGCGGTGCAGGAGAATGGTGAGAGACTAAAAAACATGGGGGAACAATTGAGCCAACTTACTAAAACATGTGGTGAGATAATAGCAGATCAGATGGTCAGCCCTCAAGTTGATAAAGAAAGGCAACCCATCCCGCCATTCCTTGAGACATTGAAGGATGCAAGAATAGAAGGTCCTGTCGAAGTCATTGTGCTTAATTCATTCTCTCCTAGTTGGTTTCAACATGATAATGATGTTAAGAACGAGGAGGAATTGTTCACAGATAACGATAGTTTCTTTGAAGATGGAGAAGATGGTCTAGTGCTTCCTGACATGGAATCTCATGAGTCGATGCATGAGGTTTCATGTGTTGTGTCTCCTACTCCATCCGATGCATTCATTCTCATCTCCCCCGTTGATGAACCATGTCTAGAGCCACCTGCTGAGGCTCAAAAGGTAATAAAGGTAAACTTTTGCAATTTGGAAGGTAATAGTGATTATGTTGATCCTTTTAATTGCTATTTTGAGAAGCCACCAGTGGAACTGAACTGGTGGTATCATATTCTTCCATCAGAGAGTCATGCTCAACTCTTTGATAAATTGAAAAGGTTTTTAAGTGTTATATGATATAGTTTCAATTTATTATTGTGCTATGATGTCTTTTGTAAGATGTGTGCACAGGAATATGATAGGCTATTGAGGGCCTTGACAATGTCTAATAGGTAAGGAATTGAGATTGAGAATAAGTCATGCCAATGACATAAAAGAAAGGCGCTGCTTGGGAGGCAACCCAAGATAGGTAATAATCTTTTTCATATTGAGTTTATTTATTGTTTAGCATTTTTATTTAGTTCTAGGTTAGTTTGTGTTTGGCGTTTTCGGTATGGGCACCTAACAATGCAGATCGAGATGAAGCCATGAGCTACGGATGTTGGTAGTTACTCTTTGTTCATCCACGAAGGTTCATAAATCCACCTTTCCGCCACATTGTGAGTGTTCCATTTATCTCTTCCTCTGTGTTTTTATAATTTTGTTGTCTTTAATTTTCATTGAGGACAATGAAAGATTTAAGTGT
This sequence comes from Persicaria maculosa, assembly GCA_963922045.1. Taxonomy (NCBI): domain Eukaryota; kingdom Viridiplantae; phylum Streptophyta; class Magnoliopsida; order Caryophyllales; family Polygonaceae; genus Persicaria; species Persicaria maculosa. The sequence continues at coordinate 23,902,798 of OY998271.1, forward strand.
GGGGGAGGGATTGCATTACATATAGATAGATTTTGCATATCATGTTTATTTATGTTTTCATGTTTATTTTTTTCTCATAGATTGCATTTGTTTAAAAAAAAAAGAAAATCAAAAAAATATCATACATTTCATATACTTTAGGTCTTATTTTCCCATCTAGGCTACTTGTCCTCTATATCTATATTTATCTTATCCTGGGCCCCATGACTTGCTTGAAGTGTTTGAAGCTTTGAATTGTTTTTGTATACTTTTTGGGAATATGATTGATGAGATAATTGAGTATGTATAGTCTTTGGAATTTAAGTGGTATTGAAGTTCTAACAATTTGACCTTGTGAGTTATTTTGGCCTTATTGGGACTACACATTCATAAGTCCTCTAGTTTCTTTGTGTGTGAATACTCTCCTTGATTACTTCCTCTTTAAATTGCGTTTAGATATCTTTATTGAGGCTGCATTTATATGATTTTTGCATGTAACCTTAAAGTGATTGAGGCATGATTTTCTTTTAGCCATATTATACTCTACCCACCCATACACATTATCCTTTTCTTGAAGCCAATTTGAGCCTTATAAGCCTATTTTGTTAGCTCCACAAAATCTTCCTAGCCGATCATTAGCCTGACCCATCCGGGAATTAGGAGAAGAGTTGGTGAATATCTTGATGTGTTGATGGAGTTGCTTTGAGTGGAGAAATTATGTTGGGTGATTCATTTGTACTTCATAGAGATGGTTTTTATGTGCTTATTACTTGGGACCTAAGGAGGATAAAATTCACTTAGGGGTAAAAGTCAAGAAAATAAAAAAAAAAAGAAAAAGAAAAATCATAATAAAAAGAAAAAAAAAATGAATGAGTTTGTGTGGATATTTGAAAATTGTGTGCGAATTTGTATTGTGAAGGAGTATATGTTATTGGAATGGTATTTGAAGTATTTGGTGTTGGTGTTTTTCTGGTTGTTACTAACCCTTTTTCCCGGATTTTTAGCACCACATAGCCTAAATATTTTCCATACCCTGTGTTCCTACCATGGCCCCATTACAACCTATTCAAAAGACCTCATGATTTTGGTTGCATGTGAAGTCACTAGCGGTGGAGATTTAGACCACTGACGCAATTTCGTTGTAGCTAGGTTTTCAGGAGTTGAGTTTGAGCGTGAATGATTAGCCTAAACACATGAACGAGAGTGAAAACACATTTTCTTGGTGAGGTTGGATAGATGTACTTGCTTTATTCCTTAGATTGCACCTATACATATTATGACGTTATTTGTCAATCTTCGTTTCCCTATTTTGAACTTTTAAGTGTTTTACCAAAGTTACTACATGGATTGCTTGTCTGTGGGGTGTTGATTTGATTTTGATTTTCATTGCTTGAGGACAAGCAAAAGCTCAAGTGTGGGGGAATTTGATAGCACACATTTAGGTAGGCATATTAGGTTGCATTTAGCATGATTTAGATGTTTATAATGCATAGTTTAGACTAGATTTGCATTTATACTCGTTTTGTTGGTAGAGTCGGAATCTACACGCGTTTATGGATTATTTCAGGTATATGTGGATTCGACGAGGAATGAGGAAGCTCATGGATGAAGGAAGAGTGAAGAGGAGGAGGAAAAGTGAAGAGCACGGGAGCGGAGTCGAATTTCGAGAGCCTAAGTGAAAAACAAGTCAGTAGAAGTTGTCGCCAAACATGCTGAACTTGTAATGCACTTTCTGGAGGCCTCGGTGGTTCGATTGACTATTATAAGCATGCGTTGGAAAGCTCTTTCCGAGATCTACAACTTTCGTGTTGACATCGAGACCAAATTCGAAGAGGAAAAATCCTGTGAACAGTAAAAGCCGCCCCGCGGCCCGAAGCTCTGACGAAGGATTTCGCAATCGCCTAGCCGGCCCGCGGCCTGGGTTGGCTGCCCCGCGGCCTCTGCAGAAACGCCCAATCTGCTGAGTGGACTTTTTATCCACTTAATTAGGTTTTTAGAATTATTATTTGGCCGACTCTTTTGAGGCTTTTTAAGGACGTTTTAGGGTTTTATTTTAGGGATCTAATTCCTTAGTTTATACACTTTGAGATCATCAATTGAGAGAACCCTAGAAGGGAGCCTCCATGGCCATGGAGTGCTAAACTCTTCCGTTTCATCTATGGATTGATGCTTTGGTTTGATAAAGTTGTGAGATTTCTATTCTTGTTCTATTCCTATTGATTCGTATTGATTCTTTTGCGAATATTGTTGATATCTTCTAGTCCGTACAACTAGTTGAGATTATTGCTAGGATTTTGTAGATTCCTCGTAGCGAACCTTAATCCATAGTAGCAATCATGCCTTTTTAGGACTCGTAGGACTAAATTGGTGTGTAGAGAATCAATTATATGTTAAATGCTGACTTGTAGCTTGGTGTTGCATGTATCCTGGTTAATCCTTAATCTTAATGCTACTATTAGGTTAAATCTTGACCGTGTTAGGGTTATCTAATTAGTAAGGGTTGCTAGGACTCGTAGGACTAGTAATTTACACAAGATCAGGACAGGAACAATAATAGGATAAAAAGAGAACTTGAAGAAGAATCGATGATCAACTAATCAAACTAAAGTGGATATTTGTAGATGAAACTATTTTCTCATTGTTATCTCTACTAACTTGTCTATAGTTTCTTTTCTTATATTCAATCACCAAAACCCCTCTTTTTTACTAATTGGTAAATATACATTGCTTAGAAATACTTGATTCTCTGTGGGATCGACCTCTTACTTGCTTACTATACTAGTTTGTAGGTTTGAGTTATACTTTGATAGGAACAACGACAGTTTCCTCCTGTCAAATTTTGGCGCCGTTGCCGGGGAATCAAAGTTGATTTCTTTGTTTTGTGTATTTGCTAATTATTGTATATAAATAACTTGTTGTGAACCTATCTTACGGTTCATAACACCCTTGCTACTAACTTTTAGGATGTTGAGGTTATTGCAGTTTGAAGGTGAGAACTTTCACCAATATCTTACCAGATTGCAGAGGTATGTGGACATTCGTAATTCACGTGGTTATCAAGACAACATCCGGGATATGATTATTTGCATAATTGACGGGATGACTGCTGAGACACGAGCGCTTGCTGAGTACATGAGTAACGGAGGCCTAGCACGATTAGGTTTGTCGGGGTTGTGGGATTTTTTCTGTTACATGGGTTACCATGTTGAACAGGAAGAGTTGCTCACCACGTCTTATCCACCAATGGAGGACTCTGTCACACACCTGGATGATGAAATCCAAGCCCTTACTCAAGCGGTGCAGGAGAATGGTGAGAGACTAAAAAACTTGGGGGAACAATTGAGCCAACTTACTAAAACATGTGGTGAGATAATAGCAGATCAGATGGTCAGCCCTCAAGTTGATAAAGAAAGGCAACCCATCCCGCCATTACTTGAGACATTGAAGGATGCAAGAATAGAAGGTCCTGTCGAAGTCATTGTGCTTAATTCATTCTCTCCTAGTTGGTTTCAACATGATAATGATGTTCAGAACGAGGAGGAATTGTTCGCAGATAACGATAGTTTCTTTGACGATGGAGAAGATGGTCTAGTGCTTCCTGACATGGAATCTCATGAGTCGACGCATGAGGTTTCATGTGTTGTGTCTCCTACTCCATCCGATGCATTCATTCTCATCTCCCACGTTGATGAACCATGTCTAGAGCCACCTGCTGAGGCTCAAAAGGTAATAAAGGTAAACTTTTGCAATTTGGAAGGTAATAGTGATTATGTTGATCCTTTTAATTGCTATTTTGAGAAGCCACCAGTGGAACTGAACTGGTGGTATCATATTCTTCCATCAGAGAGTCATGCTCAACTCTTTGATAAATTGAAAAGGTTTTTAAGTGTTATATTATATAGTTTCAATTTATTATTGTGCTATGATGTCTTTTGTAAGATGTGTGCACAGGAATATGATAGGCTATTGAGGGCCTTGACAATGTCTGATAGGTAAGGAATTGAGATTGAGAATAAGTCATGCCAATGACATAAAAGAAAGGCGCTGCTTGGGAGGCAACCCAAGATAGGTAATAATCTTTTTCATATTGAGTTTATTTATTGTTTAGCATTTTTATTTAGTTCTAGGTTAGTTTGTGTTTGGCGTTTTCGGTATGGGCACCTAACATTGCAGATCGAGATGAAGCCACGAGCTACGGATGTTGCTAGTTACTCTTTGTTCATCCATGAAGGTTCATAAATCCACCTTTCCGCCACATTGTGAGTGTTCCATTTATCTCTTCCTCTGTGTTTTTATAATTTTGTTGTCTTTAATTTTCATTGAGGACAATGAAAGATTTAAGTGTGGGGGAGGGATTGCATTACATATAGATAGATTTTGCATATCATGTTTATTTATGTTTTTATGTTTATTTTTTTTCTCATAGATTGCATTTGTTTAAAAAAAAAAGACAATCAAAAAAATATCATACATTTCATATACTTTAGGTCTTATTTTCCCATCTAGGCTACTTGTCCTCTATATCTATATTTATCTTATCATGGGCCCCATGACTTGCTTGAAGTGTTTGAAGCTTTGAATTGTTTTTGTATACTTTTTGGGAATATGATTGATGAGATAATTGAGTATGTATAGTCTTTGGAATTTAAGTGGTATTGAAGTTCTAACAATTTGACCTTGTGAGTTATTTTGGCCTTATTGGGACTACACATTCATAAGTCCTCTAGTTTCTTTGTGTGTGAATACTCTCCTTGATTACTTCCTCTTTAAATTGCGTTTAGATATCTTTATTGAGGCTGCATTTATATGATTTTTGCATGTAACCTTAAAGTGATTGAGGCATGATTTTCTTTTAGCCATATTATACTCTACCCACCCATACACATTATCCTTTTCTTGAAGCCAATTTGAGCCTTATAAGCCTATTTTGTTAGCTCCACAAAATCTTCCTAGCCGATCATTAGCCTGACCCATCCGGGAATTAGGAGAAGAGTTGGTGAATATCTTGATGTGTTGATGGAGTTGCTTTGAGTGGAGAAATTATGTTGGGTGATTCATTTGTACTTCATAGAGATGGTTTTTATGTGCTTATTACTTGGGACCTAAGGAGGATAAAATTCACTTAGGGGTAAAAGTCAAGAAAATAAAAAAAAAAAAAGAAAAATCATAATAAAAAGAAAAAAAAATGAATGAGTTTTTGTGGATATTTGAAAATTGTGTGCGAATTTGTATTGTGAAGGAGTATATGTTATTGGAATGGTATTTGAAGTGTTTGGTGTTGGTGTTTTTCTGGTTGTTACTAACCCTTTTTCCCGGATTTTTAGCACCACATAGCCTAAATATTTTCCATACCCTGTGTTCCTACCATGGCCCCATTACAACCTATTCAAAAGACCTCATGATTTTGGTTGCATGTGAAGTCACTAGCGGTGGAGATTTAGACCACTGACGCAATTTTGTTGTAGCTAAGTTTTCAGGAGTTGAGTTTGAGCGTGAATGATTAGCCTAAACACATGAGCGAGAGTGAAAACACATTTTCTTGGTGAGGTTGGATAGATGTACTTGCTTTATTCCTTAGATTGCACCTATACATATTATGACGTTATTTGTCAATCTTCGTTTCCCTATTTTGAACTTTTAAGTGTTTTACCAAAGTTACTACATGGATTGCTTGTCTGTGGGGTGTTGATTTGATTTTGATTTTCATTGCTTGAGGACAAGCAAAAGCTCAAGTGTGGGGGAATTTGATAGCACACATTTAGGTAGGCATATTAGGTTGCATTTAGCATGATTTAGATGTTTATAATGCATAGTTTAGACTAGATTTGCATTTATACTCTTTTTGTTGGTAGAGTCGGAATCTACACGCGTTTATGGATTATTTCAGGTATATGTGGATTCGACGAGGAATGAGGAAGCTCATGGATGAAGGAAGAGTGAAGAGGAGGAGGAAAAGTGAAGAGCACGGGAGCGGAGTCGAATTTCGAGAGCCTAAGTGAAAAACAAGTCAGTAGAAGTTATCGCCAGACATGCTGAACTTGTAATGCACTTTCTGGAAGCCTCGGTGGTCCGATTGACTATTATAAGCATGCGTTGGAAAGCTCTTTCCGATATCTACAACTTTCGTGTTGACATCGAGACCAAATTCGAAGAGGAAAAATCATGTGAACAGTAAAAGCCGCCCCGCGGCCAAGCTAGCCGCCCCGCGGCCCGAAGCTCTGACGAAGGATTTCGCAATCGCCTGGCCGCCCCGCGGCCTGGGTTGGCTGCCCCGCGGCCTCTGCAGAAACGCCCAATCTGCTGAGTGGACTTTTTATCCACTTAATTAGGTTTTTAGAATTATGATTTGGCCGACTCTTTTGAGGCTTTTTAAGGACGTTTTAGGGTTTTATTTTAGGGATCTAATTCCTTAGTTTATACACTTTGAGATCATCAATTGAGAGAACCCTAGAAGGGAGCCTCCATGGCCATGGAGTGCTAAACTCTTCCGTTTCATCTATGGATTGAAGCTTTGGTTTGATAAAGTTGTGAGATTTCTATTCTTGTTCTATTCCTATTGATTCGTATTGATTCTTTTGCGAATATTGTTGATATCTTCTAGTCCGTACAACTAGTTGAGATTATTGCTAGGATTTTGTAGATTCCTCGTAGCGAACCTTAATCCATAGTAGCAATCATGCCTTTTTAGGACTCGTAGGACTAAATTGGTGTGTAGAGAATCAATTATATGTTAAATGCTGACTCGTAGCTTGGTGTTGCATTTATCCTGGTTAATCCTTAATCTTAATGCTACTATTAGGTTAAATCTTGACCGTGTTAGGGTTATCTAATTAGTAAGGGTTGCTAGGACTCGTAGGACTAGTAATTTACACAAGATCAGGACAGGAACAATAATAGGATAAAAAAGAGAACTTGAAGAAGAATCGATGATCAACTAATCAAACTAAAGTGGATATTTGTAGATGAAACTATTTTCTCATTGTTATCTCTACTAACTTGTCTATAGTTTCTTTTCTTATATTCAATCACCAAAACCCTTCTTTTCTACTAATTGGTAAATATACATTGCTTAGAAATACTTGATTCTCTGTGGGATCGACCTCTTACTTGCTTACTATACTATTTTGTAGGTTTGAGTTATACTTTGATAGGAACAACGACAATTTCCTCCTGTCACCAAGGCTTCTTTGATGTTAGGTTCTTCTTTGGGCGCTTTCCTTCTCTTTCTTGACCTAACTTTAGCAATATAGGCAAACCATAGAGCTTTGACCCTCCCTTTAGTAGAATTATCAATAATCGGCTTAATTGTTTTATCAATAATGGACGGAGGAGGGTTAGGAGTCATACCTGGGCTTACCTGTTTGGGCCCGAAACAGAAATCTTCGGGCTGAGGGGTGGTCGATTTCGAGTGCTGTGGTCGATATCGATATGTGGGGATCGATATCGACCTCTGTGACCCCATACTTAAGCTCCTGGCAGCGATCTGGCATAATCGATTTCGACCCAGGGGGGTCGATTTCGATGTTTTTAGTCGATATCGACTGGTTCCAGTCGATGTCGACCCTGCTTGATGTTTCCGTCCTCGCCAACAAAAATTTTCTAAGCTTCTCCTTAGCCGGTGAGAGGACTACTTGCTCCAGGTGCTTTGTTTCGCTCATGGTTGGGTTGAAAGAGAATTCTATTTCTTCGTTCCCTATAGTAAAGGTTAGTAGCCCTCGACGTACATTGATATTGGCATCTGCGGTAGCTAAGAAAGGCCTACCAAGTATAATAGGCACTACAGGATCTTCAGGCATCTCCAATACAATGAAATCAGTAGGCACAAAGAACTTACCTACCTTTACTGGAACGTCATCAACTATACATGTGGGCCTGATGAATGAGTTGTCAGCCATATAAAGTTTCATGTCCACAGGTTCAAGGGCGCCAATGTTCACCTTTTGCCAAATAGAAAGAGGCATGAGACTTACACTTGCCCCTAGGTCACATAGGGCTTTATAATGATGTTGGCCAAGTCCCACGGTGATTACAAACTTCCCTGGATCACTCTTCTTCTCAGGGAAGTCCATCTTTGAGCATTCCTCTGCGATCTCTTCCATGGATCTCTTCTTGCTTAGGATGTCTTTCACGAATCGCACATAGGCGGGCATCTCGCTTAGGGCTTCTGTTAGAGGGATAGTAACGTTAAGTCCTTGAAGTATTTTTACAAAGCGCCTAAACTTACCTTTGGTGGGATCCTCCAATGCTTTGGAAGGGAATGGCAACGTCTTCTTTGGTGGAGGGGCCAAAACGGTGGTCGGAGGGGCCTGCTGAACATCGATGTCGACTGGAGTTGGGTCGATATCGACTGGCAGGGTCGATTTCGACCTCTGTTGTGGCTCTGATGGTTCTGCAGTGGCCTCGATATCGACCTGTGGGTCGACATGGGGGTCAATATCGACCTCATCCTCGACATCGACTGGTCTGTCGATGTCGACTGGATCTGCTGCTTTCTCCGATTCCGTTCGTGGCTTTTGTACTTTGTTGCCACTCCTTAATTGCATGACAGTGACATGGCCCATCCCGGATTGTCCCTTAGGATTTGTAGTGGGTTGCCTAGGGAGTGTTCCGAACGGTCTAGGGATTTATGCCGCCAATTGACCCAGTTGGGTCTCTACGTTCTTTTTCCAAATATCCATCTCCCCAGTCCTTGTGGTAAGGTGATTGAGTTGAGAATGGATGGCATTGTTGGATTGATCATTCTTCGCTTGATTCCTCCTTATCTCATCTAGCACAAGTTGAAGATCATCATTCTTTGGGTCTCTCTCCGGGTGCCCAGGAGCTCTATAAGGCGGAGGGTCCCTAGGGTTAACCGGGTTCCTTTGTTGTTGATGGAACCTTTGGTCTCCCCAATATTGGTGATTGGGACCCCTTATGTAGCGCGCCTCTTGGTGAGTCTCCGCTAGGTGTACTTGTTCGGCATGTGGGCACTCGATGGTGGTGTGCCGCTGCGATCCGCATTCAATGCAATCTTGGTTCGCTGAAAGGAACCTTACTTGCTTTTGGAGCTTTCGAAGTTGATCCCTATGAAATTGCTCCTTTACATCCGGATCGATTACATTGGAGGGTTCATATAAGGGCATAGATGGGGCAGGCCTCGATGATGATGATGCGTCGGAAGCCTCAGGAGTCCCATATGTATTGTCAAATTCCACCAACCTCTCTATGGTCTCCCAAGCCTCTTGTGGAGCGAGTTCAAGGTAGCCATAGGAGGTGTAGGTGTTGATCCTCTCCTTAGTTACAGCGTCAAGAGCATTGTATATGATCTCCTGATTTACATATGGTGGTTGGCCATGCGTCGGGCATGATCGTAGTAGGTCCTTAAACCTTTCCCAAACAGTTGTCAGAGCCTCACCAGGCTTTTGTTTGAAAGCCGTGATTTTCTGTCGGATCAACGCCGTCTTAGAACGAGGAAAGAACTTGTTGAGGAACGCGTCCTTGACTTCATTCTAGGTGCGGAGCGATCTTGGGGCTAAGGTTTCCAACCACTGCAATGTTTTCCCTGTAAGAGACCATCGAAAGGCTTTTAGTTGGAAATATTCAAGACTTCGCCCATCAGCAATAGTATCACAAAGGTCTAAGAAGGTTGAAATATGAGCCATAGGGCATTCGTTAGGTTTCCCTTCATATTGGTGCCTTCTAATCTCTGTTAGGAAGTTAGGTTTTATTTCAAAATTAGAGGCAGGGATAAGAATTGCCGATTCAGGCACTGTGAGAGCGGGGTGCATATATTGCTTGGTATTCCTAGGGAGGGCATTGATTTGGGCTTCTATTTGCCTCCGGCCTTCCTCCTCCCTATCTACACGCTCCTTAAGTGCCGCCTCTCTAGTCGTTAAGTCCTCAACCTGCTTCCTTAGTTGCTCAATTAGTTCAGCCTGGTTCGCGTTGTCTGCCATGATTCTTTGAGCTTGGGCCCTTAGATGGAAATAGCACTCAGGGTCGTCTACTCCTTCAAATTCAGGTGGGCGATCAGCGCGTCGCATACACCTGCAAAACCAAACTAGGTAGAGACGTGAGATAGACTACTAGGGCGCGATTGATTGCCTCCCCGGTAACGGCGCCAATTTGTTGTTGCAAGAGGCTTGATATGTCAAGTAATTACAAATAATAAAGATGTAATATATGTAATCCAACTCCTGGCCTAAGCAAATAATTACAAGACTTCCTCCCATTGTAGTGGAAGGGTAGTCAGGATCGATCCACGAGGAGGCGTGTCAGCGGGATCCTAGTAGCGTTGGAAATTTCACTTCTGCGTCGACCAAAAGCTTCGATTTCGACCTTGGACCTCGATGTCAACCTCGGCTGTCGATGTTCTCTGCAACAGAAGACCTGCAGAGACAAAAACAAGTGGTCGATATCGACTGGAAGGGGTCGATATCGATGTCAGTTCACGAAATCGACTGGCTCAGAAGACTGCCAGTCGATACAGAAGGGTCGATATCGATGCTAGGGGTCGATATCGATATCCAGTAACTCCGCAGCGATGTTCGTCGTTGACTCAGAAAACTGTCGACGAACTCAGTGGTCGATATCGACGTCTGGGGTCGATATTGATGTCTTCCTGCAGGGAGTTAGTTCTTCGTCGGCAAATAAAGGCCGAAGAATTGAGAATGGAGAGAGAAGCAATGAACAGAAATAGAACAGAGGGTTTTGGGTATATAAAATATGTAAAAAGCAACTCCTAGGATTAGGGTTTACCACAACGTTAACCAATGTATGCGATAAGATAAATAAGACGGACAATTGCGCTATTTCACCCGAGGGACAAGCTTTCGCCGTACACCAACTCTTAGGATTACTCTTGCAAATAAACCTAATTGTCTCTACCAATTTTATGTTTATAACTCAAGTTGTTAGCATGAATCCATTTTCTTTCGATTAGGACTAAACATAGAATCGTAGGAGGAGAGATAGACATAACGATATCAACATCAAATACTTACCTCAAGCGCGCATGGATAACGTCGGGCTCACCCCGACCCTAAGAGCTTTGGGGAACTACTCGCTTCTCATCATGGAACTCATTGTTATTTGAAAGGAAGAAACTTGCATTAAAAATAAACTCCGAAGCTTTACAACTCAACGTCAACTTTCGCAAACGTCAAACCCTAAAACTTCTCTCTAACTCTATTGTATGTAATTGAACACTAAAATTGGATTCGTTCTTGGATTGGATTAATGGATGATCTAACAAATCAGCCCCTAGGGCTTTATTTATAGGCTACTAATCCTCGCTATCCGGGGATTGTAACTCCTATCTAAACTACGAACTCTATCCGAACAATTAGAATAGGTCTTTTATTTTGATAAAAACTTAAAGAAAAAGATAATAAACAGCTGCTAATATCTAAAAGAACGAGATAACTCATGGCTTTGATGATAGATTTCACAATCCGAGTCTCAAAATCGGATTTATCTTCTATCGAGGTAGGGTCGATATCGACACCAGAGGTGGATATCGATGCTTGTGTTTCTGCTCGACTTGCCCAGCTCCAGTCGATGTCTATGACGATGGTCGATATCGATGCATATATGTCGATATCGAGGCTTTCTTGTCTGGTCTGTGTGGCCTATCTCGACGCTCAGAAGTCGCATCGAAATCTAGGGTCGATATCGATGTCTCCAGTCGATATCGACCTCTTTTCAACTTCACTTGGCTTGTTCGTTTTGACTCCGATTTCATCGAATTCCAGCATGGTTAGCTCAAAACTCGTGCAGACTCTATTTCTTATACTTTAGCTCATTCTTACACAAGTTTATATACTTTTGAAACTTTTCTTTGGAAATCGAATGAAATATGAAGTCAAAAGATGCAATAAACAAAGGTACAAATATGTACATCACACCACATGGCCTAAATTGTTCCATACCTTATGTTTTCGACCTTGGCCCCATTACAACCCAATTGAAAGACCTCATGATTTTTGTTGTGTGTAGAGTCACCAGCGGTGGAGAGCTAGAACACTAGTGCAAGACTATTGTAGCTAAGCTTTTAAAGATTAAGTTTGAGCGTAAATATTTAACCCTAAACACTTGAGTGAGAGTGAAACACATATTCCTTATGAGATCTAGAATGGATATGGTTGCTTGATTTCATTGATCATTAATATTATGTGCTATGATGTTGTTAATCTATTGTGTTTGCTAGTTTTTCCTCCACTTAAAGAATATTGGGGTTGATACATGAATTGCTATTCTGTGGGGTTGCAAGTTACTTTTTCTATTCCTTGAGGACAAGCAAAGGTTCAAGTGTGGGGGAATTTGATAGAGCATTATTAGTATTGCATAATAGATTCCATTTAGCATAGTTTGGGTGTAAATATTGCATACTTTAGTTTCATTTACATGATTACTTGTTGACTTGGAAGATGCGAAATCTACACAATGTTATGGTTTATTTCAGGAATCGTAGATTCAAGGTAGAAGGAAGTTGAGGAAAGTTAAAAGAAGTAAAGAGGTTGCATTATCAGCTACAGATAATCACATGGAGAGAAGCGGAAGAAATCGCTGGCCGCCCCGCGGCCCGAAGACTCTCGAAGGATTTCGCTGATCGCCAGGCCGCCCCGTCGCCTGAGCCAGCCGCCCCGCGGCCTGTCCAGAAACACCGAATCAGTTATTCACTTTAATTAGGGTTTTTAGTATTACTTTTGGCCGACCCTTTGTAGGCCTTTAAAAAGACTTTTCTAGGTTATTCTATTTTTCACCTTATGCACTATAGAGAATTATTGGGAGAACGCTTGAGCATGAGCAACTAAACTCTCGAAGGTTTCGCCTACAGTTTGGATCTTGATTGTTGAATTGTGAGTTTCTTAATCTAGTTCTTATTCCTATTTGAATGTTTTGACTTCTTTGCGCTTAATTCCTTGAATGTGTTTTATTCTCTCTGGCCTGATCAACTAGTTAGAGTAGATTCATTCAATTGCTAGGGTTTTGTAGATTCCTCATAGCGAACCTTAACCCAAGTAGCAATCATATCCCTTTAGGACTCGTAGGACTAATTGGATGTGTAGGAAGTTGAATATATGTTAAATATCGACTTGTAGCTTGATATTGCATATACCTTGGTTAATTCATAGTCTTAATGCTATCTCTAGGTTAAATCTTAACCGTGTTAGGGTTATTTAGAGATAAGGATTGCTAGGACTCGTAGGACTAGTAATTTACCTAAGATCTTGACAAGGACATTGATAGGAAAAGAAAAGAACTAGAGGCTGAAACAAGGATCAAATTCATCAATTAAAGTGACAAATTGTAGGTGAACCTAATTCTCTCCATTGCATCTTACAACCCACTTCAGTTTGTTTGTTTCTTTCCGCTTTGACAAAAGGCGGATATTTCCATCACCAAATTCTCTTTTTCTGTTAATTGCGATTAAATTGATACTTGAAGTTAGTAGATTTCCCTGTGGATCGACCTCTTTCTTACCAACTATACTAGTTGTGAGTTTGAGTATTCTTTGGCAGGAACAACGACAGGTTTTCCTCTTGTCACAAAACTTGCAGGAAATCATGAATTTTACGTTGTTCGGGGAAGAATTTGGGAATCAACATCACGATGCCGAAGAGGCTAACCTCCTCAACCTCAACGTACCTCCCAATGAGGTGGCTCAACATGATATTAATGAGGGAGTTCCCCAACAATCTCCTTGGGACACCGCTCGTCTACCCTCGTTCGCACCCTATGGAATGTGGGGTGGTTACCCCCCATACCAAGTCTTCGCAGGGAACTATCCGCAGAACACATATTTGAACCACCAGGCGGGCGGAGTACGAATCCAGCACGACCCTCGTGGCTACTACCAACAACAGGGTCCTATACCTGTGAAGGTCAACCATTTCCCTAACCCTAATGGTGACCCTCTCAACGACGGCCTAGATTTTATCCAAAAATCTTCTATTTATTAACAAAGAAGCAAGTATAGTACTGTCACATCGCAAGTAAATAATTCATATCCATCTAAAAACAGTTTATCAGAAGGAAAAGCATGCCAAGAAAGTGGCAGAATCACATAGTGCACCTCTGCAGCACGAAACCCCAGTGTCAGGCCAGCAATGGTCACATTTGGGACAGAAAGAGATAAGGTAGGGAGAACTAAACCAAATATTTAAAACATTAAATAAAGAAATGATTACTTAAATCTTTGCGATTAAACATACACGGACCGAATGAATAAAGTTCACAAAAGCATAACGAAAGACAAAACATCTCATATTACCACCATTACAATTCAATAATACCCTACTCATCCTCATCCTTAAGAGCAAGAACTTTAAAGCGATGCCCTCCCATGTATTGAAAAATACCATCGATGCTCCAACCTCGACGTCATTATTAGTCGCAACTCTATTCCAACCTTTAGACAGCCACTAACGATTCAAACCATCTTTAGAAACCTCAACACGAAAGTTTTCACCAGCCGCAGAGACTAAACATACATGGTCAGACACAACATGACCATACATCCTCTCAAAAGCATCAGGAAGAGGCTGCAGAACAAAAAAAACATTACTTCATAAACAATTCAAGCTCAAAGATAGATAATAACAAATGTATAAAACTTACAAGGCGATGCATCCTCCCCTCTACATCAACACAACGGATAAAATCTCGCATCACAAGGTTAGGAAACGCCATCTTCTACCAGAATAATTATAGTTAGATAAAATAAATAAATGGCTGCAAATGTTGCAAACACCACACCTTTTTATATCCAAAAGAAGACTGTACATGCTTTGAAAATTTAGTAAAAGCATTTATTACGCATATCGGAACCAGACAGAGAATCTGAAAAGTAAAAATCCACAAAATACTCTACATGTGTTACACATGGCAGCAGTCATCTCAAAACCTGACCAGATGCATAGATATTTCAAATCCAGAAATAGTCATTTATTACAAAATTTCACTTACAAATCAATACCACAATAAGAGGATTTTCTTCTCTACAACACAAAGGGTTCAACCTTTTCTCTTATCAGAAATCTTTCCAAAAAGAATCATGGCAACGGATACTAGCGATCAAAATCCAAACAATCCCTTCGTTTTTTATATCTATTTAGTAGGGAGCGAACAAAACATACGCATGATGTTGCCCTACGAGTTCGCACAACATTTCCAACCTGATGTCCCCGATCAAATCTTATTGTCCACTCGCGTCGTCAAAGATTTCCCTGTCCACATTGTAGGGGGCAGTTACGGATCTCACTGGGTAGCACGCGGATGGAGGGACTTTGTTGAAACACACGGACTCGAGTTGGAAACATCAATAAAGTTCACCCACCTAGGGGAAACAAGGTTTCAAGTCCATTTTTTTGACAAGGAAGGTTACTACATCGACGACGAACCCTACAATGGCGATTACAACGGTCCAAGATCAAATGGTTTCCATTAGATCCCAAAAAACGGTGTGGTAAGCAATGTTCTAAATGTATTTCCTTTCTTTTTCAATGAAACTCAAATCATCAATAAAAACCCGTTTTCCCAGGATTTATACTATTGTTACTCTATTTAAATTTTTTTTATCACTGAAATCCTACGTCCAAATAATGATGGATACAGACATTTCTATTTCGCGATCCATTCGCTGGAGATTACTTGATTATTAAATTAATCTCCTTAACGTCCAAAAAATGATGGAGATAGACTCTTTTATTTCGCGATCCATTCGCTAAAGATTACTTGATTATTAAATTAATCTCCTTAACTTCCAAAAAATGATGGAGATAGACTCTTCTATTTCGCGATCCATTCGCTGGAGATTACTTGATTATTAAATTAATCTCCTTAATGTTAAAAAAATGATGGAGATAGATTTTTCTATTTCGCGATCCATTCGCTGGAGATTACTTGATTATTAAATTAATCTCCTTAACGTCCAAAAAATGATGAAGATAGACATATCTATTTCGCGATCCATTCGCTGGAGATTACTTGAATATTAAATTAATCTCCTTGACATCCAAAGACGCGTAAGATAGACGTTCATATATCACGACCAATTATCTAATGGATTGTTTAAATCTTTAATTCAATCTCTACAGCGCCCAATAAACGCTGGAGATGGATATACTAATATTATAAACAATTAGTTCGAGATTGCTTTACATTCAATTGAATCTCCTCAAACATCCATAAACAATAGGGAACAACGTCCCTCTATCACTAATATCACACCTAAGTCATTGGAGATTGCTAGGTAAGCATCTCTATCATGAGCAGACATGTTACTCAGTTTCTCCTACATCAAAGGATATTAGAATTTATTAAGAATATATCCCATCCGCGATCAGTAAATTAAAGATTTTTTCACACAAAAACCAATAACTACAGAACTACAATTCTGTTCAAACACTCTTAGCGACAAACTCCAGCAACATATTGGTTTATTTATCATACACCAAACTAAAATATCCAACAACAGATAAACGATATAACCGCAAAAAAGTTACAACATCGACAATTTCAAACCCAAACTGTGAAATCTACATTACCATTTTGATCGGGACCGTGATTCACAGCAACAACATCAAAACAAGAGTTTCCTGCATACTCAAAAAACAAGCGTGTCCCAATTCGAAACTCATTCGAAACGACAAACGTGGGCCACCCAGTGGTAAACCAATAGTTATTGGGCCCTAACAGTTCCACCCTCACCACAAATTCCTCTTCGGCACGCGTCCACAAATGCACTAAACCAAGTGCATCATATCCATAATCGCGATAAATAGAGGGTAGAGGCTGCAACAAAAAACAAATACATCACAAACGCTCTACTTATCAAGGAATAAAATTGCATGATATAGCTTACCAGCCTGTATAAATGCCCCTCGACAGCAATATCTCGAGAAAAACCTCTAACGTGAGGAAATACTACACCTGGAATATTAACTGTTGTCGCAGCCATCATTTCCCGCCAAAAATACAAACAAGAAACCTTTAATCTTCTTACTTGTTTATATCAATCTATACAAAGGAAAAAACAAAGTACACCGCAGGTCTACCACGAGGTCAACATATATCAAAAAACACAACAAACAATGTCCGATAAGTATTAACCTCTCACCAAGCGGTGAGGAATATTACAAGCACACCTCATACATCGATCTACGCGAGTAACATATTTATAACACGCACCACCCTGCTTCATGGTAGTTCAGATGACTCCACAAAAACAACATCCATATCCACAATGTTCAAAACTAGTATAAAATGAAAACATGAAGCAAGGTACAATCAAAATCAATCGGAACACAATGCCAAGCTTTGCCATGGCTTCAGGAGAACTTTCTCCACCACAAACCCCACCACCGATCTTTGTAATGAACATGATGTTTTTTCCAAATCCCAAATTCAGCAAGACAATCCTTAGGGAAAGTCAATTACATTGACTTCCCCTACCATACATCTTTGTAAAATTCGGGGAAGAAGTTTTGCACCAAATCTTTCTATGCTCTCCTTCAAACCAAGAGTTTCTAGTGCTAGTTGAGAAAGATGAAGAGGATTGGTTCTCTCTCTAGGAAGGATGGAGATCATTCGCGAATATTAACAACCTCATAATAGGGAGCCACCTTACATTCGAATACCAAGGAGAATCCCACTTCGATGTAGCAATAGAGCAATCAGGCCCGGAAGAAAACGGAGATGTTTTGCCCGACTACCTATGCTACGAATAAGTATAACTACGAAAGATAAAAATCCATATCTAATATATTTCGTCATTAAAAATTTTTTTATCTTTACTTATCATCCGCATAATATATAATAAATCCGCGAACCCTACTTTTTATCATCTCACAATTCATTTCATAAAACGATCAATGACAGGAGATAGGTAAGGGTATCACGAATTCAAGCATCCAGCAAAATAAACTATTTAAGGAAAACAATCGAAAGACAAGCAAAAATATGTTGCATATTAAACATAAAATATTCACACCACAACAAGACATCGCTTGTCATGGCCATAATGTCTAAAGCATCCAAAATAAGCGCATACACAGACCATGGCAGAGCACGAGGCTCTCACCACCGGTAAAAATGTTCGCAAATTCCCAAACACAAAAACTTCACAAAATGTTCATAAAGCGGGGAGAGGCGGTCAATTAAGCATCCGTACAAGGGTTGTCATCACGAGCTGGCTCAGGGGTCTTCTCACCAACATAGGGAAGATCGAGGGCAGCGGCGTTGTCGACTGAAACATCAAGGGAGGGAGGTTGTACATGTTTAGGGTCTTTAAGTTTCATATCCTCATTTTCATAACTAGGAGGAGAGACCCTTACATCGTCACCAAGGTGAGTGAAGCGATTGACACCTTGGACAATCCCACCTTCAACCCCTCCATGAACGCGTCAGAAACCCTGTCATAAAGAACATCCTGCCCATCCGTCTCAAGGTAATGATTTAACCACTCTCGACCAGCATCCCCCAGAAAGTCAGATAGCCACCCCTGGCCGTCGTCACTAAGCATGAATTTATGAAGTGACTTCCTGGAAAGAACAGCATCTTCCCCAGAAGTAAAGCGCTCCAATTGACTATTCGCACCTGTAAGCTCTTTGCGAACTCTTTCCAACTCACGCTCAACATCCACAAGTTGACCCTTCAAGCACAAGGCCTCTGATTCATGTTTAGCCCCTACTTCTTGGGCCTTTGCAAGTTCAACGCGTGACAGGTCCAGCTCTCTCCTCGCCGTGTCTGCGTCCTTCTGGGATTTCGTCAAAGCTTCCTTAAGACTCTCGATAGTTACTTCCTGAAGCTCCGCGTCCTTCAACTTTTCCACTTTCGCCTTCAAGGTAGTAACTATCCCTCTTAACTCCCTCACTTTGTCATTATATTGTCTCAAACGTCCGGTCATTTCAGACCATTGCAAATTATCCTACAACAACGCACAAAGGATAACAAAACATATATAAAACAAGAAGAGAAAGAAAGAGAGAGAATTTAGATCACGAACGAAATTACCCAGCCCCTGCTCTTTTGGCCTTGCTCCACTAATTCTTCATCCGTCAGATGATGAAGGTAATCTCGTTCAGCTGGACAGCTCTTTTTAGGGATCTCCAGTTTATGAAAATCAATACGGCTGAATCCAGGCAGACGGTAAGCTGTCATGGAAATCCCCGCCTGGGTAATTGGCTCAGAGCTTAAGAGCATAGTGGCCCCTGTCCCCTCCCTTAGTCGTTTCTGCCCGCGATTAGCCAGCGGCTGCTCATCCGACGATATGCTTTCCCGATCATCAACTGGTTCCTTCCCTTTAGAACTTTTGTTTACAGGAGGAGATCTGTAGGGAATGTTTTGACGACCGTCACCCGATCGCGGGGCAATGGCAATGGCAGGTCTGGATCCCCCTCGGACGGCACTTTTCTTCTTCGCGAGAGCAGCAATCTTCTATTTATCAACTAACATGTCTGCAGAAAAAAGTTTGAAACAAGTCAAGATAAAAGAAAATCACGATTAAAAATCCAAGAGACTTGAGAAAACCTCTTGGACACCGACCCGGTCGATGTGGGAGACTAAGTCCGGCCATCTCTAAACGAATTGGGGTCACAACTGTTCTATAACCTCGTACCGATACAATCCCTTCCCCAAACGCGGCTCTCCATCTCTCCGCCTCAGCATGCTTGACTTTAGGCGCGATGTACTTGCCAGGCTTAATCACAAAATTCAGAATAGTCTTT
The DNA here is from genome assembly GCA_963922045.1 of Persicaria maculosa. Taxonomy (NCBI): domain Eukaryota; kingdom Viridiplantae; phylum Streptophyta; class Magnoliopsida; order Caryophyllales; family Polygonaceae; genus Persicaria; species Persicaria maculosa. The sequence continues at coordinate 23,922,486 of OY998271.1, forward strand.
GAGGGATCGTGAATAAGGAACCATTTCCTTCTCCATCCCGGACTGCTGGACAACCTCTTAACAATCTTTCCAGCCAAAGAAGCGGATACCAATCCCTCACTATGTCTTAAAGAAAGAACAAAGAAAAGATGATCTAATGATGGCGTTTGATTAAGAGTGGCACAACGCATGATGTATACCGCCAAGTACATCCATACATTAAAAGCAAGTTGGGCTGGACATTGGTTTATGTGTGCCAAAAAATTTGAGTATAATGGGGGAAGAGGAAGGAGAAATCCTTGAGGCAAACTGCCCAAATGAACAACAACATGGTCTTTGTATTCATTCAAACATCCCCCATTCGCGGTAACCAGACCTAGCTCTATCCCAGTCGGCCATGGGTAAAACCTCGCCACCTCCTGCAAATGCTTGGTGTTTAACATCGACTCCTCACCCAATGTCTTGACTACGGTAGGAGCTACGTGTTCCAAAAAGATTGCTGGAGATGGAGGAGATGCCGCAAAAGTATGACTTTCACAAAAGCTGCAGTCATCCACCTCTGACCGATTGTAAGGAGGTAAGGCAAAGTCACCCGGGACCACTCGAACCGATCTTTTGGCCTCTTTAGGTACGCGAGATGATTCGCCTTTTCCCAATTCGTTTATCGACTCTAAGGTATGACAATACTCAGGGTTATCCTTCTTCAAAGGACATTTTATGATCCCTGCCATCTTCCGTTTCTTCGCGATTAAACCGACTTTAGGTTTCACTTTCTCTTTTTTCCCATCGCGAGGTCTTTTACTCGGTAGAAGAGGAGTTGGACTTACTGAGGAATCCGAGTCCGCATTGACCCGGGATCTGGTTCGCGAAGAACTAACCTCTTCATACACATAGCTCACGCTACGATTCTGGCTATCACTCGCTTGTGACATTTTTATTCTAAAAACAAGAAGAAAATCCCCTGGAAAAACGCAGCAAGAAGAAAAATCAGCAAGGGGAAACTACATTTTCAACATCGCGATGAAGCAAAAATTGGCGCCAAAAAGCCCTCTTGTGGGCCCAAGTTGGCATCTCATGCGCCTCCCGAAGGGGCGTTGAAAAGACATCTTCCCCCCGCCGGATGACGGTTAAGAGACGCCTTTTCGTCTCCTCCATAAAGATTTCTCGATTTTCGAGAAATCACCTTTGAAGAAGGCAACAAGAGTAGACGAAAAGGTTTCTTCCGCCCAAGTCATCGGAGGTTTTTTCAGAAAATCCAAATAAACCGCCGTAGGTTTTCCAGAAAAAACCCAAAAAGCCACACTACCCCGACCCAACGCCGCCCCAAGGTTACTAAATTTCTCTTACCCCCCCCCCCCCCATGAGAAATAGTCTTCACTGGGAAAATAAAAGAGAAGGTAAGGGATGAAATGGTGGAGCAGCGGAGGAGGCGGGGAAGGAGACGCCGGAACACACCTCGTTCCCCACCCCTTAACCACCAAAAATTTCACCTAGAGAGGGTAATTTCACCACTAGTTTTGGTGTCTCCGACTGCCCTAAAAAACCCCAAAAGGGAAAAACACAAACCCAGAAATTGAAGAGATCAGAAGAAAGACCGGGAATGACTTACTTGAGAAATAAGGATGAAACACGCCGGTAAACGCTTGGAGAACTGAAAAATAAACCGCCACCAAAGCTCCAATCTCACCTCTGAAAAACACAGAAAACCCTTGGACTCTCTCTCTCCTCTTTGTGTTTTCAGAAATGCGGTATAAGAAGATGGTAAGTCAAAAACCTCACTTATAGGTCTCTGTGGGACCATTCCGCCCAATGGGCCGAAAACGCACTTTAGGCCCAACCAAAGCCCACCCAAATAAACTGATCTTTTAATAAGAATCATCGTATTTATCGAAACCTAATTGCAAATGATGTATCACTCGCGACCAGGTTACGAGGAGATATGACGATGCCATAGAAAATAGACCAATCAAATAACACAAATATAGCGTCACAAGTAGGTCACCCCAACGCAAGAAGACATCTGGCCCCACTATAGGATCCATCGCGTCTAAGGTACTCATTCGTTTTCTCAACCAAACTCTCCTCGCGACCTAAATATTAACTATGACCGCGTAACAACCAAGAAGGGTCCCTTAAATACCTCATGGGTCTCCAGAACCCTAAGCAAGCAACTCACTAGTTCTAGCACCTCGCCTCTAAACAACGCCACGTGTATTACCTACACTCCTAAGCACGAGGGCATGCCTTACACGTGTCCTAGATAGAACCACAAGGTCACCAGCCAGCTGCTCGCTTAGCCTTCCTATAAATACCCCCTTCCAAACACAAATGAGGGGATCCGATTTGAAAGATAAGAAATGAGAGCTCTAATAAACCCCTGGATCTAAAACCCCCGGAGTTGAGTTCTTAAGATCTGTGATCGGAGAAGAACGTTATTGGAATAAGAATATCGTCTGACTTCCATCCAAGTTCGCGATAGAATAACTCAAATCCTCGCGAGCCGAATACAACACCCCATCGCTTGAATCAATAAACATATAATCTATTCATAAACCTTCTCGATCAAGGCTTGCAGGTATTTCTAGGTCATTCTGTCGTCATAATAAGGTAATAAGTAGAGATGAAATTCCATGAACGCTTCAGCGCCCTTGGCTAGTTGCTCGATGATCGCAGAGTGTACGGAGCACAGTCCCCCCTAGATGAAGAATTGTAATTGCATACAATTAAACGAAACATCATGCATAATTTTTCCAGTTTGAGGAAAAGGTGGGAGGTGATTACGATTGCTTATTTTGGGGTACTCCCGGAACATGGGTAAACTCGAACGACTTCGGTAGCTTCTCCGTAGTACGGAAAATTATTCTCAATCATTACAATGTCCCCTAGCATGCTGTCCTTCAACATTTTCCAATCAGTCGCAGCTAGGCCATCGTCCATTCCTTTCAGCAAGCCCATCTTCAAGAAGTGGTTCGACCTCTCTCTAAAATACTTTGCCGGAAGAAGGACTAGTGTCGGCTGCACAAATTTCACACGACATGACACGATTGACATCACCAAGAAAAAAAAATGCTCGTAATCTATCCGAGAAGTGATAAGAGGTCATACCTTCTTGCTCGACGGTGTCGCGACCTTTTTTCCTTTCGAATTTGTAATTGTCTCCTTAATCTGTCATATATGTGTTCAGATAATACCCATTTTAGCAATAATCCTTGCCAGTATATACATATGTCTATCCAGTCAAAATAATGTTTCTGCCAAAACATATAACATTAAACAAATGACAATACTACACAAATTCCACGAATCAATGGGTGGAAGATGATTGTTTTAAGAAATCACATGGTCTCAGGATCTTTGTTTTTTTTTATTCAAAAAAAGATAAGGCCTACTCATATTAATTGTTTTCAGCAAACAACCTAGTCAATGTACAAAAACCATCAACTACTCAAGAGTCAAATATTTTATGATAACATTTCTTTTTCTTAAAGGTCTAATCTTCCTATTTTCATGTAGAAAATAATCCCAGAAATGAACAATAAACTTCATTAGAGAAGTTTGTTATTACAACCAAATGGAGGGCTAAGGTTATCATGTCATAGAAGATTACTTTTGCGATGGTAGGAACTATGGAAATTTCATTTAGACATTTTCATTTTTGTTCAAATAATGAACTATCTTTCTTCTAGTAAAAGTTGATCAGAAAATAAGCATTTTTTACTTTACCCAAAAAGCTTTTCAACATGCCTATAACAATATACAAGAGTAAAGAAACTCAAAGAACTTCATGGCATAAGAATCATAGATATGAAGTAATAAGATCGTTACATTAATTTAACAACTGAAAAACATTATCCAGGATACCTAAATAACTTGGAACGCTAGCAAGTCACATGCTCAAAGACCAGTCCAATTGAACAAATTTATCAATGAATAGCAAAACATGTTCCATTCATAAATAAGAGTAAAAAATGAGCTAGAGCACAATAGAGGATGCCAGCCCAAGTCGTATGTGTTGTCCCCTACTTCCCCAAATACAGGAAATTATTCGACGTGCCAATATACAGGTATTTACCTTCTTGCTCGACGGCTTACCAACGTTTTTCCCTTTTACAGTACACATCTCTACAGGGGGATTTAATCTGTGATCCAAGTGTACAAGTTAGTGCCAATATAGGAAAAATCCTTGCCAGTATAGTCATAATTCTTGCCAGTAAAAATAATATCTCTGCCACTACAGAAAACATTAAACAGATCAAACAACTACAAAAATGACACAGCTACACATGGTCATATGCTCAACTAAAAGAGATGCTATTCAGACAGATGCTCATATGGTCAAATGCTCAACTGAAACGAATCAAGAATGCAACAAATGACACAACTACACAATAGTCTCAAAACTCACAAACTTATGCAATACACATATCAGAGACTTATGTATGAGATACATTCGAATCCTTAAAATTCCTTCACCCTCTATTTAAAAAAAACGATCTAGATAAGGTTTGACACAAATTTTCTGTACATCAGATTTAGGATTGAATCCAACACTAAAAGATGAGGGTTTACTAACTTGGTTTCACACCAATTTTCTCACCATCGACCTCCATTCGCCTCCGCTTATCTCTCTTTCGTCGGATTCCTCCTCTCTCGACGCCTCTTCTTTCTTCCTTTGTCCCGATTTCCAAACTCATGCGCACCCATTTTGTATACCATTCTCATTCCCCTTTACCACATCAAACATCATTCGAAACCCATCTCTCCCCTACTTCCCCAATTCGAAGCCAACACAGAAATTTCTAAACCTAGCCATTCAACCGTTTCCCTAATCCAGACGAACGACTCCGCTAGCCCTTGACAAGCTAGTTTTTGAAATCCAATTTTCATTCTTTCATGGGGGTTTTCATTTCGTTTCTACCCTATTTGGACCTTCAATTTCATCCTTAACTAAGCATCAATGGCGAATCCCCACCCCTATCCCCAAACCGTCCACTACCATAAGGTTAGGGTTTGTACATTCAAATATTTTGAACCCCATTCACCTCATTCTCCCCAAGGATCCCAACTCGAAATTCCATAAATTGAAGCCCCAAAATGTCAATAAAGGAGGTAGAATAGAGATAGAGAATGAGAGCTAATCTCTCTTCAACGGCGGTTCGTCCCATAAGTTGTCTCCCCTATCTTCAATGGCAGTTTGTCCCTGAGGGTTTCTCTTCTCTCTCTCAGTTCTGAGTTCCCTTGTCGCAACCGAGTGCATCTTCGATGGCGCTATTTCTCCTCTTTCTCCTCCCTTGAAGTTATATCAATGGCGGTCGGGTGCTCTCTCTATGAAGAACAGGTGCCTTTTAAAGTTCCAGTTAACTTGTAATAGGAGTTGAAACTAACCGGTTAGTTTTGCAAAAAATTGGGCCTTTTTGTCATTTTTGCAATTTGGGCCAGGGAGGTCTATTTTTGCAAGCTGCCCAAAAAATTTGGTATATTGGCTGCCATATTCTGTATATATTATCAAATTAAAGATTCAAAATACTCGACACACTAGTGTCGGATAAATTGAGAGGTCAAAATAAACGGTGGACGGGCTAACCGTCATGATACACGCAAACAAAAACATAGAAACCCAAGTCCTAATCAAACAAAGCAACGAAATACAGACAATTGAGGAAGTTGAGGGTTATTTTTCCAAGGCCTTTGAATTTGGGGATAAATATTCTCATTACTCTTCCACAAATTTAACTTTAAAAACCCATTTTTGTAAATCGGTAAGATCATAATTGTCACTCACTAATTGCTCCACAAAATTACAAGAAAACGAAGAATTGATGTGACCAATTTTGTGGGATTATGTTTTCACGTGTAAGTAGTCTCCTCCGTCATCTTTGTTAATACATTGAATATGTAACGGCCCAAATATAAATATTTGGGTTACATTTTGAAGGTTGGATACCTTCGTTCGGATCCTGCAATCAAGGTACAGGTCGAGGTTTCAAAACCTCAAATGAGAACGCTTTAAAGTGGGGGATTACAAACTACAAAATACGCGCGGGCCGTTGGGTACCCAGAACCTATCCTAGCTGACTAAGTCGCTCAAAATCCTTTGAAATTCAAGCATGCTAAAACAGAAATCAACGTACAACTTGCCACGGTAGAGCCGGGTCAAAACCAAAACACGAGAAATACGAATATTGAAAACGTCTAAGTTTATAAGTTTATAAGTCGGTCTCTCGGTTCAAAAATCGGCAAAAAGGGGAAACCGCTCCATATAGACATCGAGCAATTAGAATCTGCAGAAAATACATTTAAAAGAAGAACGGGGAAAGGAATCAAATCGAGCCACGCTTGCAGGACCTGAAGTCCTCGCTAAGGCCACATAGTATATGCTATACCTAATAAAGATGCTCTAATGCAGTACGAGAATCAACACACAAAGCATGCTAACAGTTTATATAGAAATGCAATAAAGCGGCCCACATAGAATGCCAAGTGGCATGTCCCGACTCTCACTCGTGGGACCCTCACCTCAATCGGGGCGAGGCATATGTAACACAACGTCCGTACCTAGTGACGATGCCCTGAATTTAGGGCTAACTATTTAACACAGTGATTCGACTGAAAGGAGATTACACGATCTTATTAGGATAAATTAATAGGGGGAATTATATATATATATATATATATATATATAGGGTGTGGTTCGGGTGTACACACCCCTTAAAGTGTACCTTGTTCACAAATATTATTCGGTGAAATGTGAAACATTATTCGGTTAAATTTGAAGCATTATTCGATGAAATGTGAAACATTCTACCGAATACTGTTATGTTACAAATTATTCAGTGGAATTGGAACGTTTTCATCTGAATTGAAAGGAAAAAGAAAACATAACAGTATTCGGTATATTGTTTCACATTTCACCGAATAATGCTTCAAATTTCACTGAATAATGTTTCACATTTCACCGAATAATATTTGTGAACAAAGTACATTTTAAGGACTGTGTACAAATGATCCATACACTATATATATATATATATATATATATATCGGCAGTCAAATAAATATATATACACATATGTATTGTTATATACAAATGATGTCGGCAATACATTACAAATATTTACATATGTGTTTTTTCCTTGTCATGCTAACCCACGAGGTAAGAGACCACGAGGGCAGCAAGGCTACAGCAAAGCCGCAATATATATGTATACATATCATCACACACACAAAAAAGAAGAGCTGGCAGAAGAAGCCACTCTCCTCTAGGCTTAAGTAAAGCCACGAGGGAATGGACAGCACATGCTAGCTTACATCACATTGCCTATTGTTAGATCACGAGACTGATCATAGAATCCTCCTTGAGGGTTTCCATTCATTGATAATCATATATATAGGTTACAAAGGTATTGGGCTTTTGGGCCCACTATAATATATGCCTATGTAATCTATCAAACCCCCGCAGTCGAAACTGGAGGGGGCCGTACAGTGAGACTGGAGCGAAAATCAATGAATAACTATCTAGGTAAACCCTTGGTGAATATATCAGCGTACTGATAGGAGGACGGGACATGTAAAACACGAACATGTCCAATGGCAACCTTGTCCCTGACGAAGTGGAGATCAAGCTCAATGTGCTTCGTGCGTTGATGCTGGACTGGGTTGCTAGCTAGATAGACGGCGGAGACGTTGTCAGTGTAGACCAGAGTGGCCTTCTGAAGAGGGCAACGAAGCTCAAGCAGGAGATTGCGGAGCCAAGAGCACTCGGAGACAACGTTGGCAACACCTTTGTATTCTGCCTCAGCGCTGGAGCGAGACACGACAGACTGACGCTTTGCTGACCATGACACAAGTGTGTCGTTGAGGAAGACACAGTAACCAGACGTGGAGCGACGTATGTCAGGACAACCACCCCAATCCACATCAGTGTAAGCAACAAGGTCAAGCTTAGCGGAAGGAGTGATCGTGGTGCCTAGCTCGAGGGTGCCGCTGATGTACCGAATGATCCGCTTCAAGGCCTGAAGGTGTGGTTCCCTAGGTGCATACATAAACAAACAGATCTGCTGAACAGCGTAACTGATATCAGGCCTGGTGAAGGTGAGATACTGAAGTGCACCAGCCAGGCTCCTGTATAATGTCGGATCATCAACCAAAGGACCAGAATGAGCACTGAGCATGGTGGATGTATCGACAGGGGTGGCTACTTACTCTGCGAAAGAAACAGACCAGATGCATGACGCTGAACAGCAACTCCCAAGAAGTAGGATAAATGACCCAGATCAGACATGGCGAATTCGGCACTCAACTGCGAAATAATCGACGTCCGAAGAGCATCAGAAGAGGCGGTGATAATGATGTCATCGACATAAAGTAAGAGAAAAGTCGTGTCTGATCCTCTGCGATAAATGAACAGAGACGAATCTGAGCGGCTGCCAATGAAGCCTAGGCGTAGCAGATGAGAAGCAAAGCGCTGGAACCAAGCTCTCGGAGCCTGTTTCAGCCCATACAGAGATCGCTTCAGGAGACAGACGTGCTTAGGACGGTTAGTATCAGCAAACCCCGATGGCTGAAACATGTAGACTGTCTCATTCAGATGACCATGAAGAAAGGCATTCTTGACATCCAACTGATGAATGGCCCAGTTGCGTGACAAAGCTAAACTCAACACCACTCGGATAGTGGCAGGCTTGACGACGGGGCTGAATGTCTCATCACAGTCAATACCTACCTGCTGAGAACGACCGTTGACCACAAGACGGGCTTTGTAGCGCTCCAATGTCCCGTCGGAGCGGAACTTGTGATGGAAGAGCCACATACATCGGACGACATTCGCATCAGGAGGGCGAGGAACCAAAACCCAAGTACCATTCTTTGTAAGGGCCCTGTATTCGTCGAGCATAGCCGCCTGCCAATTCGGATCTAGGAGGGCTATTTTGTGGGAGGTGGGGATAGGGGAGATGGAGGGAGGAGCGGCGGCGGGCGCAGCACTAGGCTGCGGCCGCGGCAGCGGGGTATGCTGCGGGTGTGGGAGGGGGCATTGCTGCGGCTGCAGCATCTTGTTGCGGCCGCGGCATCTGGCGGCGGGGGGGCTGTGGGTGTGGATGCGAGGCGGGGCTATGTGTGGTGGTCATGGAGACGATCTGACGGGGTCGGAAGACATCGGAGACGCTGCGGGTGTGTGGTCTGGTGGTAGGGGGTGGTGGAGTGGGAGGAGGGGGAGAGACGGGAGCACCGGGAGAGCTCTAGGGAATAAGAAAATGTGGGAATGAGGACTCTGAATCAGAATGAGACACAGGAGGGGTAGGAGAAGCAAAGGGGAAGCGAGACTCATCGAAGGTGACATGCCGAGACACAATGAGCTTATGGGTCTTGATATCGAGGCAGAGGTAACCGCGATGATCAGACGGATAGCCAAGAAAGACACAAGGAGTGGAGCGCGGGTGAAGCTTGTGCGGGGCGGTGGATGACTGATTGGGGAAGCACAGGCACCCAAAGGTACGAAGGTGATCATACCTAGGCAATGTGCAATAGAGGGCCTGTCCTGGCGAGCGATGGTGGAGGGTGGTAGATGGGAGAATGTTTAGGAGGTAGCAAGTGGTGGCTAAGGCGTGAGGCCAATAGGGAAGGGGAATGGATGCGTGGAAGAGGAGAGAGCGCATAATGTCACTATGAATGATATCAAAGGGAGCAAGGGTAGAGGTCCAAATGTCACTATGAATGATATCAAAGGGAGCAAGGGTAGAGGTCAAAGACCGTTGGAACGGTAGTCTGGCATGTTTGCCTAGTTGGCAGGAAGAGCATAAACCAGAGCGTAGGTCTTTAGTACAGGTGACAAGACTTTGAGAATGGAGGACATCTAGAACGGCAGGACTGGGATGACCCAGGCGTGCATGCCAGAGGCTGGACGACGATACCGAGAGGGCGACCGGACACGACTGACTGGACACAGGAGGTGGTGTGACAGGGTAGAGCTCCCCGGTGTTGTTACATCTCATGCGAGTAACCCCCGTAGTAAGATCGTTCACAGAGAAACCAAAGGGATCAAACGTAAGGGAAACGTTATTGTCAGTAGTGAACCGACGGACAGAGATAAGGTTTTTGACAATCTTTGGGGCAATGAGGACATTGTTAAGGTGTAGTGGGTGGGTTGGGGTTTGTAATTTGGCGTGGCCAATTCCTGAAGTAGCAAGACGACCACCATTGCCGACGATAATAGAGTGTGCAGGACCCTTAAAGGAAATAGATGAGAGGTGACCTGAGGAGTTCGTCATGTGGGAGGTGGCACCAGTGTCCATATACCAAGACGAGTCGGGAGATGTCGGCTGCATAGAGGAGAAGGCGTGATGCGTAGCAGGAGCAGGCAGAACATAGGCGGCGTCATAACTGCAGGATGGGATGACGGAATCAGGGAGGAGCGGCGGCGGGCGCAGCACTAGGCTGCGGCCGCGGCAAGGGGGCGGGCGGCCGCGGCATGGGCGCAGCGGCCGCGGCAGGTGCCGCGGCAGCGAGGTGGGGCGAGAGTGGGGGGTGGGCTGCGGGAGGCGGCATCGTCTCCAATATCAAAAGTGAGGGAGAGAGGGGGGGCGCCGCTAGGGTTGCCGAGGTGGGGGAGAGGGGGGGCGCCGCTAGGGGGTGGCGGCGGTGGGGATGGGTAGGGATTAGGGTTTTGCGGCTAGGGTTTGTGTTTGTTTTTTTTTTGTGGAAAAAGATTAGGGTTGAGGGATCTTAGGCTGTGATACCATGTTAGATCACGAGACTGATCATAGAATCCTCCTTGAGGGTTTACATTCATTGATAATCACATATATAGGTTACAAAGGTATTGGGCTTTTGGGCCCACTATAATATATGCCTGTGTAATCTATCACCTATAAATGCAAGACCCAAACAACACAAGGGAGGGTCGGTTCTTGAGGTATTGGAATGGGTTTCGACCCTTTCGACTAACCCTTCGGTCTTTTCTGAAGCAGATATATATATAGGATAGATCTTATGTAAGCAAGTGTTACTACGTAATTTGTGAGCAAATCTAGAGCGTCGGATTAAGAAGATCAAACGGATGAGATTAAAAGTAACTTGTGAACAGTAACATTATTCGTAGGTACGAAGTGATTATTCGTATGTACATACATATGAATAATCTTTTGTTACTTACAAATAATTACATTTGTTCATACATACGAATAATTACATTATTATACACGAATAATCGCTTGGTACCTGCGAATAATTTCTCTGCTCACAAATTACACCGTAAGGGTTGCTTACACGGGATTCAACCTCTATATAGATATATATATATATATATATATATATATATATATATATATATATATCAAGCAAAATCAGTTCGTTTAGAACTACGTCATGACTTGATGCACTTTACAAGCTACGTACGAAATCCAGTATCAAATCTAATATATATCGGATTCAGTCGCCCGCCAAAACAATTTAAATTGGCTTCTTAAATAATTACGAGTGATTTGATCCAGTTCAAACGGGTACGTAGTGATATGTTTGGAATCCCCGATCCTTTGCCTGTGGGCTCGGAATCAAGAACACCAACTTGATGACCCGATCTTGCAATTATCCTTGCTATTCTCGATGTTTACAATCAATTACAATAAAGGTTTTGAACTATTGTGAAAGGAAAGAAAAGCAAGTAAATAAAACTAAGTAAAAGACAACAAAGGAAACAGCGACGGAATCTGGAGGTGTGCAGCGACGACCACAGTGGCGGCGACGGATGCTGCGCCCGCAGCAGATATTGCAGCGGCCGCCGCAGCTACGGTTGCTGGCTTTTGAATTAGCGACGGATTCCCTGTTTCTGCGACAGTTTTTTCAGCTTTTCTCTTCTTTCTTGTTTCGGTTGTGTTTGGGCAATTAGGGTTTTGATTTTGTGAGTATGAATGAGGAAGAATAACAATTTGAATCCAAAGCTTTTGGATTGGAGATCGAAGAACCCTTTTAATCCTAAAAGGGGTTCCTCAATATAATTCCAATCTAAGTTTTTTGAATGAAATACAAAGTGTTTAAATAGGGAACTATATCAATTCTATCTTTGCAAAAGATAGAGTTTTGGCTTAGATAAATAAATATTAAATCCTAATAATAATCCTAGATAAATATTCCTACTTAGTGGACAAGGAAAATATCTAGAAGATATAAACTTTCCTTTTCCCTTTTATTCACCTAACTAAGTATTACTAAAAATAAGACATTCCATAAATAGCTCCAACTAACATAGGAGTTACTAAATATGGAAATAACTGAAAATAATAATAATAATAATAATAATAATAATAATAATAATAATTAAATAATATCTTTTCTTCAATCCATGGTGGCGCCTTCTTCTTCCTCTTGAGGACGACACTCTTTGCCATCAATAGCCCTCGAATCGACCTTGAGAGCTCGTCTGGATCAAGATCATTGTTTGACCCACAGAAGGCCATCTTGATCCATATCATTCTCCCCTTCTTAGCTTCGATTCGTCCTCGAATCAAGTCGTTGATGATCAAAGGGGAAGGAGCAACCACCAAAAAGTAACTTCCTTGACAATCAACTTGAGATGGCGCCAGCAGAATTTGAGGCAAAGGAACCTCAAAAACAACACCTGTCATAGGGAACATTGAGCAATCAAGAGGAACAATATCATTAGGCTCAATAACCCTATGAACTTCAGAAGTCTCAACATTAGGAACATTCTCAAGAGGTACAATAGCTAACTCAAGAGAAGTGACCCCAACGTCCTCATCGTTGTCGTCAGAAGCAACTACCACATCTGGCGCAGCACTGCAGTCCACTTGTAGCGTAGATTCGGAGATCTTACCGGAGGAGTCCTGCAGCGTGTGACCCACCTTGGAAAGATCCTTGAGTCAGCTTCGCAACAAGCCTGAGTTGACTCAATTCCGAGGTCGTAGTCAACGGGAATCGGCGCGCTGTGCTATTTTCTGGGCACCGAAATCAACCGAAGGCTCCTTAGACTCAATGACCTCGTCGTCGGTTGACGCAATTATAGCCGCTGGAGCAGGGGTGAAGGCTGAAGCAAAAACTTGACAAATGCGATCCAACATGGCCTTCTCCAATTCCTTCAAGTCCTCCTCGAACTTCGCTTGATGTTGTGCCTCTTTCTCTCGTCGTCGTTCCTCCTCCTCTCGTCGTCGTGCCTCCTCAGCCTCTCTTTGTTGGAGAAGCCGAATCTGATAGCGTTAGCGACACCTCTTATCTTCGATCTCCGCTTGATGTTGACGCCAAAGGAGGTGCCTTTGAGCCTCTCGTTTTCGCTCTACGGTTTGTTGGTGCAAAGCTCGTCTTTGCAACTCTCGGCGGCGGCGTTGTTGAGCAGCTCGTTCCAAAGCAAAGAACTCATCCAAGGGATTGGGATCATCATCCCAATCGCCCCAGATAGCACCAACTATTGAATCAAATTTTGAATAACATCAAGAACAGACAAGAACTTGCGAAACCTACGGCTCTGATACCACTTGATACGTTTGGTATACCCGATCCTTCGCCTGTGGACTCAAGATCAAGAACCACGCCGTATATTTGCCCGATCTTGCAATGCTCTTCCAATATCTCCTGATTAACAGCTTAACTAAACTAATTAGAAGCTAATTAAAGCAACGGACAAGGATTTAGAATAGTTTAACAAAACTAATTAAACAACGGAATAAGGAATTTGACTAATTTCTACAATGACTAAAAGCGGCGACATGTAAAGCAAAGGAAGGAACAGGGAGGCGCGCGCGCGGCACTGGACTCGGACACGCAGGAGCGACTCCTCCGGGCGGCCGAGCTGTGGACTATCCTTGCTGCTAGCGAAGAGGGAAGCGAGCAGTAGCGCGGCAAGAACGAATGCGAACAGCGACGTCGCAGAAGTACAGCGCTGGGAGCGAAAGCGAGATCGACACGTGAACACGGGTGCCCGAGCGCCTGGCACCGAGACCTGCGGAACCTGGTGCCTTATCAAGGGCAGTGTTTGCGGCTCCTTCCTTGCGACACTGTAGGGTGGTGTTTGTGTTTGGTTCGGTGAAGAGACAGCGTAAAGGTGAGGATGATTGTGGCGCCGATGGAAAAGTTCACAAGAACAAGGAAGCGTGGGATTGAAACCGAGAACCCTTATTCCATAAAGGGGTCTCAATTCTATTCAATCTAAATAATTCAAAGTACATAAGTTTAGTTAAATAGAAAACTAACACCCAATTCTAATCATGCAAGATAGAATTTAGGTTGATAAAGATAGATAAAATTAACCTAAAGATAAAAGTAAATCTAAGAAGATATAATTCTAAAACTTGGTGGACAAGACTTTATCTAGAAGAGATATAGTCTTCCACATTATTAATCTAATAGCATAAAATAACATTAATTAATTAAGTGGGTAAAACAACTCCTAGGCCCAACCAAAGTTACTCGGCCAAGTTTCTAGGCCCATTCGACAAGAGCCCATGCCGAGTTCAAGGTGGGTGGTTGCGAGTTTGCATGAGCTTGGTTTGGGGACGGAAGCTCATCTCTTGTGCCGGTGGTGTAGTCTTGAGCAAAGTGACCCAGGGTGGCCTGAACCCTTGCTCCATCGTTCCTTGGTAACGGACAAGAAGAGCTTTGGTTGCATCTTGAATCCTCTTGGCCCTTGCACGAGTGATAGGACCATCGAAAGGAACCTTCATGTTGTCCTCAATGTCACCAGGAGTCATCGACAATTGCACTGCATCATTTTTGAGTGATTTATTTTCGTGCCATCTTTCTCACCATTCCCGCTGCATAAATTTTAGTTCTTTATTATTCACCCTAAAAAAAATTGGCACTTTATTTTAGTTATTTTCTTGTTGGATCTTTAATTTGGAAGATATTGAGTTCTTGATTGCAAGTTTTGATTTTTATTCCTTGTTGCTACATATCATGCCTATGAATGTGATTCTCGGATTAAAAAACATTATATGAACTTGCACCACTAAAGAACCCTATTTTTTTTCCAGATTTCTAGCCAATTTCCCCTTTGTCATTTTTTTTTGCTTACTTTTAGATCATCGTAGCTTTGTTATTGTATTTTTCTTAATTTTCTCTTTAGTTCCGTCGCCTCTACACCCTATTACAGCGACGCTTTAGTCAACAAAAAAAAAAGAAAAACCGAGAGCTTGAAAAAGAAAAAAAAAGGAAGCATTCCTCTTACCTTTGTTGAGTTAGTAACTCATTGCATATTGTTCCTTCTTTTATTTCGCTACTTGTTAGATGATCTAATTGGTTTTAAGCATTACAAAAGAACCCCTTGTGTGATTTTGTGCTGTGCCGACACAGGAGCCTTGGTCACACCCCTCTTTCTCTGAACTGTGTTGCAACCGTCAGACAATAGTTGACGGAGTGTGTGCACTTGCTTACCCTTGTGATTGCATCGTATCTATTGCTACATATTATTATATTTTCGAGCATCACATTGTAGCTATTATTTTTTCTTCTACATTAGCCGCTTGTTCATACTTGCGATCCTTGCTATCCGACTTGTGGCTGATTTCTTTTGCAATTTAATCTCTACTTGCTATCTTCAATACTGCAAAATTCTGTGTCCAGGGAAGATTACTTGAATTGAGTGCCTTGTTTTCTCGCCTCTTTGATTTCTAAAACTGAATCACTCTTAGGATCAAAAAGGCTTGCATTACTTGGTTTCTGGTCTTTGCTCCGTTAACTTGTTGCTCTTCTAATATTGTAGGAACATGTCAAACGGAAACGATCCAAATTCTTCCCCTACCCCTCCTGAACCACTTACTGCAGCAGACGTACGGTCCATCATTGCGACTAAACTTGCCCAATTAACCAATCGCTTGGCCATTGAAAAGGCCCAGGACCGTGCTGAACTTTCGGCTCAGATCGACCAAGCCATTGATCGGAGACTTGAGGAAAGGAAACGGAATAAGGCTTCTGGATCTACACCTCCCTCAGGTGGTAAGCCGCCTCCTACAGGTCATACACTTCCCTCAGGTAATCCACCCCCGTCTGGTCAACTACATTTTAAACTGCGATCTGCTACGCCTAACCCTTTTGCAGGAGAGAATGACAATGATCCGTTATCTGGCTTTAATGGTAATGATGTACGCCGAGACCATACCCCCCCCCTCGGCATCAGCAATATGGACGGCAACAGCAGTATCAACCACCTCACCAGGCTCACGCCAATCCTCTGTTCGTTAGGGCCAACTGGGACGACAGTCGTAGCAATGCTGATCTGAACGACATGCCCCACTTGGAGGACGCATACCATGAGGTAGATCCTAACTTTGATGATTTACCTAACCCTAATTTTGGTTGTCCTAGATTTGATAATGCACAGGCTATCCAAAGGCGCGATGTTAAAATAAAATTGGAAACATTTGATGGTACTAATAATCCTGAAGCTTATCTTGTTTGGGAAGATTATACTAACTATGTTTTGGAACATCTGCGCTATGAGGAAACAAAGAAGTTGGAAGTTGTTATATTACATTTGACAGGTATGGCTCGCACTTGGTGGTTCTGCACTCGTGAGATCCGCCGTCGTCAAGGTAAGCAACCTGTTGAAACTTGGCCCCAACTTCGCTACCTATTGAAGAAACGCCACATCCCTGAGGAATACACAGACACCATGAGGATGTGTCTAGCTTCTTGCCGCCAAGGAGCTCGCTCACCCATGGAATACAGAGACGAGCTTGAACGACTCGCTCATCAGGCTAATGTTTATCTTACTGAGCGTGCTTTATGTACTCAATTTCTTGCTGGGCTTAATATCTCTATTAAAAATCATTTGGCTATTCATTCTATTAGGGATATTAACACTTTACCTCATAAGGCACAGCTTCTGTATGAGCAGCAACAGCAGAGGACCAGGATCGATCAGGCCTCCCAAGGTCGTAGGTTTGTTCCCTTGGCTTCTTCTAGTCAATCCAGACCTTCTACTAACCTTTCTATGCAGCAAAAGGGAGTTTCCAACTCACCTCAACAGGGTTATCAGGTTGAAACTAGAAGAGTTGTCCCACCATCCAAGGAACGCACCAAAGACATCCGCTGCTTCACTTGTGGTGGTTCTGGACATGTCTCTCGCGAATGCCCTCAGAAAAGGAAGGTTATTCTAAATGATTTAGGACACCATTACTATGAGGAGGAGACTATCGAGGACCATGTAATTTTGAGTGAAGTGGAGGAGGACCAGCCGATTGAGCCTAACGACGAAATAGACCCCAGTGACTTCCAAGAGACTCTTTGTCTTGTCAATCGTCGGGTCCTACACATCCAGGAAGCTCCCATGGCTGATCAAAGGGAGAACATTTTCCACACCAAGTGTGTGGTTAGCAAGGCTACCTTAAGCGTCATAGTCGATGGTGGGAGTTGCTGCAACCTCATGAATGAAAAGGTAGTGGATTTCTTACACTTGACTACTACTCCTAGGGCTACTCAATATGGTTTAAATGGAATAACTGATGATGGATCTGATATTATGGTGACTAAACAATGCTTAGTGTCATTTTCTATTGGCTCATATCATGATCAAGTCTTACGTGATGTTGCTCGAATGGATTGTAGTCATATTTTGCTAGGTCGTCCTTGGTTATATGATCGTTCTGTTATACATGATGGTCGTGCGAATACATATTCCTTCACTTTTGATGGGAGGAGAGTCACTCTCCTACCCCTTTCGCCTCAAGCTGTGTTGCAGGAACAGGTTCGCAAGAAACAACAGCAGGACGCTCAAAAGGAGGCCCATCGGAAGGGGAAGCAACATGCGGCCCAGACAACCGCGCCCGCGGCCTCCAAGGCCGCACCTGCGGCCACCTCGGCGCCTACCCCCTCTCCTTCTGCATCACCACAACCCTCTCATACCCCACTTCAGGGCTCTGTTGAACGACGTTCTTTGGTGTCTCAACCTCAGAAAGAGACTGTCTCCTAGAATGCTCATCGACCTCATATCCTTTTGATCATGAAAGAAGTGTTACTTAATACTGTGGATTTGAGTCATATTCCTGCACCTATTGCTGCTCTTTTGCAGCATTATTTAGATTTCCTTCCAGCTGATCTGCCATAAGGATTGCCGCCTATTCGTGGGATCTAACATCAGATTGATTTCGTCCCTGGCGCAGCCTTGCCTAATTGTGCCGCCTATAGGGCTAGTCCAGAGGAAACTAAGGAGCTGCAACGCCAAGTCACGGAGCTGATGGATAAGGGCTTTGTTCGAGAAAGCCTCTCCCCTTGTGCCGTGCCTGTCATCTTGGTTCCTAAGAAGGATGGCTCTTGGCGCATGTGTGTTGATTGCAGGGCAATCAACCAAATAACGGTTAAGTATCGTCACCCTATTCCTCGTTTAGATGATATGCTTGATGAATTGTATGGTGCATGTATTTTCTCTAAAATTGATCTTAGAAGTGGCTATCATCAAATTCGGATGAAACAGGGAGATGAATGGAAAACGGCTTTTAAAACTAAGTATGGTTTATATGAATGGTTAGTAATGCCTTTTGGTTTGACAAATGCTCCTTCTACTTTTATGAGACTTATGAACCATGTGCTTAGACGTTACTTAGGCAAATTTGTCGTTATTTATTTTGACGATATCTTAATTTATAGCAAGAACATGCATGATCACCTTAGTCACTTAAAATTGGTATTTGACTGTCTCCGAAAAGAAAAACTATATGCCAATTTGAAAAAGTGCTCCTTTGCTTCTGCATCTACTATTTTCCTTGGATTTGTTGTTTCTGCTTCTGGTTTAAAGGTAGATGAGGAGAAGGTTCGTGCTATTCAAGAGTGGTCCCAGCCGCATACCCCCACTCATGTCCGCTCATTCTTGGGCCTTGCTGGCTTCTATCGACGCTTCGTCAAGGACTTCAGCACCATTGCCGCCCCCCTACATGAGCTGACCAAGAAGGATGTGACGTTTCGCTGGACAGACGCACATCAGAGGGCATTCGATGCTCTCAAGGATCATCTCACCCATGCCCCAGTGCTGCAATTATCTGACTTCGCACAACCGTTCGAGCTCGAGTGTGATGCTTCTGGCGCTGGCATTGGTGGGGTACTGCTACAGAATAGGTGCCCTATTGCCTATTTCAGCGAGAAGTTGGGCCCCGCTTAGCTCAACTATTCTACCTACGACAAGTAACTGTTCGCCCTGGTTCGATGCTTACAGACATGGCAGCACTACCTTTGGCCTAAGGAGTTTGTGATTCATTCGGATCATGAAGCTCTGAAGTACCTCAAAGGTCAGGAAGTGCTCAGCAGGCGACTTGCTCGTTGGGTGGAGTTTTTGGAGACCTTTTCCTATGTGGTTCACCACAAGAAGGGACAGGATAATGTGGTAGCTGACGCGCTATCACGAAGGTATGTCCTCCTAAACCATATGGATGCACATGTTTTGGGTTTTGCTTTGATAAAGGAATTGTATGCCTCTGATGGTTTCTTTAAAACTATTTATGCTCAATGTGTGTCCAAGGGTGAAATTGATTCTTATTTTCTTGATAATGGTTATTTGTTTAAGATGGGCAAGCTTTGTATCCCATCTTCTTCTATTAGACGACTGTTAACTCAAGAAATACATGAATCTAGGGAACATATAGGTTTCGACAAAACCTTAGCTGGACTTAAGGAACATTACTTTTGGCCTAAAATGTCTAATTATGTGCTGAGATTTGTCAAAAGTTGTGTCACATGTGCTAAGGCTAAATCGAAATATAATGCTAATGGTCTATATCAACCTTTGCCTATATCGAATGCACCCTGGGAAGATGTGTCTATGGATTTTATTGTAGGATTGCCTAGAACTTCTAAGGGTCATGATTCTATTTTTGTTGTTGTAGACAGATTCTAAAAAATGGCTCATTTCATACCTTGTCACAAAACTGATGATGCTATTCATGTTGTGCATTTATTCTTTAAGGATGTTGTTCGCTTACATGGATTGCCTTTATCTATAGTTTCTGATCGTGACTCTAAATTCTTAAGCTGTTTTTGAAAAACTTTATGGTCTAAGTTGGGTACAAAACTATTATTTTCTACTTCTTGTCACCCCCAAACTGATGGACAAACTGAGGTTACAAATAGAACTCTTGGGGCTCTCCTTAGAGTCATGTTGCGAACTAACCTCCGGAGGTGGGAAGACTGCCTACCATTTGTTGAGTTTGCTTATAACAGGTCTAGGCACTCAGCAACCAAGCAGACTCTATTTGAGGTTGTCTATGGCCGAAATCCACTCACCCCAGTGGACATGATGCCACGGCCTCTCAAGGAGAAGGAGAACATGGATGCAGCTAAGCAAGTGGACTTCATCAAGCGCTTTCATGAGCGTACCAAGGCGCAGCTAGAAAAAAAGACTGGGCAATACAAGGCAGCGAAGGACAAGCATCGCAAGGATGTGCAGTTCAACATTGGTGATCTAGTATGGCTGCATCTCAAGAAGGAAAGGTTTCCGCAACAACGGAAATCTAAGCTGGACCCCAGGGGAGATGGACCATTTCGAGTGGTTCAGAAGATGGGTCCTAATGCCTACAAGCTAGATCTCCCTGCCGACAAGTACATTGTTCAATCTACCTTCAACGTCGCTGATCTATCCTTGTTCATACCTGACGATGACTCTGACGACGATTTGAGGACAAATCGAACTCAAGTGGAGGAGAATGATGCAGTGCAATTGTCGATGACTCCTGGTGACATTGAGGACAACATGAAGGTTCCTTTCGATGGTCCTATCACTCGTGCAAGGGCCAAGAGGATTCAAGATGCAACCAAAGCTCTTCTTGTCCGTTACCAAGGAACGATGGAGCAAGGGTTCAGGCCACCCTGGGTCACTTTTCTCAAGACTACACCACCGGCACAAGAGATGAGCTTCCGTCCCCAAACCAAGCTCATGCAAACTCGCAACCACCCACCTTGAACTCGGCATGGGCTCTTGTCGAATGGGCCTAGAAACTTGGCCGAGTAACTTTGGTTGGGCCTAGGAGTTGTTTTATCCACTTAATTAATTAATGTTATTTTATGCTATTACATTAATAATGTGGAAGACTATATCTCTTCTAGATAAAGTCTTGTCCACCAAGTTTTAGAATTATATCTTCTTAGATTTACTTTTATCTTTAGGTTAATTTTATCTATCTTTATCAACCTAAATTCTATCTTGCATGATTAGAATTGGGTGTTAGTTTTCTATTTAACTAAACTTATGTACTTTGAATTATTTAGATTGAATAGAATTGAGACCCCTTTATGGAATAAGGGTTCTCGGTTTCAATCCCACGCTTCCTTGTTCTTGTGAACTTTGCCATCGGCGCCACAATCATCCTCACCTTCACGTTGTCTCTTCACCGAACCAAACACAAACACCACCCTACAGTGTCCCAAGGAAGGAGCCGCAAACACTGCCCTTGATAAGGCACCAGGTTTCGCAGGCCTCGGTGCCAGGCGCTCGGGCACCCGTGTTCGCGTGTCGATCTCGCTTTCGCTCCCAGCGCTATACTTCTGCGGCGTCGCTGTTCGCGTTCGTTCTTGCCGCGCTACTGCTCGCTTCCCTCTTCGCTACCAGCAAGGATAGTCCACAGCTCGACCGCCTGAAGGAGTCGCTCCTGCGTGTCCGAGTCCAGTGCCGCGCGCGCGCCTCCCTGTTCCTTCCTTTGCTTTACATGTCGCCGCTTTTAGTCATTGTAGAAATTAGTCAAAGTCCTTATTCCGTTGTTTAATTAGTTTTGTTAAACTATTCTAAATCGTTGTCCGTTGCTTTAATTAGCTTCTAATTAGTTTAGTTAAGTTGTTAATCAGGAGATATTGGAAGAGCATTGCAAGATCGGGCAAATATACGGCGTGGTTCTTGATCTTGAGCCCACAGGCGAAGGATCGGGTATCCCAAACGTATCACGTAGGAAGCTCGACACAAAGCTAAAGCTTGTCGGGTTCAATCGCTAAATCCAAATTAAATCGGTTCCTTTTAGAACTACAGGTGATTTGATTCTCTTATAAGAGATACGTAGGACACTCGATACAAAGCCAAGGCTCATCGAGTTCAATCGCCAAAAACAAATGCAAATTGGTCATTCCGACTCGATACAAAGCTTCTGCTCGTCAGGTCCAATCACCACCCTCAAATGATCTCATGATCAAACCAAAATACAAAATCTCTTTTTTTGTCCAGAACTACGGTGACTTGATTCCACCACACAAGTGGATACGTATGAAATCCGGTGTAAATCAAATTCTCACCGAGTCCAGTCACACCCAAGCTTTTAATCAAATCTCATCAAATTCATTTGTTGACTCTAAGTCAATCCAAATGTATTCCACCTAATTCGATACAAAGCTTCAGCTCGTCGAGTTCGGTCACCAAAATCAAAACCAAATTCCACAACCCCTAAATTGACCTTTAAGTCAAAACAATTCAAATTCAAAATCAAACTCCACACAAAATCAAAATCGTTTTCTATGCAAATGATAGGCGAGTTCTTGAGTTACCGTTCTGAGAAGGTGGGCTCAAGTTACTCGGGTGGAGTGTTGTTCGAGCTACTCTTCGTAGAAGGTGGGCTTGAACTTCATCCTATGATGCATACGAGAAAACGAAACCAAATCCAAACTAAACCAAACCAAACATCAAAGTCCAAAACACTATGAACTATGTGACGCTTGATTCTCTTCCAAGAGATACGTAGGCAACCCACTAAAATTCGGGTGCAGCCCAAATCACCCAAACCACTCAAATCTTGGTATCGATACGACTTCGAATCAAGAAGATAACCAAAAGGGGCCGAAATCAAAAATTAAAAATTAAATAAAATGTGTTGTACGATTATTTGCGCATTTTTGTTCAACATATTTTTGGCACGCTCGGTGGGACCATTTTTTCCTTTTCATCTCTTAGTTGTATTTATACTAATACGTGGTTATCTATATTGGAAGGTACAAATAGCACCTCAAGTGATTGTTAAATTCAACGAGCTTCCAGTAACCTTCATCATTAAAGGAGATCGCTGGATCAAGAAACGATTATTTGAAGCTCACTTCGACATCACCCGGGACTCGACATCTGCAACGATCCCAGTCAACAACATCTTTGGAGCTCTTCAAGTTCCTGAGAACAAGAACATCACCAAGTATGTGTCGAAGTCTCCCGCAATGTTCTCCGGTGAAGGGGGTATGAAGACTAAAGTCCTTCCAAGCCATGAGGGCAAGAAGCTCAAGATCACCCGACTCGACGACAACGAGTTCAACAACCAACCCAGCCACAACAAGCTCAAAATGTAGGAGGGTGGTTACAGCAGCACAAAGCTCACTAATGAGGTCGCTCGAAGGCCTATCATTCATTTTCTTAAAAAGAATAAGGGGTCAATTGCGGCTTCCGCACAACTCGTCTCTGTTGCCAAGAAGGCAAACAAATCGACGAAGAGAAGGGAACGCAAGTGCGGATCTCAATGCGGTAAGACAAGACCTTTGCTTGGTCTAGCTCGTTCATCAACTTTAGAGCAAGCCATTACAACCCTTGCAAAAGATCTTCTTAGATCGCAGGGGACAGAAGAAATTCCTCAAGTGGCTTCTCCAAGACAGATCCTTACTGGGTCTATGCCTATCTTTCCGAAAGAGGTTGCACAAGTTAATATGACTTCATATTCGGAAGAAACGGAACCCAAGGTCAAAGAGGTTAAGCCTTCAAGATCCAAGAAGGGTAAGGAGGTTCAACAAACATGTCATGTCTCTAAAGAAGATGCAAGAGAGGGTGACCGGTTGGAGCTAACAAGTTCAAATGCTTCAATGGTTAAATCTCAAGCAAGCATCTCACAAGACGAACCAAATGTGATGCCGGTATTGACTACCAGCACATCAAGTATTGAAGAGCAGCTTCAAGAGTTGCAAACAAAGCTTGATGAGAAAGATGCCCAAATTGCATCACTTCTCGCTCAAATCAATATTCAAGCTTAAGCAAATAGACAAGAGCAATCAAGGCCAAATTATGAAGGTTCAAGCGGTAGCACGTCGATCTCTCCACAAGAAATCAAAGAGATGATAACTCAAGGGATAAAAGAAGCATATGCATCACAGAATCCGACAGTGCTCGGGTATAGAAGACCTTATCCGACACATTATGATTTGATGCCATTTCCCCCAGGCTACCAAAGACCGAGCTTTGAGAAGTTCGATGGCCTTCACGGTTCACCCGATGAGCACTTAGCTCACTTTTATTCTACTTGTGGTGAAACGGCTTTGAACGATGCCTTATTAATTAGGCAATTTGTTCAATCTTTGAAAGGATCGGCTTTCACTTGGTACACCCAACTTCGACCAAGGTCGATTCAAACATGGGACGATCTACAAAGAGAGTTCCTAGCTCAGTTTGTGAGCTCGAAAGCAAGAGTTTCCATTCTGGATCTCGCAAACACCTATCAAAGGTCTAATAAGCTCGCCAATGACTTCATCGCCAGGTGGAGGATCTTAATGCTCCAATGCCATGAAAAATTAAGTGAACAAGCTTGGGTTCAAATGTGCACCAACAACCTAATGCCGGAATTAGCGGTACATGTTGGAAGTGCCGAACCCCGTTCATTTGATGAGTTGGTGTCTAAAGCGTGCAACGTTGAAAAGCAACTCGCACGAGGAGCTAGTTGGTCTCAAAATAGTGAGGCTAATGAACATGATGGCGATGAGCTACAAGATAAAGAAGAGGCTATGGCAACTTTCGCCAAACATGATCGAGAGTCCGGTAATGGGAATGCTTCTAAAGCCCAAAGAAAAGAGAAAGCTAAGGAACCCGCCAATAGACTCACCCTTCATGAAAGAAGGCAAAAGAAATATCCTTTTGACGATGACGATGTACAAGGGATATTCGATGAATTGGTGAGTGCTAAACTTTGAACACTCCTGGAGCCAGAAAGGCCAAAACAAGTTGGAATGACGAGTGATCCAAAATATTGCTCGTACCACCAGCTCGTTAGTCATCCAATCAAGGATTGCTATGTCTTCAAAGACATCATAGAGGAGATGATTAACAAAGGAGAAATTGAAATCGAGGGGACAACATCCACGACTCCAACGACTTCATCTAATACAATGTCAATGGCAGATGTTGTAGAGTCCACTCCCTCACTCCAAGTGTCTTCTCAACCCGAAAAAACATCTTTTATGGCTATTGAAACTGGGGGCAGCCCCACGGTTTCATTGTCTCCTAAGGCGTTGGTGAAAGATGACACTTCAAAAGAAGAGTCTTTGAAAGACAAAGACATCGTTCAATGTTGTATGGTATCACGGACCAGTGACATGGACGAAGAAGAAGCAGGAGTTAAAAAGATTACTCTTTGCTCCAAGAAGCAAATTCTCTCTTCAAAATCAAAAGAGAAATCAAAGGGAAAGAAATCAAGATTCAGTGGAGCTTCAAAAACGCACAAGAAGCATAAAATTTAAGTGAAAAAGCTAAAACCCTCTTTCAAGGGTAAAGCTTCACAAAAACTTGTCGATGAGACATTCGTAAAAAAATTTCAAATCTCATACAAAGAGGGTGTTCTAACTGCAAGTGTGATAGAGCCGAGAGTGTCTGCATTCGAAAGGCTCGAGGTGACTTCAAGTGGAACTCCCAAAACTTTGGTGTTTAAAAGGCTTGTTCTAGCCTCTACATGTGAAGCACCGAAATCTCCAATCTTTGAAAGACTCGAGCTAGCCTCGACAAATGAAGCATCCAAATCTTCAGTGTTTCAAAGGCTTGATATGGCTTCGACAAGTGAAGAATCTAAACCATCGGTGTTTCAAAGGCTTAATATTGTCTCGACAAGTCGAGAGTCAAAAGCTTCAATATTCAAAAGGATTGAAAAAGTTGATAAGCCTAAAAGCAAGAAAGTTCAAAAGGAAAAACATCAAGAGCTGTGGAGGGGCAGCCAAAAGTTCTCGTACACAAGCTCAAGCAGGTCAGGGACACCTAAAATCAAGTAAGGGTGTCAAAAAGATCAAGTCGTTTCCAAGGCAGGAAAACAAATATTTTCGCCTAGAACTACGAAAAGACTTGATCCCTAACAAGGGGTACGTAGAAAATTTGGCACAAAAAAATGTCAAATTCAGTCACACAAAAAAAAAATTTATGGGTTCGCATATGATAGTCAGGTTATTGGGAAACCCTTCCTAGAAGGTGGGCCCGGGTCATTTGAATGATGCGGTAAAAAAAAAGAGAAAAAAGAAAAAGAGAACAAAAAAAAAAGAAAAAGAAAAATCTCGGTTTGCAAATGATAGTCGGGTTATTTGAGAAACCCTTCCTAGAAGGTGTGCTTGAATAATTCGAATGATGCAAAACTTACAAAAAAAGGACTTGAAGTTAGTCCAAAATTCAAACAACCGGGAAGCATATACGAAAAATGGGTGCACAAAGAACTACGAGCGGCTTGATCCCTCATAAAGGGGTACGTAGGCAGTCTAGCTAGTCAAAGTGCTAGGTGCAGCCACAAAAACAAACAAAACATCTTCTTTTCTCAACAAAGAAGAAAAAAGAAGATCAAATCATCTTCCTTGTGTAGTCATATGAGCGTTGTCTTGACTACAAAGATAAAAATCAAATATAGTCCGAAGACTTGCACATTTTGTGCCTGTATTGAAAATTAGGCAAAGAAAAGAGAGAAAAAAAAGAGAGCAAGCAAATGTCTTCTAAAGACGTTCTCACAAAGAGAAACAAACAAAAGGCCTGTGCCTAAATTTTTCGACTTTGATTATCACACCCAAATGTGATAGTCAATTCAAGTCTCATAAATCAAATTGTCCTTCTAAGGAACTCTAAACCAAAGTTGCCTCAGAACTTGACTAATCAAATGGTCCAAGCTATCTTCTCTCTCAAAGCCAAAAAGGCCTAAGCCTCTCAAGACTCTTAGAACCCTCCCAAACAAAAATTGACTTACATGATCTGTATATGTACGGTCATTCAAAGCCCCCAAAACTCAAAACTAAAACTCAAAGAAAAAGGTCATCAAATGTCTTGGCTTCAAATGGTACGGGTATTCTATTTCAAAATCATCTCATATGATGTTTTGATCACCAAGCTTCAACCACAAAGGTTACAAAAGCTCAAGTCTACGACACAAATTCGTTAAAACCAAATTTAGTCTAAGACTGAAAATCAAATGAAATCGGTCAAAGACAAAAGCTCAAGCCTACGACACCAAGTCGTCAAAACCAAATTTAGTCTAAGACCGGAAATCTAACTGAAATCGGTCAAAAGACAAAAGTTCAAACCTATGACTTCAAGTCTTCAAAACCAAATTCTTGTACCTCACAAGAAAACCTTCAAATCCAAGTTCAGCTTAAATTCGAAAATCTCCGACCAAAAGCTAAAAACCAAAAATCGGCCAAAAGTCAAACCAAAATTGACTCAAAGCGAAAAAAAAATTCAATCGGTTTGAAAGCTCAAAAGCCAAAATGGTTGAAAAGCCACAAAGGCAGAAATCAAATTTTGAGAAGAAAAATCTTCCGACTCTCAAATACTCATACCAGATTTTATCTCATTAGTCATAAGCAAATTCTAAGTAGGATTGCTTTTCTTTGTGATCAATTTTCATCGGAACAAAAAAAATACAAGTTCCCATTTTCTTCGGACTATAAATTAAACCAAAGGCTTCCTTAAGCAAAGGTCCCTTTGAAACACAAATGGTGCATAAATAGCGCATTTTTCGAACTTTGAACGTGTTCGATATCTCACACGCACAACGTTCGGGGGGCAACTGTTGTAGGGTAAAATTTCGTGAATTGATTTAAATTCATGATAGAAAATGTCATCAAATTAAACACAAACTTAGTGTTTCAAAATTGGGCCTTTAAAAAAATTTCAGCCCACACCCAGTTAGCCCAAACTAATGAAACGTCTTACGTTTTGGTAACTGTTGAATTCGGTGGTTACCATTTACCACTACTAACTGCTCTCCATTGCAAACTTACAGTTGACAACAAGGGAAAAGAAAACTAAAGTAAATGGGAGGTGGTTATACAGTTATACAGTACGTGGG
Organism: Persicaria maculosa; assembly: GCA_963922045.1. NCBI lineage: Eukaryota > Viridiplantae > Streptophyta > Magnoliopsida > Caryophyllales > Polygonaceae > Persicaria > Persicaria maculosa. Next base: position 23,950,424 of record OY998271.1, read on the forward strand.
TTGGAAAGGGGTTTGAATTAACTTTCCCCCATTTATTTCTATAAAAAGGCTAAAGGCTAAAATCAGAGGGACTTCTTCTTTCTGGCCTTTCCTCCTCTCGAATGCACCTGCAACCACATAATTGGTGTTGCTGTTTAAACAGCCAAAACAAAGGGTAGAACTCTATGTCCTCACTTCTCTTCTTTGTTTGCAGGTTAAAAAAAAATTTGAATTGAGGAAGATGGAGATGCAACAACCTTCCTAAACCCACAAAGGAGCGATTACTATTTACTCTAGCCTATATGGTCGAAAGTATTGGTGATCGCTCCAATGCCTCGATAAGTCATTCACTCTGCCCTATATGGTCGAAAGTGTTGACAATCGAGGATATTGGGTCGAAGTGCTACCAAAATTCCACCAGGGCCATTTTCAAATTCACTCGGCCCTTTACAGTGATTCATGATTAATCACGAAACAAAACAAAACAAAAAGAGTGGATGCAGCTCAAAAGAATGTTATTCCAGGATGAAAAATTCAAGTTCCAGGATGCAAAATTCCCGGAGATGAACAACAGTAGAAGAGTATACATCAATGCAAATCGCATCTCTGGATGAACCGAAATAAAAAAAAAAACCCATGACCTAAATCAGGCCATAAATCAGATATTCACAAATCCAGTTGAGATTGGAATTTGCATGTCCGTCTCAAAATTAAAATGCCCAATTTGGACTAAGCACAAATCAAGACCGGATGGGGTATCAACAGGAATATGAGCATGTATAGATAGGAGGAAGAAGAATAAAAATGGAGCAAGGTCTACAAAATTGAGTTGATGGAAAGAAATTAATCATAACTCAAACATACCGGAAATTCATAGGTCCTCGGTCGCTCCTCGGTTTCTCCGAACGGAGTCTCCCTCGAAGAGCTCCAGATGACTCCCAGCTGGCATGTCCCGTGATGCTGGTGAATCGAAACTCAAATCTCCCTTCGATTTTCACCTTTAAAAGCTTTAGGGAATGCTACCTGCTGTCAGGTTCAAAGTCCTTTTGATTTCTGATCTTAACGGCTCCGCTCCTTGATTCGAACAATGCTCGATCGCCCGCTCACGGAGTCGCAGTGAGTCCGATTCATCCACCACTTCAAGAGGTTTCCGCTTCTGCGATTCCCCGAGCCTTGCCTGTAGTCGCCGCTTTCTGGGTTTAATTAGACCTAGTGGCATCTACTGGCAGAGGTTGAAGAGAGCAGAGAAATACGTAAGAGTTAAAGTGTAATTTGGGCTGAAAATACATTAGGCTAAATTGATCAAGTAAAAATGAATTGGCTTCGGTGGCTGATTGTGATCAAGCCCACTGGTAAATGCAAAAACATATTTTGCCCAGATTTATTTCACAAATATATAATGAGGCAAATCATCTAGGAAAAAAAAAAGAAAAGAAAAAAAAAGAAAGAGAGGGCATAATATAGAATGTATGCCTTCGATATTTTTTTAAGGAAAATGTGTTTAATCACAAAACCAACCCACTAAAATATCAAACTTATTTTGGCATAAATTAAGAATTCGAGTTTGATCAAAATATAAAATTAAACTCGTCAAATATTTTTTGCCAAATTAATTCTAGTGGGTCAATCCTAAATCGACTCCTAAGCAAAAAACGGAGTCAAAATCTTAAATCAAAATTTCCCAAATTCAAATCAGTTTTGAATGAACTACGCCCGATTTGATTCCGAGTTGTCGGATATGTAGGCCACCCGACATAAAGCTAAAGCTCGTCTGGTTCAATCGGCAAACAAAAAAACAAATTAGTTCTAAAAAGAACTACGTGAAGACTTGATACTCTCGTATGAGTTACGTAGAAAATCCGATATTAAAAATTCAATGCAATATTGGATTATGTCGCCCATCTCAAATTAAATTAAATTTTTTTCTCCAAAGAACTACATAAGATTTGATTCCGTTTCATCGGATATGTAGGAGACTCGATGTCAAGCCAAAGCCCTTCGAGTTCAATCAAAAATTCCAAAAAGACTTTCTTCGATTTCAAATGAAGTTAAGTCAATCAAGCAAAATCAGTTCGTTTAGAACTACGTCATGACTTGATGCTCTTTACGAGCTACGTAGGAAATCCGGTATCAAATCTAATATATATCGGATTCAGTCGCCCGCCAAAACAATTTAAACGGGTACGTAGGAAGCTCGACACAAAGCTAAAGCTTGTTGGGTTCAAACGGGTACGTAGGAAGCTCGACACAAAACATGGATGGTCATAAAGGTGCGCCTTTACACGGATTCAAGTCAAGACCATTTGTTTTTCCCTATTATGGTTGCCCATCTCTCCATTATAAATCTCGAAAACCCTTTTGTAATATCTATCATTAGTTTATCGATTTATTTTAATTTATTTTATTTTTTCATACCATCAATATTTTCCTATATAAAGGGATGTAAGAACTTCTTTTGGGACAAATTGAATTTGAGAAGAAAAGTGAGCCTTTTAGCTTCCAGTGATTCGGGTCAAGAATCTCGTTCTTAGGTGAGAGGCCGGGAACAAAACCTTTGGTGAGAGGCTGAAGGAGATTCCTTAGTGATAGACGACGGAATCAAAGGGTCGGAAACACTCGGAGTGCGAGGCCGAGAGTGTGGAAGATCGAGTGTTGGAGAGAGCTCGGAGTGCGAGGCCGGGAGCGATCATGCATCACATATCCCTCATACTCCATCCCCTAAATTACCACCATTCTAAGGCCTTCCACATCCCCATCATCACCCTCAAATCACCCCCAAAACGTCACTCCAAAAAAGCCTCTCAATCCCTTTCAAGCGAGCCTCAATCAGAATCGTCTTTGCTCAGGCAACATCTCGGTAAAACACTGCTTCCCTCTTTGTCTAACCTCCGATTGACGAGATCTGACCCAATACGCGACCGCGACTTCAAGATCTACAAAAGTATTACTCGCACTCCTTCAGGAGCCAAGCCAATCGACGGAAAATCATCATTCTTTGACGATGGACCTGTTGCTTCAGAAACTACAGACAACTTCCCGACTTCTCGGAACCCTCGTCGTCAGTCCTTTTGCTTGAGTCCGGGCCTGAGCACGTCAAGAGAGGAGGGGTTTACATAAGGGAGAGAGTGATGGTGGGAAAATGGGGTGCAGGGTGTGTGAGCTGGGTATTGGAAGAATGCAGAGGAAGAAGGGCAGTGTGGGTGGGTGGCAATGCAACAATGGCGTGATAGAGAGAAGAAAAGAAAAGGGGAAAGAATTTAAATATGGAAATGGTCCCCGCTAGGCATATTCAAAATCCCGGAATATCCCGAAATCCGCTCTTCTGAACCAAAACCGACTCAAACAAATTTTAAACCGAAATTCTTAAATCCGACAAAAGATGCCGAAATTTACTTTGAAAGGAGTTAAAGTAAAACACGTTGCTCGAGGACAAAATTGTTGAAAAAAATTCTGAATCTCCGAATCTAATCAAATATAATGAATTACTTTTTCAAAATAGTAAATTTTAAAATTCCTGGTCTTTACAAGTACAGCATATAAGTCCTATCCAGAATTTTTTTCTTTCATTTGAAGGGTGCTTGTTGCAGGCAATTGCCTTTGTTTCACTAGTACAAAAAACACATTTTAGCCCGGACATTTTGGTTAATATAGCCCGGATATAAGCAAAATAGGGTCCGGGCATCAGAGTGGTGTGATAATAGGTATAGAGCCCGGACCTAAAAAACACGCCCGAGTTATTTGAGTGTGCCGGAGTTTTCCTTCAAAATTTTAAGAGACTTTAGAGCCCGGATCTAATTCCGTATCCGGGTTATTTGGTATATAATATAGCCCGGAGCTTATGAGATCCGGGCTATTTGATCTGCAAAAAAAATAGACTTAATAGCCCAGATCATTTTAGATCCGGGCTAAAAAGTCCCATTTTAATTAAAAAAAAGCTTTATTTTGCAAATAGCACGATGCTTCTGTGAAAAAATAGAAGGGTGCAAATGTAACCCTTGAACATGGAAAATTAGTATCGTTAGGATCATACCACAATACATATCAACCAATCCAAATAAGATAAAAGAAATTGATAAACTCTTCAAATGGTTCTATCTGTACACTATAGTTACCATTAACAGTTGAATCAATCTCCATTGCATCCTTCAAGATTTTCTCAATTACTAACCTCATCCCATCATAATAATACACAATAAGGACCTTGTCAGCTTGTTTGAGTCCTTAGCTGGCACCTTCTTGCACTTTTCTGACACTGTTTATCAGGCTTTGGGACAACACCCTTCCACTTGCCAATCTTTATGAAAAAATCAAAGATGCACATATCACTATAATATTCTTGTGAACTCTTTACACACAATTGAATATAAATAATCAGATCTCGAGGAGAAACCAACTCATACACTAGAACATTAAGACCATTCCATAATCATGAAGAAACAAACACTATGCATCACATTTTAGAGCACTTTATCAACATGTGAACAGATCTTATTAAACTATAACCTGTCATCTACAACCTTCAAAACTTCTCTCTTAGCTGCTCGCTTACCCCTATTTTAGAGCACTTTATCAACAGGTGAACAGACCTTATTAAGCTAACCTGTGTACAAAAAGAGACTATGAGCTAGCTTTGCTTCCCAGAACTAACAAATTCATGACCAAAAAATCAATATAAGATAGATATTTATGTTAGAATTGCTCAAACCTTTCACATGACACAAAAGTAAAAGGAATTTTGTAAAAGAACGTTATAAAAGAAGATAATTTGACTAATTGGCAAGCTTAGAACTAGAAGATATGTGTACCAGCCATGTAAGTCATCTAAGCAATATTTTTCTGAGCAAATAACAACGATAAGAGTTTTCGAACTTACAACTTCTGAAGTCAAGGTACTGAAGTAATGCAGTTAGTCTGTGTATTTATTTGAGAAACCATTTGCAGCTACCTTAATGAGAGAGAAATCATCTATAGTAAGTGTAATATGCTTATGACTATGTTCATCCACAAAAAAACAACAATGGATAGTCATCCAAGAATTAAGTGCTTTGTATCCAAATTTTAAAACTACATAACATTTAACCATTTCTAATCTATACTCAAACGATATATGTTCATAACCTTTATTGAAAAAGATTTTTCTACTAGAAAAGCATAAATTCTACTGTAATGAAGTAATATTTTTAAAAAACCTAAACTGATTAAATTTAGAGAAATCATGCTAAATTAAAATTTTTAATTCAACCCCTCAGTTCCTCAACCAGAAACTTGCCTCCTCAACCAAACTATTAAAAAGATATATGTGTCATTTTTTGTTTATTATTTCATCAATTAATCAATCAATCTAATAAAGGGAGAAGAGTTCAAAGCAAAACATCAGAAAAAGTGAACTCTTGAGGCCATTGCAGAAGACAGAAGTAGCTATGAACTCAAAACTTGCTACAAGTGAGCTAAATGGCTAATATATATATAAATGCTCTCTGCACTAAGTTAAATCAGCCTACTAACCAACTATATGGAAATCCAAACCCTGAGTTTGATGAGTTAGACAATCAATAAAAAAATAAAAAATAGAACAGATTTGAACAAAAATAAATGAGGAGCAAGTGGAAAATTGAAGTTATGATATTATAATAGCAAGAAGGAAAAAAGAGCATAAATTACACCAGATGAAGAACAGAAAGCTATACCATTAGATCTCCCCTAACACCAGCTTCTTTAACCGCTTCCCTTGCAATGGCTTCTTCTCTCTCATCAGTGTCCCATCCTCCCTGAAAAATAGTCAAAGGAACGCCTTCAAATAGACTGTGCTATGTGAATTAGTGTGTAGTAATTAGTAAATCTTGTTTATATAGTATGAAGAAAGAAAGAAATATCCTAAAATCTAAATGACTACCTCACAAATATCACATGTGATATATCCCAATAAATAATATATATTTGTGAGGTAGTCATTATTTATTGGGATATATCCCAATAAATAATATATATTTGATAAAATGCCATCAAATATAGTATTTAAAACAGCTGTTCCACGAGAAGCAATTAAAATCGCATTTCGCACCCCAATAAGTCCACGAGTTGGTATTTGATATTATAGTATTTAAAACTTCTGTTCCACTTGAAGGCTTCTGTCACAAGAAGTGCAGTAGTTTTCAGCCCCTTTTCACTGTCTATTCTGAGGCCTCTTCTTGATGAATACAACCTTTGCACTAGTGATCGTGTAAGCCTAATTGAGATTGAATTTCACAATAGTAAGTATTTAATATCACAAAATTTCTGAAATTCTGTTTGAGTCTTAAAATTAAGGTGCTAATGAATCTGCACATTGGAGCAATCTACGATTGAACATCAGAGATTGAATTCCAGTTGTTGTTAAATCCATATCAAGCAAACAGTACAATTGCCACCGGCCCTACAATACAAGTTATATGGTAACAAAAACATAAATATCAAGTAAAGCACCAGAAAGAAAGAAGATAAAGGGAGGGAGGAAAAAGAGAAGACAACGGAGCAAGCTGGAGAGAAAAAGAGGCAACAATAGCAGTCTAAATTAACGAAAAAGATGGAAAATGACCCTAAAAAAATAATGATATTTACTAATCAGACTTTTAAATGAAATAATGATATTTACTTGATCTTCTAGTTGAAATCTGAGTGTTTCACAGAAAATATGAGTGTTGATATTCTTTTAGGCTTGTCTTTTATTTGGTGTTTCATAGTCCGAGAATTTCACGAAAAGCTTTTCGCAAACAAAGCTCCCATTATGACATACACACCATATATAAACATGTTTGGGACACATTTGAGCGAAAACAACACAGTTTTTGTGGATAATGAAAGGTCACGCCGATATGGTGACTTTTGTTCCGAAAATTTCACGGAAAACTTTTCGCGCACAAAGGTCCCATTATTACCTGTAAACCGTATAAAAATGTTTGGGACTCATTTGAGCGAAAACATCACAGTTTTGGTGGATAAAGAAAAGGTGACGCCGATATGGTCACTTTTGGTCCGAAAATTGAACGGAAACCTTTTCCCGTACAAAACTCCCATTATGACCTATACACTATATAAACATGTTTGGGACACATTTGAACGAATACAACACTGTTTAAGTGGGTAAAGAAAGTTGACGCCGATAAGGTCACTATTGGTCCGAAAATTTCAAGGAAAGCTTTTCGCGCACAAAGCTCACATTATGACCTATAAACCATATAAACATGTTTGGGACGCATTTGAGCGAAAACAACACAGTTTTGGTGGATAAAGAGAAGGTGACGCCGATATGGTCACTTTTTGTCCGAAAATTTCACGGAATGCTTTTCGCGCACAAAGCTCTCATTATGACCTATACACCATATAAATATGTATGGAACACATTTGATGGAAAACAACACAGTTTTTGTGGATAAAGAAAGGTGACGCCGATATGGTCACTTTTGGTCCGAAAATTTCACGGAAAGCTTTTCGCGCACAAAGCTCCCATTATGACCATTACACTATATAAACATTTCAGGTACACATTTGAGCGAAAACAACACAGTTTTGGTGGATAAAGAAAAGGTGACGCCGATATGGTCACTTTTGGTCCGAAAAATTCACGGAAAGCTTTTCGCCCAAAAAGCTCCCATTATGACCTATACACCATATAAATATGTTTGGGACACATTTGATGGAAAACAACACAGTTTTTGTGGATAAAGAAAGGTGACGCCGATATGATCACTTTTGGTCCGAAAATTTCACGGAAAGCTTTTCGCGCACAAAGCTCCCATTATGACCTATAAACCATATAAACATGTTTGGGACGCATTTGAGCGAAAACAACACAGTTTTGGTGGATAAAGAATAGGTGACGCCGATATGTTCACTCTTGGTCCGAAAATTTAACGGAAAGATTTTCGCGCACAAAACTCACAATATGACCTATACACCATATAAACATGTTTGGGACACATTTGAGCGAAAACAACACAGTTTTGGTGGATAAAGAAATGTGACGCCGTTATGGTCACTTTTGGTCCGAAAATTTCACGGAAAGCTTTTCGCGCACAAAGTTCCCATTATGACCTATAAACCACATAAACATGTTTGGGACACATTTGATTGAAAACAACACAGTTTTAGTGGATAAAGAAAAGGTGACGCCGATATGGTGACTTTTGGTCCGAAAATTTAACGGAAAGTTTTTCGCGCACAAAGTTCCCATTATGACATATACACCATATAAACATGTTTGGGACACATTTGAGCGAAAACAACACAGTTTTTGTCTGAAGAGATAAATATATAGATGTGGTGGTTAAACCAAGGGTACAAAAATTAAAGAAACTAAGATCCCACAATTGCGTTGCTCAACTAAAATCTCCCCACTATTTTGGCCCACCCCGTTACAAGGAGTAGCAAGCTCCTTCAGCTGACTAACAATAAATATAGACATATAAATAGTGTGTAGTTATATGCCCATAAAAATAAAAGCCCAAACCCAAGGAGAAAAACAACTTGTAACAAGATGGGCCAAATCCAATCTCCAAAAGAATTTCCTAAGTCCCACCCCAATAAATACGGCCTAATTACCCGACCCTACCTAACTAAAGTCAAAACTCCCTCATAGCCGGTCCAAATAACACTCCAAAATACACAAAATTTATGACAGTAAAAAAGCATCTTTCCAAAACGTGTGAACAGCAGCTCCAAACCGGACGAGCAGCCAGACAACATAGCCAACCCACAGCAGGTATCCATATCGCACCACCAGAAAATGCAGGGGCAGAGGCACTCACCCCGGGTGATAGGTTTCATCATCCGAGGAAGAATCCCCACACTCATCGATATCCGATTCTTCATTAAAGTGGGCGGCGTCTCCATCACCATATTTGGGATCCTTAATCTCAGACATTATATTGAAGAGTTCATCCATCGTAAGGGATAGTTTCATATCTCCCAAAATACGTGACTTGGTGCCCCTAAGTCGATATGCACCCTTCTTGACACCACTTCGGACCTTCCATGTCATGAGATCATCAGGTGTCTTGCACTCATTTATTTTCAGCTCTCCATCCATATTTGCATATATTCCCGCCTCCGCAGCCCAAGATGAGGTGACCATCCGAGCACAAGCAACTGACTTATCATGGTTTGAGTAACCATCCGCTGCCAGATTGTCAACCCCCGCAGCCAGAGTCCCCATCCGGGTTGCACTCCCATCCGGAGCCACAACCACACCACTCCCCTCCTCGTTGCCCACTTCCTTAGAAGTCTCCCAAATCTCGGTTTGGACACCAATGGAGAATGTAGCAGTAGCAACCGAAGACTCCAAACAATCATAATTCGACCTTCTGGAGCCCCCAATTACAGCAACAGAACAAGCTCCATCGATAACAACATCACCTTTGTTCTTCTCCTTTTCTAGCAATTCTTGCTGCTTATGATCAGCCCCTTGATTCCGATATTGCATCTTGATATTGTTTTCCCCATGGCGGTTTGGAGTCCCAGCAGTAGACACACCAGAGCCACGTTCATCCCCCTCCTTACAGTCCATCACACAGCCCCCTTTCTTTTTATGAGGACCTTCATTGTCCTCCCCACCACCAGCCTTGATTCCATGTGGATTCGGGCAAGAGGTCTCCGAATGACCAAAACAACAACATCTACTATATGACCAAGGAAGCCAATCAAAGTTGATTTTCAATTTACATTCTGTCCCCTTCTCATTCCTAAGGATCACATATTTCCTTCGAGCCTGATCCACATTGACTTCGACCAGCATTCGAGCAAAGGAGAGCATCTCCTGGCTCGCAGTGAACTCATCAAGGCATAGGGGATGACCAATACTGCTTCCAATCAAACTGAGCATCGAGTTAGAGCAGAAGATAGGAGGAACATCCAAAATCCGAACCCAAACAGGAACCGTGTTGAAGAAGTCCCAATCCATGGACGCCCCCAAAATCCAAGGTTTCAAAAGAAGAGGAGAAGAACCGATCGACCAGGGTCCATGCTCTATAACCCAATTCAAATCCTCTTCACCGTGAAATTTAAAAACGAGGATACCAGAGGGCTTAATAAACAACTTAGGAGTTCTTACCTGCCACATACTCCTGATGAAGTTAACCAGCACACCAGTAGGGATTTTCGGCCCCATTATCGCCCCCACCATAGTAGCCGCCCAAGCTTCACATGTCTCAGCTACATCATCAGTCGTGTATGTTATACAACACAGTTTTTGTGGATAAAGAAAGGTGACGCCAATCTGGTGACTTTTGGTCCGAAAATTTCACGGAAAGCTTTTCGCGCACAAAGCTCCCATTATAACCTGTAAACCATATAAACATGTTTGGGACGCATTTGAGCGAAAACAACACAGTTTTGGTGGATAAAGAAAAGGTGACGCCGATATGGTCCCTTTTGGTCCGAAAACTTCACGGAAACCTTTTCGTGCACAAAGCTCCCATTATGACCTATAAACCATATAAACATGTTTGGGTCGTATTTTTGCGAAAACAACACAGTTTTGGTGTATAAAGAAAAGGTGACGCCGATATGGTCACTTTTGGTCCGAAAGTTTCACGGAAAGCTTTTCGCGCACAAAGCTCGCATTATGACCTATACACCATATAAATATGTTTGGGACACATTTGAGCGAAAACAAAACAGTTTTTGTGGATAATGAAAGGTGACGCCGATATGGTGACTTTTGGTCCGAAAATTTCACGGAAAGCTTTTCGCGCACAAAGCTCCCATTATGATATGTAAACCATATAAACATGTTTGGGACGCATTTGAGCGAAAACAACATAGTTTTGGTGGATAAAGAAAAAGGTGACACCGATATGATGACTTTTGGTCCGAAAATTTAACGGAAAGCTTTTCGCGCACAAAGCTCCCATTATGACATATACACCATATAAACATGTTTGGGAAACATTTGAGCGAAAACAACACATTTTTTGTGGATAAAGAAAGGTGACGCCGATATGGTCCCTTTTGGTCCGAAAATTGCACGGAAAGCTTTTCGCGCACAAAGCTCCCATTATAACTTGTAAACCATATAAACATGTTTGGGACGCATTTGAGCGAAAACAACACAGTTTTGGTGGATAAAAAAATGGTGACGCCGATATGGTCCCTTTTGGTCCGAAAATTTCACGGAAAGCTTTTCGCGCACAAAGCTCCCAATATGACCTATAAACCATATAAACATGTTTGGGACGCATTTGAGCGAAAACAACACAGTTTTGTGGATAAAGGAAGGTGACGCCAATATGTTCACTTTTGGTCCTAAAATTTCACGGAATGCTTTTCGCGCACAAAGCTCACATTATGACCTATAAACTATTTAAACATGTTTGGGACACATTTGACCGAAAACATCACAGTTTTGGTGGATAAAGAAAGGTGACACCGATATGGTCACTTTTGGTCCGAAAATTTCACGGAAAACTTTTCGCGCACAAAGCTCCCATTATGACCTATACACCATATAAACATGTTTGGGACACATTTGAGCGAAAAAAACACAGTTTTGGTGGATTAAGAATGGTGACGCCGATATGGTCACTTTTGGTCCAAAAATTTCACGGAAAGCTTATCGCGCACAAAGCTCCCATTATGACCTATACACCATATAAACATGTTTGGGTCACATTTGAGCGAAAACAACATAGTTTTTGTGGATAAAGAAAGGTGACGCCGATATGGTCACTTTTGGTCTGAAAATTTCACGGAAAGCTTTTCGCGCACAAAGCTCTCATTATGACCTATACACTATATAAACATTTTAGGGACACATTTGAGCGAAAACAACACAGTTTTGGTGGATAAAGAAAAGGTGACGTCGATATGGTCATTTTTGGTCCGAAAATTTCACGGAAAGCTTTTTGCGCAGAAAGCTCCCATTATTACCTATAAACCATATAAACATGTTTGGGATGCATTTGAGCGAAAACAACACAGTTTTGGTGGATAAAGAAAAGGTGACACCGATATGGTCACTTTCGGTCCGAAAATTTCACGGAAAGCTTTTCGCGCACAAAGCTCCCATTATGACCTATACACCATATAAACATGTTTTGGACACATTTGAGCAAAAACAACACCGTTTTGTGGATAAAGAAAGGTGGCGCCGATATGGTCACTTTTGGTCCGAAATTTCACGGAAAGCTTTTCGCGCACAAAGCTCCCATTATGACTTATACACTATATAAACATTTTAGGGACACATTTGAGCGAAAACAACACAGTTTTGGTGGAGAAAGAAAAGGTGACGCCGATATGGTCATTTTTGGTCCGAAAATTTCACGGAAAGCTTGTCGCGCAGAAAGCTCCCATGATGACCTATAAACCATATAAACATGTTTGGGACACATTTGAGCGAAAACAACACAGTTTTTGTCTGAAAAGGTAAAGATATAGCTGTGGTAAGATACCAAAATACAAAAGTGTATGACCAAACCAAGGGTCCTACGTAAGAAGGGGGAAAACAAAAACCTATACCCAAAAAACCCCTCCTATACCCCACAACCTCAAAATACCCACCAAACCCCTATCTAACCATGGTAACCGTCCCCACCAGCCACAAACACCAAGCGGGAAAACCCTATCTACAGTTACTGCGGTCCGGTCTAGCCACATGACGGGAATCACGTCTCATGGAGAGACGGGACCGACAGCACGAGATAATCTGAGTTGCACATCTAGGTACATCAATAGCTTCATTACGAAAGACAATTTTGTTCCTAGCTAACCAAGTAAAGTAAATCAAGCCTTGGAAGCAAAGCAATTTCAAACTCATGTTCTTTGCCCCTGAAGTTCTTATATCGAAAAGGGCACCTGCATCTGTGCATATCGTTCCTCACTAAAACAACCGCAGGAGAGTGATCTGAAACTCCGGGAGTATCAAAGAAGGCCTTGGTGTTCTCAAATCTGTCCATCCACTTTTCATTCACGAGGACACGATCAAGTTTTCTCTCCTGTCTGGCTTCCCCCTTCTGCTTATTATTCCATGTCAGACACGCACCAGTAAAAGGGAGGTCGAATATGTTACAGTCCTCTTGCACTGAGAGCAGCTCGGAGAATTCATCTCGTTGAGCTCTCCTACAAGGCCATTTCTCCTCTAAACTTAGAATGCAATTGAGGTCTCCCAGAGCAACCCAAGGAGCATTCACATTAGCAGCAATGTCCCTGAAGTCATTCCACAAAGGAACCCTGTCAGCTTTAGCATTGTGAGCATAAATAAAAGTTACTGCGAATTTGAATTTTCTGTCCATCAATTCAACCAGGCAGTGGATATATTGATCAGTGATTCGAGCCACATCAACATTGAAGACACTGGGATTCCAGGTTACCCAGATCTTGCCTTTAGCCTCCCTGTTTCCATTTTCACATATCTGCCAGTCTTTCATTAATCTACCCCGCACAACTTCAAAGTTTTTATGAGTAAGTTTCGTTTCCAATAGCCCTATGAGGCTTATATCATTATCAAAACAGTAGCTAGTAATTAAATTATTTTTAACGGGATCTTTGATGCCCGCAATGTTCCACGCTGTAATTTTGAGCTTATCCATCACAAGCCACAAAGTGAGTGCTACTCTCACAATTCCGAGGTGATGAATCCTTGTTGCTGAGCTTCCCGTCCATAAGCATATCCTCCTCTGTCTGGGCAAGGACAGCAAAGAGAGAGCTAGTAGCAATCGGCAATTCAGTCCCTAAATTCACACTCTGAGAAGCTTTAGAGATAGGTGACTTCCCATTCTTCCGATCCACAACTCTGCTCCAATTACCATTCTCCTCACCCCTGTTCAGTTCAATTCTTTTACTATCATAAGCATCCGTCGTAGCTGTCTTTGCAGCAGCATTAAACCTCTCCTTTTCGGTAGCTGTCAAGGAGTTCCCATTAATGCAATCCGTCGACCCAACTGCCCTACTGTTACATTCATTACTAACTACCAAATTAACTGCTGCCTCCCCTTTCATTTCTTTTAGAATATTGACAGTGTGCTCAGAAATTCCAACAGGGGGCCAAATAGCATTGCTACTATTTCTATCAAGCCAACCCTCTTGCTGCCTTTTCAGATCATGATTATTCCCAATATCAGAAGAAACCGTTGGGTCAACCCTGTGGGAATGAGGTTTGCTCACAAAATTCTGCCTAGCACACCGATCTGAATCATGACCAAATTTCTTATAGAAAATACACCTAGCAGGAAGCCATTCGAAGACAATTTGTTGCTGATATTTCGACCCATCAGTATTTTCAACCTCCACAGATTTCAGGCCGGCTTCATCAACAGATACCTCTATCAGTAAACGAGCATAGGAGAGTCTCTCCCCCCTAGCTGTTCGTCCATCAATGCAAATAGGGTTCCCAACTGCACTGCCCAATCTGCTCAGATTAGTATTCGTGAGAAGCGTGGGATCAGGGTCTGGAACACATACCCAACAAGGGATCCGATCGAAAGCACTCTAGGATATTTGCATTCCCACAGACCATCTCTTTAGAATAAGTGGCTTCGAGCCTTGTACATTCCAAGGTCCATTGCTTAGGACCCAATTCAGATCACTTTCAGATTTGAAACGAAAAACATAAACCCCATTTGATTTTCTAAACATAGCAGGGCTTTCAATGGTCCATTTCGAATCAACTAGCTCTTTGACCACTCCAAACGAAACCTGGTTACCTGCTATCACACCTATGAGCGTCGCAACCCAACATTTCCTTGATTCCATCACATCCTCTTCCCGAATTTTGAGTTTTCCCTTCTGTACATCTGGGAAGAAAGTAAGCTTTTCAGCAGTAGAAATGTCCATATTACCTTGTAATGGAGGAGAAAGCGTTGTCAAGATCGTCTTCTTTTTGAGTGCCAGGCTTCTTCTTAGGGCTTCAGCAAAGGAGATGTTCTCCTTCTCCGAGGGAAGGCTCGACGAAGCCCCTCCCACAGTGCATTCCTCCGTCACCAGCTTCCCTTTTGGATCCCCAGCTTCGATTGGGTTCTTCGAGTCCTTCAAATTCTGCACAGTAAGCCCTTTCATCGAGGAGGAGACATCACCAGCTGGAGGAGTCCCTGAGGCACACGACTCACCAGGCACGAGCTTCCTGACCTTACCGGCACTCCCTCTCTTACCCATGCTTGGACGGCCGCCCGAACGGCCACCTTGAGGGTGGAACCGGTGGCGGGCCAAACCCGAGGAGCAAAGAACCAGATCGCCCAAATCACTTGTACGGACAAATACTCCCACAACACACATACCACACACACAACACAGTTTTTTACAACAAAGTTTTTGTGGATAAAGAAAGGTGGCGCCAATATGGTCACTTTTGGTCCGAAAATTTCACGGAATACTTTTCGTGCCCAAAGCTCCCATTATGACCTATAAACCATTTAAACATGTTTGGCACACATTTGACCGAAAACAACACAGTTTTGGTGGATAAAGAAAGGTGACGCCGATATGGTCACTTCTGGTCCGAAAATTTCACGAAAAGCTTTTCGCGCACAAAGCTCCCATTATGACATATACACCATATAAACATGTTTGGGACACATTTGAGCGAAAACAACACAGTTTTGGTGGATAAAGAAAGGTGACGCCGATATGGTCACTTTTGGTCCGAAAATTTCACGGAAAGCTTTTCATGCACAAAGCTCCCATTATGACCTATAAACCATATAAACATGTTTGGGACGCATTTGAGTGAAAACAACACAGTTTTGTGGATAAAGAAAGGTGACGCCGATATGGTCACTTTTGGTCCGAAAATTTCACAGAAAGCTTTTCGCGCACAAAGCTCCCATTATGACCTATAAACCATATAAACATGTTTGGGATGCATTTGAGGGAAAACAACACAGTTTTTGGTGGATAAAGAAAAGGTGACGTCGATATGGTCACTTTTGGTCCGACAATTTAACGGAAAGGTTTTTGCGCACAAAGCTCCTATTATGACCTATTGATAATGCATATCCTAGATAGGCATTATAGGCATTTTTAGGCTAGTTAGGTTGCATTTATTTAATGAATTAGAGTTAAACTGCATCTGACGATTATTTTGGGAGAGTTCGGATTTTGCGCGAATTGGTGAGTATTTTTACAGATTAGATTCGAACACTATGGAGATGCATGATATTGGAGACTTGAAGAAAGAAAGCAAAGAATTGGAGCTGCATCAAGCTTCTGGATGCGGGATGAAGCAGCGGGGCATATGTTGTGGCCGCAGCATACATGCAGCGGCCGCCGCAAGGAGCTGGAGCGGCGCCTGAATGGAACACGCGTGCAGCGGCCGTGGCACCTATGCTGCGGCCATCGCATTGGTCATCTGCCGCATTTCGATTTGTGAAACCCTAGTTTTTGTTATTTTCATTTTAGGTTCGGTTTAGACTTTTAAAAGGCCGAGAGTTAATTAGTTTGGAAGTACTTTTCATTTTCATTCTACGTTCATCAGACAATTTAGAGATTTGAGCGATGTCTTCCATGAGGAACTAAACTCGTCTGTTCTGCCTGCAATTTGAAGCTTTATTTGGATTGATTGTGAGTTTCTAATTCTCGTTCCTTGTTTCCTATATTTGAATGCTTCAACTTCTTTGCGCTTATTGAATTATTGTTTTGTTCTATCTAGCCCGCGCAACTAGTTAGATCAATTCAATTGCTAGGGTTTTGTAGATTCCTGATTGCGAACCTTAACCTAAGTAGCAAACTTGTCCCTTTAGGGCTGATTGAACTAATTGAATAGGTAGGAAGTTGAATGTGTTGTTAAATCCCTTTTTAGGGACTGCAAATACATTGGCTAATCTCTGAACTTAAAGCTATCAATTGGGTTAAATCCTTCTTTAGGGACTGTTCGATTGATAAGGGTTTCTAGGACTAATTGGACTAGTAACTATATTAGGTCGGGACAAGGGCATTCATAGGAACCTTAATAGGACGAGAAGAAGTTACAAGGATCGCTTCAACCGAATAAAGTGGAAAATTATAGGTAGAACTACTTCTCTCAATTGTTTGAATCAATACCATTTGCTCTTTCCTTTCATAATTCGCATTTTCTTTCACAAACACCCCCATTTGGTTACTTTAATTGGCAGTTAAATCACATTTGAATAACAAATCTCCCTGTGGATCGACCTCTTACTTATTACTATACTAGTTATAGGTTTGAGTTACTTTGACGGATCAACGACAGGGTTTCCCTCCGTCAAATTTGGCGCCGTTGAATTCATGCAATAAAGTAGAAACAAGTGTAGGTAGATCATTCAAATCTTGAGAAACAAACAAATTATCTTTAAAAAGCACAAGAAAACATGTTTTACTCCCCTGAATTGCATACTCTACTTCTTTTGCCTTAGCTAGAAGAATCTGATTAGAACTAGCCATGTTTGAACCAATGGCTAGCTTCTTCTTTTGCTTTCTTCTCTCCAAGTTAGCTACATGGTCAGCTATAATCTCATGAGGTGCCATAGGATGAAGTGTAATTTTCTTACCTTCCATTTGGAAAGTGTGCTCATTGGTGACTCCGTTGTGGATCACACCTCGATCATATTGCCATGGTCTCCCTAAAAGAAGGTGACACGCTGTCATGGGGAGAACATCACAAAGTATCTCATCTTTATAT
This sequence comes from Persicaria maculosa, assembly GCA_963922045.1. Classification (NCBI taxonomy): domain Eukaryota; kingdom Viridiplantae; phylum Streptophyta; class Magnoliopsida; order Caryophyllales; family Polygonaceae; genus Persicaria; species Persicaria maculosa. Next base: position 23,968,008 of record OY998271.1, read on the forward strand.
CCTCCAATTGCAAATGCAATCATGGCTTGCTTGTCAACTCTTAGAGGTGCCTTGGAATTCAGCCAATTCAAGGTGTATGGTTGCGGATGTGGGCTGCAGTTGAGGTTGAACCTATCTATAACCTCTTGATCAATAAGATTGCAACAAGATCCTCCATCAACTATCACACTACATACCTTGTCTTTGATGAGACATCGAGTATGGAAGAGAGTCTCTCTTTGAGTGGGAAAAGAAGGAGCATCATTGGAGATCAATGCTCTCTTCACCACAAAACATTCTCCAACAGCCGCATTAGCATGAATTTCCTCTTTCTTATCTTCTAAGGTTGGCTCTTCTTGGCTCTCCTCCTCGGATTCATATTCTCCTTGATCATTGAGTAGCACTTGCCTTCGAGTAGGGCACTCTCTAGAAAAGTGACCCCTACCCAAGCACTTGAAGCACTTGAGGTCCCGAGTACGGGATTCAGATTCACTCCTTGGATTCAGAACATTAGGCTTGTTGCTTCTTGAGGTTTGGCTTGGTGGTTGAGTTTCTTGTCGTGTGGAGGGCCTAGGGGGCTCACTTCTTGGCTCATTTGGACGTGGATTTGATGTACTTCCTGGGCTAGAGTTTGATCTCCAAGGTTTAGAGCCATGTGTTCCCTTTCTCCGTTGAAGGTTTTGGTACACTTGGTTAGTGTAATGTAGCACCTCCTCAACTTGAGTTCCCACGCCAAAACTCTGCATTTCAACATGTGAAGCAATATCCAAATTCAGCCCACCAATAAATTTTGAGATTACATACCTCTCGGGAAATCGGATTCCCGATCTAAAAACAAGCTTCTTTAGTTCCTTGTAGAACTCATCGGGAGTGCGGGAGCCTTGCTTGATGCGTTCCAATTTGACTTGGACATGATCCACATAATCTTCGGGGACAAATCTTTCTTTCAGGGCTGTTTTGAGATCCTCCCAAGTGGTGATAGGAGGGTATCCCATATATGTTCTCTCTTGCTTTTCTTCTTGCCACCATGAGTATGCAAAATCTGAAAAATGAATGGTAGCAACAGCCACCCTTTGAGCATCATGGTAACCATAGTAATAAAAAATGGACTCAACTTTGGACTCCCAATCCATGTATGCCTCAACATCGGAAGTCCCGGCAAATTGAGGAATGGTAAGCTTGACGCCATGGTGTTGATCTCGCCCCATATCTTGGCGATGCTTATGCTCCTCATTTTGGTATCTCCTGTGAAATATGCCATCAAATCTAGCACGTTGAGCGTATTGTGGATTGCGTCGGGGCATCCTAAGTGGTTGTGGTTGCTGCGGATGCGTTGGATCTTGAGCATAATGAGCTCATGGATGCTCCCTGCGTTCATTAACACTTACATTATCATCAAAATCAGTTTGGTAATTAAGTGGTCGTCGGGACATTTGGGGCCATGTCTCATAGTGAGGGCCTCTTGTTTGACCACGCCCTTGTCGAGTCCCATTGGGCTCGCTCTCCTGACCGGAGTCATGTGGCTCATCATTTCTACCATTGGTTCTAGTACCACTAAGTCTTTTCTCAATCCTTTCATCTAGGGCTCTCAATAGGTCAGCCCTAGTCCTCTCATACTCTTCTCGTCTCGCAACCACATCTTCTTCCCTGGATTGTCGAAGAACGGCTTGCAAATCAGCTAGGGTGATAGCTCTTCCTTCGTTCCCGGCATTAGACATGTTTTCCTACACACAAAATGCACAAACAAAAGGAAAAACAAAGAAGAACCGAGAAAATCACAAAAACATGCAAACACGTAAGGGTTAGAAATCAAAAGATCTCTCTCTCACCTCCCTCATATTCTTTTCACTCATGAATTTTTCTTTTGGGGGTAAAACTCTCCCTCACTTTGAATGTGATCTCACTTCACTCAAAATTCAGATTGTAATCACACAATTATGCAAACGACACTTCTTCAAGCAAGTGATGTGAGGGTGCTTCTTCCTTGCTAGAATAAGGTCTATCTCCGCTGAGGCAATGTAATTTAGTGATGTTGTCCTGGAAACTCACACAAAAGTATCAAAAGCACAAGCCAAGGTGATAGGGGGTAAGCCGTAGGATGGCCCGATCTTCGACAATCAAACAAGAAACTCAAGAATCAAACAAGACTCAACAAGAAAGTTCAAGAACGCAGCAAGAAGGACTCAAGAACACCAAGACTCGACTGAAATTGAATGTAAAGACTCGATCAACCAAAGACATGACCGATAAGGACTGAGTCGATCTATGTAGAACGACATGAAGACCCCAAGCCTCCGTAGAGGGTAGGCACCAAGCACCAACAACTATACGACCCGTCTCTACAACCCTACACAACCAAGCGGACAACTTGGAGGCACAAGGAGGGGGCTCGTGGATACCAGGATCACCAAGTCTTGCGAAGTTGATGAACGCAAAGCAAACCAAGCTGAGATCAATACCAATTTGGCAATCGATGAGCCACGCTTCGAATCGATTGACTTTCACTCGTTGTGTTTCACACAAAACTGAGATTTTTCATAAAAGAGAGATGTCTGTTTTACAAACTGATCAGCCGTTACTTTATAACCCTAGGGCTGATTTTAGATGAAAATATTAATTAAAAGAATAATTAAAATAAATCCCTACATTACCTAAAATAACTTAAGTAAAGAAGGTCTCTAAAAATAGTAATAAAATAAGTTCCAATACTTAAGAGAATTTCGTCTAAACAGTGACAGCTGCAAAGATGGTGATTTTCGGCTACGCTCTAGGTCGAATCTGGAAAAACCTTCAACAGCAAAGTTGTAGATCTTTTAGTCTTCGTTCCAAAAAGGTATGGAACGATCCAATCCGATAAATATAGACTCCGAACGACCCATTTTATTGAGACCTCGAAAAGCTGTCAAATGATCATGAACGAACCCAAAACGTCTTGCACCTTTGGACCTTCTCCCATGGTGGAGCCTTCTTCTTCCTCTTGAGGATGACACCATTCTCACGAGCTTGAGTCATAGGTCCATCCCCAAGTATGATAGGTGCATACGGAGGTGTCTTGGATGATCCCGCATCAATCTCCCTTTCTTGAAAAGGATTCGTCCACGAATCCAAGGTATCAAGCATGGCAAAATAGGGGATAAGATCCGCGACGTTGAATGGAGCGCTCACACCATGGCCTCCAGGGTTGAATACCACATGTCCATGAAAACTCCTCTCAAGACCGATTGTTGTAGGGGTTGGCCACTCCGGGATTGCTTTGATCTTGGCTTCGTCAACTTGTAGCCCATTAGAGCTCACTACAAAACCAAGAAAAGAAACTTGATTAGTGCACAATTCACATAACACATCATCTTCACAATGTTCTAACTTAGTATGCACTCTAGCTTGTTCGTTTATCTTTAAGTTTTCATCAAAGGCTAGCAAGTTTTCTTCCTTTTTCAAGGCTGGATTTTCAATCATTTCAAGGCTAGCAATATTAGAACAAATTTCACCATCAATGATCATATTACAAATTTCGCCTTTTTCTAAGCATTTAGTATGACACAAATTTTCTATTTGATTATCATCACAAGGCATAGGTTGAACACTTGAAACTTTACTAACAATCAAAGAATCTTCATGCTCATATTCAATGCAATCTTCATGATCATAGGCAAGTAAATTAACATCTTGGTCATTATTAACATGCTCTTTAATTTCATCAACAAGCTGATTATCTATGCTAGGAGAAACATTAAGTTGGTTAACATTATTAGGAGGAATAGGATGAGTTTCTTCCCTTTCATTAGATGGCACTACATCTCTAGGTGGGACTCCTTGTTCGGGCACCGTGTTAGAGCCAAAATGCTTAAGCTCTATTGCCGTCAAGCTTTTATCTATCTTAGCCAAGTTCTCCATGATGGCATTGTACATGTTTAATACCTCAGGAGGTAGTGTGGTCGAGGTACTGAACATATATTTAGCGCTGTTGTTACCATGGTTACCGTTGTTGCCCTGGATATTAGACATTGCAAATAAAGACAAACAAAGAACTATGTGAAAGTTAGTAAAATATAAACAAACTCACAAGTGTATCACTCACACTTCCTCTCTAATTGGTATGTCACACTTGTTGTTTCAATCCGCCTTGGACAAATCAATACTCAAGATAGGACTCAACAACACAAGGTATATAATATCAAAAGAAGGGTTATATGAATGAAGCAAGGGCTGTAAGGACTCAACAAGAGCAAATCAGTAGCTCGACACAACAAATATCACTCGACAGTAGCAAAGAGTACTCGACACAAACAAGTTCAACTCGGCAATGGTAAGTAGAACTCGACAAAACAATTGCAGAGTGAACGAAAGCTCGACAATGGCAATTTAAGACACAATAGGGACTGGTTTTATGTGGAAAGAAAAGAAAGAATCAACCTTTGATCAATTTACCTCTTTTGATTGTAACCCCAAGTAAGGATTTTGTTGTTGCAAAGGTAGGGTTTCAAGGTTGTGTTTAGGAGGTAATATAGATTGGTCTAGGGCTGATTTCAACACCAATGTAGTCCCTTGATGATTCCTTGCAAAAGATGAACAAGAGCTCCAAAGAACACAAACAAACAACTTTTCTCTCTTTTTTTTTGAATTTTCGGATCTGATTTTTTTTTTCAATCTGTATACAGGAGCTTCTAAATGCAAGAAATCAAAATAAAATATGAGGGAAATTCGAAAATAAGGTGTATAGGATAAAAATTCAGCCCTACAGATAAAATAGATGAGATATGGCTAAATTTGGTAAGTAGGGTTCTATCTATGCCTTTATAATCTAATATAGATAAAAAAAAGGGAATATCTATCAAGAATTCAAAATTTAATAAGGCAAAATAAATAGATCAAAGATAGATCAAAGATAGAACAAACTAGGGTTTCTTATGACAAGGTGGTGAGGCCGAAATCGACTAGGGGATCTTTGGTGCCGTCGACTATGATGCTGCACAAGGGGATGCGAGCACAAGGTGTGGTCGGCCTCAATGGTCTCGGCTAGGCTTATGTTTGGGCTAAGCAACCACAACAATCACAAACAAACAAGTTTAATGCAATCAAAATTCAAGATTCAAGAAGTAAAAGACCAAACTTAATAAAGACTCTATTTTTTTTTGTGGATTTTGTGTTTTTATGATGAACAAAAAGAAAAAGACACAACTTTGATGTCGGAAACCTAAGCTCTAATACCAATTTGATACGGGGTAAGCCGTAGGATGGCCCGATCTCGACAATCAAATAAGAAACTCAAGAATCAAAAAAGACTCAACAAGAAAGTTTAAGAACGCAGCAAGAAGGACTCAAAGAACACCAAGACTCGACTAAAATTGAATGTAAAGACTCGATCAACCAAAGACACGACCGATAAGGACTGAGTCGATCTATGTAGAATGAGATGAAGACCCCAGGCCTCCGTAGAGGGTAGGAACCTAGCACCAACGACTACACAACCCGCCTCTATAACCCTACACAACCAAGCGGACAACTTGGAGGCACAAGGAGGGGGCTCGTGGATACCAGGATCACCAAGTCTTGCGAAGTTGATGAACACAAAGCAAACCAAGCTGAGATCAATACCAATTTTACAATCGATGAGCCACGCTTCGAATCGATTGACTTTCACTCGTTGTGTTTCACACAAAACAGAGATTTTTCATAAAAGAGATATGTCTGTTTTACAAACTGATCAGCCATTACTTTATAACCCTAGGGCTGATTTTAGATGAAAATATTAATAAAAAAATAATTAAAATAAATTCCTAAATTACCTAAAATAACTTAAGTAAAGAAGGTCTCTAAAAATAGTAATAAAAGAAGTTCCAATACATAGGAGAATTTCGTCTAAACAGTGACAGCTGCAAAGATGGTAATTTTCGGCTACGCTCTAGATCGAATCTGGAAAAACCTTCAACAGAAAAGTTGTAGATCTTTTAGTCTTCGTTCCAACAAGGTATGGTACGATCCAATCCGATAAGTATGGACTCCGAACAACCCATTTTACTGAGACGTCGAAAAGCTGTCAAATGATCATGAACGAACCCAAAACGTCTTGCACCTTTGGACCTTCTCCCATGGTGGAGCCTTCTTCTTCCTCTTGAGGATGACACCATTCTCACGAGCTCGAGTCATAGGTCCATCCCCAAGTATGATAGGTGCATCCGGGGGTGTCTTGGATGGTCCCGCATCATTTTTAATCCCCCCTCATTTGTTACAAAATTTCCATTTCCCTCAAACTTGCAAAAATAAAAATTTTATTTCCCTCTTTTTCTAAACCCTAAACTCTAAAACCTAAACCCTATTCGTATAAGTTAATAACTTAATAAATGTATATATTTATATAATTTATAAGTGTATAATATTTGTATAAGTTAATAAGTTAGGTGTATGTGTTTGTACAAGTTATTTATAATTTTCTACTATTACTTTGTAAGTTTTATTTATAATTTTATATTACTTTATAATCCACATCCAAAGAGTTTCGCTAATAAGATAAATACACAACGATATTTAATATGAAGAATACTTGAAATGATTATTCTAATATGAATAGTGATCCTAAATATTTTCATTGTATTTAGAGTAAAGTTTTAGAATGGAATAAAAATGGTTATTCTAGTATGACTAGTGAATAGTGATCCTAATTCCTACACGTGTCTTTCTACTTATCGTTTCAGTTTTCGTTTTTTTCATAAACGGATTTCTTTTTATAGCTATAATATAAGTGTATAACTATATAAGTATAATAATTCGATTAGTTTTCATAACTACGCAATTGTAGTGTTAATAATTCTACTAGTTTTCATTGTCATTTGTCCATATTTCATAATTTGTATTTTGTATGGATGATGAATTATGAATTTATGATATATGATTCTTTTTTGGTGGAAATAATTATTTATATCCAAATCAATAATTTTATAGCTGTTATATATATATATATATATTAATATATATATGTATTATGTTTTGGTAGAATAAATTATATATATATATATATTAGTTTTTTCTACAAATGATTATTTAAGTAACAAATTTAATTTTTTAAAATTAATATTATTCACAAATTTACAAAAGGATCGAAAAAATTAATATGTCCCACAAACTACAAACCAAATGGGCTATCATGGATTCATGGTTGTTGACCCAAACCATTTTACTTTCAACCCATACCATTTTATTTTCAAGTTTTAATCCAATCTTTCAACCCAAGTTCCAACTTCCGAGTTGCAAGTGTTCAACTTTCAATTTAATCCAATCTTTCCGAAAAAAATATTATTAAACCTAAATTTTAATTACCGATCCGAATGGTTCGAACTCCGAATAATTTATTTTACATATTCTATTTTACATAAATTGAAAACAAATTATCTGAATTATTTATTTTACATATTCAAGTATTTTTATCCAAATTAAAAATAAATTACTCAAACAATATATAAATTACATATTGAGAAATTTTGGTGAAATATACACTTTTGAACTTTTAATTAGTTAATTAACACCTTTGCATTATTTATTAGCCGCATTAGCACCCTTTGAAAATTTATTAGGCCCGTGTACCACCCAACCACTTTCCCTTCCATTCTCCTTCCCTTCTCACCATCAGATCCGCATCTCTGCTCTCGCTTCGCCCAACCAGGGTTCCTCTTCTTCCTCTTCCTCCGCCGCTCGCTCTCCCTCCGTCGTCTGGTTGGGCTCCACCTTCCGTCCGCCGCACCGCCTTCTCGGATTCGCCGGGGCCGCTGGAGATCTCCTTTGCTCCTCCTCCGGGATCCAATCCCTAAGGGCCTCCGGGAGGCCCGTGAGGGGAGTGGTGTCGATGGCCAAGAAGAGCGTTGGTGTCCTCTTTCTTCCCCCTCTCCATCTTCATTGTTCTGTTAGGGTTTGGTAGTTCTCAACTGGACAGTTTTTGTTCAATTGTATCTGTTGGCATCGGTATGATGAGTTCTTCCAATTTTGTGGTAATTCTATGACAATGTGGATTCAATGCTGTTTGGCCATTTGGATTTCTGAAAATTGGGGCTTTGGCATCTTGTATCTGATCCGTTGTGATTTAGTACTAGAGTAATTTTGTTCTAAATTCCATGTTTTCTTCTTTATGATTTTGTTGTCTAGTGCTATCAAATGTAATTTTTTCTTGCCTGATCCAAATTTCATCAATAACTTAGCAAATATAGAAAGAGAGAAATTCCTTTTTGACATTGCTCTTGTCAAGTTCTTGCACAATTGCTGAACTTAATATATGATTCCAGGATGACAATATATTAGACCTTTCATTAACAGTTGCTGACCTTAATATTGGGAGAAAAGGAAGAGAAGCTACAGTAAAGATTGCAAGCATTACTGTTGTGTGCTCTGATGATGGGAACTTATGGGGGCGCTTCTTGCATTTTTTTTGTTTTTTTATGATTATGTGAACGAGTATTCTTATAGGCCAGATGCTGCTTGTATAGTTCAGAAATAAGGAGTGGATGCTAGACTTGGTTTATACCCTGATGAGAATTTCGTTCTGCTGATCCACACATCTAAGATGACACTAGCTGATGATGTCAATTTGGAAGAGTTTGTGATGACAAAGGATGAATTTTCTGGAGCCGACATCAAAGCAATATGCATAGAGGTTAGCTAATTATAGTTAGGATTGCTCCTTTTGGTTGAAATTGTGATTCAGTGTCCAAATGGTGCTGCCCTTCTCAATTGGGTTGTTGTTTCGTGATCGAATTCACGTAAGATTGCTTACTTATCTCAAGGCAGTTTTAGTTGTTTTACTTTTTAGCTTTCAAACATCTCTTTAACTTCTTCTCAACTGTGTTTTTGTGTCTACTTTTTTCCGCTATTCTATTCTTGCAGAAATGGCTGATGAAATGGCCCTAGAAAGTTGCTATGCTTAGATTGGTTGTAGAAGGGACTTGGTTTCATCAGTTTCGGGTTGTTGTGCTGTTCAGGATTTCACCGTTTCCTTATACAGTTTTTAACTATGCAATAGTGGTCACCAACATGAGATTTTGGCCTTACTTATGGGGATCAATTGCTGGAATGGTACCTGAAGCTTTCCTTTAAATTTGCAGGTCAGTTATTTGAATTCGTCGTGTAATATTAGTTGCATTCTAGATCAAGTCCATTACCTTGCGGTTTTTGCCAGGTTCTGATTGATACTTTGCGTTCTTCATTTGCAGTGGTCGGTTGATAAGGACATACGCAGATATCAAGTACAACAACCACCATCTCACTTGGGTAGAAATTGTATATAACATCATCTCTTTCATTGTTGCCATAGTAACCATAGTTGCTTTCACCATATACACCAACAAAACCTTGGACGAGCTCAAGATGGTAGAAACCAAAGGGGATCTAGAATCTGGACAGGATGACGAGGAGGATGACGGGAAGGGATCCTCTACGGACGATGAAACTTACCAGCCTGCTTGATCATTTGTGGGGCTGGTCGAGGAGTTATAGGATGAGATGGTCCAACTTAGTGATGAGGTGGATCACTTCTGTGAAAGTTATATCACTGGGTAAACACGCAACATTTGCTTCATTATGTTCGTTTATAATTGGGCAAGTGTAAATGTTAGTTTAGATGGAATTGGGGTGGTGCTTAGATGTTCTGTCATACTATTACTATGCCGAATAGTGGGTGATGGCTTTCAAATTGCTTTCAAGTGTAAATGTTAGTTTAATTATGTTTATGTTCCAGTTGATTCCATTAGCCTATTAGATATTATATTGGCTTTCAAATTGCAACTGTTAGTCTACTCTTATATTATATATTATAAAAATCTTATCAATAAAAATGTCATCAAAATAATAATTTAAAAAAGTTATCAATAAAAATGTTATCAGCAAACAATGTCATCACAAATATTGAGATCAACGAAGTGTAATTATAAATGTCATCAATGAAGTTTAATCACATTTTATACTCCTGTGTCATCAACTATATAAAAATGTAATAAAAATGTCACCACAAATAATTGCATCAATGGCGTGTAATCACAAATGTGTCATCAGTGAATAAAAGTAGAATAAATGAAAATATATCGATATACAATTCATTAAATTAAAAAATGGCATCAAACGATTACATTAGAACAATGACATCAAAACACTACTTTAAACAATTGGCATCACATTAAAGAAAAAATGTCATTAAAAAATGACATCAAAACCCTACTTTGGAAAAATGGCATCATGATAAAAAAAAATGACATCAAAAATTGCATCAAAAAAGTGGCATCAGTGGTTAGTGGTGAAAAAATTGCATCACAAAAAAATTGCATCAATGGTCAATGTAGGAGGAAGGAAGAGAAGGAAGGGGGAAAGTGGGAGGAAGAAAGGGGGAAGGAAGGGAAGGAAAGGAGAGAGGGTGCTAGCTTACCTAATTAAGTTAGTTTGGGTGCTAATCACCTAATTGAAGGTTCAAAATAGACTAGTTAACAAAATCACCCTTACATATTCAACATCAAGTATTCACCCGAGTCAAATCCAATCTAATTATCCAAACGGGTCGAATAAGATTCCACCCAAAACCCAAACAAAATATACCCACTTTGATTCAAATTAAATCTGAACAAGACCGACCCATCTCTTGACCCGAAACCTAAAAAAACCCAACCCACTTCGACCCGAACCCGAATGGGCATGACCCGATTTAACCCAAAACCCGACCAAGTCAAAATTGATTTTGACCGAATCCGACCTAAACCTGACCACAGATTTTACCCGAGTTGATCTGACCCACCAATGACCCGACCCGAACCCGACCCGATCAACCCATTTGCCAACTCTATATGACATGTATTCGATTTCCACGAACTCATATTTTTAGTATTTATAAATTAAAATTTAATATTTATTCATCTTTCAATTTTATTAAAAAAATCATAACTATATTAATTTACACCCACTCCCCTATTTCCACCCTGCTGACACGAAGGGTGTCCAGAAATCTGAGATTTGGCGGCAAAATCTGCATTGCAAATTGGCTTCCCGAAAAACGAGATTAGGAGAGAGATGTCTTGAAGAAATGGGAGTAGTCGGTGTCGTCCGCATTGCGAAGCTCTTCCATTTCCACTCCTCTTCAAAGCTTCCGATAATGCCGCCTCCTAAAACCCTAATGGACTTCTTTCAACCTCCTGAACCCAAACGCTTCAAGTCTTCCGCCGCCGCTTCTGGTGATCCTATCTCCTCCTCCTCCTCCTCCTCCTCCTCCTCTTTGACTGCCGAGGAGAGGGCGAGGATGCAGTTGAATAAGTCTCTAGCCTCGTCCAGGAGGAATGCTAAGATTTGTTTCGACAGAGCGTCCAAATCTAAAGGTTCGCTCATCTTTCGATTCCTTCACTCGATTATCCTCTTTGTGACCGACTCCAGCCATTTTTTTCGCTTTGCTCTGTATGGAGGAATAATTTTACACCGTAGCTACCAAAAATGCCTAATTTCTCTGTAACCACAAGGGACATCTGGTTTGCAATTTGGATTCCTTTGTCATACATACAATGCTGTGCTGGTTTATGCGTGATCAAGGAAACCTTGTTTGCGTTTCTTTTATTTAATCGTTTCCATAACAAGGATCTTCTAGGCATTCTTTCAAAACAAGGAATTTATCGGAATTGCCAAGTAGTTGTTTATGGTACCAATCTATCATAAATCAAGATCTGATCCTAATTTCTGAAAATATGGACATCTGTGTATGTACCTGAAGAAGCGAGTGGAAACTTGACATTAGAACAACTCCTGGTGGAGGAATCGTGGTTGCAAGTGCTTCCAGGAGAATTCGAAAAGCCATATGCTAAAAGTCTTTGCAAATTTGTTGAGAAGGAAATTTGCAGTGGCAGTACACCAGTGTATCCTCCTACACACTTGATTTTTAATGCTCTTAACACGACTCCGTTTCATAATGTTAAAGCTGTCATCCTTGGACAGGTACCCTACATTCTGCTTCTTCCTATACTTAAACCTAAATTTGACATGGTTGTTTTTCTTTTCTTTGTCTAGGTTGTGATTTAATGACCCCAAATTGTACGGTGTTGAAGCCCTTTTTAAGTTCTTTTGCAATCCTCACACTTGTTGAATGTTTAGTATGTGAATGAATGTATTGTTTCGGTTTCAACCCCTACCCCAAGCTATCTATGCTGGACTTCCCTATTGACTACTTCAATGCATTATCTCCATGGAAGTGTTAGTCCTGAAAGTTGTTTTGACCAACTGTCTCGATAACTGCATTATTATTTGATTTCTTCTCTGTTTCTCTTAAAGAAATTATATTATCATACCCAGCCTGCTGGATATTATTTCTTTTATTTCATTTTTGGTTTTTTCACTCAGTTTATCGCAACTTTGCAAGTATACCAAAACAATAGTACCTTCTTTCCATAATAGATGGGTTTTTAGATGTAAGTTTTTGTTTCCAAATAGATGTCATAGTCTTTTGTAGAGTATATAGAATGACCAAATTAGTTTGTTAATCAGTAGCTTAGTTGTAGTTAGTTGTAAATGAACAAAGGTGATGTCATCATAGCAACAAACTCCTCTATAAATACATGCTCCCACCGTGTACAGAAGGTAGTTTTTGAGAGTAAGAAATCAAGGTGTACAGTTCACAACCTGGTTTTCCCTCTCTCTCTCTCTCTCTCTCTCTCTCTCTCTCTCTCTCTCTCTCTCTCTCTCTCTCCCCCTTACTTGCTCTGCTTTATGCATTCGCTTCCGTTGCTGTCATAGATCATGATCACATAGATCATGAGCTGTTTGTAGTAAGCACAGATTCAGTTTAATTGCTGAATCTTGACATCTTTTATCTTTTATCTTTCCATAATGATGGGTTTTTAGATGTAAGTTTTTGTTTCCAAATAGATGTCATAGTCTTTTTTCATTCACTTCTGGCTCTAACCCTTTTTAATTATTCCTCAGTTTATTTTCCTATAGTTTATGCATTAATGTTCTATCAAAGATTCTTGCTGCTCGATATAATGCTTTTTCCATTGAAACAAGATGTGATAAGATACTATTTACAGATGCATGCATTTTCCTCCTTTTACCAGGATCCTTATCATGGCGATGGTCAGGCGATGGGCCTTGCTTTCTCAGTACCTGAGGGAGTCAAAGTTCCTTCAAGTCTTGTAAATATATTTAAGGAACTTAAGCAAGACTTGGGGTCTTCGATTCCATCTCATGGGAACTTGGAGCGATGGGCTTTACAGGTTGGAACTCTAAATTGAGAAGAAAATTAGCAAATAGTCTAGATATTGCCTCTTTCCATTTTCCTACTTAATTTTCCTTTTCTTTGATATTTTTGGGCCATCTGATAGAAACCACTAGGAGCAAGGATCTCACTCCTAGGAAAACCACGCAAGCAAGAATCTTGCAAGAGGAAATTGAGAATCTCCAATTGTGTATTCAATTCAATAATTCAAGTCTCCCCTTACAAGCTGCAGGCTCTCCTCGTATAATAGAAAGCAAATAACTGACTCCTAAAGCTGAATAAATAAAATTCTGGAAAATGGAAGAGAACATGGAGAAAGTGGAGGAAATGGGGAAACTGCCTAAAAACTAGGAAGATGGGATCAGAAACTAACTTAATTATGCAGGAAAAATGAAAGATACCAATTAAAACTCATAATTCAGTAGCTAGGTACCAAATTACACAAGATGAATATAAATATATAAAGAATGAGGTGCTGTACTAATACAAAGACAACATTCCATAAAAAAAGATTGAACAAAAAAATAAAGCATACCTTTTCTTCTTTACAAGTCCATACATAAACTCATGATCTTTAAAGCTGATCAATGACTTGTTAGGGACGTGCTTTAAGATTCTCACCTTCTTTTCAATCTCAGCTAGGCCATACAAGAATGTACTGGTTGACGGGATAAGATTCGAAGCCTTTAATTTTTCAACTTCATTTATAATTTCAGTATCCTTGGCTACCGAATCCCAATCAACACCTGCACCCGTGTCATATTCATCATCAGACAGAGATATGAACTTTTCCAACGATGAGTGCCCACCAACTGCACCGACTACAGCATCACCACCTTCAACCTCACACTTGGCAGATCGAGCAACTTCAGCAAAACTTGATGGAATTCCAAACTCATCTGCACTCCTTTTGGCATCATCAACTTCATTCTTAGTTAATGAAATATCACCTTTCAAATCCTTAAAACCTTTCACATCTGCATCAACATCCTCACCCTCAGTGTCAGCGACAACAGTTGGGAACACAGGAGGGATTTCAGTATACAGAATATCCTTATCCAAAGTTGGGCCCTCTGATCTTATTGAGGGCAAGGACACGTCCTCAACATTGACAGAATGGGGTGATGATTTCACCATTTCCTCATCAGCAGAGAAACACTTCTGAAGATCAGCTACAACATCATTGACAATTTTTGCGCTGACATCTTCATCAACAACCTTCACAGGACTGCCCTGGGGCTTACCACCTATATGCTTATCATCAGCATTCCCAGGATTTACCTGTGACCTGGCAAACATAGCTTCATAATTAGAAACCCTAACCTCAAGCTCATCATACCTCATCGCCATCTCACCAACAACTCCAAGCATCCCAGCCATCTCTGCAATCTTTGATTCAATAGCATCAACCCTCGCACCCAATACATCCATACGTTGAGGTACATCTTCAAGCTTCTCAATCCTCTTAAAAATCTCCTTCACCCAATCAGGATAAGATGGGGTAGAAGAAGCAAAACCATCACCATGTGTTTTTGGAGGCAACTCCCCCGTTGAATCATTTTTGGCCTCCATTTGGGGAGATACACCTTCAATGCCAGCATTAGATGTTTGACCCTCTCCCCGCCTGTCACCAGAAGATGTCTCACCTCCTTCAACCTTGTCAGCACAACCAACCACATCTGCAACCTCCGCCAAAACAGAAAGCCCAGCAGTAGGAGGAGCAGACAACTCATCAGATCCACAAGAATGGGTGTCAGCAGTAAAATCATCAACCTTGTCATCGCCATCACTGCCTTCACCACCAGATGTAAAGCCTGCATCATGAATTTCTTCGTTCTCCACTCCATGAGTACTCTGATTATCACCAAGAGAAACTGAAGGAAGAACAGAAGACATGTCAGCAGTACTATCATACAATGGCCTCCCACTACCTAACCTAGCTTTCTTCATCTTATACCTCCGCTGAAAGACAAATTTCAGTGGGGTATCATCATCTAATAAATCACATAAATTAGTAACCAACCGACCTCGCTTGGAAGGTGAAGCAACCACATCACCCTCCTCATGCATATCTGTGTCAGCATTAATTATCTTCACATTCTCAGAAGGAACAACTCTACCACATTGCCTAGCTGCAGAACGACCCCTCCTCACATAAACCAATCCATCAGCAGTATCGCTGGACACCACCTTCTTTTTCTTTTTACCAGCCATCCCTCCACTCTCAGATTTTCTCTTCTTTGAGGACTCTACAACATCTTTGTTTTCTACCTCAGGAAAAACTTAAAAAGCAGTTTCAAAGGACTTCCCATCCTGTTTCTTTCCAGCAGCTTTGCCTCTCTTCACAGGTGTCTTCCTCTTTGAGGTCTCTGCTTCATCACCTTTCTCCGAGATATTAGCTTCTTCACCACCAGCTTGTACAACTCTGTTTGAAAACCTAGCTGCATATGCCCTTTGACGAAAACGACGGCTGTCATATAATGCATCATCAGCAGCTCCCCCACATACTTCTTCAACTGATGCATCAACGACTGGATCATCTTTTTCATCAGCAAACCCCATCCTTGCTGTGCGTGCAAACTCCCCATAAGTAGGGAACAACGGAGTCTGCCCAAAATGCAAGTATAAAAATATGTTTAAAAAAAAATAAACAAAGATGCATCAACTAAAAATGGTCTTAAAGATAAATAACATAAAAATATTACCAAATCACCATGAAACAAATGCTCAGCTTCAACATACGAATGGCTAAACTCGCATACCCAGTGCAATGAGTATGGATCTCTATCAGGCATCATAAAATTACAGTCAATTTTAGCAGAGAGGGCTGGGAAAGCTTCTAATATTCAAGACTGTTACAAAATAAAACGCAAAAAGAGATTACAAAACAATATTAGACAAAAATCTTAACATACACAATAAAAGTTGTGATGACACAGACAAGTATTGATGACAAAAGTGATTCAAGCACTAAAACAGAATACCTGGAATGCAAGGCAATACCCATACATTTGATAAGAGCCCCTAACACCAGCACGGTCTGCAACAGAAGAACTCTTCAAAGACTTCAACAAACGGGTGTACGACTCTCTACCCCAAGGATATAATTCAAATTCCTTCTCATTACATGCAAGAGAAAGGAATTGTGCACTGACAACCTCTGACCTCCTATATACAATTAACCTCTCAATCAACAACAACTTTGCCATGATCAACTTCTTCTTAGACTTCGTGCTCTCAGATATGAAACGAGCAACTAAATCATCATGAGTCATCTTCTTCTGCCCAAAAAATTCAGATATTGACACTTTTTTTGAGATATTACAAACACGTTCTTCGCAAGGAAGGCCAGTGATGACATGAAACTCAAAAATTGAAAAACGTGCAAGATATCCACCAACTCTAAACCACAACTCATTCTCCTTCTGAGTTTGGACTTGACGAAGCACCATTTGATGCATAAGCTGAAAATTGGTAGCCATTTTGGTGCCCTGCGTCAGCACCCATCCCACACAACTTTCCCGCAGAATATTGTAATCAGAATGAGACAAATGCTTCTCAATCAAATCGCAAACAGATGGATATGAATATATGTTGGACCTACAATGGAATCGTTCAGAAACAGGAATGCAATATTCCAAACCCTGATCAATCACATACAAAGTACCCAAAAACACAACATCAGATTAGGAAAAAATCAAAACTTGCTTATCAACAAAAAAAATTTAAAATGGAAAAACAAAATATCCATCTCAGTACTATTCCTGTAGCAATTTCTCTTGATTTGAAAGCTTATATTTGATCGCTCAATTCACCTGAAACTTACAGCTCTTATAATTCAGTAGCTACGACCTTGTCATGCACATATGTTTGCTAAAACTTAAACAAACCCTTCCATGTCTTTGCTTCAAAAATGCTGACTTAAAGTTCATTGTTTTGCAGGGTGTTTTGCTTCTGAATACAGTTCTTACTGGTGAGCTTCTTCCTTCAATTCAATTATATCATTCCAGTTTACCAGGAGTCCAGTTTTTTACTTGAAGTGAATTACTTCCCTCATTTCCAGCATCAACATCAACAGATTTTTTTTTTTAAAAGGGAGCATCGGCAGATATTATTTTATGTTTTCCCATTGTTTTTATTGTAACCAATTCCTCTACCTGTTCCAGAAATTCTCAGCCCAACTTAAAATGTGAAATTAAAGGGAATTTGAGAACTTTTTTTTATTCACAAATGAAATAAGAAGTTATAGACATAAGAAGTTGAAGACAATGAACATGAGAGCAAGAGTACACGACATAAGAGAACTAATAGATAGCTGCTCTCTAATGTTTTATGTTTGCAGTGAGGAGTCATCAGGCCAATTCTCATGCTAGAAAGGGCTGGGAGCAGTTCACTGATTCTATCATTGTTACCATTTCGGAAAAGAGAGAGGGAGTGGTTTTTCTTCTATGGGGGAACAGTGCTCATCAAAAATCTAGGTATGCTCACACTATGTAGAAGTAGAAGTGTTGAAGTCATTGTATACATCTAGGTAGGTTCACTTTGTATAATACTTTAGCATAGTTAACTTTGACAATAGCTTTGGCATAATTAACGAGAGACAAAAATAGTACAAAGATAGCCCATTTAAAAATAGCCAACTAAAGGAAACGCTGATGCATGTGATGTAGGTAATGAAAAACTAGGGTACCATATAAAATTTTCCTTTCGAATAAATACTGAAGTTCGAGAAGGTGATAGTTGGGACCTTGGAAATGGATTTAAGTTGTTTGATTTGCTTGTGGCAATACTTTTATCATCTCTATTTATATTTTCTATGCAATTATCATCCGGATGGTAGAACCTATTACATTTCTATGCTATGACTAGTTGTTCTAACTATTGGACACGTAATGTCTCTAATGGAAGACTGGTTTCATGTGGGTCCTTAATTATAAATTATGAAACTTACATTGTCAGGCAGTCATTCAATTTCAACTCAAAACATTCAAGTCTAAAAGTCGTGCATTTTGTATACCAGGTTGATTGATGCAGCCAAGCACCACATTCTCAAAGCAGCTCACCCTTCTGGTCTATCTGCCCACAGAGGCTTCTTTGGATGCAGGTAGTACAACCCTTAAGATATTGTCGTTTGGCTAACTACCTTCGAATCTGCATTATCTGATATGCTCGAATTTTCATGTAATCTTATTGTGTGCTACTATCATTTCAAGTAATGGACTCTATTCAGTCATATCACACAGATGTGGCACCAAATACTTTACCCCAAAACCCAATCCCAACTCCCTTAGTCCCTATACATCAAAGTTAATATTAAAAAATTTTAAAAATATATTACATGATTATTATAATATGTTTGAAAAAAATCTTGAACAAATCACCTTACAAAAATTATAATAATAATTAAAAAGATGTAGAAAGATTTTTAAAAGTTACAAAAAGAATGTTATTGTACTATATAATTTTTCAAAATTTTTGCAAGCTGGTTTTTTTGAGAATTTTTTTTTCAAATATGTTATAATCAGTTTACATAAGCTAAATATATTTTTTTTTCAAAAAATTCAATATAATTCCAAGGAAAAATAATTTTGTGGGACAGGGATTGGTGATAGGAGTTCGGGGTAGAAATTTTGGAGCCCACAGATGTAGCATTTTGATATTGCTGCTGGGCTGAAACTTTGTTTATGTGCTTTGTAGGCATTTTTCTCGTACAAACCAGATTCTCGAGCAGGGTGGAGAAACCCCGATTGATTGGCAGCTATGAGGACCTCCCAAAGATTCACCATGTATGGCCATTTTTGTTCCCCATCAAGACAGAATGTGAAGATATGTATTGCATATGATCCCATGAAACAAACTCAAAGACAGAAGGCACATGCTTTTTTTTTTGGGTGAATATGTGCACCTGATCTTACTGTAAGCCACAGGCTGCTGCTCATAACTGTAGCTAACTGAATCTATTTACCTTGGCCGGTTTAACTTGGTTGGTTCCTGTTGGAGTGATGTAGGCCTCAATTTTATGGAAAACGCTGGGGAACAACTCAAAATGGTTTGAAGTAGAGCTGGCAACCCAACTGAGAATCCGACCCGATTGATCTAAACCCAGACCTGATCGAAACCCGAAAATCTAGTGTCAGACACAACTCAAACATGAACCCAAGCCCAACCCATTTTGACCCGATGTCAGAATTAACGTGAACACAGACAAACCCGACCTAGATCCAACTCAATCCTGGCCTGACTTCCAACATGACTCGACCTGAAAATTCCTATATGGCCACCTCATACTAATTGTACAAAGATCTACCTAATAATTGGAAATGAGTAGATGGATTAAGGTTATCTTGTTTAGCTGTTTTCATATAGGCAATAGTTTATTTACTTGGTTAGTATTTAAGATTACATCACAAAAGAGTTAAATTCACTTGACTACTCGAGAGTCGAGATTCCAAAAGTTATCATATATTCATATTGATTGATATAAATCATGTAATGAAATATGAATGATCAACTTGAATTTCAAATCCCAAATTCTCAACAATCAAAGATGAATAGACACAAATAACGTGAAATATATTTAGATATAGGAAAGAGTATGATTTTGCTAACAATATATTGACAAATGAAAATGAAATTAAAGAAGAACTAGTACAATACCCGCGCCATGGCACGATTTTTAATAAATAAATTTTTAATAACATAACAAATATTATAAAATATTAATAAAAATTAGGATAAAATAATGAAGGTTGACTTGAAATCTTTAAGAAAATGGTAAAAATGCTTACCATAAAGTTGGGCTTCATAAAAAAAGTTTTTAAATTAAGATATTATATTGATATGGATATTATTATTATATATCAAGATATCTATATAATATCTTAATAGTAGAAATTATACTTAATTCAATGTTTTGAATTAAACCTAATAGTTAGTAAATGGGTAAAAAATAAAAGGGAAAAAATGTAAATGTAAGAAAGAGATGACGTGAAAAAGAAAAATAAATAATAAGAGAAAATTGTAATTAGTTGAAAAACCTTAAATTAAGAAGGTGTTGACACATCTCGCCTTCAACAACAACCCTTCGTAAGCTACCCCAATAGGGTAAATGGAACCCCAAAACCCCAAAAACAACAGATAGAACGCGCCTTCTCACACGCCCCTCTTCGCCTTCATCCTCAACTCGAATCAAAAGTATAAACCTGCAAAAGCGACCAAATCGCCTACCTTCTCTGGCTTAATCTACTCCTACTGCCAATTTACGACCAAATCTATTAATCTGCAGTGCTACTGGCACTGGATCTGGCACAACAATTGGGCTCCGGGGCTAATCAATCTCTCTCTGTCTGGATTACTTTTTCCTCTAGGGTTCCATTATCCTTCTGCAGTCAAATCGATCGAATGGAGTCAGATCTCATAAATTCCTGCTACAATCAGAGGGCTTCTCTTTGCCCTCTCGTTCTCTGCGCTGCTCGGCCGATTGGATGGGAGCTTCCCTCGGGATTGTCCTTCCTGAAGTGTTGTTGCTCGTGTCCGGGCGGACTATCATTACAACCTTTGCTCTCTGAAATGTTGTGCCTCAGTTCTGAACTTTTGCAGGTATGTAATCCATCCTTTGACATATCTTCCTAAAATCTAGATGCTTTCCAAAATCCTGTTAACCTACTTGGAAACTAAGCTTTTACTTCTGTATAAAAAGGACTTCAAAGTCAAATTGCATGCACTTCCTCATACCTCCCTATCTCTCTTTTCTTCTTCTTTCTTTTCACCACTCTCTGATTCTGCGGTCTGGTTCTTTTACTACACCAAATTAGCTTCTATGGCTAATAACACCCAAACTGCTAAAGGGAAGGGGGGGTCCTTCAGGGACTCCACCAACACCCACCAAAACTCCTAACGGGGAAACCCCTGGGTGAACCCCAAACCCAACCCAATTCCTCCAAATCGCTTAAGAGCGATAAGGGCAAAGGAAAAATTGATCTCAGCTCTTTTTTTAACCGACTCCAAAAGTTTCAACCGAAATACAAATTTGATACAGAAGCTATTCTTTTTGGAAGAGCTTTTGGAGCCCCAATAAAATTCCAAAAACTTGAATCCAAGCTTACACATGACTGGCGGGGTATTGCTGGGGATCTTCAGATCCTTGAAATGCCTAACCACTGGTTCGAGGCTCGTTTCTCCGACCCCCTTGATATGCTTGGGGTCTGGGAAGCTAGGCCATACCATGTGTATGGGCAACTTATCATCCTTCGACAGTGGAAACCCAACTTTGATCCACTGACAAAAAACACCACTGCTCTAGACATGTGGGTGCGCATCACCTCCATCCCTGATATGTAAAAAAAAGCCTGATGCCATTCAAACTATCCTCCATCACAACTCATTTGGCACCTTCATAAAAACTGATGTCAGTTGATCCCAATGCAAGATATGCAAGGGTGTGTGTCAATCTTGATATGGCCCAAAAAGTCCATAATACCATTCTTATACCATCAAATCTAAAAGAGGTATCAGCACACATCATTTGGTTTGAGGAATTCCCTGTTGGCTGTGGGAATTGTGGAGGACAAGATCGCCTCTTTAACCACTGCCCCCCTTTCATCCCAAAGCCAAAAAAAATCCAAATAACCATCAAAGGCCAAACTCCAAACTACCCCTCCCTTTGGTGGCCAATGGTGATGAGGGTTGGACAAGAGTGGGAAAATATGGAAAAGCCATAAAGTTGCCTAACCCAATACAAGCTTTCAGCAATAAACCATACCTATCTGGTAGGGGGGTGTCTCTATATCCTTTGAGGCCCATTCTAACTCTTCTTCATCTTCCAATGACTCCAAAACACCCTGTGAAAACAATGTCAATATTGCTGCTGGTACTAGCTCTGATCCAATTGAGGTAACCCCTGATGTGGAACCTGTCACCCTCCAATCCTCCCTTGTAGGCCCTGCTGGTAACCCACCATCTATTGCTGCTGGTTTTAGTAAGGCCTCGGCTTCATTGGATGTGCTGCCTCCACCCACTTTTTTGCCTCCACCAGCTGCTGTTATAACTACAGAAGCCATTAAGCCCATGACCTGCAGCATTGAGCCTAACCCCTCTAATGACGATGACTTGGAAACTGGCTGCCAACTCCCTGACCCCATGCTATTCTCTGATATTGGAGCTGATATCACCTCTGAAGCTCTCAACTGTCTCCCTTTTGCCCATGAGGGAGATGAACTTCTGGATGGTGATTATGAGGTGGGAGATTACCTGGTGGATGACCACATGATGGAAGGAAACTAGGATGAAGCCTATAAAGAGATGATTTCTGAACCATCCTTCCACTCAATCCAATCCAACTCTACAGTTATCAAAATGATTGCAGCCATAGAAGTCCCACCAGTGGATACTTCGACCTTAGACTTTGTTAAGAGAAAAGCTAATGGGGGAGAAGAGGACACCACCGGCTCCAACTTGAAGAGGAGCAAAAATATAAACTAGTAACCTATGAAGATTAAGATTTTGCTAAGCAATGGAGGAATAAGGCCACCTCTTAAGGCCTGGCTTGCTGATTTCACCAGTTTTCAACCATCTCAAGCACCTTTTGCTACTTACCTTACGTTCATTTCTTGGCAAAATCTTAGAAACATTTGGGTTTTCCCAAACTTTTGTTTTAAAAATTACCCACTAGGGCTTCTACCATGTTTACATTATCAAATATATGTGCTTTGTTCTCACTGTAATCAGCTTATGTTATGTGATCGGGTTGTATGCTATCTATGTACTTGTTGGCTTCTATGCCTTTTAAACCATCAACTGAAGTTCTTCATTGTATGCTTTCAAACTAAAACCATGCTTTCTATGAATCTGCAATCCATTACAATTTTTTTTTTCATTTACTTTGCACTTACAGGTTGAATTAAATGTCAGGATAACTAACACTGCTCAAGAGGTTTCCCCTCTTGAGCTTATATATGCCTGCTATCTGTTGCAGGGACACCCGCTTTTGCTCACTCCCAACAGTGCCAGGTGTGCATTCTTTGGTCTTCAGTCATCACCTACATCCCACCATTACAAGCAGCACCTACAAACATCGAGATATATTATGCTACTAGCTACACATCTTATTTATGGACATGGGCCACATAAATCATGCTTTATGTCTTTGCAACGACTTTGTAAATACAAGAAACAAAGCAATATACCCTGTAAAATCTTCTGGACTGAACATTTGAGCATCAAGCTCAATATTTATTTGTGTTGTATTCTTTTGGACTTTACAAGGAGCTATTCACAGATTATACATACTCTATATCCAAGATTGGTCTCTACCTCTCAAATCTTTGTGAATCAAACTGATTTCACACCTTGGAGGCTTGGAGACATAACAAAATAATTAACACCCACAAGTCTAAGTTATGCATCACAAACTCCTCATACTTTGCTTTCTTGTTTTGTGCCTATGATTCGTTAGTTTTTTGGATCATGGTCTCCTTCAAGGAACTAAACAGGCAAAACACAGTAGACACCAAAGCATTAAGAAAACCTGCCTTGGATCATAATGACACTATACATGTAAAATTAAAATTCCAACTGAAGAAGCAAATTACATTTACACCTTGTCATCACTAGAGGAATGTAAACCTTCTTTCCTCTAAGTATGCCACTAAAAAAACTACGAACGCAATGTCCTTTGCTGATATTACAAAACAATTCGTTTTATTGCCCCAGGGTGATACTAATGTTTGGCTCTATTTCTTTTTGCTATCATCTTTTACTACCAGAACTTGTCATTTCTCTCTCACTGTATCCCTAATCACCTGCTTGCTTGCCTTTGACCCTATTGGTCTATTAGCTAAAATAGCGAATGACATCCCGCACCCTAATAAACCAAGAATAAGCATCAAATTACGGGGAGAACTAGGTAAAAACAAACCAATTCAAGCAATTACACAACTGCACCACTCTTTCCAATTTGCAATTATGCCTAACTACCTACATAAAGACAACTTTCTCTACTTTGAGTTAATTATTACACCTACTCATAATATTCTCTTTGTTCTCTTACAAGAACTTGTTGAACTCTTTGGTCTTTGGGTTTCTTTGTCTCAGCGGTATTATCACCGAGGATACTCCTCGCAACACTCAACTGAATGCAGAAACTTCTTCACAACAATACCCTTTACAAAGAGTAGTCCTTTAAGCTATGAAAACCTTTTCTACAAAGAATATATTTCTACTCACATTGATGACAGCCTATTAGCAATTCCAAATCGAACCCATACTAATCGGAATAGAGCGAAGACTCCAACTAACAGAATACCAACTAGATTAAAATCCACAAACTTCGCTTATTTGAATTTGCTATCCATTTTTACCCTCCTTTTGCAAGATTATATAAATGAAATTGAGTTTTTGGAATGTCTGGGGCCTTTGTAGGAAGAATATTTGGACCCAAATCGAATCCACCTGTATGGCCGACCACATTCAAATTCTAGCCTCGACAGAAACGAAAATCCAAACGCCTCCGGTAGAATCATACTGGCGTAAACTGGGTTTTGACAACATCCACTTCTGCCCTTCCCAAGGCCTCTCGGGAGGGCTTTGTCTTCTCTGGAAAACATCTCAACTCACAAACGAAACCTTCAGAGTAATAAGCTCTGACAGTAGAACTATACGAACCATATATATAAATAACAATACAAATATAGAGATCACCATTTTTTTATTTATGCTCCCCCTCACGAACGTGAAAAAGATCCTTTTTGTTCTTCCCTTTCTCAAACATAAACAAGCCTAACAGGGCCATTCCTAATCATTGGAGACTTGAATGAAATTCGGATTGATTCCGACAAGCTGGGGGCTGCCACACTAACCCTTCTAGATTTAACAGACTAAATGAATTTATTATAAACCATAACCTAGGCGTGGCCATGGGTTACGGGTCGACCCGTGACTCAGCGGGTCGTACGGGTCGATAACCCGCCAGGTCAGTGACCCGGCGGGTGCGGGTTCTCGGGTCAAAGGGTCAAGGCGGGTTGCGGGTTAGGATTAGGGTCGGGGGTTTTAAAACCTGCTGACCCGGCGGGTTGGACCAGGCAGGTCGACCCACCGGGTCAAACCTAATTTTTTGAAATTTCTCGTCGTTGTGCAACGGCTAGCTCAACCCAAAACGCCTATAAATCTTGTCTCCTTTGTTCATTTCATTTCATTACACTCATATATTTCATTTTCATAATAACGTTATCATGTCCGATCAATCCGTGACTTTGTTCGAAAACCATTTCGACAAGGTCGAGCTAGACCTGGGGAAGGTCGAAGCGGTTTGTCGTCATTGCGGTCACAAGTTCAAGGTTACGAGAGGCGCCAGTTACGGAAATCTAAAGCTTCATATAACGAGGAAGCATTCCGACAAGATGCAAATCTAAGGAGGTTCGGGCTATGTGTCTAGGTCGTCTAGGACTCTAGGCTCTAGTAGTGCAGGTGTGTGAAGTGTGAGTGTGTCACACTATTAGAGACTTCGTGTTAGTGTCATATACTCATGTTATGTGTATGTCAGTGTGTATAGTGTCGATTGTCGATGTACATGTAATCACGGTTTT
Organism: Persicaria maculosa; assembly: GCA_963922045.1. Taxonomy (NCBI): domain Eukaryota; kingdom Viridiplantae; phylum Streptophyta; class Magnoliopsida; order Caryophyllales; family Polygonaceae; genus Persicaria; species Persicaria maculosa. The sequence goes on from OY998271.1 coordinate 23,993,787, forward strand.
GATTTTGGAACCGTATTACGATTCACGAGTGACATAATGACATAAAATAAACTGAATATTTGTAAAACGTAGTACAAAACCATCAGGATATGAAGCTAAACTGCTCAAGTGCGAAACCATCTGTAAAATTTTTAAAAAAGGGCAACGTTCGAAATTCCAACGTTCGACCCGCCGGGTCAACCGTTGGACCCGTCGGGTCAAAAGTTGCCCAACGGTCTACTTTCTTCTTTTGCCTCTTGATTTTGGCTATAAATAAGCCTCACCTCCCTCCCATTTTACTCACACCTCATCTCAAACTCTGAAAACGCTCTATATTAAGCCCCGCGACGTGATGAGCAGCAGGACAAGCGATTGCGAATCCAGAGTTTCAGGCCCATGACACGATGATGAGGAGGGCGAATCCAGTGTCCAAGTCCCGTGACAAGAAACGCACAAGCTCTTGAGTCAGTTGCAACGTCAGTTGTAACTTCTGCGGGATGGTCTTCAGGCACCCGAATGGAGGAGGATATGAGAATTTCAGTCGTCATATCCAATTAAAGCATCCAGAGAAACTAGCTTTGGCCAAATATTTGTAACTTTACTATTTAGTGTTCTTTCTCAGTGAAAATATGGACATTAGTAAGTTATTTACGTTTTTTTCTGCGTTTATTTACGTTTTATAAAAATAATACCCGACGGGTCGACACGCCAGATACCCGATGGGTTTCGACCCGCCGGGTCGACCCGTCGACCCTGGAACCCGCCGGGTGACCCGAACCCGCCAACCCGTGGGATTCCCGGGTTAGAGTTTGGGTCACCCTTCCCCGACCCTTGACCCGGCGGGTCGAACCCGCCGACCCGCCGAATCGGACCCGTGGCCACGCATACCATAACCTATTAGATAGTCCTACCTTTGGGAACAAATTTACATGGCGTAACCATTTCTTTGGCGAAGAAAACACATTTGAAAAACTAGACCGAGCTCTCTCCAGCCACTGTCTGATAAAACATTTTCCAAATCTGATCACAAAAAACCATACTTTCACAAACTCAGATCATGCCCAAATAACTGTAGACTTAATGGACAACCAAAAACCTAAATTACAACCTTTTAAGTTTGAAATGGCCTGGACATAAAGAAAGGATTTTGAACATATAGTTAAGATGGCCTGGAGCGTTGATCCACCAGGTTCAAACATGTTTAAACTAGTAAAAAAACTAAATGAAGTCAAAAAGAAAAGTAAAATTTGGAGTAAGCACACTTTTGGCAACATTTTCCGTCAGCTCTCTCTAGTGGAAGAAAAACTGCAAATGCTTCAGCAACAACTTTACTCTAGATATGATTCCACTGTGGATTTTAAGCTTAAAAGATTAACAAAAAAGTACACTGCTCTATTAAATTTCCAGAAAACCTACTGGGCACAATGAGCTAAACGTTCATTTATTAAAAATACTGATGCAAATACTAAATTCTTTCACAGAATAGCAAAAGGAAGAAGGAACAAAAATGTCATCAAAACCCTTCAAACCACGGCTGGGATACCCCTTACATCAAACAATGAGATTAGCGAGGCTATCAAAGAGGACTTCGCTGCTCGGTTTACTCCCAGACCAGCACAAAGAATAAGAAGCTCCCTTCTGGATAACATCAACATAGAAATCACATCAGCAGATAATGAAAATTTAACAAGGCAAATTACCAATGAAGAGGTCAAGAAGATTGTTTTTAGCCTCGCAAATGACGAATCTCCTGGCCTAGACGGATTTCCCGCAGACTTCTTCAAGAAATACTGGCATATCATTGGTCCTTCGGTAACTAAAGCTGTTAAGAGTTCCTTTCTAAGCGGAAGAATTCTTAAAACAAATTAATCATACCTTCATAGCTCTAATCCCAAAATGTGACAATCCGACTACTACTGGCCATTATAGACCAATTAGCCTCTACTCAACTACATACAAGATCATCTCCAAAATCCTAGCCTCATGGCTAAAAAAATTAATTCACAAAATCATTAATCCTTTACAAAGCGCATTTATCTCAGGATGATCCATCCAGGATAATATCTTAATAGCAAATGAGATTTTCCACTCCTTTCAAAAGAAAAAAGGGTTGTCTGGTTGGATGGCTGTGAAACTAGACATGGAAAAGGCTTTTGACCTGGTTAACTGGGATTTTCTACTCCTTGTTTTGCATAGTTTTGGCTTCTCACCACAATTCTGTAACTGGATAAGTGAATGTGTAACTACAGTTACCTACTGGGTTCTTGTGAACAATGAACCTACAACGATGTTCGCACCAAAACAAGGGCTTAGGCAAGGAGATCCTTTATCCCCATACCTCTTTCTCATTATATCAGAAATTCTTGCCCGCGGTATGTTAGCTGAATCTTCCCGCCCCCGAAGCCACGTAGGTATCTCACTTACCCGACATGGTACTAGAATCCCTTTCCTTGCCTTTGGGGATGACATTGTAATTTTCGCATCATCAACTAAAACAGCATGTGACCACATTAATAGGATCCTTCAAGAATACTCGCCCTTATCAGGCCAACGGGTAAACAAACAAAAATCTCAATTCCAAGTAACACATAATGTGACAAATAATCAAAAAAGTATGATCCAAAACGAACTAGAGATACACTACACGGCAAATCTAGATCAATACCTGGGATGCCCCATTCTCTCCGGACGAACCACAAAAGAAACCTTTGCAGAATTACTAAAAAACCAATAGAAACCAACTCCAGAAATGGAAAGCCAACACTCTCTCCCAAGCTGGCCGTTGTACTTTAATCAAGTCTACCCTCTCAGCAAAACCATTGCACTTAATGCAGTGTTTTCTATTAACAAAATCAGTCCACACATAACTATAGAATAAACTGTAACTTTTTCTAGAACAAGGGGCATAATCATAAACCACTGATTGGATGGTATGAAGTCTGCAAAGCGAAAACTAACGGTGGAATGGGCATAAGAAACTCAGAAGATATGAACAAAGGTTTGCAGCTTAAGTTAATATGGAAAATTCTAGCCGAGCCACAAAATCCATGGGTCAAAATAATCACGGAAAAGTATCTTAAGAACCAACATATCCTAAGCTACAAACACAAAGGCAACTCATCATGGCAATGGTCCAAATTAATGCAGCTTCTGCATGTTTTTAAAGAAGGTATTAATTGGTCTATTGGAAACGGCGAAAACATCAACTTCTGGAGTGACCTCTGGATTGGGAAGGCTCCGCTCTTGCAAATAGCCACTAATTGCCACCTCATTGACACTAATATCAGAATAAACCAGTTCATTACACCAAATAAAGAATGGGATGCTACCAAATCCAAGAAACCACTCAAAACCACCTTCCGGATAACATAATCAAAACCATACTGGCAAATCCTCTCCCCAAAAATATAAACCATGATCGATTATATTGGAAATGGAGTAAGAATGGATGGTTCTCAACATCTTCCGCAATAGAAATGTTGAATTCAGCAAAAAAATCACTCTACGTCTGACATGAAATGGATATGGCATCTGGACATGCCACCAAAAGTGAAATGCTTCCTTTGGAAAATAACCAAAAATGGTATCCCAACCTCATCCATTCTTGCTTCCAGAGGCACAAGGATTCCGACTGTCTGTCCTCTGTGTGGCTCAAATTTTGAGGATATTCCCCATCTTCTCTGGGATTGCCCAATGACCAGAAGCTCTATCCTTGAGCTAGACCCTAGTCTTGTC